>CM019754.1:41963754-43163754 GCA_009761765.1 Phenacoccus solenopsis | reverse complement strand
ATCGCTACCCTGTCGGGACGAAATGTATCTACCCAGGCCTTAATATCCAGTGACCTTAGAGGCCACCTGAAATGCCTACTCCTTCTTGTTCTCCTAGCTTATCTGTTACTGGTGAAACAGCAACAATTCTCCCAAGCAAGGACTCTGCCCTATTTTTGGTTAGAATTTTGCCTCACCACCACTCTCGGTTCCCTACCCTATGTGCACACTTTGGCTGATAGATATCCTGTTTCTGTTCTTACATAGCAAATAAGTAGACGAAAAACACCATTTTAAGCTAATACATGTCTTATGAATATCTTATAGATATTCTTTCAAGTTGAGTTTGAATTAATGTCAAATAGATGTCAATAGACATCAATATCTTTTTCTAATTAATGAAAAATTTCAATATCTATTTGACATTAATTGAAGCTCAACTCAAAAGTATGTCGATAAGATATTCATATGACATGTATAAGCCCAAAACGGTGTTTTTTATATATCTATTTGCCATAGAAATGTGCACATAGGGTATTTATGTAATACCCTATGTGCACATTTCTATGGCAAATAGATATACAAAAAACACCATTTTGGGCTTATACATGTCATATGAATATCTTATCGACATACTTTTGAGTTGAGCTTCAATTAATGTCAAATAGATATTGAAATTTTTCATTAATTAGAAAAAGATATTGATGTCTATTGACATCTATTTGACATTAATTCAAACTCAACTTGAAAGGATATCTATAAGATATTCATAAGACATGTATTAGCTCAAAATGGTGTTTTTCGTCTACTTATTTGCTATGTAAGAACAGAAACAGGATATCTATCAGCCAAAGTGTGCACATAGGGTAGGTACCCTGCTCGAAGTTAACCTTAGAAAGTAGGCTACCTAGATGAGAGCTATACTCTTCCTTGCGTAGATGAGCCCCATCTCCCATCTCCGTCTGTTTCTTAGTGGTGGATCTCTCTCTCACTGAGAAACCCCAATTCTTTGGGTAGAAGAGTGAGAGATTCCTTAAGGCAATTCAAAAGAAAAAAAAAAAAAGGTTCCTTGGAATTCATCATAAAATTCTCGTAACATAAAATAATATTTTCATAAGAAATAACTGCTAGCTGTAGCACGAGCAAGAACTTATTATCCTTTTTTAAAAATGTTATTAAGCTGCTTTCTGCTTAAGAAACGTAAAAAACCACACAAGAAATTTGAGAAAGAAGTCACGAATACGCAAAAATCGAGACTTTCGATAAGAATGGGAGGTAGTTTTGAGATGGAGAGGCTACAGATTATATAACCCCAGCTGATCATGTGAGACTTTTTTACCTAGGTTCCTTATTTTGGCAAATTTCCACTTCTAATATGAAGCTTACAGTTCAATATACGTTTGTATACCTATTTCTGCTCTTTAAACCACAAATTAAAGTAATAAAACAGTACCTACCACTAGTTACTAGACGCATAATATTTATTACTGCTTAACTATATAATCATCACTGCGATCAATTCATTATGTAGTTATGATTAGTAGTAAAACTTTGCATATAGAGATTAGAGGTACTTTCTGTACGAATCAATAACAAAATAATTAAAAACAAAACCAACTATTAATACTTTTCAAATATTAGAAAGATTTATTAAAAAATTATCCGCAATTTCAACAGTCAAGCGAAGTTACAAATCATAATTATTTTTTTACAGAGTGAAGATTATCGACGACGCTTTAGTATTAGATTAAATATCAACTTATCTCCTTAACTAGCATTTACATGTTCAACCATAGCGTAAATGTGGCATCAAAATCTCGTGAATTAATTACCACAACTTCGTGTCTTCTCTGCCTACGTCGAATTTAATTTCAACAGGGAACTGAAGGTATTAAAATTTACCCCTATATAGCATGCAGCATCTTATCTGAACTCGATCACAGCTGTTCCCGCGGTTAAATTCTTGTAAATGAAACACGTTACCTCTGATACATCGATTACACCTATAATTAATTTTTTTCTCCAAACACCTAACTCATCGCCCCACATGAGGCAAATTTGTATCGCACAAACATCGCGTTCTATGCATAAATTATTATTCAAAAAAAAAAAAGGAAAAAAACAGGCCGGATTTTAATTCAGTTAAAAAGGAATATTTGTTTTGGTTTTAATCAACGGATATTAACTCGACACGCATTTCGTTCGGCGATAAATTACCATCCATATTGGTTAATTTATTCATGAAATGATTTACATTATTTCATCATTTACAAGGCAATAATGACATATGATGAATACGATGATTATACGAAAAAGGCATTATAGAAAATTCCGAAATCGGCTTTTTGTTATTTTAAGCGATAGACTGACAACGCGTATAGGGGTTATGGCGGCGCGCCGTTCGAAACAAATCACACTAATATGATGGATGAGCTTAAGAACGCGCCAAATAAATCAGTGCCAAAAAATTTGATAAATTTGCTGTAAAAACCTTTTTCTACAAGCGGCATTTATAATCCGTAATCATTATAACGAGAAATAAACGCTGACGGCCATAAACCAAATGTCGAATGGAAAAATCAACGTCGTTCGTGTGTATATTTTGATAAACGCGCCATCCAGAATCAGGAGACAACAGACGAAATGAGATAAAAATTAATTCAATCAGGCAATGTGCCTGGAGTCTGAGTTGAAGGAAAAAATCGTCGTGGGCGTTATGATTGCCGTACGCAACCGCTATCACAATTCACAAGAGGCGCCATTTAACACCATACCCTTAGGCTGATAATTTCAGTTGTTGTACCTTTTCCACTTCACATTAATTACCCGGAGTCTTCGGAGTCATTTCCATCCCATCAACGCGTTTGTCTACCGTTGTTCAAATTTCATCTTTCAAACTTGTAATTTTGATTTCCTCATTTGAAAATTATAAAATAAATATAATCGTAAATTTCAAGCATTAGGTAAATACTTATAGGATTGAGGGGCGTCATGACCAGTGTTCCTAGAATGAATCCCAGAACAAGAACCAAGAACAAGAGGGCACGGAGATTTTCGATTATTTTTAAAGAACCGAACTACGAACGAGAACATGAATTTTTTGTTTTCAGTTTTTCATTATGACGGAATGAAAATTTACAAAACAAGAAAAACGTAAGCAGCCATGCAGCGCTATTAGAGCTGAGTTTTTTTTTGAGCGAGTGCATTGTGATTGCAAAATCCCCCTGACCTCTCCTTCCCAAATCGAGTGAGCTGTAATAGCTTACTTTTTATAACTTTTTTAATCTCAATTTCAGTCACTTAGATACACTAATAGTATAAAACGAGAATTTGACTTGAAAAGGTTGAAACAGAGGAAGAATGAGAAGAGAGAATAAGTCAACACTTCAGATCCTGAAAGAACAAGAACTAGAATTACTATCATTATTTTCATAACACTACTCACGATTACATTCAAGACAAGAACAATTGTAGGTCCTTCTAGATGTAACTTTTTTTTTAATAATATTTTTTCAAATAAGTAATATTGAAAATTTGTGGTGAAAAACTAAAAACATTTTTGGGATTTTTTCAAAAGATTTTTTGATCTTTTTTTATTATTAAATATTTTGTATTCATGGTTATTTACCATTTTTTTGAATATTTCTACAATTTCTTCGCCATCTTATCATTTGTCAACACTTTTTCATTATTTTGTAGTATACAAGTAGGTATATAATTATACTAGGGGGCTTCGCCCCCTGGCCGCTTCGTGGCCCAACCCCGCGGCATTCCTCGCTTCGCTCGGATTGCCTATTTGATGTGACTTCTTCGAACAACACAACATGAATGACGATATGTGTCGTGTAACTGACGAACTAATGCGGCAAGCAAGACGTGGAGTGGAATACGGCAACGCGTAACGAACGCGTTAAGTTTTATGCAATAAAAAAAGGGAAAAATTATTTTTTTCAACTCTCTGATTAAAATTTTCAATTTTTTTTGCTTGATGACGTATCTGCATAATTTTTGCGATTTTAAAAAAAAAAATTCGTCGAAATCCGTCCATTAGGAGAGGCTGGGCGATTGGAAAAACATTTTTTTGGCCCTGTTGTTGTTGTTATTTTTTTCTTGTAGCTTTATATATATAATATTTTGTTCGCAACATTTACCCACCTTTTACACTCTCTTCTCTTAATATTGGAAATATTTTTAATTTAGCTTTTTGATCAAAAGTAAAAATTTAAGATATTCTTTTTCAAGTCTAATTTGATAACAATTTGCCCTCCTTGTCCACCTTTCCTTGTATCTATAATTTCTAATAAAGCCTATACAATCTAGAACAAATATTTAAAACGAAAAGCTTGCGAAGCGTGAAACGAAAACGAGGAAAAAAAGGAAATCTGATAAGCTCCTTTCATAAAAAGTATCCGCTCAATTTGCGAACCTTACGTTCGGCGTACAGTATGACAAGGAAGAAAGGAAAACCCCCGAGCTTCGAGGTTAAACCTCGCAGACGAAAATGTTAACGCGTTTCACGATAACGATAAACAATAAACAATAAAAAAAGTTAACGAAACCGATATTCTTGCGTAGGTAAAAGGTAAAAGCGGAAACGAGAACGAAAAGGACGCGAGCGAATGATGAAAATTGTGTGTAGGAATTGGGAATTGATTGTAGAAGATCAATTTTGTCAGAAGCTGTCAAACCGGGAGCTAGAAAACATGATAGACGATCCTGGATGAAAGATTGTAAATGATTTATAAGAGAAAATGATGATGGTTAGTCTGGAACTGATATAAGAGGGAAAAGGGAGTTTTAGACGTGGATTGATGAAGTTTGCCGAGGAATAATGAGGTGCGTATATCTGTCTCTCTCACACCCCTCTTGTACAATGATTACATTGTAATTGTTTGTTGCTCTCTGGGGGCCATGTACGCTATCATTCGTCTTCATCACAATGCCAGTACCCCGAACTTAGGTTTACCTCTCTGCGCCGCGACACTCTCTCGCCGCCGTACAAAGCTAACCATAATCCATCATCAAAAATGTCTAAAATATATACCACACCGTGCGTTCGCCTCAACCTATAACGCCATATATGCCTACAAAATCCTTCTGTCTTGTAGAATAGCCGTATCTCTTTGTTAATGGATCGCCGCCCGTTCTTTGACGTCTTTCACAAACATTTACAAATGAGAGATTCCTTATAACCGTACCACTCTTCCGAGTAGTCTGCCTCAATTTATCAAAAATAAAGAAAGGTACAAATCGACTAATATACTATCTGCTCACATCGCGCCATCCTCCATTGCTGTTTTCTCACGCGTCCACGTCTATACATTCGATTAACCTATTAATTTAGCGCGCCTTCGTTTCGCGGAATCGTCAACGACCACAGAATGTTTTCCCTATTGCATTTTTATTACCTAATTAACCATCATCGATGGTAAGTTCGTTCGCATACACCGCCATCCGCAATACCAGCTGGTCGACTCGTCGCGTCGTCGTTAACTGCATTGTGCTGATGCGTGTATTGCCCCTACCCCATCGGCGTCCTACCTAGCAGTGACATTTCTCAGAGTGTAATTTTCATTAACTTCACCTGTTGAACGCACTATCACCTCGTCGAGTCATTTTCTAAAGCGATCGCTTAACAAATGAATACTTTCCTACAGCGAGCTCGTGTTGGTTATAGCACGAGGTGGCGTTTCGAAGCTTAATTGAATTTTTAAGCTGAATCATATCGTTAAATAGCACACATAAATGTAATACAAATAAATGAGATTTCATTCGGTTTTTATTAACGTGCACTTTTAATTAACCTACTGATTTTTACACAAGCGATCGACGCAATTGCGTCTTTCAAATAAAACGCATAATCATGGATACATTACGCACAAGGTCTTTGGAGTTGATAAAGCCTCGGTGACGTCTGCTACTGCTGCTGTGCTCCAATATAACCGGAAAACTTACAAACAGAGCATCTTTAAAAACCGACACGAACGCATATATTTTAGATATGGTACTTTAAAACAGGTTACACAATGCTACCGACATTTGACACCAAACACATTTACACACCCATCGTGTATACGATAAAATGATACGCCCATCTCTTCCAGGTCACATTAATCCAAGAAATTCAACTACCACCGGTAGCTTATAGAATACGAGCCTTTGGTATTCATACGTTAGTATGATTTTCAAATCATTCACACATACGTCACAAGAGTTTGTTGTACTTTCAGAATGTATAGGGGTGTTCTAAATTCTCCATTGTGGTAAAGAAAATGAAGACATCGTCGTCCTTTCGTCGTTTACATCTTCATTCGAAGTTCATAAAAGTGTCTGACATATAACCTCTAATGAGTAAATATCTACTCAATGTGAGAAATTTGGCAATTGGACATTTATCATATTTGAAACATGCCAGAAATGCCAAACAATTCCAACTACCTCAAAACGATCATCGTATGTCACAATGATAAAGAGGTATTAGGAAAACGTTTATATTAAGTTGTCTCAAGAGGCCCATCATTCGAGATGTTGACTTTAATTATCATTAGCAACACATCGTATCAAGCACTGAAAAAATATAATAAAGTGAACTAATTGCATCAAAATTTATAAATGACATGTCTAAGTATTTATTTACGTCATAAACCGAACTAAGTACTTCGAAATTTAGCGTTGTCTTTTCTTTCAAACAATAGGTATATTCATTGTTATACCACAAATTTGAATTAAGACAAAACAACATTATAGCACCTAGTCATCAAATAGAAACGAATGAAAAAAATGTCGAAGTTGGACTGATTTCACGCTAGTTGTTTTTTGAAACCCTTATTCAATGATTATTGTCTTAGGTAACATTTTAAATTGATTTTTAGAGCATTCAAAAAAATGTTTGTCTTTTCTTCAAGCAGCCATCTTTTTATACTTGTCATCAACTCTTTCCATACATAGGCATATCTAAGAGACACTAACTTACACATAAAATACGTATTACGATGATATGGTTTCCCAACTTTTTTCACAAGCGCGTATATATTTCTCACTTCGTAACGCAAATGTGTGAATAAAAATTGCTCAAAATTTGGTTAAGAATTGTTTTTATGAAGATCTATAAGTAAGGATCTTGAAGCCTTCAAATTTTTGACCAAAATGTCATAGACACAAACATTTTCAATTACAACTTTCTGAGTCAATTTGGACAAAAGTTGAAGCGAAAGAACTGGTTGTTGAAGAGATCTGGGTCATCAAATTTTTTGAATCTTCTATACATTCTCACTAAATCGACCGAGAAGGCTCACACTTTATTTATAAGATCAGTTACAAAGTAATAAATGTCACCTTGAGTTTGAGTGAAACGAATGAATTACAACATTTTTATTAATTGTATCAATTCCTGTACTTTCAAGAGATATCACTATAATTATTTTAGACAATAATTTAAATATAAATTTTTTTAACCCTTTAGGAAATGGTAATCCAATTCTTTATCAACATTTATTTTGATTTTTTGGGCATCCTTCTGGAAATTTGTGGAATTAATCACAGATTTATACCTATTAAAATTGAATCTATTAATTTCAATAATTTTATTAAATGATTAAAATAAAATTATTGTTTAGAATAATTAAAACAATTAGCATATTATTTTTAAATTAAAAAATAATTAATATAATTATAACATTAATTTGTCAAATTAAAATAATTTTTTTATTATTCAAATAATACCAAAAGGCTTAAAGGGACTCATTATTGAAAATTTCTCTGATGTGATTTCTGAAGACAAGAGTACCAATATTCTAAATTGAATTTTAGGTGTTTTTGGAGGGAATATATGGCAATTTTCAGCCTCATTGCTGGTTCCTATGGAGAGTTTAACAACGTTTATCTGCAATGACCGAACTGAAAACTAAACGCCAGCAATGTGGCATTGCTGCTTACGCTTTTTAAAAATTTTGTTGTAAAAATGTATTATTGCTTATTTTTTTGTTTTTGTTTCACGTCTGATCTATCCAAAATAAGCTACAATATTTTTTTTGAAGTCTCCAAAAAGTTTGAAGCTTCTCAATGTTATTTTAGCAAAATGTTTGGAATATTTTTTTCCATTTTTACAAATTTATATTATTTTTGAAAGTACTTACGTTTTTTCTTCTTCTTATTATTTTTTTTCTGAAAAAAATCACAAAAAGTGGACAGATTTGCTAAGGATTTTGGCAAAGCAAATTTTTTTTCATTTCATAGTCAATTTTATATTTAATCTCCATAGGTATAAAAAAGGAACACAGAGTTTTTCGTAAGCAGGCATTTTTTCTGATGACGTCTATGAGAAAATTAAAATTATAACTTTCAGTTTTTTGCATCGGCGAATAACAGTTTCTAGTTCAAACAACAATAGTTAGTAGGTTTTCCAAAGGAATACAGTGAGGGCGAAGGGCAAAGGGCGCGATTAATCTTCCAAAAATACGTATAACTGTATGCCAAGGTAAACAAATTGAATTTAATCTAGAGTCGTTAAATGCACGAATCAGTCATTGCTCAGGTATTGATCTTATGGCTAAAACATGTCGATATAATTTATCCTACATTCAGTTTCCAACAATTTTTACGTAAAAAAAATTTTTTTGTATGGACCATACCTACAGAGTAATTATGATTATGTAGCATTTTTTTTTTCAATTTCGTAATTTTTGCACCTAGAACGTTTGTACACAAAAAAAATAACCACTTTTTGTAAAGAATTTAATGTAGAATATCACTGTACAAAAATACTTCCGCGATGAACAATGATAAATGTGTAAACCGTTTTCAAGGGCATCTTCAACCCTCTTCTTCAGAATGCGCTGGCCAACCACTTGTAGGAAGAAATAGCCCGTTAAAACTGTACAGTGATTTTCGAGTACCACTTGAATCAATCCGTTATTGTTTAAAATTTGCGAGTTGGTCTGTTGTAACCACCTATACCCGTATTTCTCTTACTAAGCCAACACTTACAATCTAAGTGTACAGCAGCTTTAATAGCGATTAAAACTATCATTTATACATCTAATTCTTATTGATTTCAAATAACTGTTTTGGCAAAAAGTGAACAAAGTCTTGAAGAGCAATTGTGTGAGGGTAATTTTGTTTATTATCTTCAGTATCTCATAATTATTAATACGTACATACGTGAATATTCATTTCGAAAAAATAATGTTTCTAGTAATTTGCCCTAAAATAAGCAGTAAAAAAATTGTTTATAACATCCTATTTCACCGTTATCAAATTTTAAATATTTGGTACCTTTTTCATTTAAAGGGGCGAGGCAACTCTTGAACTTTGAGAGTTCTACATCCTCGCTGCCACCAACCATAATAATTAAAAATATAAATAAAAAAAAAAGAAACATGCGAACGATAAAATCCGGTATTTTATTACATTCTGTCAACTTCATAATCTCACGTATTCAAGATATCGCGAACTCTTAATTCTGTGGCATTAAATAGTTATTTAATTTAAAAAAACCTCAAAGCGTAATAATTCACTCCAATAAAACCGGTAAAATGAAACATAATAAACCCGCAATCAAAGAATTAACTTACCGCCGTTTTTTACGTGTACGATACCAAGCTGAGTCACGTCCTGTATTATACACCATTTTATGACAATATTGCGGAGATTACGAGATACGGAGTAAAGCGGGTGTAAAACTTCACGAAAATACTTCATTGTAGAACCATTTAATCATCGAATTCTACTCGTTGACTGGGGCGGTGACGCGTGTCATATTGAGAATTACATGTGCAACACCCTAGTCGAGTGTCAAACAGTACATGGTAATTTCAAAGCCAATACGCGTATAGCGTGTGTGACGTGTCAGCACGAATGATGTTATATGGTTTTCAACGACATAACAACACGTTTTAGCGGTGACGAAAGAAATTTTGTTGACTACAGGGATGGGAAATTCGAGTGTTCTCTATGGTACTTTATTTTATAGAGTATTTTCCTAATTGAAGCTCTTTGTTATTTCGACCAAAAATTAAAAAAAAAAATATATATATTTGCGAATTAATTCCAATGTTTTTTGGGAAAACATATTTCCAGCTCGTATTTACCCGAAAACATAAAGAATAGGTAAGAATTAATCATTTGCAATCTTTGCAGTCACGTAATCACACATACTGTACTTAAACCTTTAACAAATAACCACGTCGATTTTTAAAAAGAACTGACAATTTTCGCCGAAATCATATTCCAAGTACAGCTCATTACCATAAACGTCGACTCGTAACACCGGCGACCGGCGGTACCTTCAGCCATCCTCGATGCTTATAAACGCTCCTCTAAAATAACGAGACAGCAGGCATAATACGCTGAGCGCAATTTATCATTCAGTCGATGTAAACGAATACCAATGACCGTATACGACTTTTAAAACGGATTAAAGACAACAGAAGCCAAAAAAACCATTTAGATAAGCGAGAACCGGTCAATGACATGAGTACCCGTGATATGACTACCAATGCAATTGCTGGCTACCATACGTGGCCCCTGTGACTTGGTCGTTGCGCTGACGAACCGTCGTAATTAAAATTCGAAAATTTTCATTCTGCCCAAAATACGCTGTACCAAAGATAAAAGCGAGTAAGAGTAAATAAAATGCACAAAAACATCAAACTACCTCCCATAAAAACGATAAAAACTAGATAATAAAGTTTAACGGAAGTATTTATTTATTAGTAAAGGCGAAACGGTGTTCGTGTGTTATCAAAAATAAAATAAAAAAATAAAATAAATAAATAAAAAGAAAGCCGACCGACCACTTAAGCCGTATATTCTAGAACGTTAAAAGTGTAATTTACGTCGGATTAGAGTAAAGTTTAATAAAATATAGGGCGGTACGTTAAGCGATATATTTAACCGATTTTGTAGCTCCATATTTTAAAGCGCTATAATCATAAAATTGTGACAGTATAAAAGCTGTTTATAGCGCAGTAGTAAAACTTTATGATCTTCTATGTCATTTAACGTTTATAACGGCTGTACACTATTTTCATGTATAATAATGCGTTCCACGTCCCGGGGGATGCATTCGATACGGCATTTAAACAATAAAGCTAACACGACCGTTTATTGTATTGTTTAATACCGAAGAAATACTCCGCAGTGGTAACCAACGTATACAAAAAAATTTTAAATTTCTCACCTTCGTTTTTCTAATCTTGCGACATGGCGTTTCGAAGAGACGCTAGAAAACCCTACAAATTTGAGGAAGCTTCAGTTACGTAAGCAAACTAGATTAGGCAGCTAAGTTCTGGGAAATTCTAGGGGCTCTTGGAACTGGAGCTTCTGAAGGCAAAGTCTTTTCTAGTAACTTATGGTTATGATAATTTAAAACTGAGAAAATGAACATTATACGAAGGGGGTCTAGGTGCAAAAGTGACATGTTCGAAAAACCACTTTTTTGGGAAACGCGAAAAACTGATTCCCAAAATACATACCCCCTAATTTCGGCCGAAATTTTGTCCACACATCACTCATGAGGTTAAAAAATTTTTGACATTTTTTTTTCCAAAATCGCCTCCTTAGGGGATTTGGGACCACAAAATATGTTGCATCATGAAAATTCACCAATAATAAACGTATAACTGCATATAAATCAGCAAACAACAACAATTATTAGTACAGGGAAATAAAGATTGAACCTGGAAAAAAATGATAGTGAACTGAATTTCACATTATATGTGCAGAATGGTGTCCTTAACAAGGTATAAAAAGTTGTCACAATTTTAGTTTTTAATATTATTTTGAATTTTCTTGCATACTGAGATTCGGTAAGTAGGTAGTTAATTATCATATTTTTCAAGTATATCCAAAGAATTTTCCTTTACGAGTACCTAATAGCATTTGCAACAATTCATTATCTGATGGAGCAGCTGTTGCAACAGTGCAAGATCGAGGTACTGTTGCAATTAGAAAGGCTATTCTGCTTGCACATGCAAGGAAACAGGTTAAAAGCTGATAACTTTCAAGTTAGAATTACAAAAACATTTTACACGACCTAATTTTCTGTTATTTCAAGACTGAAATGTTCGAAGCTGTGTGGTCTTTGTTGTGGAGCTGATTGCACGAATAGTATGGAGTTGGAAATGAGTGATGCAGAGGGAATAGATGATCCCGACCTGGCTAGGAACTGTTTGTGACATTACTTCCAGTCAAGCAGGGACACCTTGGCAACCAGCCTACACCTCCCCTGGGTTTTCCTTAGGTGGGTGTGCGCCCTCACCCAAGTTCCACCGCGTTGGAAGTTCAGCCATTGCTTGATCCTTTCCTTGAGATCTACTCCCCGCTGGTGGGTTTTAATCCCCAATTCTTCCTATGGTATGCTCAGCATCATCGGCTTCTTGAGCACAATGCGCACATATCGGGCTGGGTGCTCTCCTGATGTCAAAAAGAAAATCATTGAAACACCCGTGCCCGCTGAGGACCTGTGTTAAATGAAAGTCCAGGTCCCCATGACTCCGGTTGCACCAACCTCGTAAGTCCTTTATCAGGGTCCTGGTCCACTTTTGTCGCTTGCTGCCATGGACTTCCAGCCGGTCCCATCTGGCAGACCAGGACTCTGTGACCCACTCCTCCAGTTGCCTCTTCGCTATACGCATTTCCCTCCTCGAGGGCGGTGGCGTCCACTCTTTAACTTCCTGGAGGGCCCTTCTCGACCGGGCAACAAGATCGAGAGGCGGTGCGGCTGCCAGTGCTAGTGCAGCCATCTGTGAATAGAAGTCCATAGTTTGGATATTGCTCTAACATTTTTTGGAAAGCTTCAAGTATAATGATGGGAGGAGTTTTTTTTAGAGAATTCGAGAAGGCTGATGTTGATTTGAAGTTCTAGATCAGACCAAGGTGGAATGACAGGAGGGGAGAGTTGATAGAGAGGTGGCAGTGAGAGAGATAAAGATTCTAAGATGGATTGGACTAGGATAAGGAAGGTTGGATTGTTAGCTGAATAACATGCTGTTGATGACTTGTTGGACTGAATGTGAAGAAATTTTTTCAATATGGTCCAATTTCGATAGATGCTAACGACTAATGACATTCTGTATGCTCCAATAGGAAAAATGTTTTTTGCCTTTATGTAGCAAAAGACAGCTATTGTTTAAAATACTATTTTGATATTTTTTGCCATTTTTACATTTGTGAAAAATTCGTAGGGAAGGGCATTGATACAAATATGTTGTCCCTATACTCTTTATTTCCCCGAGGTTCCTCTTTCTACCAATTCAGCTTCATTCGCAAGCTATACAGATCCAACTATGAGAATATACGTTTCAATATCGAGCTCATTCATCTTAAGAACTAGTCTTTTCCATAAAATCAATCGTGAAAGAGCTCTTTGGCGTTCCAGTACACCGAGCCGTTTCCCTCAGAGAACCCTAATGCAATTCCAATCATGTTTGAAGAAAAAGCTTGTGAAAAGAAAAACGCGCCGAGCGAACTGCAAATGATCAAATATTAATATTCGGCTTTCAAAGAATCTCATTTTGACTTCAATCAAGCACGTTTCCTCGACACGCGGTCGGATTACGCGCCGCTACTAATCAAAAAGTAAATTGAACTCTTTCTCCCATCGTATCGCTCTCTATGATCTCGACCGGAGAAATGTGTCATTAGCAGAAGCGCCAACTCCAAAGAAACTCGACGGTAACGCGAACCCTCGAATTCGTCAAATTCACCCTCTACGCCGTGACACTCTTAAAAACAATATCGTCGAAACCGCGCCACGAATTTTGCTCTCTTAATTACCACCGGAGACCGAAAAAAATCGCCTAGCCCAGCTGGCGACAGTAAATAAAGGTCTCCATTAGCGGCGCGGCGTTTTTAAAAGCGGCTAATTTTGACGTAGTAAATTAGAAGGCAATAAAATCCTCAACTTTCTTCCTTTTATTGTACTTCTGTCACTAGCCTTCAGAAAAACTGCGGCTAATTTTGACGTAGTAAATTAGAAGGCAATAAAATCCTCAACTTTCTTCCTTTTATTGTACTTCTGTCACTAGCCTTCAGAAAAACTCACCGAAAGCGTAAAATTTACGATACTATTTGCAAAAGTAATTCGTTATTTAATACAAATACAACAGCCCGTCGTTCCAAACTAGTTTTTACCTTTTGAAATATCGCCGGCGTACCTTTGAACCTCTAGGCTTTTTTCTCCCCTTAATATACTCGACAACGCCTGCCATAAATAATACCTTTCGTGATTCAGTCGAACGCCGCATTTGTAAAATGACCGACCGGTACCGCGTACAGCCTTCTCAGGTATGTACTTAGCGCGCATGTGTTAAAGCGCCTTTCATTTTCTACTTTAAATATTAGTTTTTCAGATCGTAAAGACCCAATTCCCCGCGTAAAGGATAATCAATTCCAAGGTCGAGACGATTTTTTACACTTATACAGGCGCCAATGCATCAGCGATACGTTCCAATACAAGGTCTTCTATGTGGCAAGTATCTTTCAAAATGCGATGAACTAACACCAGTGGCTAAGGCAGCTAGTTTTCGAACGGAGAGATCAGCAACAATTCATGAAAGCACATCGCTTTTCACTGCATCATGAGCCATCTCATATGTAGGCAGCTAGTTTTCGAACGGAGAGATCAGCAACAATTCATGAAAGCACATCGCTTTTCACTGCATCATGAGCCATCTCATATGTATAAGTTAATATTGTCAAGTAATGACGCTGAGGATTAAAGGCATTTTCTACCATTAATATAAGTTTCATAATTTCAAAATAAGAATTTAATACATTACTAACAGAAGAAACTACAAGGAATCATGATTAAAGAATTAAAGATTAGTCTTTTGTTGAGTAATTGAGCATTGGACAATTAAAATTATTTTTAGACAATATGTAGTCTTTCTTAAAAGTGATTAAATCTGTACAATAAATGTGTTTGACACTGAAAATGGCTTAATTTCAAATACAAGCTTTTAAATAACGCCAACAAATTTTAAAGAACTGCTAAAAGTCATGTAAAAATCAATACTATGAAAAATTTTTTAAATATCAATACTTATTCCCATCTTGACTCGTTTCATGACAAATAAAATAAATTATATCACAGCTAACTCTAGTCTAGCCACAAAAATTCTTCCAAGATTACTCTTCATCAATCCAACACTATGTTCTAATAACCAAAAATTTTTTAGAAGAGAGGGAATTATGAAGGATATTGTTTGAAAATATTTTTCCACACTTTCAAGAGTATGCTCGAAGATACACAATTTTTGAGCTAGTAAAACATTTCAATTTTTTAGGATACAAATTTAACTACGTCAAAAATTCGCCTCGATTAAAATCTGTTAACTACAGCTATTTTTACATTTTTTGAAGACTAACAACAAGACTGTGTGACATCTTATTTAACATCTTATTTTCATGGAGCAAAAAAAAAAAAAAGATCAACAGTTGGTAAAATTTCATGGTATTACTTGGCAATTTTTGGTTTTCTCCCCCCCCCCCTGAAGAATGTCTTCGGTACGCCTCTGCAATCGTATGAAAATTAAAACTCCAAACTAACAATTCAACAGAATTGCTGTCCTCGTCAACACGTGGTGATTGTAATTGTTCGGCGTAAAATTTTTTGGGAATTTATTTGAAAGCCAGAAGTACTCTGTTTTGTTTGCTACACCATTAAAAAAAGTCGAGCATTATTTTATAAGTGCACTCTTGATTGTTTACTTGTGATGGGTTAAATAATATTGGTGGAAATGTTTCAAAAGGAATTATAATTTAAATTAAAACATTATTGAGATCTCAAATTTATTTGAGTGGGCTAAATGGATCATAAGGAAAAATTCCAAATTTTGGAGCCACACGTTCACAGTTGGGTCGACTGCGATTCTACCTCAACAAATTACGAATATGCAATTTTTTCATTTCTGAAGAGGCGTAATTAATGCTTTTTGAGCACCTGAATTTTAATGTGATGTTAGTTTTTGTATTCCATCCCTCAAAAAGCTGCAATTTTTGTAAAATTGGGTTTAAAAACAACAAGTTATTCATTTATATTGAATTATATAGTTTTGAGATCGCTGCATTGCAATCTAAAATTAGTTTTGAAATTCACACTCTCAGAGCCCAAAATTTCAATTTCAAAAAAACTGAGTCTCTAGAGAACAAGTGGTCTTCATATCGAATTTTTTTTTTTCTGAGGTCGCTTAATTCGAATTTAGAATCATTTTTTGAGTTTCGACTTTTAAGAATCTAGACTCTCTAATTTTTGGACAATTAGACTGAATAGAAAAGTTTTTTATTCATTTTACAATACTTCCTCATCATCGAAGTTTTGAAATTACTGAATTCAAATTTTCAAGTACAAATATATATATATATTCTTTTTGATTCGGACCCTTGAATTTGTTTTTTTTTTTGTTTTTTTGGATGGCCATTTTAAAAGCAGAAAAAATCTATAGTTAGAGGAAAGAACTTTATTCTAAAGGGGAAAAAAATCAACAACCTCTGAGTACAGTAAATATAACATCAAACAAAAGGTGTCGTAATAAGTTTAAATAACAAATCTGCTGCTTAAATAATTTTCCATCGCAATTTCCAGCAGTGGATGCAGAGCTTTAATTTCTGTTAACAAAAACAATCTTATCAGATAGGTCTTTCATCTGCTTATTAGTTCGTTATTTTATGCAGTGCTCAGTATTATTACCAATCTGTTAATTGTTGTATAATTACATAAAAGGAATTAAATGAATTACATTTTATTTCAGAAACATGAATTAAAAGATAATTCTCAACGACTTGAGGTTTCTTTTATTCCGATCTCCGACATTTTTCCTCGGATAACAACAAGAACCATATTTTTCCATTATTCTAATAATGTTAATTATACATGACAAGAACTATGTTTCTTTCTTGCTCAATTTGTTTTTCTCCATCTTAGAAGGAAGCGTTCGACTCTAACTTCACAACTCTCTTACTAGACTATAGTTTAATTTAAACCGCTGCATTCTACAGCTGAGGGAGAGATAAAATATCAGAAGATAACTAGACAGTATGTAAGAGAAAACACATCGATGAATATAAAATACACATATTTAATCCAAGAGTATTTAACATAACACTAATGAGAACAAGTGGGTCCATATACTTCTAAACATAACGACAGGGGGTACCAAAAAAATACCCGCATTAACGCCACCTCCGGCATATCAACTTACCCTATTTCGTTGACCAAATGTCACATATCACGATAATCCGAAAATGATCCAATTTACCTATCGCCTTTGTCGTTTTACCCTTGATCGTCAGAACTCAAACTCAAATAATGAGTGGACGGGCAGGAAAGGTAAAATCAAAACACATTTAAATTAGCATCCGGCGTGCCACCGTGCAGCAACTTGGAAAAGGTGGCGCGATGGCATCGGACTTTTGGCCTTGTCATACAATACCTAAAATAAGGGTACGCGACAGCTGATAAAATTATTAGCAACGGGTTATAGGGACGAGCTCGTGAATAGTGCCGGTGTTGTTATTATAAATGTTAACAAGTTACACAATATGACACAGGACTTCGTCGAGTGAAAAAATAATATCGCGGTTTAATGTATACATTTTAGAATAGAGCATGGAAGGAGAGAGAAAAAAACCTGTCCTATTTCAAATTATGTTTATTAACTCAACCATTCTATTTAACGAAACTGTTAACGCTAGAAAGAGAAAAAAGGGGGAAACCTGTTTTAGAGCGGCTGTCATCCATCAAACGTTGGGACCATTCATCTCTTAACTAGCGGGGGGTAAGCTACTGATTAAGTTCAATAAGGCTTGGCTCACAGGATAAATGGCATGTCGAGCCGTCCGCGTATGCCGGCGAGGGGAGCGGGAGCTTGTCGGCGGCTTCGTCGGATTCAAAGCTGTCATCATCATTTGCGCCCTGGGTGGTATAAACTGACAGCTAGTATTAGCGGATCTCGGAGGTTTTGGTTGAGGGGAAACGTGTGCATAGCATCGAAGTGGGGAAATCTGATACAGTGTTGCTAGTTTTCAGTTCCTTTTATCCCGTCGCGTTATGTGTTGTGCGTATTTCTCAGAAATCATTTCATATCTTGTTGACATTGATACTGTTTTAATGAAATGATTTACGAGAAAAAATCGAAACGAGGAAAATTTTCGAGAATTTCCATCTCCAGCGTAGCCTTGGGAAATATCTCAGAATCAGAATTTAATTTACGACGAAATATAAAAAAACAAGAAAAATGGAAAAATAAGAGGTTCAGAAAAGCTCGAAACAAAATAGGTTATCACTTCATTACCTAAAACGAATATTTCATCAACAGAACCGAACTGAGGAAGAAAAAACCACCAGAAAGTTAATAGAAAAAAGAATTCTACTTTAAATCATTGCTGGTCTATTTTCCATAAAATTTGTACATAATTATGGTTTTCCGACTTTTGATTCTTGATTTAAACAGAAAAAAAAAGCTCCAAAGGGTTTCAGTCTAGAAATTCAGTGAAAACTTCCAAATATTTCGATTACCAGCTCCAGTTTCTAAGGCCTGGATATGAAGGTAGAAAAGGGGCTTGCACTTGGAAGTTACAATCAAATTTCTTCTTTCTTTTTTCGACAATGGATTAACAATACTACTAAAATAAATAAAATGAAATAGTTAAAAAATTTAAAAGAGAATATACCTCTCTTGTATTAAGTCACTTGGTATCATACCTACTTTCTAAATGATTCGTATAATTTTTAATTTTATTTATTTATTTTTTTTGTAATTTACTGAGGCTTAGGGTCATTTCATTTTTCAAAAATTTAATGATAATTCGAGGTAATCTCCGCTTTGAAGAACTAATTAAGAAAGGAAGGAAGGAAAAAAGAAAGAAAGAAGGGAAGAAAGATAAAAGGAAGAAAAAATGGAAAAAATCAAATATTATTTCAAGTAGGCAATTCACCAACTATCAGCTCTATTAGATATTTCTTATATGTATATACCATGAAATTTTTTAATCAAATTATGAGCCCCTACTCCCTAAAAAAATTGATTTCCTACCTAACCAAACATCTTTCTCATGCTATGAATAACTCAGCATTAAAAAAATACAAATGCAACAAAAAGTTATAGATAATAATTCCAACTGGGCACGAACTTCGAAAAGTTATTTTCTTTCAACCAACGAACGAATGAAAAATAAAAAATACGAACAGATGAGAAATCATAATGGGAATATTCCACACAATTCCCTGGTAACACTGCGTACGAAGACTACTGCATTCAATTCCTACCGTCAGCACAAGCATACCAACATACACGTAAGTTCCATTTAGTTAACGTTGTGCTACAGTTGTGAAGTTATCGTTATCGTGTCTGAAATTTTACTGTTCGAGAAAGATACTGGAATTGTGCGAGATAATAATTTTTTTCGTTGTGTTAATCAATTTCGATTTAATGTTTAATTATTCCGTGTCAGTGTAGTGTAATTTTTTCACTTTTACAAATGGTGGTTTTGGAAAGTAATACAGTGATGTCAACAAATTCCGGAAATCAGTACTTGTCGCCGGATTATTTACCGCCTTTGCCTTCTACGGTGAGCATATTTTTTTTCTTATGATTTTTTTTTTTCATAAAAAAAAAAAAAAGGTAAAAGTGTTTCACGCGAGTGAACAAAAGTACAATTGTAGAGGCAATGTCTGTGTTGTTGAACATTCATGCAGCACCTTCCGCGCGATTGATTTAATAGGGATGTAAAAAATAATCTCTATTTGAACATTTAGCCATTGAAAAATAGGCAATATGTCATCATGCAATAAATTCTTGTAATTTACACCAGCTGTTTTCCGATTGGAAAATTTACAGGAAAATGTTCGTTATTTTTTCAATTGTTTCGAAGCACAATATATTACTGATGTTATGAGCGAATTAATCATTCAAATTCAGAGAAAAAAAATATTCCAATGAATTAATGGCAGATGTTTAACGCAGAACTGATTTCCACTTGGCCTTCAGTACTATTCGAAATCGAAGGAAAAATCGAAAATTTTCGTACCTACCCACCTACTGACAGTCTACACCAATCATAATCTTCGGGCTCATATTTTACGACGTTAATAATTAGCGATAACAGGTCATATTTTATGTCAGCCTGAAGCTTTTATTATTTTCTGGTTCGAAGTTTTCAACGTTTATCATAACTGTCAGCGCAAAAAGTACTTGAATTTTGGACACTTATTCTAAGCAGTCGAACATGATTAGGGACTTGATTGAAACTTCTCGAATTATAGAAAAAAAGAAAAAATTTAAATTTAAAAAATGCTTGAAAAATCTTTGAAAATTTATATACCGATATTTGAGCACTAATACGATGTACTTAAACGTTGCAATAATAGCTTATGACATAATGCCATCTGGCACTTGACTCTTCTATTTTATTATTCAATTTTTTTTCTTAATGAAACTTTGTGACTATCCGTAACCTGTGAATCGTTTGTACATATTTTTCATTACCTATAAGACGCGAATAAAATGCTAGCCATCAGTCATTTTTGAGGACATCTTAATTGCTTCTGTCAGCATGTGGCTTTTACCATCTCGCAGCACGCGTGTTGTACAAATTGACACGGAAAGACGGAAGGTCGCATAAAGTTTGAAAATGTTAGAAAAACCACGATATTCTAAAGCTTTGGAATGGCAGTCACGCAGCGACCACCAAGGCAGTTTCATTTATAGAGTGAAACAATAGCCATATTATTGTTTTATATAAATGAAGCGCGAATAAAGACTATAGGAAATGAAAGAAAGTTATTCATGGCATGTCGTAAGCTGCAACTTTCCGGCAAAACATAATGGTACTACAGAAGATGTTAGATATAGAATCAAAGCATTTCTATATTCTAAGAACTTGAAGGAAGCAGCGAGTCGATCTTTTAGGTCAAAAATAATCAGGTTTAGGAGGGTGGCGACGAGAATGAAATTTTCTGGAAGACATGGTATTTCGAAATGAACGCTATAATTTGCCCGGTGATGGTTAACACGCGATGAATTATTCATAATTCGTCAAATTCACGCCCTCGAACGACTAGTAATAATTTAATCGATATGCACGACTCGTCTAGTGTGATATTCCATTCACGTACTGCTTACGTGTAAACTAATTGCATTTTGTTTTCGTTATTTTTACAGTTGGACGCGAAAAACAGTCCTCTAGCGTTACTGGCTCAAACATGCAGTCAAATTGGAGCCGATTCTTCCAACACCAAACCTCTACTTTCGTCGTTGGAACGTTCGAAGAAATCTTCATCAACCACTTCGAACTCATCAAACGATCGTAGCCCGTCAGTCAACGGCACGCTGAAATCGCATACCGAACGTAAATCGCCGGAGAATAAATTAGCCTTCAAACCTTACGAAATGAATGTACTGACACGTAAAAGCGAATCAACCAGACCGCCTTCGGGTAACACGGAACCGTCGGACGATCGCAAATCCGCCAGCCGAGCATCCAGTCGTAAATCAGCGTCCGCTTCGCCTCATCAAGTCGCTACACCTAATGAAAAATCCTCATCTCCCGTGTCGGCAGCCGGTGCCAATGAACATAAATCCCACACTCCGGTCACATCAGAATCCAGTGCCTCCAAAGCGGCCGACTTATACGCTAGCTTGAAAGATTCAGCGTCCTCGTTTAAGCCACCATTTTCGCTCAGTCCGTTGGGTAATTTCGGATGCAACGGGTGCCCCACTTTACCATTGGACCCAACCAATCCGGCGTTCCGAAGTGCATTCGCTAATGGCGCTCATCTGCCTCATCCTTCTTTGTTAGAAGCAGCTTGTTTCCAGTCCTCGTCACCTAGTCCATATGTTAGTTACACTAGAGTCAAGACGCCAACCGGTAGCGAAACCTTGGTTCCAGTTTGCAAAGATCCGTATTGTTTTAGTTGTAGATTCGCATTACACGGCACCATGGGTCCGTGTCCACCAGGTTGCGTGCAGTGCGACCAGAAATACAGCGCAGCTACCGCCGCAGCTATGCTTATGTCTTCGCATCCTTTTTCGTCGTATCAATACGGTAGGCCATATGTATGCAACTGGGTATCCGGCGAATCGTACTGTGGTAAACGGTTTCGTAATTCGGAAGAACTGCTGCAGCATTTAAGAACTCATACCAGTTCTGGCGATCCGATCGCTTTAATGAATCACCTCAGATATCCACCAGGAGCTGTGAATCCATTGGCCGCAGCAGCTGCTGCGTCTGCTTCCAGGTATCATCCTTATTCTAAGCCTGGTTTACCAGCTTCATTGGCCGCATCTCCATTTAGCGCTTTCAATCCTACACTTAGTCCGTACTATCCGCCATATTCGTTATATGATCAACGGATCGGAGCGGCTGTTAATCCATAAAGTTTTCGTGTACACATCACGCGTTGAAAGTATTACCTTTTTTTTTTTTTTACTGTGATCAGATTTATTTATTTATTAAGTTGTATCGTGTTTAGTGGTATGCGATGATACCATGTTGCCATGTAAAAATTGCGCGAGCTCTGTAGAATGTTTCATTTCGCGAGAAATTTCGTAAAATTTGAAATCGTTTGACGATAATATGGTTTGGAATTTGATAATGCACTTCGCATGCGAAACAGCTACCTAACTTTTAATTTATCATATCAAAGGCTAAATTTCTAGTCACGTTCTTCGTTGTCGTAAGATATTGTTTGGCAATATACGTATTTCTTCGTATTTTCTTTAAAGCTTTTTAAATTGCTACTATTGCATTTTCAATTTTATTTTCATTTATTTATCTATTTCTCTTACTTACCTATCCATCTGTTCAATTTCTCGCGAAATTGTTGGTACTTTGCGTGCGCAAGTATTTCAACATCGATCTCTTGAAGTGTAGATATATTTTTCATGGAATTTTGTGTCATATTTACGATGTAAATCCACAATCGCTATTAATATCCTTTTATAAAGACTGCTACCATTTTTTTTTCTTTTTCTGAAGATAGAACGAATCGTATTTTAATTTGAAATTTGTTGATTTCCTTTCTTCTATAACATCAAACAGAGACATCGTAAAATAGAAATATGCTATAGTGATAACAGTTCATGACAATAACATTAACTTACCTTTTATTGAGGTATATTTGTGTAAAAAATTTTATTACACTCACCTTTATGACGATGAAGTATAAAAATACCAAATTCAACTTTTACGATTTGTGTGCAAATAAAAATTTCTCATTCCACGAGGGTTAGATGTGACGCATGATTCGTGTAAATTAAAATATTCCAGTTTCTCTTATCGCGTATGACTACAATAATGTTTAAATTTCGTGCAATTATTTCATATGGTCTTATGAATTTTGAGTTTTGTTAAAGTTTATATGTAAAGTTGATGTAAATATCAAGCGTATTTTCTTTGTTGTTGCTTTATTATGCAATTTTCCTTCGTATTTGTAAATATAGATTCGGTATTACATAAATATTATGTACGTATTTGACTTACCTTTGTCTTGTTATATTATTCGAATAAATGTTTATCAACTTAAAGTACCACGTTTTATAATTTTTTCTGCATTTGAATCGAATGTATGGAAATTTTCTAGTCTCTGGTGATTCGTCAACATCGATCGTATCCACTCGAATGATTTCTTTCTGGTTACGATTTATGACATTTGATTTCGTACATACTGTATTTAGATATGAACATTTTTGGCTTGGGTTCATGGGTGTTACTGATAAGAGAATACGTACTTATGAATGACATTTCATTGTAAGTAAATACGATGATGTGGGATTAAAAGATTTGACGTACTTATAATAAACTGATGGGTACTTACTTTAGTTTAGATGATAGGTGTGTATTTTTCAAAAAAAAATCGAGGCATTCTGTCACAATATATCTCTGAATAAATGTAGAATTATTCGAAACCATCGTTGCTCAGTAAAAAAAAACTAATATTAAAATCTTTAAATTAAAATGATGTTAATTCATCCCACAAAAAAAAAAAAATGTTTTTCATTTCACTTCGTCGCTCAGATTATATTGAGGGAATAAAACAACGCATACAAGCACTTTATCGTTATATTACTCTATTTTCGAGTAATCTGTAAATGAATAGGTTTGATACGTATTTGATAGTGGGTAAAAACACCGAATTACTGCAGAGTACGGTGTGAAAAAGCTGCTCCAAATCAGATTTCTTAGTGTTCTGAGAGCGGTAATATTTAATGTAGATGATGGCCTAAGTTGAGGCATTTCTTTTAATACAACTCGGAATCGGAGTTTGATTGTAAATTTTAATAGTTCTTGGACATCAATGCCAGTTTTTGATAATTCAAGGGACCACGATAACGTTGAACTTCAAAAATGCTGCTTTCAATTCATGGATGCACTCCAAAAACTAAACAGTTCTCAAGCTTGCCTCACTCTATTTATTTTTAAAATTTCGAGTTCATCCCTATAGTTTTACCGAAGTTATTGTCGAACATCGTCTCCACATTAAGATTTCGAAAACTCAACTTTCTAGAAAAATGAATCCACTTCAATACCATGTTATACTCGATCTCTACTCTCTCTGCCTATTTTCAAATTTTTGATTCAATTCATCCACTTTCACTCGAGTTATCGAGAAAAAAATACGTTCATTTTTAGTTTTTTCTTTTTTTTTTTTTAACAACCGAATGAAATGAGTGAAACTTTTACTTTTTTTTAAACCATAGCTCAATGGTGTCCAGCATTTTTTTTTTTTGGTTGAAAATCGTTTCAATTTACTTCTTAAAGAAATTCAAAGCAGAATATTTTTATCTAACACTGACCGTTTTTGAGATATTTCATAAAAACAAAAATCATCCCATAAGGAGGAATGTTAAATTTTTGATCTTTTGCATTACAAATTTTCATATAAAATCTCGTCTAACTAGACCAAAATCATGACCATATGAAATTTGATATAAAAAATTTAATAAAGAAATGTCGAATTGGATTTAATATTAAATATTTAATTACTAGAAATCACATACAATTTGACATCATTTTGATAAATTTTTCTCATCAAATTTGATAATATTTGATCTGACAAAATTTTGATTCAGTCATGACTCATGAGTTAGCTATATAAAAAATTTTCATCTGGTACCATCGAGTGGTTGTCTTCGTTTTCAGTTTTCAAGTTTCGATTTTGTTTCATATTTACATAATATAGCTTCAAATTTTATTTCTTCGACATTAAATTCGAAAATATATTGCAAATAAATTTAGTTGAATGTAATTACTTATGCTTCATCAAAAACTGAGATTATATTTGGTCAAACAATGTGAACCTGAATACATAAGCAATCAATTTTCATGAATGATAGATATATATACACAATTGTACATATCTATTAAACGTTCATTTTTATTTGATGAAAAAATCGAAAATATTCCCTGACATGATGTTTTTTGGTTAAGTCGGAGTTGGAATCCATCTTTTAGTTCCCCCGTAATTCGAAGCTAAATTAATGATGATACTTTCAGTTGAAATCTGATTCAGTTTCAACTTTCATTTACCTTAATCGGAGCATAGCACAATCATAGAAATGAAAATGACTTTTCCGAGGTAAATGAATATTTGTTTTCATGACAGGTACTTATTCCTACAACGTATTATACTTTAACTGATATTGCTTACCGTTTGGTAACTGGCAGTGATAAATCATTTGAAACGAAATATCGAATTTACAAGTTTAGTTTCTCAATTCTTGGCATTCTGATCAATGTTCTTCGTGATTTGAAATATCATTGTGTACTCAATACTTCATTACTTTGCATTACATAAGTGAACACTGCAGTCTCACAAACTATGTACTAATTATTTCAAATGAAAAACAAAATCAAAATAGTGCATTTTTTTTGGAACCATAGTACTTCAGAAGTTTAGAAATGTTTTAAGGATTCTTATTGGGTGATGTTATCAGTTATTTTGGGCCCACCAATCCAAACTAAGAACATCATCATTTCTGTAATGTTTTGAAATTCACGTTGAAGTTAAGATAAAGTTTTAGCGAAATGAAGAATGGAGAACTAAACTGTTAAATAATATGACTCTTTGATCATTTCTCATTTGTGCGATTATTGTTTTTCTTGTGTTTTGTTCTTAACATTGACAACGAATGCCTAAATCATATTTCGAACATTCCAAGTAACTTTTTTAAATAATTTGTTCTCGTATTTTGTCCAGCTGCAGTTTTGAATTTGCATGGAATTAATCTAGATGAATGTACACATATGTACCTAATATATCAAGTTCTATTCAATATTCATAGTATTGTCGAATGTGCCTCTATTCTGTTATCAAACTATGCTTTTCCGGTGATGTGAATAAGTGTGATGTTTATTTGATTTCAATGAATTTAAGCAATCTATTTTTGTTCTAAAACTGCCTATAAAGCAATAATTTTGGTACACAATGGACATTGATATTTTATGATATTATATGTTGCTTGAATCTTGTGACTGAAGTTCCATAATTTATAAGCTGAATATTGAAAGACTGCAACCACCAGCTGTTGATCAGAAAATTGGTAAGTTGACGACATTGTTATCATTTTTTAGATTCTTTACTTGTTCTTAAGTAATTCTTATTTGTTAGCTGCCATAATTATTATCGTCAACATGAAGCAGAAGTGGGTTAATTCGCTGATTTTACTGCATAGATAATGCATATTTTTCAATGCTTATGATTGTCTTGTAGGTACTTGGTAGATACTATTATGCTTTATGAGTACATTGATCGTTAAACCATCCTCAGTTTTTAATCCGCAAATCCGGTGTCTAACATTTCAATGTATCATGTTTTATCAAATTCGCTGTTTTTATTAAATCAAGTACATTTTGATTGAAAATCGATAATTATGTCTTTATGTTAATTCATTTGTATTTAAATTTGATTTAAGTATTCATTTGAGGCGGTTTTGTACTTATTATCAAACGTGGCCTTTGTGGTGGTGAAGTACTGCAAACTACATACTCTAAAATCGAAATTTTCGTGTTTTTTTTTCATAAATTATAAAACTGGTAAACATTTTCAAGTGCTGAAAATGCGTTCATTATAACTGAAGAGAGATTAAAAAACAATCGTGAACAGTTTTCGTTGCGACATAATTGTGTGAAAACTCGGTGAAGATGTTGGCTGAAGAAATTGGTATTTTAAGTATTTTCAACTTATCCTCAACCAATTTCAATGATTCATGTTTTTCATCCTGAAATGTTTGTTTACGTAAACATTAGTTGAGCATTTTTTCGATTTTCTTCAATTGAGGCTTGCAAAAATTATGCAGAATTTGGTGTAATATTTAAAAAGTTTTAATTGAAGCAAATACAAAAAATCGCTTAATCGATGCTTAAACGGCGATTTCGGGATCAAAATAAAAGGAAAATAATTGAAATTGATTGAGAACAGCCTAAAATACTTAAAATACCTATTTCTTCAGCCAAAATTCTCACCGAATTTTTACACTATTATAACGCCATGAAAAATATTCATGCATGATTATTTTTTAATTTTAAAGTCATAATGAATATATACATTTTGAAGAATTAAAAAATTTTATCAGTATCATAATTCATGAAAACAAGAAAATTTTGATTTTCCAGAATTTATGAAATTCGCAGTATTCTACTACTACACATGTGATTTGATAAGAGGTGAAGAACTGAAGAAACACGCTAAGCTGTATTTGTAAAACTCTGACAAGAATGGCTCATTATGATTCTTAAATGTGGAAATGAAGTGAATGAAGCTGTTTGAATATTCTAAAATTTAGCTTTCATGTTTTCAGTCCTTTTTAACAGATAGATAGCAACATTAACTTTTGAATGAAACTCACGACTGTAGACAATTAGGTTACCCAACTTGATATATTGACTATCCTGTAGACCATGCGCTAGTTACAAAACTAAATACAAGACGATCGCAATATTAAGAGATCCTATTCAAAAATTAGAAGACACTTTCAAAGAAAGAATTACCCACTAATTCTACTGCATACAATGAATCAATGAGACATAAACGCGCATATAGTCATTAAGCATTACCATTATAGTTCAGTGCACACACTGTCGGTTATTACAGGTTATTTTTTTAATTTTGAAAATTTCAGCCTTCTTTAGTATTAGTTATGGTTAACATTAACCCATTAGCGAGATGTTTCTCTTTTATGTTACAGTTAAATATAGGTAGGCGTTGTAAAACATATTAATCATCGCTCTGGTACGTTGAAAGAAGTTTTAAAAAAATATAACGTACATATGACAGAGGGAAATAAATAATAGCTTTTTGACGTCAAAAAGTTAAAAACCATTATGTAGACCACATTCGGTAGTTTTAAACGCAAAAGATTGATGGTTTTAAAATGAAGGTGGGTGGGTTCGATGTGTGGCTCTCGGTAAGTTTGGACGTTTCTTGAAAACTCCTTTACAGCATAGTTTTACGCTTAAATGACAGATACGTGTAGACGTTTCCTGTGACTGTGTGCCTGGTTTTGCGAACGAACGCTCCCTCTTTAATGAGTTATCAAAGCAATTGAAAAATGACGCTTATATATGACATCTTCACGTCTACGTCTGTCACCGCAATGTACTATGCGGTTTTGCATCGAGATGGATTGATGCCAGATAACCAGGTAACCAAATGTTCTGTAATTGAGAGTGATGGTAAGTTGGGCTTTGAATCTTTGAAAGAAAAGTTGATGTGTAAATTAATGATGTACTTTTCGTATTGCAGTCAAAGGATTCGAGTATAGAGTTTTGTTTTCTTTGCTTTGCTTTTCAATGACATTGGCGATTATTTTGTCGTATTAGTGTTGAAATGTTCAACATTTGGCTCAATGTTTTTTGACAGACCAAAAGAGCTACGTAGAAAAACATATTTCATTGAAACTCAGTTCCTCAATTGACCTGCCAAAGAGTACCTTTTGTAAAAATTCTTCGTGGTATTATAGGCGACAGAGAACTGGTGCCATGAACACGAAAACAATATCTTTAGAGGGCAGCTGGGAATCGTTTTTATGTTAAAATTTAAAGAAAAATATTCATGCTTGGTTAAATTCTCAGAGTATCGCTTTTGTACGCAAAAAAAAGTACCTCGTTGTATGAAAACGTACGTTAGAGTAACGTACACTCTATGTATTAACAAAATTAAAAAGCTTCGAATACCACTACTTTGAGTGTCTACTTATAGAACTTGTCGTAAAATTCGAAAGTGTAAGGATTTGTCTAGTGATATCGTACACTTCTAATTTCAGCGGATAGAATAGAAAGAAGTTGTCGAATGAGCTTGAAAAGAAGCCTAACTACTAAACGTTGAGTGAGGATATGACGCAAGAGAAATGAATGCAAGCTTCTATGAAATTTTTAGTACAAATTATATTGGTTTTGTACTCAAATACCTCTAACAAAATTGCACCTAGAACGAAGAAATTCGATTTTTTATAGGTATTTCAACTTTGCGAACCCCAGTTTTCAAAACTAAATCATTAAGAAACAGGGTTTCGAAATAATAATTTTTTGGCACATGTTTGCAGTGTTGTGAAACCAGTAATCGAGTAGTAACCCAAACCCGAAAAACTCAAACTTTTTTCGAATACCATGAACGCAAATGATAACTCTGAGGTACCCAAAATTGAATCAAACCCAAACAATTTCATCGCTAAAGTAACTAAAACCTAATTTTTTGTGGTTTTTTGTATTTTTTTTTACCATGTTCACCATTTGGAAGCAAAAAATGGATAGTATTTTCACATAATTACAATAAGTTCAACTTTTTAGTACTTGCTAGAAATGTATAATAAATAATCTAAAACATAAAATACAATGAAAAATTGAAGAATATATGATAAAACATGTGCCCAACTTATATAGTAGTTATTTATTTCGTTTACTCCACCAGTTATCGTAATACAGTATACGTATACACTCAGGCCTGGGGAAGAGTTCGCTGCTCCTCCCTCTGGTTGAGTCTGTGTGTTCAATTCCTCATTCATCCAGAGTGATTTCAAGTTTACTAAGCGAAACAAACATATCCATTGTGTTTGGCTGAGTGTGATTAAGCTAATCTGGAATCGGAGTCTACTGACTTCACACAATTTTTGCATATCATAATCTTCACTATACCACCTTATTTTCTCATTAACATACTCTGATTTCTTGTTGAAAATTTCTAATTTTTGTTCTTGTTTTTGTTTGAAATTGTAAGATATATTTTTCCTATTGGAGTATTTTTACTCGAAAATTGAGCGATGGTGCGGACAGATTGTTGCGTTCACATATATGCGTATACCCTCTGTTGGCAACCTGTTTCGCTGAGTTTCCTTTTTTTTTATTGAGGGGTTGAATCTCAATGGCGCTGTGTAATAAAACGCTGATTTCTGAAACTTCACGTACGTTTGGTGACTTATAGGGCTTGTACGAATAGTTGATCGGTACGAGCTCTCATTTTACTGTGGATATAGGTTTTGATGCGTTGTTCCTGGTGCCGTTACGAAGTTGAGATTCAACCTGAGACTATTTCTACAATCATATGTAAGTGTTCTTACTGAGTACAACTACGTAATAGGTCTGAGTCTATTTAGTTGTAAAATTGCATGGCATTTGCGATGCGCTTAGATATGCAGCGCATCATAGATGTAGGCTACTTTCAGAATGCTAGTCAAGTGATCACGTTTGACGTCTTGCTGATGGGTAGCTTTAGTGGGGCTATCCAAGGGGCAGCCGCTATGCCGTGTATGTGACGAGCATACACCGGCGATAATGTGGTCCCCGCGTGCTACCTGGGTGCTCAGGGCGCTGTACGCTGCTAATTGGCCCATAAAGGTAGCACGTTAAGTTGGCACTGATGGGTGTACTGTGGGTAGACTTAGTCGCCCCAGTCCGAAACAGCGCCACAGTAGGTTTAGCGGGCCTATAGGCACCAACCTGAGGCGGTATCATTATCGTTCTACCCCGCTGTAGTGTTAGGCTTATCGTGCATGATTACATTACGTATGTACTCACGAGCGATATTCTTTAATTACAGTTTACTGCATCGCCAATCGCCAGTCAGCTGTCCACACCCCTCCTGCCATCCAGACATCAAATTTATATATATGTATGATTACGTAGTATGAAAATATTTTTGTGCATTTTAAATTTTAATATAGAAATTTCCGAAAATCCTATTACAAATTTTAGAAATTTATTGAGCGAAGCGTATTTTTTATTTTTTTATTTTTTCTTCAAATCATACTTGCAATACTTGAAAGCATTTGTTCTTACTTTTATTTTTTTTTGTTCTACCACCTTCTGAAAATTTTTTGTCCTTCAAAGTTAAGTATTTAAAAAATCTATTGAGAGATTGAAAATACTTCTTCAAAATTTCAAAATTTTCATGTTATTAATACACTGCAATAGTATTTAAAATATATTCCAATGCAATGAGTTACGAAATTGTCAAAAATCAAGCCTTGTGAAAGAAGGAGGAGCCGAATGGCGAAGCCAAGGGCTACAGTCCATCTGGCTCCCCTCCCCCCTAATCAGTGTCTTATGCTTGGGTCATCCCAGTGATTTGCTAATATTGTCTATTTTACAAATTGAGGTAGTTGAAACAAATTATTTTTTCATCAGTCATGGATCTTTTTTATTTAAAGATAGTTGAATTGGTTGAGCAACATGTAAAATCGAATGTAGCTGTTTTGCAAAACTGAAGCTTCAATACATTTTAGTTACTGAGAAAAAAAATCGTAAAAATGCTTCTAAAATTTTCAGTTTAAACTCCTTATAACATGAAGGACTAAACTAAGTGTTGTAGTAATGCAAAAAATTTACAAAACTAATGTATTAGTCTTGAACAAAAAAAAAAAAACAATTAATTACGAATTTTGTTGTAATGTCGAAGTTATACCGCAATTCTTGTGTAATATTCGAGTACATGCGTCAATTCGTTCGGGCAAAACATCACGCGAAACTCCACTTGAAATTTTGTCAAAACTTTTATCCGACCAAATCTGTACACTTTCGAAGTTTTCTCGACGAGGGAAAAAAATACCCTCGACACCGCCGTAATTTTCTTTCGACGTTTAAATCGAGTCAAACTAAAAGAATTAAGCGAATGAGAAAAACGCTTCGTCGTAACGTACAAACGTTCGAAAGCAAATAAAGAAAAGGTTAAAGGACGGAGTTTACGAGCACCGGCTGAAAGCTGTAGTTAATTACGCCGGCGAAATATTTTTCTCACAAATCAATCGCTTTTTACCCCCCTATATTTATATTGAAAAGAAAAATATGGACTCGGTTATCGATGCAAATTTCGTCGTGCGTCGAATTTTACGGGCAGCAACATGGCAAAACTGAATTTGCAAGTTAAAAACTACGCTTAGGGGAGGCTGGCGCGCTGGCGTAACGTTGTACGCTAAAATGAAATATATCAGAAGCAATGTATTATTCAGAAGAACAGAAATTCGCATATATCATTCGCCTCCTCTTCGAACCCTTTTTCGCGCAGCCAAGAAGCATGGCATTGGCAGAACACGAACTTGCGAGCAGTTCGTTCTTTTCGTTCATTTCGTGTATGAATTATTGCCCGCTGAAAAGCAGTACGAGGCAAATTTATAGGAGCTTTATATACTTGTAGCCTATATATACGCGTACACGTATATAATAAGAAAGAAAAACGCATAGTTTAACTTCAGAATAACGACACAGAGCGCGTAAAAAAATTCGCTTCGTAATGGAAAAAACGTTTTCTAATAAAAGCCATAAATTTCTCGATTGAACGCGATAGTGGCGGGTATTTTTACGCCGTCGAAGCGCGTAATTTAAAAGTAGCGCGGTTTGTGCAGCGTGAAATTTAATCTGCTCGATAATGCTGCAGCAGAACTGAGCACAACGGCTCGAAAAGATCTTTCCTTCTCGGTGAACCTGGTGTTCTTACAATTGCTGTAGTCGCAAATTCGTCCATGATGTTAAGATGACAATTACACCTAAAACAAATGTAGGCTTCGACCAACGCACATCTAATTCGTATTCACAGTCTAAAACAGATCGAGAGTTGGGTAATAGTGAACCGTTGGACTTGACAGTGTCAGCCGTCTAAACGAGTCGTCGACAACTTGTAAATGAGAAAGGTGTATCGCCAACTCGACACTCCAAACCGAATCCTGCATTTGACGTAAATTTCATAACTTTATTAATATTTCCCCTTTCGACAATGGCCGCGAGGAAAAAATTTTTGCGCGCCTCAATTTTATTTCAGCGTGTTGAAAATCAATTTCGCCGAAACAAATACCGAGTACGGAAGCGGTTATAAATAATGTCGTCGGTTTATTTTTTTCGATATAGTCTTTTTTTTCCATTTTCCAAGAAATAAATACGATAAATTACGAAAAAGTACGGTATTAAAGATCGAATACGTCGAATGTTTTATTACCGTCACTTTTGCGTGTTCTCTCCTCTATGGCGGTACTAAAATGAAGTAAATTTTTCATAATAAATCGCCTTCATCCCATTTTCTCTCTTGTATTAAAGCTTTACTGTGTCGAACAGTTTCCACCGACATAAATCGCTCGATTAAAGCGATAAATCTGCGCGAACGCGTTTTCTTGTAAACATTTTCGACTACATTGATGCTAACATTACCATTACCTAATGAAAGAATTACACTTCTACATCGATATAAAAGTGTTTTTTTTTTTCATTCTTCCACGACGAAGTAATGGTCGACTTTTTATGCGATAAAAAGACTCGTGCTCATGTACATTGAGAAATATGTCGGTACGTAATACGAGCACAATATCATGAAGAATTTTAAACTGTTTAATGAATCCAACTCGAAACCAGAAGCTGGAAAAACTCGCATCGAATGCCAATTCCCGTACCAGAACCCGAATATTTTTCAACCTGAAACTGAAAGTCAGCTCAAACCTAGAATCAGAGAGTTTTCTCGACCCAGAACCTGAACCAAAAATTTTTTTCAACTTGAAACCAGGACTGGAACCATAATGAAGAATTTCTCCAGTTTTGTGGCATGGATTCCAAACTTCCAAATAGCTACTTTTATTTGTTATTGTTCCATTCATCTGTTTCTGTGCCTTTTTTTAATGAAAAAAGAAACAATGTATTTAAGTATTAATAAGTTTAACCGTAATGACGAAATAGTAATAAATATTGATATTTGGTCATCTGTTTGAATTTCTTCCCTTTGTTCGCTTAGTTTTGAACTTTCAGTGATTGGATACTTGGAATCATGATTACGAGGATCTCTCTTCATTTGAGACTGAGAGGTGTTTTGAATTGTAATCGAAATAGTATATTACTACATACTTTAGTTGAAATAAATAATATTCTCAATTAGATTCGAAATCCAGGGGCGTACCGAGGACATCCTTCGGGGGGGGGGGGGGGAGAAACCAAAAATTGCCAACTAATACCATGAAATTTTACCAACTGTTGACTTTTTTTTTTTGCTCCGCGAAAAGATGTCACAGTCTTCTTGTTAGTCTTCAAAAAATTTAAACATAGCTGTAATAATACTGCGCAAGTGGTCAAGTTTACCAACTTTACGCTAAAACTCCAAATTTACCAACTTTCCAAAAGCCAAGGGGGGAAGCTCCCCCTCCCCCCTTTCGGTACGTCTCTGTATCTAATAAATGCTTCGCTTCGATACTTAGAAAATCCAAATTTACCAACTTTCCAAAAGCCAAGGGGAGAAGCTCCCCCCCCCCTTTTAGTACGACCCTGTCGAAATCACAAGAATAATAATTAATATGGTATTGGCAACTGTCAATTACACTTTCAGTTCCATCTAAATAATAATTAAGTGCGAAAAAAGAAGAACAAAATAACAATGAAAATTAATAAACCCGTACTGTATCATTAAATTTTCACGTAATCTGAACCGTAATTCAAAAATGTCAATTTTCATTTTTTGAAATTGGAAGAATCTGGAACAGGAACTAGAAAAACCTCTGGAGCATAGTGTTCTTGAATCCAGAACTCGGAACTAAAACTAAATCCATGACACTCTCGAACCCAGAACCAGAACCTAAACCTGCCTGATTATGTTGAAAGAAACCCATTTCAAAAACCAGAGCGAGATACTCATAATTCCCAACCAGAACCAAAACCATTTCAGCTCTTGTTTGCCCAGTGTTCAATAGTACTCGACGAATATCATCTCATGGCTTGTTTATGAAAGGTTTTCTATATGATATGATGGAGTGGTACTAGAAAACTCGGGTTCCGTAAACAACTGTCTAAAGTGTCGCTTCCAGGGTGAAGGGGGAGAGGCAAAGTTTTTGTCGAAGCGTACTTTTCCAATAAAAAAAATAAATAAATAAATATATATATAAATAATTATAATAATAATAACAATAAAAATACTTGTAGTGCTGGGATTGTGATGGAGATTGAAACATTGAAAAAATAATCTCAACAACTCTGCCTGTACTAAAAAATTTTTGGATTTTTTTTTTGGACGATTAACGGCGGATTTATTAGTGTGTAAATGCCATTTTTTACATTTTTACTCCCAAAAAATAAATAAAAAATATGGATTTAAAGCGTATTTTCGCTTTTTGAATCAAAATTGTGACTAAGTCACTGAATAAAACATACAATTTTACATCGAAAACAACACGTCTTAAACCACTTTAAATGATTTGCGAGAGAGCTAGAAATTTTCCAAATTTGGGTGCTTGGTATTTTTTACAGTTTTTTGAAAGAAATACCGAAAAACTTAGATTAGAGTTTTTTCAGTATTTCCTTCAAAAAAACCGTAGAAAATACAAAATGTCCAAATTTTGAAAATGTTTAACTCCCTTCCAAATCATTATAATAGTATTGAGCTTTTTGTTTTCGATGCATAATTTTATGCTCTATTTAACCCTTGTATAGTATCTTCGGAGCGAAAAGACCCCAAATCCCGTCTTTAGTATCTTGGGGGTCGAAACGACCCCAAATTCCATCTTTAGTATCTTGGTGCTCGAAACGACCCCGAATTCCGTCTTTAGTATCTTGGTGGTCGAAACGACCCCAAATTCCGTCTTTAGTATCTTGGTGGTCGAAACGACCCCAAATTCCATCTTTAGTATCTTGGTGGTCGAAACGACCCCGAATTCCGTCTTTAGTATCTTGGTGGTCAAAACGACACCGAATTCCATCTTTAGTATCTTGGTGGTCGAAACGACCCCGAATTCCGTCTTTAGTATCTTGGTGGTCAAAACGACACCGAATTCTATCTTTAGTATCTTGGTGGTCGAAACGACCCCAAATCCCATCTAGTATATTAGATGGGATTTCTAGTCTTCTCAACAACAATATCATAGATGGAATTCGGGGTCGTTTCGACCACCAAGATACTAAAGATGGAATTTGGGGTCATTTCGACCACCAAGATACTAAAGATGGAATTTGCGGTCGTTTCGACCCCCAAGACACTAAACACGTCTTATTGCTAAGATACCAATGAAGGGTTAATAGCATTGTTAAAATTTGATTTGAAAAGTGGAAATACGTTTTGAATTGACATTGATTTTTTTTGTGAGTAAAAATGGAAACTAATGAAAGCTCAGTTAGAAATGGCGCTTATAGGCTCATGAATCCGCCATTAATGATCCGTAAAATTCAAAAAATTTTTAGAACATAGTTTTTTAGATTTCCCTTTTAGTTTTTAGTGTAAAATCCACTTGGGCGTTCACTATGGTTTCTTGTTTTTTAAACTGAAGTAAAAATTGACGGATCAACTCTAAATTTGCAGGATAGGTAGAAGAAATAGAGCTTAAGAAACGTATTATTTTTGAAGTCGATCTGCGCGCTGAAAATCGAGCTTTCGAACTTTAAAGCGTCTCAGGTTTTTTGTAATTATCTCGGGAATGAAGCGCCATAAAGAAAAAATGTACAGAAACAAAGTTGTTGGAAATTTCATTCTTCACAACTTTGATTCCAGCTATTTTTCATGAAAGTTCGCCGAAACTTTGCTTTTGAACTTGGAAGCTTTTTTAGTTGTTTTTTTTACCATCTCGAGAACGAAAGGTTGGAGAAGAAAATGAATAGCAATTAGGTCGCTGCAAATTTCAAGCTCTACAATTTGGTTCTTAAACATTCTTCACGAAAGCTCATAGATTTTCACAAAAGTTAACTCAAAGTAAAGAATCCAATAATTGGTACGTTTTGCTCTCTGAAAGTTCGATGTTTTCATTCTCCGACGATGACTCAAGTAATACATGATGGATTAACTCCAAATTTGCAAAAACTACATGATTTAAGTTAGAGTTCTTTTGGTGATAGATTTCACTCAAGCGCCTCGAATGAGTATTTCTCGTAGCAATGAAGATGGAAATTTTATGCTCGAACTTCGATACTTCATCGGTGTACCTTAAGTGCTTAAGTGTACAGCTCAGGTGCACTTGGTGATCGTATAGATAGACGTGATTCTGTAACAAGTAATTTGAAGCGTGACCTTTAATTATCCGGACATCAGGATCACAATACGCATATACTATAACAATATGAGAGACATACTCTTAACATCACGCAGATACAAACCGTAGGTACCTGTAGAACCCCCTTCGACCACTGGACGAATAAAGCCAGCTTTTCTATCACGCATGACATGTCCGCGGTCGTTCGGTAGCGAAGTCGACTAATTTGTTCGCATCGTCAAGTACACGCGGGATCAGATTAACAAAGTTGGTAGTGTTTCGCACGAATTAATGAGGGAAAAGCGTTGAACTTGACAAAACCCTTCGTGTCTGCGACCGTGACTGCGACTGGTAATTTGTTGAATTGGCTAAAAAAGCTTCGTAGATACCGGAACGCGTACTAAGTATATCTGATTACCATATATCCAATACGCGACCAGTTTCGCTAGCGTTGTACGTACGTGCCTTTTAATCGGCGCGATACTTCGATTAATAAATTAAAGCGTTAATTTATATAACAACTTTAAAAATCTGAAACGTATAGTGTGTAAGATGTTCTTTAGCGTTTGTCGACTGAATACGTAAACCATTTGTGTGGTCTTCCACGTTTGATTTACGACCGGGCAAAAAGCACACGGAGAAGGCATGTTTTTGCTCACTCCCGCCGAGATACTGTTTTTTCTGTCACGAAAACTACTATCTACGCTCGGCACGATCCGAAAGATTTCTTACTTTTTGTCGCCGTGCCTCGAGTCAGTGGAGAAAAAATCGATCCGAGTAGTTTTAAATAGATTAAACATAATGAATTTCGAGTACCACGGCCATTCTTCGTATATGCTTCGTTCCGTGTGGATATGTAGTAGGTACTTTTAATCTATAACAAACCGAAGAGAATCGCGCCTACCAAACAAAGCGTCAACACATAGTTGAGGTTGAAAGGATATTGTAAAAGTGTTTTTTACGCCGCCACTTCACCATCTTCCACTATTGATAGCTGTAGCGCCGCTATTCATTTTATTACGATGGGAAAAATGCGTTCTGTCGATTTGGAACGATGTAAAAAAAACTTCATCCGATAGCATCGTCATCGATGTTACGAGTCCTCAGTCTGTGAAGTCGAAAGTTTAAAGTATTAGAGAGTTGTTTTGCATTTGAGCCGATTAATTTGAAGAGGGATTGAAATTTAAATTTTTCATTCGCCGTGTAATCCGACATATTGTGAAATTTCTCGCACAACCGTTCGCGAAAGAGAATCGTTTTACAACAATGAAAACAACCAAACAAATCTTCTTCGTGTTTTCGGTAAATTTGTTTTCCCCTGTTTCTTTATTCTTCGTCTGTTCTTTTTTTCACTCGCACTCTCGCGCGTATTATAAGGGCGAAAACGTTTCGCCTTGATTCGTATAAAATATATGTAGCTATCGAAAATAACACGCCGTTCCACTGAGACGTCATTATTCACCGCGCTTTTGTTGCGTCATGATAGGAATAGGTTAGGACCTCTGTATAAAGGATACGTTTACTGAATTATGAGCGACCATTATGCAAGAAGTGTTGGTATTATTCTTCGCCTCATTGCGTGTCTCTCGCGCCATCTTTTATTACCAATGTCTCATTTATAAAGAGGAAAAAAATCAACAATAAGTTAAAATTTTCTGCATGCTTCTACCAAATGCACAACTCACCGCCCGCCATACCCGAAACCCTAAATGCCTTTTTTTTTCTCAATAAAACGCTAGTAAATCTTCGACTGTATAATCAAAGCTAACTGAGCAGAATGCGATTTAATGGCGAGTACGATGTTTTGTATTTTTCGATAGCTGAGGTATTCGGCAGATGGTTGCTTCAATACCGGTGAAATATATGCTGTGTAATTGTTTCGCGTGAAATTTGTAGTTTATTGAATTTGTGTCGGTCAGCTGCACCGTAGTGAGTATTCGTTCGCATTTCCTACGAATCGTTAATGGATAAAAGCGCCAAATGACGCGAGCATGGATTTGACATTATAGTATTTGAACCGAAAAACCACTAAAACCTTCACTTCCTTTTACGAAGAAATGAGATTACAAAAGAAGGCCAAACTTGTATTCTAGAGTTGTTCTTTCGTTTAACTAGTTTTGGAATTTTGAATTGACAGTTCGAAGCTTATTCCTTGAAGATTCTGAAGATTTAGTACGAAGAAGGATTACTCAAATCCGAAACTGTAATAGCTTATTAATAAGATCCGAGCTTCTACCAAGATAAATTGTGACGGTAGGTCAGACCAGCGTGAAGGATTTTATGAACACCGTACCGGTTAACGTAGTACCAAACATATGTGTTTCCGATCTCACTTTCACTGTTTTCCTGTATCCTTCCCATTATCCAATAAGATTTATTCTCCTCCTACATTTTCACGCCTGATTATGCTTAAACGCATTTTCGTGATCCTTTATTGATATCGAATTGCGTCAACTGGTTTTGTCGTCGTATCTATCGCGTAGAAGAAAGTCGGCCCCTTTAACTTCACATGAAGTTCTTAGGTTAATTTTAATTCATTAATCGGTCAATAAGTTTATTATCGTATCTGGTCATAATGACCGAACAGTGTTTCTTAAATAAATAATTATTTAATATCAAACTCCTAGTGGTTTCCAATTGCCACCACTCAATTGGGTAAAATTTATAATATCGTGACCAAACGAAAAATATACCGCGATAAAATTCTGTGGAAATAAGTATAAAGGGTATAAGTCATCTTTTAGCTATTTTTAGGTTTTAATATATTTAGATGCAGAAAATTGAGCTCTATCATGCTACAAAATTATTTCTTTGAAAAGCAACACTGAATCTTTGGTACTCCTTTTTACATATATTTTTGGGTAAAATTAATGTAAATCGGTAAAACTGTGACAAATACACTAAATTAGCTCATATCACTCCAAAAAAGTATAGGAAAAGGGTACCTTTTTGTTGAATTTTTACATGCTTTTTTTTGAGATGTGGCCTTATTGCACTGAGGGTGCAATATGTATTCTGAAAGGGAATTTTTTAGCTGCATTTTCAATTAAAACAATAGATATTACAGCTACCTGTTTTGAGAAGGGAGCTCGGTGGAAGGGGGCCTTCAAATATTTGCATTTTAGACCATTTGCAATCATCTCGCACATATCCAACTTTTTGATGCATATTATTTGTAATATGTAGTTTCTCTGACGTGTATTCATGAAATCGCTGTGGTGAGAGACTGTTCTTGGAAATGTGACAAAAATACTTTTTTTGGATACACCTCAAAATGACAAATCACTTAAACTTTAAGAGAGGCTAGAGAAGGGGCAAATAGCTTAAAATTTTTCTTTTTGATCTCATTTAAAAAAGTGAGTCACGGACATAAGCATATCCAAATTTCGGCTTCCTAAGTGCATTGGGAGAGATGTTAAATCAGAAGACATCTTTTTCAGGAAGTTTTGAGTGATGAAATTTCTTGAATCCTCCATATCTCCTCACAAATCAATTTAGAAAGGTCAAACTTTGTGTGCGAAGTTAATTTAGAACTGGAATATCTTAAATTTAGATTAAAATCAATTCAAAATTGTAGCATCATGACAATGAGTACGATAATTCGGGATTATCATCCTATCTTGGGGTTTCCCGGTCCTTTGGTGGTATGTTGGCGTACCTTACGATAAGAGAGTATAGAAGTTCAGTCGTCGTCATCTATCGCTGCTGTTGAAAGGCACATGAGTCGATTCTGTTTAAGTGTAATTGAAAGAGCTTTCTACGTATCGATTTCGTTAAATTGACGTGCGTACCGAATTGAAATTTTGAATCGGAATTTTTTTTTTTGTTATATGATAATAAAGGTTAATATGTAGTGTTTGAGACGCGTGCTGCCTCCCTGCCTGGGGGGGGGATCCATGGCCGCACATGAGAATTATATATAAAATGCACCGGTATTTTGAAATTGCTTGTTCGAGATATTATTTTGCGAAATAAATCATGTTGGAGTGGAGAAATGGCAGATCATTCAGTTCGATATGTATTTTACGCTACAAAATGATTATCAAAATTTGAGTAAAGCTTTAGGAGCCTCAAGTTAGTAAAAATATATTTAATATAAACTCATATGATTATTGGGGATAAGAAGTATATAATATCCCCAATTCACCCCCATAAATGATGTTGGAAGGGAGAAGGAAGGGTTATCAACTTCAAAATGTGGTGGGGGCACACGAGAGATTGAAAAATTTTCATTGTGACGTCATATGATAAAATGAACTCGAATGATTGATCTGTTCTGATTTTAGCTTCCCAAGTGAATTTGGAAAGGAGTTAGAACAAAATTGGTTTTGGTGGGGAAATTGTTGGGGAAAATTTCATATACCTTCTCACCACATTGACCTAGAATTGTGAAACTTTGCATGTAGGTTTAGTTGATGACCAGAATATGACCTTCTGAATTTGGGCCAAAATGGATCCAAAATGGTGGATTGTCAAAATTTGAGGATAATTTGAGGAGTCTCAAGTAGTTATAATTTGAATTCTAAATTCAACTTCTTAAGTGGTTTTGAAGGGAATAGAGTAGGGGCTTTCAGACTTCGTATTGGATGGTGGCCTGTAGACGTGAAAGGATTAGCAATGTTGTTTGCAAACCTTCATATGAAGTTTGGTACATTGCATGATTTTCATCTCGGAGAACTTGAAAAAAAAACTTATAAGTACTTATGGAAACAAATTGTGACCCTTTGAAAACCCCTCAGTCCTAATCGAAAATTGATCACACTTGGAGTTACGAACATGGTATATTATAACTTAAGGCTTCCATAGGTTATTTTTTTCTCGAAATATTTCACAGTCACCTATTTAATACTGAAAATTTCTGTTCAATTGGAACTGAATTCATTTAAATGAGGAAAATTCGTGGAATCTAGTTAATACAAGTAATAAATCTTTTCAAAACTGCTTGACCGCCATTTGCACTGAAGATTATGACCTAATCATCGCAACCATACATAAAAGAACCGGATATAAAAATTAGCCACATTTCGAAAGTCATCCGAAGGAGTAACCGGATTGGAAATATGCAACCGAAGAGTACTATTCGCCCGGAGTCTCTATTCATGGTTTCGAGTCGGAATTCATACGTCCTAAGGTAATATTTCATTTTAATGCATTCTAAATGTATAGCACGTTTGGTGTGCTCGTCGACTAAATGGCGTACTCGTTAACAAATTGTTTGTTTCTACGGGTATTTTTAGTTTCGCTTCACTTTGCGGAGAAGGCTTTTAAAAAATGGAAATGAACCGAAGTCAGGTGATTACGGATAATATGTTCATTTGCGTCGTATTAGCGATTATAAGTTATTTATGATCTTAGTCATTGGGGCATTTTTCATTTTATAAGTTTCGCGATAAAGAGTGACAGGTGTATTATTTCAAAATCGCTCAGTTCGACACTGAAAAGGTTCGTGTCGTTGAGAAGTGGAATGATAAATTCGTGAATTTTACGTCAACCGTGTAGATTAAACGGGGTCGTTCTCGACGGTTTTACGACGACGTCGAACGGCGAGACAGGCGATTCGAAGGTCGCTTATTTCCACGAATCAGCGAGTCGCGTCGAATAATGGCATACCTGGTGGGCAACTCGTATTATACGGGGTACTCGATTAAAGGCGCGTTTCCCAGAATCATCGAAGCTCCTGGAAGCTTCAAACGGCGGATACAAATTATTCGAGCGGAGCAACGCACAATACCAGCATCGGAGCTCATTTGTTGACACGCGCGAATAGGAAAAAATAATGGTTGGCGCGTACACACGCGGAAAAATGATCGTTAGCTAATACGAGCGGCTTATCTATTCGGTTTCTTGTATGGGAAGGCGCACGCGTGAAAAATGGCAAAGCATTGAATAGAGGATGGAAGGCTTGGTGATGTATGGTTGGAAACGGGCGAATCTCCATAGGTGTCCTGATCGTCGTATACACGTTGACAACGGAGGAAAGCGCGTTTCGCGTTTTCTCTTTCAGGTGATTTATTTCGGAAGGTGGCTTTATTCGAGCTGTCGAATATTTTGTAAACCGTTCTCAGAAATTAGTTCCCTGCGTGCGGCCTGGCGCGATGTTCAAATTTCAAGGGGGAAGCGATAACGTTCAGAGTCTCCCGCCGGTGCATGGCAAATCAATAACCCAAAACCATAACACGCCGCGTCAACGATATGATAACTCGACGATGGCGTACGTGTAACCGTAAGTCGTAATTCATTGACATTCTGTTTGTATATGTTTCGCGTTCGAAAAAAAAGAAGAAAGACAATTTTCAGCCATACATCATTATAAAACGTACGACGCCGATCATTAATGGTAACATAGTATTGCACAAAAGCCATATAGAAATAGGTTAACGACGAACGACGACGCACGTTACACCGCCATAATTTCACCTCGGGTTTCCGATTCGGGTTGTAAATTGAATAAACGCCAAAGCGTTAAACGATTCGCGTTGAAAAACGAATATTAATTAGGTTAGAATGTTGGCTACGAGATAGCGAGCATAGTCAAACCTCGAAAACTCAACTAGATCGAATCTATAGTAAGAAATCTCGACGACTCGCATCGTTCTTTGTCGGCTAAAGAAATGCTGCAATTTCATAACCCATCCAGTCTCATCGTCTCGTAACTCCGATAAACCGATTTCGCGCCCAAAGTTGGAATTTCGCGCGCATTAAAAACGCTAATAAATTACAACGCGACCGAGAAATATTCACGCTAATTATCACATCTTTCGGTCGCGTTAACGCGTTAACAAATAAAATGTATAGTTTAAACGTTCTTACAAAGACGTTTATTTTCGACGAGTTGATTACGCGTCTTATTTATGTACCGATTCGAATTCGTAATTTTTAATTTATTCCTATAATAAATTTGAAAAAGTCGTCGCGTTCTCTTTAATATGACCGCGGCGTGTCCAATAAGCGGCTCTTCTCTCTCTTAATTTACAACATCCAACGGGTAATGCAACATGTTCGAAAAAATTAGTATTTGTCCTCTCCATATGAGGTCGTCAGTTTTTACCATCGTCGAGCTGACGAGCATGAAAAAATATACAAGAAAATGCAATTATCGTTGGTATTTAATTTTCGTAAATTACGTAGGCGAATTTGTGTGGGAAAAGTTCAGCAGGAAATCGAATTATGCGATTGTATAATTTTATACATATACTTTATATAACACCAAAAGTATATACAAGATTGTGCTCAAAAGCGCATGGGGCTCCTGTACAAGCTCACTCGCGTGTACTGTCGCGATGACGGAAATGACTTCAGTATCTTGGCGGGTTTAAATTAATTCTCTTTTTTAACTTGTGTTTATGCTCCTACATGGTCTCAGATGTCAGATACCAGGTTCTCCGATGTTTTTTAGTCAGGTCTTAACTATAAAACCCATTCTATGTTTTCATATTCGAGTAGTAGGTTTTGTTTGAAATTTTTAAAAAGAACTATAATATGAGATACTTTATTTCATATTGACATCATTCAGCGCTAATATCGCAGCTCTTATCACTTGCATGAAAGAGGGGAATCGAGCTCATCTATAAACTACAGAGTTTATTATAATTCTGTTTGAGATGTGTATTTTTTGAAATTGATACAAAGGCATAATTTTCTTCCTATAAAATCAGATTTAAATCCTGAAATTCATTAAATTTTGTATATCTTACCAATATCTTCCATGTCCTTCTTTTGTTATCAGTCGATTGCAGTGATGTTAGTGGATGCAGTCCCAATATTAGATGATAAAAGTATCTAACAGTTAACGTTGCAAAATTTGAGAATAATTTGAGGAGCCTCAAATAGTTATAATTTGAATTCTAAATTCAACTTCTTGAATGGTTTTGAAGGGAATAGAGTAAGGGGTTTCAGACTCGGTATTCGATGGTGGCCTGTAGACGTGAAAGGGTTAGCAATGTTGTTTGCAAACCTTCATATGAAGTTTGATACATTGCATCCATTTACCATAGTGGCAACTTATGGATTGCTCATGAATTTTAAGATACATTGCTTGGGAACATCTTGATTTTTCTCAAAGTGCAAAAACCATCCCATCTTGAGTAAATTAGTGATTTATGATATTAATTTTTTTTCAAATGTTGAATGTTGATTTTATAATACATAAGTATTCATTTTGTTTCAAATTAAATTTGTTTTTCTTTTTTCTGTTACGATTTTTGTTGCTTGAAAGGGGCAGATATATTACAGTAAACTATATCACCAAAAGAAAAAAGTTGAACGGTCACCAATTGCTAGGTAATGATTACTCAAAATTTCAGAAAATTCGCATTTTATTTAATTTATCAAAACGATTCATAAAAATTAAGTAATAGATATAGAGATGTTGAGTGATCATAACGTATTTATAGAGTAAATTGTGTATGAAGAAGTCTTCTTATATTTTCAATAATGAATCTAAAGAAAACATAACTATTACACCACTTTAATTTTGGTATTTGTTAATTAATTATATTGATCAGCAATAAAGCTATATATAGAGTATTTATAATGACTGGTCTATGTTCTAATTGGTCATACGTCACGCGTGTAACAACCAATCAGCAAGCTGGAATCTGGTAAATTACCTCGACTAACTCGTAAAATAAAAACAAAAATTAGCTGATGATTCAAATCACAAACGAATTTCAGTCGTTCACTGAAAACTGAACGATATGATTTAGGAAGGTAGAAATGAAATCACCTACATTTTATCACATTTTAGCCTTAAGGTCCGTCCACACGTAGGATGATCAGCTTGTTCAGCTTGGATGATCGGCTTACGGTGCTCAGCCTAGGATCATCATCCGTCGACTTCCACAATTGTTCAGCTAGATACACACATTTCAGGGAAATATGGGAAGAAAAAGTTAATTACTACATTTCGATGTGTCTTTGCGCAATATTCTCCAAACCTAGTCGACCATTATGAGAAATACGCGACAAATGACAACTGGGGTGGCGAAAAGTGGGGTGACATGAGTAATTTTTACTCTATTCACGACACCCTCCCCTAAATTGTATCGAATGGCAATTTCACAGTAAAAAATGCCGAAAATAAATTTTTGTTTTTTAATAAAAAAAAAATAAAAATATATATATATATATATAACAAAATTATTACGTATAAATTTTGTAATCAAAAATGAATTCAGTATTTAAATAATCTTTTAATATCCAAAATTAATATTTTATATTAAAAAATTCACAAAAAAAAATTAAAATTATTGTTATGTTTTTAGTTGTGAATTTAGGAAAAAAATTTTGTTACTAATAAATTAATAACATTAAAATATATATATATTAATGATAAGTTTATTGTTATGTTGAATATTTTGGTAAATAAAATATATTAGGGCTCACTCATAGTTATACTCGTACAAACATTTAAAAAAAAATTCAATAAAAATTAACATAATTTTTAGTAAATTTCACGTTGTAAATATTTTAATTTCAGAAAAATTGTCAAATGACCAAAAAAAGTCATTTTCCAATTCTACAATTATTTTCATTTCATTGAAGAATAAATTATATGTGAAATAGCGAAAAATTATATTTGGATGAACGAACGTGGATGATGCAGTCGCGTCCGCACTATTCATCATCCTTTGAACAGACTGACATACTTCGCACATCAACATTATATTTTATCATTTTTTTCTAATCAGTAGAATTATTAATTAGAAATTTTAAAACACCAAAAATGTAAAAAATTTAATTCTCTATCACCCTGGTTCTTATAAATTTTCTCAATAATCCAAATGTTGTTGAGAAAATTAAGGAAAACCCTCAAAAATATGTACGCAGCGACATCAAGTCGATTGAGGATGACAGGCTGATCAGCTTCGTTCAGCTCAACGAGGCTGATCATCCAAACGGCCACACTACATTCATCCCAGGCTGATCATCCTCGTGTGGACGCACCTTTATGATTGGTCATTACGCGTGTAACGTATGACCAATCAGAAGCCAGACCAGTTACAATAACATCTCTATAAAGAAATGGTTCTCAAACTGGCGTACAATGCAATTCAAATAGCATTACAGCAAGAAGATAAGGAACCGTTGAACGCTTTTATCATGCTTTACTATGCATTGATTAATATCGCCCAACGGGTATAACATTCTCTACACGTTGGTGAATCATTCGTCAACACCTTGACGTGCTACTGAATATAGGTATATTCTAATTTTGTGAGCTGTGACTGTTATAGTGCTGTGTTTTTTAAATTATTGTTTTTTTTTTCAAAATTGATATTACATAATTGTTATCACGCTGATTTTTGATATAGTTGTCAGGAATAACACCAATAACAACATACTAACATTCTTCATCTGTAGTGGTGACGCGTGGAAATTGCCCTTACTGCATGCACGAAGAAATCACCATTATTCATGTGATATTCCAATGCAGGCCATTTTAAAAAAATAAAGAGAGAAAATTGGACCCTAGATGAACAAGTCGTAATATGTAAATATGGGGAAAATAACAATGTGCATTGAAGCCTTAACTTGAACTGATAAAAAATATTATTCTGTTTCATGTACATATATTAAATTTTACGTTCTTGTGTTCTGTACTTATAGTACTGCAATACTGCTCATAAGTAGCAAAAGGGACTCACAAGTTCCTACCAAAAACCAAAATACTTCGAAAGTGAAGTCATATGATGTAAAATCTGTCTCTTCTACGACCCAAGAGGGATTTACAAAATTTTACTTAAACTCTATATTCATTTTGGAGTCCATTAGAACAATTGACCTTTAGGACCATAATTCTTGATTCCAAACCATTTCTTTCCTCTTTAGCTCGAATGAAGACCTGACTCTTAAACTCTCGACTTTACAACTAGCAATTGAGGATTTAGAGTAATTTTGAAATCACTTCAACTCCGATTTTTGAGAGATCACCAATCCTTGTATTTTATCGATTTTTGGTATTTTTTCAACTCAGGGTTTTTGTGTACTTTTTTATTTCTCAGAAGTTTTTTTTTTTGAAGGGTATTTTTTGTATTGAGAATTTTGTTATTTTTATTTCATTTTTTATAGTTTTACTTGAATTTTTCATTCAAAATCCTAAATTTGGGAGCTTTTCAAACAACCCGCAATTTTCAACTATTCTTCTTACATGTGATTTTTCTCCAATATTGTTATAACTACGTATAACTGTAGGTTGAAACAACTATGCAAATTTCTCCCGAGGGATAAAATTTATTTAAAATGAAGGTTTATTCGAGCTATCTTCGCAAAATTCATAATCTTCTATGCTACCCGATAATTGTGAGGTAAAAATAGAATTTCTTTGCTTCGGTGTCTAATTAATGCGAGGAAGACGAAAATATGACACCGTACAAGCTACACTAAAAAGCTCCATAAAAGTCATTCAACTTCAATTACCTCCTACGCGCGAACCCCACAACAAGAAAGTCCGGTTATACGATAACAATGGGTATTAATTAAAACAAAGTACTCATACGAAATTTAACGGCCAAACGATCGATTAAACTCGATTTTCTTTCCCTGTGGAGATCAGTGAATTTTCGCAACGTGTAACAAATTCGGGGTCGCGTCTATGTTGAATAAACGAGCGCCCGTCGAATGAGAAAAATTAACGAGTCGAGATTTTTTTTCCTTCTTTACCGACAAAGTTGATAATTTTTTCTCTCGGCTTGCTTATGCAGTCTCATTTACAATTTTAAAAAGGTGACTTCACGAAAAATTAATTCGCTTCGACGGATTGCGTGTATGTTAAAAGTTTGTGTTTTAAAAATTGCTACACCGTCGTCCCATTTACAAGTTTGTTACAAATTATACGGTATAAATGACAAATATATCTTACTGTCAACGTATATTCGAAATAACCATACGGCCTTATGTGTCAGGTATACGGTGGAATAAATTACATACAAAGTATCATCTATTGCTTTTAACGTTCGTAGATAAGGGCAAGATTTATTGGTATCCACATTGTCGAGTATTTTTTCAAATAATTTTACCCCTTTTCATAATTTTTAAATGTGCGAATTCTTATCGCTGTTGAACGATTCGTCGTACAGCTGAATAAATTTCATGGTCTGGTTATCGAAAACCAGAACCATAGACCATAGTAATTCTAAGGCTTGCAGGCGGCATCGATGAATAAGTGAATGTTAAACAGAGAAAACGAGATCGATTTATTACACAAAATAGAAATTTTCATATTCAAACTTGACTTAGTAAGTACAACAAATTAAGAGATATGAGCGGTAAACTTAAAATTAAAAAATAATACAATAAAATTAAATTTTCATTATTGGTTTACATTTTGTCTAGACAAATTTATCGTAGCGATTTAATCATCCGAGTACGATAGCGTCAAGTATTTCGTTAGATGGAGAGATTTTTTCAACCATTAAAATCGTAAAACCAGAACAAATTTTCAACATGTGCTAATAGCGTGATACAATAACGTGACAATGAAATAAATACCTACAGACATATCTGCAGATGCTTAGTTCATGAACAGTGTTTGTCGAATAAATTAAAAATTAAAGGTGATACTTTTTTTTTTTGAACAACATTTCGAGCATTTTTATTTTCGAGAAATTGAGATCAATATTGACAGGAAATTATACAATACTTTAACCTCTAAATTAGGTCTTCGAGAGCTGTCAGCGTAGTCGAGTAGGAAATTTAAAATTTTCAATTTGTAATATTGTAATGCAGGGAAAAAATGTCGACAACTTCAATCATGTTAGAATGACCCTCCAAGTGTTTAATTTTCCTGAAAATATCGCCCGACTGATTGATTTTTTAATTGAGTTAACGTTGTTCTCGAAAAAAACCGTTATGTTTGAATAGAAAATAATGAAATTTGAATTCACATTATAGCGTAACACGTTATTGTTATTGTAATAAGAGTGAAGAGGTGTCTAAATGTGTCGAGTGTAAGTGCACTATATAAATTACATATATTAAAATGGTATTTTTAATTTTATTTCAATTTGCAACATTATGATTTACTAGAGAAAAAATAATGCAGAAAAATTTAATCTTAATCCATAGTAAATGGACTACTAAAGTAAGTTACACCACTTCCCAATGGCACAAAATTTTCAAATCATTGTCCTTCCTCATATTCATTTAATCCCATAAAAAATATATAGGTGAGGTCGATTTGAGTAATATGAATTTTCATATGTTTTGGTGTTCAGGGTAAAGTAGTGTAATCTGCTTCAGTTAGTCGGTCTACTTTGGTCGAAATCTTCTATATAAAAAGTTATATTCACTAGAAATAGACACATATCACTTAGAATCGACTTCCTAAAGAAAATGAATCTGAATAGCCATTATTCTAAAATAAGTCGACTAGATAACTAAAATTAATAATTATGGGTAAATACGAGCCACGAAGGAACATATTACAAATTATAATCACCGAATGGACGATAGTTCGATAATTACAATACTTATAAGGTCCAAACAGACACCATCATTACAAAGAAATTTTCAAACTATCTGCTATAACCAGCCACTTTTGTACTATTATAAAACACAAATAAAAGAAGGAAAAACAAGAGGAATGTGTAAAATGGAATAACGAAGAAGGCTAATAGCCATTTAGTTCAACCTGAGTCACGACTTCATCTTTTTTTTTCTTTCCTTATCTGAAGAGTCGGCTTCGCTAACACCTTTAGACCCTATCGTGCCCTGAACTTCGGGAATCCTTATATCACATATGTTTTCTGAAGAATCTACGTGATTTGATTCGACATTTTTTTCGTTCATTTCATCCAATTCGGCATGTCCCATAAGCTCGCACATTTTCATCTTGACTTGAACTTGTCGCTTAGTAGAAAAGCTTTTGAGAGTTTTCGCATAGCTGAGAAATAATAAATCGGTAGCGTCAAAATTCGAATCAATCGCGCTGTTTTCTACGACGTAGTCTTTTTGGTAGAAATTTTCGCAGTCTTGTTGAACGGATTCGTTGCTGAACCACAGCTCTGTATCGGATTTCCTTTTCTGACCTGCGATTACTTCAGTGGGCTCTGATTCGTTGAAATTCGAAGGATCGCCATAGACTGACTCGACGACCTCGATTAACGACGTTTCAGCATTATCAATACTCTTGTTGGCGTTTTTGCTGTAAAATTTCATAAATTTATTTGATCAGACTTTCATCATATTAGAAGAAAAAAATTAATGAGCTTTGAACGTGAAAATAAAATAACGTGAGTATTAAACTGCAAAACAGTTATGAAATTAAATGAATTTAGGATCGATATTTATGTTGTCTCATCATTTGGAAATAAGGTTATTATTGTATTATGAAACTTATTTACATTTTGGGAATGGCACCTTTTTCATACACCTCACTTTTACAATAATTATAAAAAATTTTCAGTGACTCCTTCGATGCAGATTATAATCCCTTTTTGAATGACACTAAAAAACATTTTTTTTTTTAAATATGGAGATCGCTATATTTTCCAAATGATATGACAACATGAGATTCTGTTCAAAGCTCTGATCAAAATGAATAGAATTTACTAACTGTTTATTGCCTCCGAGAAATTTTTTCAGAAATGACATTTGATCTACCCATTGCCAATTCCTGTACTTTCTGTAGGCTGGTTCTGTGGTTTGCAATGATTTCAAATGCTTTACATATGAATCTCTTATATTTCTCCATTTAGTTTGGGCGGATTTTCCTGTAAATTGCATTAATAACTGTGAAATTTCACGAACTAATCTTTTTTCATCCTCGTCATCTTCCAAATAGTTGGGTAGGGTTTAATTTCAATGCTAGTCTTTTTCCGAGAAGAACATTAGTAATGTTTCAAATTTTGTAATTTTCTATGAAGCAACAGTTATGCTGTTAAGGAATGTGAATATAAATAAAACCCATTTTGGGCCTCTCTACTTGAACACCTTATGCTAAAAATGTTATAATACATAATGTCTTTAATATGGAATGAACTCTTATTTTATGAAGAAAAGTTTATTTTATGACTCTGGCGGGAGGAGTGTGGGTCAACGTCTCATCTTTATAAACTTTTTGAACAACTCCGAATGATTAACCATAATCAGAGAGTTTGGTTAAGGGCAAAATAAATTTAAGAATCAAACAATTTTGTAAGAATATGGAAAAGAGGTTTGTTTTTGAAATCATTTCAAGTCCTTTATGTCATTCTTGTATCTATTAACTATTTGTAGCTATATTTGTATTTTTACCATAGATAGGTATTTCAAGACTGAAAATACCGTGTGTCCAAATGATTCAGGTAATCTCTTTTCCAGTTATTTAAAATTGATTCTTTCAAATGCAAAGAAATTGTAATGCAGTTGAATTAATTTATGTGTCTTAAAATTCACTAAAGTAATTTTAAAAATAATTTCTGATTTAGAAATTGTAGTTCAACTCATTGTGTTATCAACAAAGTGAGATTTTTGCGCTGATTGCACCCAAATCACTTGGACGCACAGTATGTTTGCTTCTCATTTCTCTTCTTCTGTGGTCAATGAAAGGATGAAATTTGCCCTTCAATTTTTACTATTTCAATCACAAGGGTCAGTACATCTCAAAAAAAAGTTCTAATGGTTCATCTCAATTTGGGGAGATACAAATCTAACAACCCCTCAAATGGGTTAACATTTGTCTGATCACCCACCTTCAGCTTCTTATTCTCGTGTAGAAATGTCAATAGTATCACATGTGATGAGTATGAACTCATGACTATTGGTAAGAAGCCGTATACATACAATATTCCAAACTGACCTTCACATTTGATTTTGTAGGGCTAGAGAAAGGTTTACCTACCTCAAAATGAAGTGGGGGCATACGAAAGGTCGAACATTGTATATTGTGGCATCATATGATAAAATGAGCCCAAGTGACTAACTTAGATCTGATTTTAGCTTTCCAAGTGAATTTGGAGACGAGTTATAGCAACAAAATGACTTTTAGAGGGGAATTTACCTCAGGAAATTTCATGAATTTTCCATATTTTGTCACAAAATCGACCTAAAAATGTGAAACAATGTGTGTAGGGATTAATTGATGATCAGAATATGACCGTTTGAATTCAGGTTGAAATCAGTTCAAAACGGCGAATCGTCAAAATTCAAGGATGACTTGATGAGCCTCAAGCGGCCAAAATTGCAAAAATATAGACTCGTATAATTATTGCAGGCAAGAATTACTAAATATTTTTTATTTATCTTCTTAAGTGGTTTTGGAAGGGATCCAAGGTAAGAGTTTCAGACTTTGTACTAGGTGTGCCCTGCAAACCTGAACAAGCCTCAATTAAAAACTTGCTCCAGTAATACGGCATGGCTGCTTACGTTCTTTTTTTTTTTAGCTGAGTTTTTAACAAAACGATAGCTATTACAGCCTACCTGATTTGGGAAGGGAAGGTCGGGGGAGGGTGGGGTCTTCAAATCTTTGCGTTTCAGACCATTTGTAATCATCTGGCAAATGTCCAACTTTTTGGTATTATATATATATATTTTTTCCCCCACGCGTAGCGCTGGCGAGTATTCATAAAATTCGCTCAAAATTTGGTGAGGAACTCTTCTTGAAAATGCGCAGAAGTATTTTTTTTGTTTTTTCGAAAACTTTCAAAATGGCGGATCACTCAAATTTTGAGGGGGCTGGAGAAGAGGCAAATAGCTCAAATTTTTCGTTTTGATCTCATATGAAAGAGTGAGTCACGGACACCAACATATTTAAATTTCAGCTTCCTAAGTGCATTTGAGGCGAGTTAGCAAAAACCTGTTTTTGAGAAAATTGCGTTTTTTGTGTCACTCACTTTGCGCAGGCGGTGTGGATAAAATTCGCTCAAAATTCGGTGAGGAACTCTTCTTGCAAATACGCAAAAATAGTTTTTTTTTTTTTCGATAAATTTCAAAATGGCGGATCACTCAAATTTTGAGGGGGCTGGAGAAGGGCAAATAGCTCAAATTTTTCGTTTTTGATTTCATATGAAAGAGTGAGTCACGGATACTAACATATCCAAATTTCAGCTTCTTGAGTGCATATTGAGAGGAGTTAGATCAAAAAACGGCTTTTTGAGGAAGTTTTGAGTCATGAAATTTCTTGAATCTTCCATATCTCCCCACCAAATCAAGTTAAAGAGGTCAAATTTTGTGTGTGAGGTTAGTTGGTGACCACAATATGACCTCTTGAATTTGGATCAAAATGGATTCAAAATGGCGGATTATCAAAATTTTGAGTAGAGCTTGAGGAGCCTCAAGTTGGTAAAAATGTAATTAATATGAATTCATATGGTTATTGGGGATAAGTTGTATACTATATCCCGAATTCACTTCCATACATGATGTTGGAGGGGGAAGGCGGGGTTACCAACCTAAAATAGTGGTGGGGGTACAGGAGGGGTCGAAAATTTTTTATTGCTGTGTCATATGATAAAATGAGCCCAAGTGACAAACGTATTTTGATTTTAGCTTCTCAGTGATTTTGGAGGGGAGTTAGAGCAAAAAACGGCTTTTGGAGGGGAAATTGCTGCAGGAAATTTCATGAATCTTCCATATCTCATCACCAAATCGGCCTAGAATGGTCAAACTTTGTGTGTAGGATTAGTTTGTGACCAGAATATAACCACTTAAATTTGAGTCAAAATGGATCCAAAATGGCGGATTTACAAAATTTGAAGATAATTTGAGGACCCTCAAATAGTTATAATTTGAGAAATATGCGTTCGCATGATTATTTCATGGCAAGAAATACTACATTTGTGTCAAATTGAACTTCTTAAGTGTTTTTGGAAAGGGTAGGGTAGGGGTTTTCAAACTTGGTATTAGGTGTGGCCTGTAGTGATGAACGGTTGAGCGTGTGGTTATTACTAAATCAAAACAAGCCCCAGTTAAAAACTCAGCTCCAGTAATGCGGCATGGCTGCTTATTTAATATTAATTATTAATTTTTTCTTATTATTTCAATAAAGGTTTTTCAAACATTTTTTATTGATATAATTATGATGACGTAAAATTTCTTCGTTCTTCTGGATACATACATTTCATTTATTAGAACTTTCGATCAGGTTATGTTAGCCCACTAAGTAGTAAAAAAGCGACACCCATTATGCTCCAGCTAGGAATCAAATATGACCCTTTCTCTTCTGAAACACTTTGAATCGCATTCAGGTGGCGGTCAACATTTCAACCTTCATTATTTGGTATTGTCTTAAAACATACGAACAGGTACCTATATTCCTTTAGGTTAAGTAGTAAATTACGCAATTGTCGCCTATCTAAAAGGAGCAAATCGAGCTTGATTATCGAATGCGTTTCGCCATTTGAAAAACTAAAATAGTATTAAAAATAGAATATCTGGTACGTGCAAATCGTTGTTGGAAGTTAACATTTTGTAAATATGTACAACGCTAAAATATGCATTCGGCTCAATTTACAGTCATTATCGACGCGACCGATGACGGTAATAAACAAAGCGATAAATACCGAAGATGAATTCGCTGGTAATAAACACGTTGCCAGAGGAGAATGATAATCGCATACATGGGTACGTTTGGTAGGCGCGGGGTTAGTATACAACGTAGGTACGACCAGAACGAAGAGCTAAAAAGGTAACATAAGTGGTGGGGAGGGCGTAAACGGTGACAGACTCAGTGCAACGATATTGTTTGCTTGTAATGTAGTTGAATAATAGAGGTTCGCTTTCGCGGCGCGTAGATGTATTGAATTTTTCATGTTTTCGAATCAGATGTGAAAAGGCGGCTCGCATAAAAGGTTGCAAACGTTAGGAAGACAAATTTCATAACATTCGAACCAGCAAGACGTTCGTTTAACGCGTTAGTCGATAAGAAAAGTATTTTATAATACTTACCATCGGAGTAGTTGACTTCTGCTGCTATGCTATTCCATATTTGTATCTTTTTGTAGTACCTGTTATAATCTTCGTGCGCGGTATCGTATAACGCCGGGTACTGTTTCACGCAGTTGATGATCTTCAAAATAATATCGTTATGATCGGCCATATTAGTTTACAAGGTAGCGTAGAGAAACGAAAACGCGACGCACGTTAAACACAACACGGTATAACAGTCGATACCGAACCTCGGTTGCGTACTGCGTCCCGTGCAACGAGCCATCTGCCGGGCCGCTATACAATGCTCCCTCGGTAGTCCGTATCGACCGTACACACGAGTGCCCGTGACGGGGATCAGTACGCGGAGCGAGTGACGTCATCGCTAACACGTTCTGAACTGCCGGCCGTTCCGAACATCATGTTGACGTGGTTTTTTTTTGTACGTACGACGCGCCTCGCCCGCGTTCGTATTACGTTACGCATATAATTCAAGGTCGCGGTGGTCTTTTCCACTTTATGATATATTGGTGTGGTTTTTTTACCATTAAATTTCCAACCAAAACGTGTGGATACAGGTTTCAGCCGTACTGAATACACCGTTCAGCGACGAGTAAATAGCGATTTTAGCAGCAACAGATTGCTGTTGTTATTGCTGCTGCTGTCGTAGAAGTGTAGTTGTATATTTTTACTTGTTGCTGGTCTGTATACATAGTGAACGAGTGGTGATATTTTGACGATGTTTTGTAGCCTTTCCTTGAATTCCCTGCGGTCTTAAAGGACAAGAACTAATGCTACTCAAATCTCAGAGGCTGTATTCTCGAACGTCCGTTATTTTTGAATAACATAGAAATAAATAAACGAAATGGAAATTTTTCTGTGAATACCACTCGTGAACGTTGAAAAAAATAACTCTGACAATTCGAATCGTTCACGAACGAATAGTTGTTGATGGAAAATCATTCTTCAAATATTCGAGTCAAAAATCCTCTTAAAAGTTTTCAATACCTAAGCGTTTTTTGGGGTATCAAGTGTCCTTTTGGCTTATTTCATCTATGTACAATGTGTCGAAGTACTTATAATTTTAAAACCAGGCAGAAGAGCGTGACTAAGAAGAAGGTGCTTTTATTTGCAAATAAGACTATAGTGCGGTCCGCGAAACTAGACCCTCCTGATTAGCACTTTGTTGCCATATTTATTACTAATAATTATGGAAATAAAAGTACGGTAGCCGTATGTTTTTTGGTTGAAAAAATGTAATTATTTAAGAAAGTGCCAAATCGTTCTCTTTTAGCCAACGCATGATTATTACAATGAATGATGAGCGAACCTCTGATGCGAATCACAATTCGATTTCATCAAATAGCTGGTTAATTTGAAGAGATTTGGCAACGTTTTTTTTATAAAGCGAAAATTTTATTTTTTGTTTATAAACATAAGGGTCTATTTCGTGGACCGCACTATAGCTTTTGAAACTAGTCCATGATGATAAATGGCGATGATCTGTGATGAAATCTACTCACATCGAATCTTCTTATTCAAATACTACCTACGACCAACTTTGATGAAAATTAGTAAACTGCATTCATCCTCTTGTTGTTCTCTTCACGAAAATTACTTTAATTTTTCTGAATGATTTTTAATTTTTTACCTTTTTAAAATACAAATTTACAACGTGATGTATGATGACATGTAAATTATTGATCTGTGCTGTAAATGGTAATCGTAGAGTTCGTCGAATGAAGTTGTGTGTATTTTTCTTTTTTTTTTGGAAATCCAACCAATTCTGCGTTTGCATAACGTGTGTCCGATTATTCACACAACGCAACTAATTCCTTTCTGAAGAACAACTAAATAGATACATCATGTAGGCTAAACCGATTTCTATTTTCACAACCAATCACAACGCATTTATAGTCAGTGATTTCACATGAATGAAAACTATCATAAAAGGGAATTTGGTATTTAATTTAACACCACTTTTAGAGCTGATAAAACATCTTTATTCCGCATATACAGAGCCATCATTCGATCAAAAACCGACTATGGTATACCAGCCTACTCTTCTGCCAAGAAAACTACAATTCAAAAACTGGATATCATTCATAATTCAGCCCTACGTCTCGCTACAGGAGCTATACGCTCAACTCCCATCCAACATCTATCCAACGAATGTAATGAAACAAATTCAGATAGACGAAGAAAATACATATTGACAAAATATCTCGTTCATATTCACTCTTCTACGCAACTACTTCTCATTCCACAACAACAAATCAAAACCATCAACTCATATGCCTCTGATAGCTTTCTTCGTAAAGCAAACGCTGTCCTTAATACGCATAACCTCCATCCTCTTCTACCTATTTTTAACGATTCTGATCATCCCATACCCCCTGGACCATAAACACCATTACCTTGGACTCCACCTTACTAACCCTAAAGAAACATACCAGCAATTACCAAAATGCACTAACATCTTTCTTTACAAAATATGAGAAATACAATATATACTTTACCGATGGCTCTAAATTCGAGGATCGTTGTGGCTATTCGTTCATTCGCGGTAACTCTGTAGTTTGGTTCCCCCTACCCTCGTATTTTGGCATTCTTTCGTGCGAATTATATGCCATTTTTCTTGTTGTCGATATTGAAGTACGCGAAAATCGACGAAACAAAGTGCTAGTCTGCACAGACTCTCTATCTGCGGTCGAAGCCCTCGAAACTGGACAAAGGCACCCAATGGCAGGAAAAATCATCCACATGGTTCAACAAAATGAAATCGACTTGACAATCTCTTGGGTTCCGGGTCATACCACAATCACCGGCAACATACAGGCCGATCAAGCTACGAAGGACGCAGCTAAAATGCGACCCCTTCCCTTACTTCCAGCCTTTACCTGTGACATCCTGCATATATTACGCCATAAACTTGGCCCACCGCATCAACCTCAAGACAGCTCCAACCTATCAAGGCAACTGGAGGTAGCCTTATGCCGTATCCGCACTGGTCACACCATGCTCACTCATAAACACCTGTTTACCAAATATGACCCTCCTATTTGTCCATCATGTAATTCAATGCTATCCGTCCCCCACATTCTAACATCTTGCTCAAAATTTTCTAACACGCGTCGACTTTTGAACTTTCCAGACTCACTTCCAGATATCCTCAAAAATGCTCCTGTATTAATCTCCTTCTTACAACGCTCCGATCTTCTCTCCCAAATCTAACTAATAACTACAAAGACCCGTGCCTCTGGCCCAGTTGCAGGATACGGCACGGCTAAACATCAACAGGTAACAGGTAGATTGTTTGAAGTTCAATCAAAAGCATGGTATTCATCGTATGGAGAATCTACTCAAAATTTTATGCTGCGAAGGAAATTTGATGCCAACATGGATCATGAAAATAACATTGAGGCTGATTACTATCGGTGTTAGTTCTGCATTTTTGGAAAAAACTGTCATGGTTTATTTGAATTACTATTTCACGGTAATGTGAGAATTAAACCGAGATAGAGAGTTAAAAACAACAAGAATAGAGAATTTACATTGTTCTCGAAAAACAGAACGAAGAACGAGAACATGAAAGTAATATGTTTGAAGAACGAAGAACAGAACTAGAACAGAATATTCAACAACTCAAGGATGAATGAACGAAACGAGAAGCAACTGATGAAAATGTTGAAGAACGAGAACAAGAATGAGAGCGATGTAATTTTTTGAATGAATCTTCGTTCTTCTTTTTGAATAATATTGTGATTCCTTTATTGAATCTGTCTGATTTGATTACAAAAAACTAATTGTGATCTTATAATTGGTATTCGAATTCATTATTTTATTTTATTCACTATATATATTTGTAAAATGTAGTACTTATTCTGACTTGTGGGTCTGTGGCATCGCTACCATATTTTTTTGCGACATTTGCGCGCTTAAAATTTTCATTTGTTTTATTTTCGCAAATTTTATTTGTCAAATTATGGGGATCTTGTACTTGTTAGGTAACATTAATCTAGTTGAAAACCTTCATGGAAATAACTGTCAAAAACAAACTGCTGCTCTATATGACAATAATGAAGCCAATATGGATATAAGGTATGATATTGCGCTTTGTAGATATAAAATAATAAATATTGACATTGGCACAAGGATGCGAGACCAAGATTTTGTGGATGATAAAAAAATCTCCCTGGTACTTTATAAAGGAGAACATACGAAAAGGTCTTCAACTCAAAACTATATATGAAGAAATTTAAAAATTTACCAAAAAAAAAAAAACAAGTTAAAGCTTATTGACTTGTATTGGCGAATTCGCAAGAAGACTACTCGTCATCAAAGTTTTAGCGTTTAAAACAGAATAAATTTACAGATTAAGTTACAACTCAATAATTAAAAATTAACTGGTGTTGTATATTTCCCAGCAATAAAAATTTCTGGAAAAATTTTTCAAAGCATTAAATGAGATGGAAAACTGCCTCTGTAATATTGCGAATGTTATAAGAAAATTCTGTTTCACAACTACTGTAAAGAATAGACGAAATTTCCAACTGTTTGTTTCCTTTTTTAACGTTTGTCCTGAGATGACACTGTACAGGCATCCATCTTATAACCGACAACTCTTTTTTTACGTTATTGATGGAAATTTCGGCATGCAAGAAGGCTAGAGTGAAATAGGAGTGTGAGTTTCTTTCAGAGTGTGTGTGTGGTGCGTGCTTGTAAAAAATGGGAGTGGATAATTTTTTTTTCGGCTTGGTTATTACTTTACTCTCTCTTTTCTAGTTTTCTCAGAAAATAAAGATATCAGATATTTTATAAGTTTCAAATTTTATTTGGTAATAAAATTTATGAAATTCAGGGTGATGTTTAATTGTTATGCTGCTTAGTTAAAATCCTCGAATGAGGGTAAGAATTTTGAAATTTTCCATTTGATTTTTTTTTCATGTTATAAAGTGAGTACGATGATACCCGAATACATTTTAAAGTATATTTTCAACAGTTAGATATGTTTATTCATTCTTGCGATTATTTTAATCACAAGTTCACATATTTGGGTATATTTTTTCAAACCACAATTGTTCAAATGTTAGAACTTTTTATCGTACTTATATCGCGGTATGTTGTCTTACGTAAACCAAGTTACACGTTACACTTAATGGTCGATTAACAATACGTGTACGGTTTATCGCGTACATTGGTACAGATACGATGATACAGACGCTAATATATTCGCGGCAAAAAGATATGCAACTGAACGTACATGATATAGTGGAATAACTATAGTTGATATTGTACAATATTACGTTACAAAAAATTCAAGCTGGTGCTGGTGAGTTTCTATCAGGTCTCAATTTCGTTCTTTAATTGGCCTGGTCTGTTGTTCAGATTATCAAAACGTTTTTAAGAGGCTCTTATTTCTCATTACAAATACAATGGGTTATTTTCTTCGCGAACAACGTTTAAATTTATGACCGCGTTTCTGCGAAGAATTATCATTAGAATGAAGGAATTACGCGGTTTAATTAATTTGATACCCCGTCGAGTAATTAACGCCCATTTAGTAAATCAATTTTTGACATGTGTATTACGCGGATGGTCTCGAAATACGTTGGCATTGAACCATCGCCTACAATGCGTTCGAAAAATGAAACTAGCTCTTTAATATGATTCTTCATTACTCGTCGAGCATGAAAGTTTCATGGATGAGTTGAGGGATCCTAATCTGCCTGAGAACTCATATGCGTGGATGTGATCAGATCGCGTGGCAGAAGGCGGTTTTCTGTGGTGAGTTGTCGGAAATTTCGGTACTTTTGTGATCAACGAGTGGTTATATGGGCAGGTATACTATTGTATGCGGAGCGAGTTAATTATAACATTTTCTAAATTTATTGCGGGTCTAATAACCGAGTTATTCGTAATTAAAACACATAATTTTTTTTATGTCTTCCGTTGTGTAGTATGTGCGCGAGTTTAGAGAGTGGAAAGTATGGCTGCAGGGTCGTTAATTAATTTAAAATAACGAGTGGATTATAATTACTAATGAAGTGTTTGTATATCTCGAGCGTATGAGCTATTAAAAAATAAAAAATAAAGAAAAGGAGTCGAAAACATAGAAAACATCTTTATTCGTTTAGAGAAACGAGTTGGCGTGAGACGAATTCGCGACGGGGGGCGTATAATCTGTTATCATTAAGAAAAGAGTTGGTTAAGAGTCATTTGCGACTTTTGAGTTGTATCTCGTCGAGTAAAGTTCACCTGTTACCTTTTCAAACGGTACAACGGCGGATTCGCGGAATTAAAAAGGTGGAGAAAAAATCGAGTAAATGGCACCGTTTGGCAGTTGAAACGAGACGCGAAGACCCTGACAGTGGAGTTATTAATGATAGCTTAGCGTGACGATAAATACTTCAAGAAAAATGAGCGGTTTCATCTTGACAAGACAACGCGCACACCACACTCTCCGTTCCATCAACACTATGGCGGCGTCCGTCGCCGCTGCTGTACTCATTTCCAGTATACGTCAACTGATTATACGCAGCCGAGCCCATAGGGCTGACATATACGTAGACGCGGCTTTACCTTAATGCATCCGCGCGTCGTGCAAAAGAAGGTAAAGTAGCCCGACGGCAAGTTGTAATCGGTACGACATCGTGTAAGCTTGTCCTGTCATAGGTGATTGATTGAAGTGGATTATGGGCAGAGTGTGTAAATGCGTACCTCGACATAGGTACGATCTTTTTATAATACGGTGTTCGATGTGGCGCGCGCTCGCTCGTTCATACCTGTACGTGTATACCGGTAATATCGTGTATTTATATAGATACTATACGTGCGCTTTTATGTTCAAGCGTTAATACCTCTCGAGCTCTCGATGCTTCTGTTCACCGACGGCCAACATCTGTATTTAATACGTTTGTTTACCTTGGCGTATCTAATACTTTCCTTATCTATAAATCGCGTTTAATTCAGCGCCGAAATACGAGACTGCGTTTAGACCAGTGTCTAATCGACAAATTATCACTCTTTGTAATTGCTGGTGACCTAATGAAGAAAGCCTCGCAGCTAGGGTTTGGTGGCTCGGGGTGTTTTTCAGTGGTAGAATTAAAAGCTGGAGAAAGCTAATTATTAGCTTTGGGGTATAACTCGTAGCTCAGCCACACAGCTTTGGGCCTTGACCATTTTTCTCAGCTTTAGTTGAACCTAGATACCATCTTACTGAAATGCGTACATCTAAACAAATTTTGAATAATTTTTTATACCGTACGTTCAAGAAATTTGAATACAGTCAGCGAAAAAACCTCTTTTCCAACTATTCAAAATTTATTTTTTCCAATGCGAAGAAATTGTAATGCAGTTGAAATGAATTTATTAGTCTTAAAATTCATTAATGTAATTTTAAAAATAACTTCTGATTTAAAAATTATAGTTTAATTCTTAACCCCTCAATAGTCGCACCATTGGTCACTTCGACCATAAAGGGATGATAGTCGCACCCTGGTCACTTCGACCGTGTATAGTAAATAAGTCGCGCCCTGGTCGTTTCCACCATATACTAGGTGACTACTTGTTCCCAGCGCCCAAGTGACAAAATTAGTTAAGCAAAACAATTTATCTACTGCTATTTTTTTTTCAAAATGAGATTCTTACTCATGAAAAAAATTAGCTAGAATAAAGTTTTGCAAAAAAATTTCTGTCTTCTTCTTCTAAATTATCTTTCTCAATGTTGGAACAGCATTATCAGTCAAGTGTATATAAGATAAACCATTAGAAGCTACAACCAAAAAAAATTGGTCGAAATGACCAGGGTGCGACTATAGTTGTATTATTCAACTTTGGTCGCGCCCTGGTCATTTCCACCAATCGGTCGAAAAGACCAGGGCGCGACTGAAATTATATTATTCAACTTTGGTCGCGCCCTGGTCATATCGACCGATCGGTGGAAATGACCAGGGCGCGGCCAAAAAATATTCTCATAAACGTGCGACTATAGGGGGGGTTAACACGTTATCAACAAACTGAGGTTTTTGCGCTCATTGTACCCGAATCACCTGGACGCACGGTATATCATCTCGAATGCAACCATAACGCTACAACATCACTCATCTTCACGAAATTATTTTATTTTAAATTCTCATGCATTTGGGCTGATTCATTTCTTCACTTTTTTCAAAGCAAAAAGTAAAGGAAATCATCAAAAAAAGAATAGCGTGTTATGCTGTTTTCTTGGTTTGAAAACTTCACCAAATGTTTCACACAGAGAAGAAATAATCAAAATTAAATAAAAATGAAATCACTGGTATTGGAACCTCTGGTTTACTTCTTTTATTTCCAGAATTATTTTTTACGTATAATTAGAGAACGTTTCAAAATATGGATATTAACTATTAACACAAATTATCCTTCACCATCGAAGTTTATAAAAGCAGTAATCTAACTTAAAAATTAAAAATCTTAGTCGGAGTCGGTTGCGCGCTCCTGAGTTGTAGAAGGGGAATAAAAAATGGTGCGAAAAATAAAATTCAAAATCATTTTAGAAAATAACGCATTCTATAGGATTAATTTTGAGTTGCGTAGATTTCGTTGTTTAATAGAAAAATCGAGTAAATTACCGTAATTGAGTGGGTAAATTTGTTGTTTAGAGGAATCGCGTTTATTCAAATTAAATCGAGTGAAATTATAGATTAAAACTTATATTAAAATGAATGGAAAGTAAAAAACCCTGTTTTTGCCTTACAAGGGACTCAAATTTTGAAATTGGAGAAAATAAAATGCACCTGTATTAATTAATGATGCTACTAGAAAGTTGTAAAAAAAAAAAACTGATGCAAAGAAATTAAATCCAGGACAGACAATATCTTCGCAATAAATACCTCTTCAAAAAATTAAAGCCATCAATTAACAATTTGTAAGAAGTGAAAATAATGATGAAATTGTGTATGCTGTCCCTTCAGAATCGCAAATATGCATAATGTTTGACAAGAAATTCGAAGGCTCTATATCTTCCCTTAAGATAGTAGGGGTTGTATCATGCTTCTTCAGTTGTCCTAGGACTCAATTTTATTGTAGTTTTCACTTATTGAAAATAATTTATAATTTTGGTTTAATTCAAATTTAGGTTTTTGAAAGAAAACCTGTTTTCGTTTCATTTCGGTTTTCACCGAACAAATAATTTGTTTAGGTTTGGTTCAAGTTTCATTTTTAGAGAAAACATTTTCTAGTTTCATCCGTGTCGCGTTTTTAAAAAATGATTTGATTTTGGTTTATTAGGTTTGGCTTTGTTTATTTGTTTGTTTGTTTTTTTTTTTTTTTTTAAGAAACTTTATTTTGCTTTTCCTCTGGTCTATGTTCTTGAAAAATTTTCAGTTTATATTTCATTTAGTTTTTAGAAACGGACCAATTTTAGTTTCATTTTCATTTTTAGTTTTTGAAAAGAAGTCGATTCAATTTTCATTTAGATTTTGATTATCTTTAATGATATGTATCTTGGAAGAGGACTTCTTTAGTTTCATTTTGATCTATAATTTTGGAATAGAATGCTATTTTAATTTCATTCTAGTTCTCATTGTTTTTAGTTTCATTGGTTTTTGAAAAGAAAATACCTATCTTAGTTTTTTTTCCTTTATTATTGGAAAAATAATCTGCTTCTCTTTGGTTCAAGTTATGGTTTTTAGAAATTACTTATTTTAGTTTTATGTATGTTATTTTATTATTATTATTATTATTCTTTTTTTTTTTTAAATTAATTAATTTCAGATGTTTGGGGTTTCGTTTTTTTAATTAGTTTTTTGTTCCCCCATAACTTCAGTTTATTGAAAAGTTCTTTCAGTTTTATTTGAATTCGATCTGGGTTTTTGGTTTTTTCTTTAAACAATCATGTTTTAGTTTCATTTTGATTTTTTGTTTTTGAAAAACGCATAGTTATGGTTTCATTCAGATTCAGGGTTTTGAAAGAAAATCATCTATTTTTGTTTCATTTGACTATTCATCCAAAAAATAATATGTTTTTGTTTGGTTTAAGTTTAAGTTTTAGAAAGAGCATTTTAGTTTCCTTCATGTTAAAATTGTTTGAATATAAGTTTTATTATGGTTTTATTTTGTTGCGTTTTTCAAAAACTACATAGTTTGTTATGATTCGCTTACAGCTCTAGTTTTTTAAAACATTTCAGTTTTAATTTTATTTGATTCGATTTTTGGAAATGATCACTTTTAGTTTGATTTGGGTTACAGTTTTTGAAACAATGAAGTTTTAGTTTAATTTTTTTCCTTTCTTTTTTTTTTTTGGAATGCCAGCTTTACATTAATTTATACTCGTTCCGCATAGTTTTCAGTTTTTTTTTTTAACGATATAACTTTAGTTTTATATAGATTTAGTTTCAGGAATTAGTTTCATTTTGGGAATAGAAACCCATTTTTAACTTCATTCTAGCTTTCATTCTTCGTAAAGATGATGTTTTGGTTTCATCTAGATTTAGGAATTCCAAAAAAAATTCAAAAAACTCTGTTTCAGTATCATTTGGGTTTTCATTGAAAGAATAATTTGATTCAGCTCAGTTTACGCTTTGATTTTTGAAAAGGATTTGAGTATTTTGATTCATTTATATTACTTTTTTCAAAATAATTCAATTCTAGTTTCTTTGTGGTTTCGTTTTGTGAAATTAGGTTTCGATTCCACTGAAGCTTTATGTGAATTTAGTCTTTATGGATGAGCGAATTTCATTTCACGAAGGTTTTGATTTTTGAATGAGGTAGATTTTTGTTTCATTGTAGTTTCAGATTTTTTCAAAAACTGTTTTTTTTTTTGCATATTGAGAGTTTAGTTTCTGAAAAAAAACTTGATTGATGTTCCATTTGGATTTCAGTTTTCTTAAATGATATCATTTCATACCTATCTAGATGCAGGCCTTAACACAGGTTCCAAAAGTTTAGTATTTAGGGATGAGCTGTTTGAATTTTTATATAAAAATTGCTATTCATGATTCTACTTAACATTTCACCATTTTAAAACACCCTTATGTAGCGACATCATTAAATAATAATTTGTTAATGATATTACGAAAGTTTTGGTTTCATAGAAACCCTATTTCACTTCGATTAATGTTGGATTTTCTTGAAAACAATTTAGTTTTGGTTTTACTTCAACTTCAGTTTTCAAAAAAAGCATCTAATGTCTGTCTTATTCTGGTTTTTGACTGTTTTAAAACTTCGTGGGGTGCGCTTTTTGTGTTGAAGTTTATTTTGCCTAATACATGTTGTATATTAGTACAACTGGAATATTTGTAAAGTGATGGAGTAACTACATAATAAAATATTTTAATCATTATGCCTTCTAAATACTGTACGAGTGTATATGTGTACAGTAGCCGTTTCTCAAGTGATTTTTTCATGACTCCATACATATAGAATACAGTACATCACAATGGCCAATAAATTACGGCATAACCTTGCGGCAACAGATAGCACAAGAAAAATTGGACGAGTGCGTAAACAAGTAGTAAATGTTAATATATGTAGAAGAAATAGTTTCGTATTGAATATCATAGGACGCGCGAGGCGGTGGCGAACATACACATCCGCACAAATCAAAGGGGGCAACTGCAAAGATAACATCGAGTTGAAAATGTATATATGCACAGACTACGAAGAAGAAAAAAACTAGCACAATTACTACATTCGTAACATAAATCATGAGTAGTGTTAATTAGAATGTAGTAAGCTGTTACGTTTTACACTGTAACTATAAATCAAACGGACTATATATAATAAATTATAAATAAGAATTCGCGTTACCGACTATTGCTAAAGAGGCGGTGGACTCCATAAATATACATAATACACGTTATAAATATACATTAGAATTTAACGATAAACAACCTAACTGCTAGTAAATAATAATACATGACCCATAAAGCCGTTTGCATGTGGAGGAAATACAAGCCTATTTTAACTGTCGAAACTAACGACGTAGCAATAAACAAAAACTGTAATTTATTATCGAAATTACAGTAATTTCAAAATCATATTGATTCCAAACCGAAATGAAACATTCGTTTTATTCGTACAGTAAATGACCCGAGTTGAAAATTTTTGCTTCGCGTTTTATATTTCCATATCGAATCGAACGCATATGGTACCTAGAAATAGAATCGTTTGCCATTTTTTACTACAGCTAGGAATATTTTTCCCCAATACCATTCTCCTTCGTACTATACAACGCCATTGGTATCTGGCCGGATTCGCTGAAATATGTGTTTACTGAAGGACAATTTTTTTCTCAACTAAATATATTTCGAGTTATCTCTTGACCACGTTGTGCCACAAAGGCTGTTTATAAACTCGAAGGACATTTGTTTTTTCGGTTTTGTTTTCCTCTACGTTGTGGTTTATTCAGCGCTGTGTTTAGTTCCATGGAAGGTATTCGTTTTCACACTTCTTCTGTCAATAACATATGGAATACACTGGAAACTTTATAACCAGTCTTAAAATAATACCGATACGATGCTAAGTATTCACGAAACGTGGCGCGCGTAATCCGTCAATTCTTCGAACGGAGGGAAATTTCCGGCATCTGGGTCACATTGGGAACCCCCTAGACAAACTAGTGAAATATATCGTTTATATGAAATATGAATTTCGTTTTCCTTCACCGGTCATAAATTTGAATGAGTTTAATAATTTCTTTTTTTCCTTTTCTTCGGCGTGTTTTCCTTTTCTGTTTTTTTATTTACGACGTTTTCGCCGCCGCGTACTATAAAATGTAAATCGCTGTAGGCGTGTCGCGAGCTTTAATATTGCACATAACCTATCAATTTAGCGAGCTATATTTATTTATACCGTGCGCTGCGTTATTGCTCTTAATAAATATAACATTATCTGGCAATTAAGCGGAATAATTTAATCGTATCGTGAATAAAATATATACGTAAAACCGTCGTCATCGTCGTTTCTTTATGGTCACGAAATCGAACTCAGGGGGGAGGAAATTAAGGCGATGTAAACAAATGCATTTTACTGCCTTTATTTATGAGACCGAATTGAATTCACCTACTCGATGCCTGCGTGTTTGGTTGCAGTTTTGGTTCGAATGGAAAACTATAATTTAGACGATCAAAGGTACGGTGAATTAATGCTGTAATGGAAGCGAGGGTGGATTTTTTTTCCTGCGGTAGCTTTTCAAAGTTGTTTGTCACTGTTGCCAGGCTCCGTTGTTAATGAATAGAAGGCGTGAAATCGCTCTCAACGGCGATGAAGAACATCAGCTGTATCTTGGGTTGTGGCACCGAAGTGTTTTTAGTGTGTCAGGTCACGAATGACTCTTGAAACATATCACGCTGAGTGATGACATATTGTAATTGGAATATGCCTCATTTCTTGGGGCTGGCTCGAGCATAAATAACATTCATGAAGCATTAAGAAAACTATTACAAAATGATATCATACCCTTTAGGACTGGAATTCTCGCATGCTGCATTTTTAGCAGGAATATTATCGTGTACAGGACTCGCTCGTTATGTGGTGTAGTAATACATGTTTCAAACTTCGTGATACATTAAAAGGAAAATTGTGAATAAAAAAAGGAAAGAGAAATTTTTGTTCTTGAAAATTTCCGTAAAACTACTGTAATGATGTGAAATTAGGAATATTATTAAAAACTGGTACCAAACATACAATATTCCAAAAATCAACCTCATTCACAAATTCTCAATAGCAGTCTCACTATTCCAATGCTCCCATCCTTTATCAAGCAAACAAAAGTTATTGTTCAATAATAATGTTGAATATGCCCTGCTGCGATATCTGCTCAGTACTTGGGTGCTGCAATGGTACTATCAGTAAACATCCCTGACTAAAGTTCTCCACTCTAGATTCCATTTTTATGAGAGAAGAGTAGGTGGAGGGTAATACGAGTAAAAAATAAATAGAATTTTTTTTTGGGGGCACAGGTTGGTTGATTTGGACAATTTACATAAGTTCGTTCTATTTTGTTACCAAAATGTAATTATCAAGTACACCCCTTGATTCAATTGTTCATTAATTATTGTTACAACTTTTTTGTGATATTACGTACACCATTTGCATCAATAAACGTGTTCAACCTCGTGACTGCAGCTTCTTCATTATATGCTGGGTTTAATGTCTGTAAACCCTAAAATCTAAAATCGAATCAACTGAACCTTATGTAGGATTGGAATGATATTTCACCTTTAGTGATTGCTTTGTGTTTGTCTGAAACAATAAAGAAAAATTATGTTAGTGATCCGTGGAACTTTATCATTGTCAAGCAGATGACCTCACTAAGCTAAGATCCACAAATGCATATGACCATTAACATAGATACTGATCCGTGTAACAACTTTTTTAATCCACGAAATGCATAATAATTCACTCTTGTGGGTCATTCTAGCTCAGACGTGCTATTGTCAAAGTTCACAAAAATTCGTTGCGGGGGGGGGGGAGGGGCAAATTATGATATCGAAAAAAAAATGACAATCGATGACACAAATTCTCCATATTTTATTTATGTACTCATGAAATCAATAAAGAACTGTAACCAAGATTTGTGGAATTCCTAGTGTCTCAGTTTAAGCAACAGTATAGCATCCTCTCCTACCATTTTTCAAGTGCATGTAGGTCGATAATATTGGTATCGTTTTTATATAAAATAGAACTTCCCTCACATTTAATACGAAGTCAGATTTGTAATAGCAACCGTATTAAAAGTTTTTAAGCTCAAGAACAGTTTTTCATAAAAATTGTAAATACGCCCCATATGCCGTGGTATATCTTTCAATCGAATTCAATTAAGCTCACTAAGAAGGATATATAACTACTAACAGTGAAAGTCTAGTGGATCGAAATTATTTCCATACCTATCTAGATGCAAGCCTTAACAGAGCTTCCAAAAGTTTAGTATTTAGAGATGAACTGTTTGAATTTTTATATAAAAATTACTATTCATGATTTTACTTAACATTTCACCATTTTAAAACACCCTTATGTAGCGACATCATTAAATAATAATTTGTTAATGATATTAAGATATGATTAAAATGAGAAATTTCAACCAACTTTGAGCATCTAATGAAGTACTTAAAATTGATTTATTCGTAATTTTGTTGCATTCTGGCACTCTCCTGATTTTGAAGAAGACAAAATTGAAAAAGTTTTTTAGAATAAATTAAAAATTCAAGAAGCTATCTCCTTCCAAAGTTGTTTGAAACGGACAAATTTCATTGAGAATGATTAGTATCTTTGTTTCAAATTTCGATTCTAGCATAGTAATTTATTAATAACAATCGTGTTGAGAATTTCACTGATTTCTTTAAGCAGTTTTCAAAACGTTCGTAAAGCATAGCCTTGAGCCTCAAAAATGGAGGCGATTGAGGTTTAAAACTATGATCAGAAATGTTCTTTATAGCACTATCTATAGCTCAAGTATTAGTTTGAAATACTATGTACATTCTTTACTTACTTGTTACTTGTTTAATTTACGTGCCTTGTACTGCTAAATTGGCCACAGGCACGGGTTGAGGGAAGGACTAAATTTGGGGAGGATATTAGTGGCTTTGAGGAACTTCATGAGGTTTTTCGAAGTAGCTTCATCGTCTGCGAGTAGTTCTTGAAGGGTGAGACGAAGGGACAGGTGGGAGCGCAAGGATGCGTATTTCGGACAGTGAATTAAGATGTGTTGAACTGAAATAAGGGAGGAGCAATTGTCACATATAGGAGCAGGAGATTTGGTCAGGAGGTAAGAATGAGAAAATCGTTTATGGCCAATGTGAAGGCGACACAGAGCTACTTCTTCCAACTGCTTTGAGCGGAATGAGGTTATCCAGGTATTTGAGGTTGCTTTTATAGATCTGAATTTGTTTGAAGTTGGTAGAAGTTTCCAGGTATCAGTCCATTTATGTGTTACCGATGGTTTGTGTGTTGACTACCGAATGACCATAATCTTATGTAGTACTTCGCACACCAGTTTATCTGCGAGAAGCAGTTGGGAACCGAAGCACTACATATGTAAAAGGAGGTGTTAATGTATGTGGAGAGATCTGCGCGCGGAATCTTAATATTTGGGATAGGAAAGCATGTTGATGCCTCCTTCGCAAAAGAGTCTGCACGTTGGTTGCCAAAGATTCCCTTATGACCAGGAACCCATGCGAATGTGATAGGTTGAAGATAACGCGATTGTAGAGTAAAAATTATTTCCTTAGCTATAGGATGTTGTGAATGGTTATAAAATTAAGATAAGGATAGCAGGGAGTTGAGGGAATCAGTGCAAATAAGGCAAGGAATGCAAAGTTGTGAGGCTAGGTCAACTCCTAATTTCAAAGCATAAAGTTCTGCTGAAAGTATAGAAAAGAACTTTGAGAGAGCGAATCGAACAATGTCCTCTGATACATTTATAAGCACTGCGCGTTCTACCTGGTTGCCGGATTTTGAGCCATCTGTATAAAGTTGAGTGTAAGATTCATATTTTGAGATGAGCTCCACGAATGCCCTTAAAATAATGTTACAGGGAACATTTTTGCTAACTTCTTGGAGAGAGAGGTCGATGTTTACTTTGAATAATGTCCAGGGTGGAAGAACTGAAGGAGTGTTTGCAAATAGGTTTTGTTGCTGAGTGTTGTCATCGTTTATACTTGAGTACGTGAGGAAGTGGTACAGTTGAAGGTGATGTGAGTCTGAAATAAGACTATAGGCGGGTGAGTTTGGTGAGGAATGAAGGTGTAGCAAGAATTTTGAACTGAGAAACTCCCTTCGTAGATCTTTTATTCAGCATTCATCGTCAATTGACATTTTTAGTTGAAAATTTTTGTCAGCAAAAATTATATTTTTTATCCCTTGTATGCCATACAACTGCTAAAGTGAATATTTTTAGACTGAATGGAGTGGTTCAATGTCAAAATTCTAAAAAAATAAAATCATAAAAATACGTGAAAATTCGTTCAATGATGTCTCTCTCTTATTATACTTAATATTTTTAGCAAGCAGAAGTTGCACTTTCATTCGATGTATGTCATATAACCTCTATAATGACTATTTTTTGTCGATACAATTTTTTTTTCAAGTCGAATAATATAGGTAACAAAAAAATATGGAATGACGACAAAACTTTGAAACCTGATGGCCTAGAGGCTTTAAAAAAAATTCGAATTTTCATGAAATCCGAAGCTTTTATAAAAATCGAGAATTTCTTTATTCGAAGATGTGCAATTTTTTGGAATAGAATTCACTCGATCAAACTCCCAGTTCCTTGAATTTTGAAAATATCATCTCTTTATAACACTGCAACGACAGTCGGGCGCCTACAGTTATGTAAAAATGAAGGACGGGCGAGGTTTGACGTTCGAATAAAATTGAAACTTCATTAGGGCACGTGAGCCGAAATCCACACGAACGTGAAATTTCGCCGACGAACGCGCGTACCCGGTATCTCAACAACGAACACGTTGCCGCGCGGTTCGCAATTAATCGTAAATATTCCGGGGCCTGAAGTTACACACGCATTCACCGACAAGGCAATTTCATCAGAGCCGAGCGACCGTCATAAATCGTCTGGCCAAACCCAAAAGTTATAAAAAAGGTCGTATTTGGCGGCGCAGCGTATCTGGACGTGCAGGCCATTCGTAAAAGACAACAGAGTGACCGGCCGGTGTACCTAAACGCGAGAAATTTATTGTAAAAATGATGGGAATGGGCGACCGATGTGTTTATTTAATAATAACAATTAATGTCATTAGACGGGCCGGATAAATAATGACGGTCGCTTTACCTGACTGAACTCGTATTGGGTATACTTTTATCGGACGCGTATGAAGTCCCTGGAGAAAACCAGGGCTTCGTTACGGTTTCCTCCATCGAGACTACATGATCGTTAATGTCTCTCCGACGATAAAGCTGCCTCGTAAATTACTAAATTCGTTATTACTAACGCGGATCTGCTATCTTTAACCACTGTGTATCTTTTTCCCTAAAACCTAATACTCAAACATTATTAACATCCGCGTTAACAACCTCCTGTGTATTAAGAGATATATTGAAAAGTCCCACCGTTTAATGCCTATCCATATTTTACCGCGTAAATCTGAAATCTGTGCCTTTACCAAAGGTTTCCGTTCAGACATATGGGTTTTCTGGTCGTTGAATTTCACTCGATGTCTTTTAAACATGGTACCTCGATCGGTGTCTCGTGATTGTGCCCCCTTTTCCCGAACACATTCAACAAACGCGTGCAGAGCTGGTGATGGTTTTTGGTGAACTTCAAGTTGGCCATGTATTACGCCGAAAGATAAGATTCACTCTTCGTTCCATCCTGTGCAAGAGAGCACTGGTACGTGAAATGTAATAACCGGCGACTATGTATTATTGTTTAAATCCAGTTGACAATACTGCTCTTAGTACCAACTGCGACCATATATCAATGCTTATGTACATTACAGAATATACATTATTACTGTTTAAGATTACATGCGATGTAATAATTTAACACCGTATACCGACTACTTTATGCTTCTGTACGTAAGACATGTTTGCATTTAATGCGTATTTACACAAACCGCTGATATATGAAAGCCGAAGACATGTTTTTATCTTGTCAGATAATTTAATACATACACTCGCACCTACGTGTACTCGGCATTAAAGACGTGGGATTAGTACACGGTTGCAACTTAATATTTCTCTTTTTAATAATTCAATGCTTATCGACTCGAATTTACATGTCGGGTCAGATGGCGCGTTTAAATAAATTATCACCTCCGATTTTGCGCACTTTGTAACCATTGTAGCAAAGTATAAAGTGCACACGTATAGTTCGCATCGTCGACGTTGTAATTTTACTAAAGCAAAAGTCTGTTTTTTGGAATTTCGGTGTAAGCTTTCTATGGAGATTGATGCGCGACGGTTCATCTTCGTTATGGTCACTTTTGGTGAATTAGAATGACAGCGAAAAGCTTTCTAGTTTATGTTATGTAGACATGTGGCTGGAGTCTAGCTCTTCGACTGTTTAGGGTGGTTTCTTTTTTACGAGCCTCCGAGGTATTAGCTGAATGATGAAAGTTGTAGTTTGAATGCTTTTTTCGACAGATGGTGAACAAACGTATGTGCTCTATGTGCTCATATTCATTGAGTAAGTGCGAGTTTGTTTGATGGTAAAGCTCGTGCCTGTGCTTAAGTAGGTATGCTTTCAGCACCGTGAATGTTTTCAAATGTATTCATATAGTGACCATAAAATAAAAGACTCGTTTTGTTTTGCTGCAACAACGTCATAATCTTTCTTCTATGAATATGATTTTATGACGATTCTACAGATATTTTTGAAAATATTCATTAGGTTGAACAATCTCTCGATGAAAACTACCTATCAGATCTAATTGAATCAAATTTTATGAATTTGATTGGAAAAGTTACTCTAATGTTGTCATGCAAAAATTAGATGAGATTTCATATCAATCTGTTATTACAGTTTTTCGAAATATTGTAAAAATGTTAAAATGGATGATTCTTGGGAAGAATTTTGAGTAAATGTTATTATTTCGATTTATCCGTAGAAATATATTTTTCGATGCAGTAGGTAGGGTTTGACATTTACCAACCTGATACACTTTCTACACTAAAAACTGAGGTTTATTGCTGCAGATGATTCAAATTAAATTGTGAACTAAACTTTTGATCATTTAGCTCGAAGATAATGTGCCAAGTTCACTTCTTCTTTTTCGATCTAAATTAAAATTAACTAAAATTAAACTACAACTTAATCCACGTTCTCTTCGTTCAAAGATCGGAGCTTCACTATCGTCTTGCATAGGTTTCCTTTTTCAAGTTTTTTCTCCTTCAATTATTACTTAAAAGCGAATTTGGAGGAAGTTAAAAAGATTGGCAAAAATAACGTTTTGAGAAAATGTTGAGTAAATGGAAAGTTTAACATAAATTCACTATAAAATTTTGAAAACTGGCGATCTCAAGTTGTTTTTTTTTTTTAATGAACTCATTCGAATGAGTTCGTGAACTTAACACGCACTGGGTTTAATTTGTAAGCGTTGAGACTTTTTTGAACTGAACTGGAAATTACCTGAATGAATTGAAGCGAATTGACTTCTTTTTTCAATCGCATGTGAACTTTCTCATGCCTAATAAAATTATTGATTCTTTGTCGATGCAAATAAACAAAAAAATTCGCTAAAATACGTTTAAAATTTTTAATTTGGTCGAAGAAGTGTTAAATGAAGAAGTGTTAAATCTATTCAATTTGAAGGGGGAGGGCGGTAAGAGAGATGGAAGAGAATTTGCTTGAGATGTGTTTTGTTTGAAAAACACTGTTTTTTACTAAAATAAAATTTAAGAAAAATTGTAGTGATATGCTTTCTATAATTATGTATAATGGTTATACTATTCGATATGTTCTGAGTTTGATGCATAGGCTTCTGTAGGGCGTAATAACCACTGCAGTTACAAACGCCCAATAAAAAAAAAAAAAAAAAAATTATGTATAATGAAAATCAAAATTAGATCCTAGTGTAAAATGTGAATCGAAGTTGAGGAAGTGCTTTTCAATAAAATATATCTACTCACCGCACCCTGCTGTGCTTAGAACAGAGCTCCTTCGGTATATCATTATTTGATTTTTGTTTTTATTTATTTGCCTGCTATGTACTAAATACTTTCTAAATTGTTTTTATTTTTTAAGTATTTTTAGTTACCTATTTTTTTTTCAAATTCCAATGTCATTTTTTTCATCAGTTTTTTTTTTTTTTTTTTTTTTATTAATTAACGTGCCATTTACAGCAAATTGTAGATTTTTAGAAAATTTCTAACTTTTCAAATTACAAGTATCGATTTTCAGGTAATGATTCGGAATCTGACTCGTCGTTTTTTTTTTATTTTTTTTATTTTTGCTCAATTTTTCACGCTGAATTCAAAAGTGAACTCCGTTTCTCTGACCGACCTTTATTTATCGAGATATTTCAATTTAAATTTACACATATAATACCTACGTACTGATTAATATGGGAGCACTTTCACTCGTTAGCATTCTTAGCATTAGGCATATTCGTAATACAATCATATTATTGAATAAAAATTATAAAAAAAAACTCGAGGAAAATAATGTAGTTTTTAAAAATTTCTCATGGTAGTTTTTTTTTATAAAAAAATCTCTTGAGGTAAGGAATGTACGAAAAGGATAAGTTGAGGTGAGGAATGTAGCTTTTAGGTATAGTGATTTTTACATGAATTTTTTACAATTTTTCACTTTTTTTTTTCTTGTCAAGTCCTTACCTCAATGCATTTATCCTTTTTATACATTCCTTACCTCAAGAGATGTTTTTTTTATAGAAAAATCTTACCACAGTATATAACTAAAAGCTACATTCCTCACCTCAACTAACTTATCCTTTTCGTACATTTCTTACCTCAAGAGATTTTTTTATAAAAAAATCATACCATGAGAAATTTTTAAAAACTACATTACGCCACATCAAGTGTTACCATGATGTTTTATATGCTTAATGCTAGGAATGCTAACGAGTGAAAGTGCTCCCATATTAATCAGTACGTAAGTATTATATGTGTAAGTTTAAATGTTTCACTTACTCACTTTACTTTACTCCATTAACGTGCCATAACTGTAACATAGGCCAGAGGCACGGATGGAACAGAGAACTAAAGTTGAGACTTGAGAGAGAAGACCGGTGTTATGAAGGAATTTGAATAAGTTAATTATGGTTGTAGAACTATTGCCGAGAAGATTGATTAGTGCTTTGGGAAGATTATGTGCGGATCGTTCATAGGGGTATTTTTGACAGTTAATGAGGATATGGTGAATGGTGATTGGAACAGAGCAACTAGAACAGATAGGTTGTGGATTTTTATCGAGGATATACGAATGGGTGATTTTTGCAGGGCCTATGCGTAGACGACATAGAGAGATTTTCTCTCTTCGATTGGCACGATATGAGGTAAAGCATGGATCTATGGACATTTTGATAGACCGGAGTTTGTTGGAGTTCGAGGTGTTTTATATTCAATATATTCAACTTTTTTTTTTTTTAACTCATTGAATGTACTACATTCATTCGTCGTATATTGCAAACAACGCCAGTGAACTTGATGAATAATTCTTGTTCGAATTGAAACATTGAATTTAAAAAAAAAAAAATGTCAATAAACTTTTTTTGCTCGAGTATACACGAGTCTTAATTCTTAAAGTTTAAATTTAAAAACTCTTCTCAGAATTTTCATAAATTTCCGGAGAAGACAATTCAAATGAATTTACCCAAATAGAAAACTACTTTCAATTACTCAAAACAGGGAGCCAAAAAATTAGTCCCTTGTGATGCAACTTATATGTATTCCTTAAACACCACGCATCTGGAATTTTCCAAACCTTTACATTCGGTCAACGCGAACATCAATCGTAGCAATCGAGAGCAGGCATTTCATTTTCTAAAAAAAAGCGTAAACTTCCGAGATCGCTCAAATTTTATAAATTAGCTATCACGATTGAAATCCAATACGAAAATCGCGATGAAACGGAGAATGCTATTTCCAGCCTTTCCAAACGCGTTAGTTTTAAAACCATCGAAAAAATTCTATAAATCGAGTCTCATAATGCGAGTAATATAAAACTAAACGCTAGATATACGATACGTATCTAATTCACAGAGCAACGATTTCACTCGTTTAATTAAGCCTTGAGAGTGCGTATATTTCGCTCTCGATTTACCAATTTGAGTCAGCTCTTCTACATGGTTATCGCATGTTCCTTGTCGTGTCGTTACAAACACCTGAATATACGGTAAGATATTCGAATTAATAAATAGGTAATTAAATAAGTGCTATATTATTCGTTACCTCATCTCGTACGCACCATTCGTCACGTCTGGTCCTAATTAAATATTTGTATAGCCTTCTTGGTTAACGCGCCACGTACTTAATTGGCGTCGTACAATGGTATTGATTTGAGTTAAGAAAGAAAAATGCTTTTTATATTTATTTTATAACACCTACGTTATTTTTTATGTCCCTTTAATGACTTCGAATCTGTTACGGCAAGGTTAATAAAAATGAAGTGCGCATAGACGATAAATTACTAATGGTAAGCACTAAAAACAGGCACACCAGAGTTTTCAATACCATTTGTATACATGTGGGTACCTATGTGTCATTGCACCGCGATAGCTATAAAACAAAGCTAATGGTATATGAAGTGGAACGCGAGACGAATGCAAACTTTTAATCGGTTCGTTTCGTCGACGAAGGATTAAGAGGAGAAAACTCCCATTTCCATTTTTAGAAAAAGCCCGTGCCTAGAGTATCTGGGAAAAGGAGGACAAATTCAATTTTCTAAAAGGACGATTTCAGATAAAGTAAGGGAAAGAGGGCGCTTTGGCGAACGAATGTTAATTAAAATGTCCCAAGGCTTCTGTTTAGTATTAAAGTCAGGCAAAGTGCTCGAACGCAATAAAGATATTTTTAAAGAGTCATAATTTATAGAGATTGTAGAGAGAGGATGAACATCTAACGAGATTATTTAGGTTATAAAAACGAAAAGTACAGCCGTCTTAAAGGAAAGTTTATAACAGCCGGGGAAAATATTGCTTAATAACGCGTGTAAAAGAATAAGACGCTGTCATAAATTTGGATTTTATAAAAGGTGTTCTTAATGTTTTTAACGTTTCGGGGGAGGGTTTCGACGTAGCGGGCGTATACATAAAAACTAATGTTAATTTTATTTTCAGACAAAATGTCGTTGTAACCCCAATGACACTCGGCGATGTACTTTAAAGTAGATTTTTCGTTTTAATTTGAATCTTCTGCTTTTTTAAGTTTACGCCAAACTCGCATTATTTTTTCCACCCTTTTTGCAAGCGGGGAAATTTTAAAATATTGTTCTTTCTTAAATTGTGTTATAAGATTGCCGACGTTTGGTTGCTTAAATAAACACCGCTACCACCTCGTTTCTTTTTTCGCTCGACGCGGCGTATTTTACAAACTTGCTAGAACTCTTTTTTTTCATACAAAGCTGAATTCAGCGCGTCCGGGGTAAATTTTTACGAACGACTTACACGACGACTACGATGACGCGTACCGAGATGCAGAAAAGTATTCGATAATATTAGACATTCTGCACACTGATGGATGTCCATCATTCCGCAGACTACTGCTATTTCTACAAATGGTATTCGGTACAATGGAAAAGGCTGTCTATCGGACGACGCGATCTTGGAATAACAAGTGGACGGTTCGGTATGGCGGCTCCTTTTATGCTACCACATGGCGCAATAATCTTTAAAGTGCTCTTCTAGTTTGTGATTTGAATTCCGAATTATTATTTCGAGTACAATGGACGCTGATCGGCCATCTTCGCTTTTAAAAGAACGCACAAGTATTTCTGGTGTTTCTTCTTTTGTCGTCCTTGATACCCTTTTTGCTCTCTTTGAAGTACGCCTATCCTTTGTTTGCAGATGTCCGCGGCCAATATCTGGCACGCAAACAATCGTGAATAATTTTTTGTCGAGAAATTGGTATACTTTTTTCATCGCCGTACGCGCCGATATCCTACGCTTATATGGATTCCAGCAGCGTACGATCGTAGGTGATCTTGAGAGAATTGTTGACGCAGGAGGGAAACTTCTACGAGCTGAATGAGTACGAAAAAATGCTCATCTATCTGGTTTCCGAATTGATGATCTTTCCCTTGAGGAAAATGATTGGCGTCCAAATGAATTCATTGAGAGCCGACTTTCGTGTTGTCGATTACAGATTTTCTTTTGCACTTTCAAAAGTCCTCGCAATAGGAAAAATTTTTTATGTTCTCTAGAGACAACGTGCTCCTTGGTATTCTTTTTTTTTCTTCTTTAATCTAACTTGCAGTGGACTTCCGCTAGAGCCAGAGGCACGGGTGAAGTAGGCTATTAGACTCTGTCGAATAGTTTAGTCTTTTTAAGGAAGTGTAAGTAGAGGTAGAAAAGTGGCAGGGTCGCTGTTAAGAATTTGTGCCAATGTGGATGTGTGGTTGAGAATGTTTCTGAAGTGTGTGAAACATGGACATTCTGATAAAAGGTGAATAACAATAAGGGATGAGTGACAATCTAAACAAGTGGGAGGAGGTTGGCGATTCAAAAGGTGGCCATGCGGAGGGGCGAAATTAAAATATTTGTTCTTTTAGAAGTAGGAGATAAGAGGCAGGGGGGGAGAAAACCAAAAATTGCCAACTTATACCATGAAATTTTACCAACTGTTGACCTTTTTTTTTTTTTTTTTTTTTTTTGCTCCGCGAATAAGATGTTAAATAAGATGTCACAGTCTTCTTGTTAGTCTTCAAAAAATGATGTAAAAATAGCTGTAATAATACTGCACAAGTGGTCAAATTTACCAACTTTACGCTAAAACTCCAAATTTACCCACTTTTAGAAAGCCAACGGGGAAGCTCCCCCCCTCCCTCCCTTTCGGTACGCCCCTGATAAGAGGGCCAAAGAACTGTAGTCTTAAAAGTTGATGAGTTTGGCAATTTTCGCTTCAAGTTCGTAAATTTTGCAATAAAGTCAATAAAGGAGTACAAATTAGAATACAAAATTGAAAAACTCGACTTTCTATGAGCTTTAATGGGAAATATATGAGGACTAAAGTTGTGGAGAATAAAATTTCCTACAACTTTGTTTCCATACATTTTTTCTTTACGACCCTTCATTCACGAAATATTTGCGGAAAAAAAATCTTTAAAGTTCGAAAACTCAACTTTCAGTGAAGAAATTGACTTTAAAAAAATAGGATTCTTACGCTTCACACTGTGTGCCTACCTCCCAAATTTGGAGTCAGTCCATCATGTTTTCCGCGAGTTATCATCGGAAAATGAAAACATCGAACCTTCTGAGGATAAAATGTACCAGTTATTGCTCGACTCATTACTTTGAGTTCATTTTCCTGGAAAAGTATGAGCTTTCGTGAAGATTGTACAAGAACCAAAGTTGTAGAGCTTCAAATTTGCAACTACCTAATAGCCATTAATTTTCTCTACGATGTTTCGTTCTCAAAATCTTGGGGGAAAAACTGAAAAGGCTTCAAAGTTAAAAAACTCGACTTTCGATGAACTCTAATGAAAAATAGATTGAAGCAAAGTTGTAAAAAATAAAATTTTCTGCAATTTTGATCTCATACATTTTTTCTCTCGATGCTAATAAAGTTTATAGATTTTTATTAAAAACTTTTTTTCATGCGAGCAAATGTGCTATCCGTAATCAAAAATTAATATTCTGTAAAAAATATCCCTCTGTATCCTTATTGATCAATTAATTTTATTTCTTCTATTATAGTTATTAATAATAATAACTTTTTTCTTAATAATTTAACTTTATATACATGATCAATTATAATTACAACATTTTTATTAATTGTTTCAATTCCAGTACTTTCAAGAGCTATTACAATAATTATTTTAGATAATAATCTAAATATTCGTGGCTACTATCATGACTGGGGCATAAAGCAACTATGCTGTTGTTCTATGCGTGTAAAAAATTTGAGATAATTTGAGATATTCTATGGGGTGCGGCAAAATTGATTGAAATAAAGAGGCTATAGCTCAATAGTTGAAAATTTTTGAGTTTAGATTTTAAATATAGCAAATATAATTAGTTTTTTAAAACTCTTTCTATGATGATAATAATACTAAAATCTTCCCCGAACACGAAATAATTTTTTACATTCAGTCTGTAGCACACCAACTAAGACTTCAAAACGTCCACATAATTTTCCTCTTCGCTCCGAGTCATATAGGCATAATTGGTAACGATACTGTTGACCAGATAGCTAAATCAGCAATAGATACCCCACAAATCAAATACAAATCCCTTCCGACCTCAAGTCTTTCCTAAGTCACCAAATCTATCTCCACTGGCAAACCGAATGGTCTCATCTCTCCACCAAACTACACCAACATAAAAAATCCATCACACCGTGGAAGTACCTTGACCATCTAAACCGAAAGGAGGAAGTAGCCATTACTAGACTCCGGATCGGGCATACTATATTAACACACTCTTATATCTTCCAAGGAATTAGAGAGACTCCCTTATGTGTTTTTTGCCAAAACTCTACCTTAAGCGTAATCCATCTCCTAACTGAATGCACCTCTTTCAATAGCCAACGACAAAACTCACAAATATCTAGTGCAGTTATTCCAGACAATAAAGAGACTATCGATCACTTCATCTCCTTCCTAAGATCATCCAAACTGTTCTCTAAAGTGTAATTCCACGTAGGGCGTAATAACCACTGCAGTTACAAACGCCCAATAAAAAAAAATAAAATTATTTATTCTATTTTGGTCCAAAATTTATAATTTTCTGGAAATCATGATTTTGAAAATTTTTAGTTTTGAAGTACATTCCTGTAAGATTTTTCTCATAATTTTTTCATTCTAATGGTTGTTGTAAAATTTTCATTTTACGTCGATTACCGCGTGAAATGTAAAAATATTTTAATTTTCTTTAGAAATTTGACCGAAAATAATCTTGATTTCCATGAAGACTCAGCAGTGCGCCATCTTAACACACGTTTGGTGGATGGTGCAGGTTATCGTTCACCTATCGATAACATTTCTTCGTTTCCCGGACACCCGTCAATTAAACTTGGTTCGAAAAAACACACCGACGAGTCACACTAATAGATAGACGACTACGCGATGGCGGTACGCGCTCGAAGGCGATACCATCTCGAAAAATTTATAGTCTTTAATAAATATCGGAGTATGCGTTAAAAAACACCAATCATACGCTTCAATCTGATACAAAATTAGCTACGTGGCGGCGGTGAAATAGAAAAATAAATAATCAATCGAATTTCGTAACCAGTTAATGAAAATACACGGCGGCCAGAGGGCAAAGAAAACAGCTAACAAGAATAAATACGGTAGTCAAAAACGCGATGTGTGGTTTCGATCAAACCGTGTACGTTTTATATATGGTGAAATAACGACCAAGGAAGGGGGCGAGGTAGAAGAAGCGAAAGAATAAGAAAAACATAATAAAATACCCGAAACAAGGACCTGCCAAGGCGAATATAACACCGTACTTTGTCGAGGGTTAAGAAAAACGCGCTTATAATCAGCTGGATGGCCACGTCAACCGAATACAAAGCCTACCCCCCATTATTTATTCTCGCGTTTTCCTCTCGCAAAGAACATGTTGCCGCGTCTTGACAGCGTATAATTATAAAGCAACCGATTCAGGCGGAAAGATTTCAGCTTCAGTAAACCAAAAAAAAGTGAAGATGGTGCGGGGAGGAAAAAACATCAGCGTGCTTGGCCACTTCCAATTATTTCCCATTTAAACTGACAGCCGCTTGACACATCAAAAGAAAAATTAGGCTAGCCCTGTTGTATAGTTTTCAAAACTAGTTTGTAAAAATAGCGTCTTTTTGATGTTAATCTTTTAACACCCGGTATTGTGTATTATTAAATGATCGAATGATGTCGTTTAGAGATGTCTCGATACGATTAATCTGCCATACCAGAGCTTTTTTTGCGGTATTTCCAAACCATCGAAAAAATATGGTGAATTGAAAAGCGAAAACGTGTGCTTATCTGTGATAGTCTTCGCGTTACATTTTTTTTTTTTTGGCATTTTCCGGATATTGTACACATTTTGGGATCTCTTTTTTTACGAGGGAACATGTTGTAATGATTGGTGACGTTAATAGCGGCGAATGGGATAACACGTGTTCGAAATGGCGATGGCCAATGTGTGGGATTTCTTTGACAAGCTCCTTGATATTTATTCTCGCCACGAGGGTAATGGACTTTCTCAATGAAGCGAACAGCAGTTCAAAGAGCACAATTTTTTCGTATTTGAAGATCAGGAATCGCGTTTGTTTACCTAAATGCTTAGCGATGTTCCAGAAATGTTACGATAATCGTCACCATCACGGTATCGGCGTTAAAAATTCATATCAGTTGATTAAAATGTCAAATTTGCACGAAGAAGTTGGATTTAGTATGTACTTCATTTAGTATTTCCGCAACATTACAATTTGATATGAGAAGAAAACCCATATTCATATTCGAATTCCTACTGATCTCACATCATTATGCTATAAAAATATGCAAAACATATGAACTACTTTTTCATTGACATAAAAGTAAGTGAGGATCTTTACTTAATACAGGGAGTCACAGTAAAAAATTACAACACTCACTCTGACCTGACCATTAAATTCTTCAAAATGACTCAAAACTTCAGACCGAGTTCGAGGTAGTTTTAAAGCATGATTCTGGCTCTAACGTAATGCCCATCATAAGACTCGACTTCTGATTGTGGAGCTCCTGCGCCTGAAGAGTCAATACTGAAGTGAAGAAAAAGGCAAGATAAATCTACGAAAGCTTCAGAAAGTAGAAATTAAACATTTAATATTCAAATATTTTAATGCAGTGTCTATGGTTTCAAATAAAAATTGTAAAAATTAATTTTTAAGAGATTCGACTCCTGTATATGGCTTAGTATGGAACCAATAAAGACTTAGATGCCATTTCCGCTATAAGTTGATTTAAAAACGAAGAAGTTCAATACACTTGGTGTCATAACTCAGCTTTTGCACTGCTTCATTACCTGTGCCATTGTTAAACAGCAATTTCTTAGGGTAACAAAAAAAAAAATGTATTTTTTGACAGATGAAGTTAACAAATTTCATACAAGAGATGCTAAATATCGAAAATATATGCAACTGTAGTATAGAATTTCTATAAGCTGCATCTCTTGTATCAAATTCATATGATGATTTTATCGCTTCATAATACACCGTTGTTAATATTTAGCATCTTTTGTATCAAATTTATTCAATGACCATCACTTTGTGTTGCATTTTTGAAAGGTTGGCATCCATGATCTTTTGTGTTGAACTCATTCGGTAGCTGTATCACTTTGTGCTATTATACTTATTGTTAAGCATTTATTTCGCATCTAGCATCTTTTGTATTAAATTTATTCAATGACTATCACTTTGTGTTGCATTTTTGAAAGGTTGGCATCCATGATCTTTTGTGTTGAACTCATTTGGTAGCTGTATCGCTTTGTGCTATTATACTTATTGTTAAGCATTTATTTAGCATCTAGCATCTTTTGTATTAAATTTATTCAATGACTATCACTTTGTGTTACATTTTTGAAAGGTTGGCAGCCATGATCTTTTGTGTTGAACTCATTCAGTAGCTGTATCGCTTTGTGCTATTATACTTATTGTTAAGCATTTATTTAGCATCTAGCATCTTTTGTATTAAATTTATTCAATGACTATCACTTTGTGTTACATTTTTGAAAGGTTGGCAGCCATGATCTTTTGTGTTGAACTTATTTGGTAGCTCTATCGCTTTGTGCCATACTGTTGAGTGTTTAGAATTTAGTAGATATTTCTTGCATATATCAAATGCATTCAATGGTTCTATCGCTTGCTACCACATTATTGAATGTTTTGCATCTTATGTCCAGTGAATCAAATCTATTCAGACGCTCTATTATGTGGTGTCATATTGTTAGGTTTTATGCATCCAGCATCTGTTGTATCATTGTGCTATATTATTGAATTTTTGGCATCTAGCATATCTTCTATTAAATTTACTTTATAACTAGGTACCATTTTATGCTTAATATTTTTAAATGTTTGGCCTCTAGCATCTTTTATATCAAATGTATACATTAATTCTATCATTTTGTGCCATATTAATGAGTGTTTGGCAGTTGGCATCTTTTGTATCAAATTTATTCTTTGGCTTTATCGCTTTGTGCCATATTGTTGAGTGTTTGATATTTAGCATATCTTGTATGGAATGTATCCAATATAATTATCACTTTGTGCTATAATGTTCAATACTTAACATCCAGGATCTCATACTTTAAATTTATTTGGTGAGTATATTTTTTTGTATCGTATTAATGAATTTTTGTCATCTACCATCTTTAATTTCAAATTTACTTGATGACCACCTCTTTATGCTGTATTGTTTAGTGTTTAGCACTGGTAGCATCTCTGATATCAAATTTATCTGATTATTAGGTAAATCTTCATTGTAATATAGTTGAGTCTTGAGTGTTTGACATCAAACATATTTTGTGCCAATTTGTGTATTAGTCATGTAGCATAATTGTGCGCATATCACTTATCGCGAATTCACTTGAAATTATCAAAAATATGCGAAAGATTCATAATTTAAAATTCTTTAGCCAATCACAGCGTCATAGACATGCGCGGTTAAAGTGATAAACTTTTATCTAGACTACAAGTGTGATTGAACACGCCTGGGGGAAAATGAAGGTAATTATTTCGATAATTCATTGAGGTTTAATAGAAGCGTTACACCGAAGCCTTAATGGCATTAAAATATGTAACACCTTGCCACTGGCTGGTAACTGGAAAATAACAAGTTTCTTCGCGTTAAAACGCTCATCAAAGCGTGACTAATGATATTTTAATAAAAACGAGTCAATGTACAAAATATTCGTGGTAAACTAAATACTAATAGCAATTAACATTTCATTAACATTGTTCGCATTAAATTAGAAATTTCAACAGGTTTGTACTTGGAAGTGAATCCATCGACAAGTGGCGTAGTCGCATCGGTATATTTCAGGTAGGAAGTGGCGCATGACAACTTTAATTAGGTATGGTTGCACGTCCAGAATGGATATGTGGAATCGACGAAAGACTCCTAATTTGAATATTTTCTCGTAGCTAATAAGCTATACAATTCGAAGAGTACGGTTCATTTCGACGAAAATGTATACCATCGTGTGGAAATTATACGTCTCCGTACACTTGTACCACCTTCCAGCTATATACACGTATTAAATTATACGTTGACAAAAACTCGAAATGCGTGTAACCATACGAAATAATTTCTAGGTAACAGCGAGTTTTTAAAGTTGAAATAATTCGAACGGCGGACCGCTAATTATCGGGTAGTTTTCTTAAAAACCTAACCACGCAGTAAGTGAATCTGTTCTAATTTTTTTTACCACGCCATCGATCGTCTTTCGCTCGGAACGTATTATCATACTCGTCTCATCACGTGTATTAACGAGTCGGCGGCTAAATATACTTATTACGTTAATTATTATGATAGAAACAATTACACGTGATACCTTTAACCTTCGGTATCTCGAATCTAATGAATATTCCCCAAACAAAGTAAGACAACGGTTAATCCCTAGCTCGACGTGTAATTACAATGATTATTCGAATCCGCGTTAATTTTACCTCTCGAACGGAGGTATTCGCTGACACGAGTACTTAACGCGGTCGAGCGGCATAAGGCGCTCGCCAGTGAAATATATACCTAGCTCGCCTGTTGATTAAAAAGTGTTACTTTTCGTAATACGGTGGTATGATTTAAATGTGTACATCATAAACGCGTATTCGGTCTCTATCAGCGTACAATCCATAAATTTTTAACATCTGTTGCGATTTCGTTATAATTTATGGAACGACGCGAAGCGCTTTTATATACCTGCACTTATCGGTGTCTCCTCTTCGAATAAGAATTATTATTACATTTCAAGAAGTCCGATGCGATTTAACGACCAGAATATTTCTGCGCATATAACTCCATAAATCTGTAATTGACGTCGCCATAAATTTAACCATTTCAGCGTATCTATCGCTTAGTGATTTGTTGGTCAACTCGATGAAAAAATATTAAACTTATGTCTATTAACTTTATTAATTTAGCCGAGTGAGTTATGCCTTTAAAATGGTAATGATAACTACTCTCAGAAGCTAACCAGCGTCGTTTCTCTGTATAAGTCCCAGATTATAAGTCATGTAACAATATATGTATTTAGGCATTTTAATTCCTTCATAGATCATCAGCATGTTAAGTTTATACCTATAATACTTTCCTACCGCGTAATCCCTTCAGGATGTTGATCTGTTGGTATTCAACTTATACTTGGTAAAAATTTACATCCTTGAGAATTTGTTGCTCTCTTCTTCGCGTAAATACATGGGTTGTCCTAGCCTTGGATTGTGCTGGCACGTGTACCATCATCTGAACGTAAGTATTATTGACCTTGAATTTTGTGTGTATACCTTTCCAAATCATGCTTTCGTTATTTACTTTTTTCTCAATTAGCGCGAATTTTTCATAGAATTGGAATTTTTTAAAGAGAATACAATTCGCCTAAATGATATATCTTATTGATGATATCCCCTGTGCCATATTTTATTAATTACCATTAAAATAGGTAATTCTCCGCCTTCAAAAGTGGTCAATGAGGGATGGGGAGAGATGCTCCTAAACGAACAAATTTTGTTCGCTGGAATACTTTTTATTGGTCATGTAAACATGAGTTTTTTTGATAGATTGATTCTCAGAAATGAAAATTATGAAATGTCAACAACCTTATTGCTAGTCAGGGAGGTACTAGCTCCTATAAAAGTGAATGTTAATAATTATTAAAAATGACTGAATCGATTCATTTTTCGAAAGATTTGTTTATTACATCACTCTAAATAACGTATTATTGGAATTTTCCGATAGATGAACCATCATATGATTTCCTAGGCAGGGTAATATTTTTTCAAAATAGGTTTTCAACATTTATCTCAATTAATATGACATTTATAGGAAAAGTTAATGGAAACAAAAAGATTTCTTATTTAATTCTGAACAAAAAATGTTCTACTTATTTTTTGATTTTAAGCATTTTTAGAAGATGTTGATGGTTAACGTGTTTATTTTAATGAGTTTTTACCATTTATCTTGGTATAGTTATATATGACATTTACGAGAAAAATTTTATTTCACATAAAATATCTGCTTTCAACTACTTATAAGAAAGGCTCAGAGCATTTTTTATATACGATAGATTGAAATGCCAATAAATGTTCCTGATTTTTTGATTATGTGGTATCACCACCATTACTTCTAATACCCTTGCATTTTTCTCAGGGAATAATGCATTTACGAAAAGAACTGTTATGTACAAAATCAATTAGTTTTTAATTTCCAACAGAACAGGTTATATCATTTTCTCAATTTGACGCAACACAAAGTGAAAAACTCCACTTGTTATTAAGGGCGAGTTTTAATTTTAGGATGTACTGAACTCAAAAACTAAATATAAGTTTTTATTTATTTATTTATTTATTGGAAATTCAAAACATATCAAAAGAAATGATGTCCTTGTGGCCAACAAAAAATTTCCTAGGACCAACCTTTGATCTTTTAAAAGCCCTCAACCCTTTATCAACCATATTTGAAGTAAAGGATGTTGCATATTTCGACTTCGGGCTTCTGTGAGTTCATTTTTCGTCCATAACTTTTAAGCAAAGGTAGATTAAGCTTATGTAGGGCCAAGGCTACTGACGGTTTTACGCCTTCATGCTTTTTACACCATAACCTTCTCACGCAGACGACAGACTTTATTTTCTTATTATCATATTCTAATACCTTGTTTGGATTTTATATATTTTTTTTTTACAAAAAGTATGGCTGTTGTTTTTTAATTTCAGAATTTCAAATTTATTGCATGAAGCGTAAATCCTTCTTTTTTAAATTATACTTGTGAAATTTGGTTAAACTGTTTCCATTGGGGGATCAAATCGACCATCTATCGTGATTATTTATTGTGCTATTTTCATGTATTTTTTTAAATAAACGTGGAAATTGGATGAGAACTTAACTTTTGACACTGAATGCTTATTTTTGGCCCACCCTGTGTTTGCGTTGTGTGGTAATTCGTATCAAAGTTTATAATGAATGATTACTTTTCATATATGCAGGGGCGTACCGAGGACATTCTTCAGGGGGGGGGGGGGAGAAAAACAAAAATTGCCAACTAATACCATGAAATTTTACCAACTGTTGACTTTTTGTTGTTTTAAATATTTATAGCAATCCCTGAAGATTTTTGTTCTTCAAAATTAAATATTCAAAAAAACTATTAAGAAATAATGACTTTTTTTCAAAATTTACATATTTTCAACTCCTTAATGGTTTACAATATATTTTGAACACCCGAATGCTAACCAATATATATGTACCTGTGTTAATTGTCAGTTTTTTTTAGTGATGGGAATATCGACCGAAAAAACATATCGATATCATTATCGATATCAGCGATACGTATCGATATATATCGATATACCAACATCGATATCTACATTTTTTTGCATTTATTTGCATGAACCTGTGCAATAGCGATTTAAGGTTTTCATTATCAAAAATTAAAATTTCACCATTTAATTATTTTATTAAATTTAAAATCACGTCAAAAATACGTAGGTACAAAAAAAATTGATAAAAATTAAGTCGATTTTGATGCAGATACTCCAACAATATTTCCAGCTTTTTTTTTTGGAATATCGATACATTTTGTGATATTGATATATATCGATATTCAAAGACATCGATATATATCGATATCACCATTTTGATATCCCATCCCTAGTTTTTTTTTTTTTTTTTTTTTTTTTTTTTTAGGAAACGGAGATAGGGAAGTAATGCACTTCAACAATTTTCGATATGTTTCAACGTATCAAGTTATTACATTGTCCAAAATCATACATTATGAGCCGTAAGGATTTCGAACGACGGGTCCCTGGGCTACAGCCCTTTATGTATCTTTTAATCTGGGTCTAATTTTCAGTCAACTTTTCAAAGCTTACACTTAATGTAAATCGACCATGAAAATCAGACTACCTACTGGAGTAGTAAAGTGATTGATTCTTGACTATACCAGCATTTTATTTTATTAAGACTTTGAGAAGATTTCAAATAATAGCTCGACTTTATTAAGAAACTATGGTGAAAATGTAACCTATGATTAATGGAACTTGGTGCCTAACTGCTTACCTACATACTTTTCTTTTGTAATGTTTCAGATTGGTAAGGCCCAGAATTAGCTGTAGAGTGGAAATAATGTTCATGCAACCTTTTCAATTTTTTTTTTTATGTAATGAAATTTAGAAAAAATAAAAAGTAAAAATTTTTAAATACAATTGTAATTGTGAAATAGTTTTATACCTAAAATTTAGATCTCTGGGCCCTTTCAAGAACCAAGCACCGGGGCAATCTACCCCTCCTGTCCCCTCCTCTCCTCAGTCTTGTAGATTGCATAAGAATGAGACCACATAGACGAAAGTTTCGATCTAATCTGAAAATAAACTCGTGCTAAATTCACATTCTTCGAGATTTTTAGCTCTTTACTGATTATCTCAATCATCACGTATACTTTCTCGTCGAATTCAATCTTCACCCTTGAGAAAAATGTCAGAAATTGTATCAACGTTTTATTTTTGAATTTCGTCGAATTACTCCGAAATACGCGAAATTTTTCTTATTCAAAAAGCTTCGTTCGAGTATGCGAGTTACGCCGTTAAACTCGTTTATATTGTTTTCAAAACTATGCAGAAATTCGGCAGAAATCCGCGCGCGATTCGAATTCGTGTACAAGTAAACGGGGAAAGGTTGTGTTGAAAAATACTCGAAATTTCAATACGTAATCGATTCGAATGGTAGACTGGCCTGGTCTTTCATTATTTCAAATATTTCGACATATTGCTGGCTGAGTTATTTATAGCTGTTCATAATTCGTGAATACAAATATTTATCATTTTTTTTCTGCTACATTCGTTTTGTCAGTTATTAATGATAAAGAATCGGCTAATATATTGCCGAGCGGTGGTATCGCGAAAAGCTTTAAATTAACATCCAGAAGGCTAATGTTAACCTAAATACGAATGTGTTTTCGGATACGTGAATAGAACTGGTTCTCTCGTAATTTCGTATGTGTATAATAAAAATAATAAAAAAAACACACAGCTTCTAATGGCACTTTGACAGTGACACGAAAAAACCGTTAAACAAACTCAAATCCTATTAGCGATAATGCGTTCCGTTTCGCTAGATCTGCAAATAAAACCAATTACAAGAAAATGTCAGCATTAATTTAAAATGTTACAAATGTCGTTTAACATTATGTAAATAGAGGTTGCACGTTTTAAGACAATGTATACGTGTGTACGCCATACGTACTTTATTTTTCAATTTAAAACTTCGTGTGTATAGTTGCCCAATGTTAGTGTGAGTTGATCAGCGCAAAAAAAAAATGAGAAAAAAAAACGCGCAGAAGTACGCGAAATGAATCACGCTATCAATTGAAACGACGTTTAAAGTTCACACGCATAGATACGGTACAATGACATTATTTCAGCATTCGAGTGACGTCACGTTCGCGTAATAATCAAGATGTTTTAAACGATCATTCGTCGGAGTAACTCGTTTATTTCATTTGTCGTTGTCCATGTCGCGATGACATTATAATAATTTATTATTAAACGAAGGTGATTTTTTTTCGAGCCGAAATTCGACGCCATCTTTTGACAAATTTCACGGTGAAAAATTTTCAATTACATGTCATCTTATACCAGTACCGCCTCGATGCTTCGAGATACGAAGATACTTTCTCTATTCGAGTATTCTGTTGACGAAAATCTGACACTTGCTCGGTTTTCTTTTCATTTGGCGTACATTCGAGATTCGATAGAGGAGACTGGTAGTAGCGGTTATACATTTACAAAGCTATGTTCAAGAACTGCGAGACCGAAGAGCACGTCAAATTGGATAAGTGTTGAGAGTCGGTTATCAGAAAGAATTGCGGGTGGTCCGATCGTATTTAATCAAATTTCGGCGCTATCAGCCATCCAATGAATACATTTTCAACAGGCAGCAGCCGATTTGACAGCTTGAAATGGGCTACTAGTATAAACATTTCTACCTGAATTTATACGGGCTGTGTGTTTCCACTTGAACAGTAGCCGGCTTTGTGCCTGTGTAAACGTTGGTCGTCGAAGCGTTTATGTTTTCAGATGCCTGGCAGTGGTTCGGCCGCGTGTTCTTCCGACCCGATGAGTTTTTAAACCATTTTGACCGTTTTTTAATTTAGCGTTTTTTCATCAGTTTACCTGAGCCGCACGTTCGAACGAACGAAACGAGAAATTAATTTATATCTCGCAGCGGGAGTATCCGCGTTTGTCGACTTGGCCGCTGATATACCGATATTCTAAATAATTTCATCGAAAATGGATACCGGTGGGAAGGATTTCAGATGAAGCGGATATTATTTCGCATTTCGACTTTCCAGAATTTCTCGTTCGTTAAATCAATCGTCTATTGGGTTCGAAAATTACAACGATTAGCGTCGCGCTGTTGGTATTCAGACCTCCTTGAACCATGTGTAGAAAAATGAATTTCGATTTTTCTACGCCTACGTTTATTTGACGTAGTACACGCGTTCTACCTATTAAACAGAAATCTCAACATGTGGCGAATATGTGTCATACGTACACAAATCGTTCCGAACGTTCAAAACAAAGCAATAAATTTTATGAAGTCATGCGAAGGTGCTGTCATTTAAACCATAATTTGAGAATTATTACTCAGATTCTATGAAAAACATGTATTTAAATTGTAATATCGTATCGTACCAGGGTCATCGCAAAATTAAAGGGAATGAAGTTGTTACGTTCGATTATTGGATGAAATCGAACGAATTTCTTCAAAAATTGATAATGATTATAACAGAGTTCGAACAGTGTTGAGTTACTTGAGTAAATGTTTCTGGTATTAATTTCACTTCTCCTTCAAAATTTGTAGAGTATTAGGAATGTAATGATACTAATATAAATTTTAAGGCGTTTTTCGTAGTATATGAATAATTTTCAATAGAATGAATTTCAATTTCTGTACTGTTCGTGGTGCGAAATAACATTTTTCTAAGTATCGAAGCGAAGCATTTATTAGATACAGAGACGTACCGAAAGGGGGGAGGGGGAGCTTCCCCCTTGGCTTTTGGAAACTTGGTAAATTTGGAGTTTTAGCGTAAAGTTGGTAAACTTGACCACTTGCGCAGTATTATTACAGCTATTTTTAACCGTTAATTGGCACACATGGGTGAATTTCACCCATCGGTAATACAAACTCGCTGCGCTCAGGCGTAACCGGCTGCTCATCCCTGTGCACCCTTCATAGTTGAACGTTGCCACAATTTCTTCAGTTTGGGAATCTGTGTTAGTTGCATACATCAATTTTTGAAGGGGCAGATTTACTTCTGAATTTTTATGTAAATTATTCATTGCATTTTTCAGGTCGCAAAAATTGAAAATAAAACCATGCTATGTTGTAGTTTGAACGATTTGCAAGAAAAAAACATAGAAGAACAAATTGCCTATCTTCAATATTGAAGGAGCTAGAAATTTTCAAAAATTGTTCTATTCTATCCTATGTATGCTGCCCCTTCAATTTTGATATTATACAATTTTTTTTTGTAATGAAATTCTGTATTTCAGGGAGCACAATAACATATTATATTTCAATTTCTTGAGTGAATTAGCACAATTTTTATTTTCTAATTTAAATTACTTTTATGTGTGCCATCAGAGGGTTAAATTTTTTGAAGACTAACAAGACTGTGACATCGTATTTAACATCTTATTTTCGTGGAGCAAAAAAAAAAAAAGGTCAACAGTTGGTAAAATTTCATGGTATTAGTTGGCAATTTTTGGTTTTCTCTTACCCCCCCCCCAAAAGGTCCTCGGTACGCCCCTGATTAGATACATTACATTAAATATTCATAATAAATTCAGAATCATTACAAAATACCTTGATAAGGGAAGAGTTAAGCCCACTTCAGTCCCCTCTCAGCTATATCGCTGATGAATTTGAAATTGATTTTTGAAAATTAATTGAGAATGAGTATCATAACGAAAGAAATATTTCTAGAGCTGCCGAGAGCCACAACGTGTGTCTAAAGAACGAATTATTTGTAAATCTTCCAAATTCCTTTTTTGGGGGCAGTGAAAGAGCTCGATTTTTTGAAACATGAATAATCAAGTGTTTGAAAAAAATTCGCATTTTTTTCTCAAACCTTCCTGTTGGACTATTTTCATGTTTTTTTTTAATTAAAATTTGAGGAAATCTAGCCACACATTTTTGGGAAGTTAAACTCTTGAGTAGTGACATTGAGGTAATCCTCGCTTTCAACATAACTGGTATCTACGCCATCAGAGTAACTATAGGCAACTATCAAAACATTTGTAACTGCAATTGCCTAGTTGTAGGCGCATTGGCAAATTTTTGAAATTTGTGTCACGTAAGTGGTGACATCGGGGAATCTCCGCTGTTGCGTTATTTGAAAATTGTTGCTCTTAACATATAGTGCATTACGAGAAGAATAAAACAAGCTCAGTAAAATTGTGGCCTAACTGTGAAATTGAAGGGGTTACAGTCAAATGAAACATTCAATGCGCTGTAGCTCCTTCAATTTTGCAAATAGGAAAAAATGTTACTGAACTTTTTTGCTTATCTTAGCGAGCTGTAAACTTTGTGTGAAATCGTTTTTTAAGTAACATATTTTTTTCCCTGAATATAATGCTACCTATAGTGGGAATCCGATATGCAGTGTAAAAAAATAAGAAATTCTTTGAGGATTTATGGAACTACATCTTTATAATTATTGAAGAAAAAAAAAAATTGCTCTCAATGCGAGTACAAAATTGCTTGCTTAACCATTATTTAGGGTTTGAATTTCACAAGTTAGTTGAAAACTTCAGACCTAAGTCTTTTCGTCCCGTATTACCTAAAAATACTATTGGCGGGGATTCCCTCAATGTCACCATTAATCGATGTCACCATGCAAGGGTTAAACTGTATGTAAGTTATACGCTTTTTTCTTTTCATGTTCTTGATGATAATTTCGTCCTTTTTCTATTCGATCGTTATCACCATTTTCCAAATGAAGATTTACCTACATTCATGCGGATACTACTGTATAATTGTTATAAAGACGCTTCATGGAGATAGAAGGACACACGTATCTATAAGTACTATCTCCTTGTATGGAGATAGAAGGACACCACGCCCCACCATTTTATGTCTTTATTTGGAGGTTCAAGGACATCAGTCCTTCCTGATTATACTCACTCTCTATGGAGATGTGGGGATACGAGCAGGAGCGTACCGAGGACATTCTTCAGGGGGGGGGGGGAGAAACGCAAAAATTGCCAACTAATACCATGAAATTTTACCAACTGTTGACCTTTTTTTTTTAGTCTTCAAAAAATTTAAAAATAGCTGTAATAATACTGCGCATGTGGTCAAGTTTACCAACTTTACCCTAAAACTCCAAATTTACCAACTTTCCAAAAGCCAAGGGGGCTACGTCCCTGGTTGTGGGTTATACATGATATAAGTTGGCTTCAGTTCGAATTTATTCGAGTTCTTATTTTCCCAAAAGAAATTCAAGTTCCCAATTTCAGTGTTGAACAATTATAAATTTCCCAACTTTTCAAAACACCTGGGGGGACGCTTCCCCTTCACCCCCTCCCCTTAGTTACGCCGCTAGATACGAGGCCATTATGTGTATTGAAACTCTCATTCATTATTCATAACAAGAACGAAAAAGTATTTTATTATAGAATTAGCTTCATTTAATCTTGTGTAAATACCCATATAATATATTTAGAATTCAATTCATATGTTGAATTGCCTTCATAAATAGACCAGAAGATCCGTTTGAGTTTGTGAAGAAGGCTACCCTTATGGATATGCGAGTGAGACTGGCAGCTGATTATAAACTACTAAATGTGAATTTTTTCTATGTATTTGCCAGCACCTACTCTTATTATTTAATTAATTCAAAATCAATATAATTTATTTTTTTTATTTTTTCAATAATTAATTTATAATTATTTAAATATAAAATTAATTTTTTTTATTAATTCAATTTTCAATATAACTAGTGCCTACTCGCCCCTTCGGGGCTCGCAATAAAAATTAAATGAAGAAAAAACAGTTATTCTATCAGATGAGTACTGCTACATTCAAACTGCACAACCTAATTTATTCTTACTTATTACCCCCACCAAGAGTTTTTCCTTTCAGGATGGGCTCGCCCCTTTATATCATTGTATACCTGCTATTTTAAACAATTTTATAACTTTACCCTTCCTCTCGCCTATGTACAAAGCTTTTATTGAAATTTATCACCTTTTTTCCCTTTGTATACCTGCTATCCTTTATACTTTTCATACCTGCTGCTCAAAACAATTTTATGACTTTACCATTGTACATGTACAAAGCTTTTATTAAAATTTACAACCTTTTTTTCCTTTGTATACGTGCTATCCTATATATACGTTTTATATCTGCTGTTTATAACAAGGATGCGCGCGCATCTCAAAACCGATTTCATTTTGATTTTAATATATAGAGAGATTTGATTTCTAATCATTATTAATATTAACTTTATAATTATATTTTTATTTTTAATTATTTATATATTAACTAATTTTTTTATAACCGTAATGGGATCTGTAGCGTACTATTGCATTCGAATATGGCTTCTTTTTTTATTCAAGGAGCTGACGTCAAAGGGTGTCATTGAAATATCATCCAAAATTCACTGAAGTTACCTTTTTCATCTTTCTTCCACGCTGTAGTGATCTAGTTCCTCAACACGTACACCTACGAGAAACGTTAAACCACCAGACGGTTAGAACGAGAAAGAAAAAACCCATAGCATCACTACAGCCGCACGTGTAAATCGGTAGCCGTATCAAGGCGAAAATAAATTAACAATTCATTACATTTTAAGATGTGCGAAGAGAAAAGAGTAAAAGCTCGGTTAAAAGGACAGCGCTGGTGGTAATAAATCTGCCATTAAGAGTTGCGGGAGACGGAAGTACACCGTAAATCATGACCGGTGACCAATGGTACAACTAACAAATACGAAGATAGGCGAACCTCTGATACAATAATTCAATAGCTCGGACAGCGGTTAAGCTTCCTACCTCATCCTTTCTTGACAGCTTAATTACACGCCGCGCTCTTGGTGTCTACGCGTTATCAAACACGACGCGTATAGCGGCGGTTTCCGCAGCTCGCAGTTCGCTGCTGGGTATACGCGGCGTACCGAAGGCGTACGTGAATTTCGAAGAAAAGTATACGTAGTCGACATACGCCGCGAGCTGGCGGTTTATGAGTAAGTCGTGTTTTTTCGCGAAATATTTGTAAATTTCCGATACACTTACGACGTGTCAAAACGCATCATTGCTATCGAAAAGGTGTTTTATTTCGACCTAGTTTTTACGTAATGACAGAGTTTTGAAGTTTACGATTCCTTGGGCGATGAAACTAACGTATACTATACCGAAGTTAGTATTATTTTGCCACTGCTAACACTAAAGACTCAATTAAAACTTGCTAATTCGTGTTTTCGCGCCCCTAGATTTCTAATCCAGACCGTCAGAATGTTTTGATTTATAATCTCCTCCATATTATATTTATGAGGCAACGTTCGACAATGATTCGGACGTGCGTATTAAATTACCTGATACAGCTGAGTTTGTAAATATTATGTCCGTCGGCGACCAGACGTTCTTCGCGTAAACTCGACTGCTAAATTACCGCCTGTTCTCTGTATATCTACCAATCATCGTGTTTACATCGACGATATAGTTATTCTTTTGATGTAAGAGATTTATCTTGTATACTCTGAATGAGAAATTATCGTCCGGTCGATTGCTCGAGTTATCAATCGTGACGCAGACGAAAAATTTCTCTTTTCGATGGTCTTCAAGATTCGGAATAAATTAATCGTCTAGTTGGCTTCGACATTTCAATACTGTGGTTGTCAGTGTTGTTAGTGGTGGCAAGCTAATAAACTGAAATTTTTCAAGAATTCAAGAACTTATTGCTTCAAAATTTCATATTTTTTCAAGCTAAAAATTTAATTAGCTAAGTTTTTAATAAAAACGATAGCTATTACAGCCTACCTGATTTAGGAAGGAAAGGTCCCGGGGAGGGTGGAGTCTTCAAATCTTTGCGTTTCAGACCATTTGTAATCATCTGGCAAATGTCCAACTTTTTGGTATATATATATATTTTTCCCCCACGCGTAGCGCCGGCAAGTATTCATAAAATTCGCTCAAAATTTGGTGAGGAACTCTTCTTGAAAATGCGCAGAAGTACTTTTTTTGTTTTTTCGAAAAATTTCAAAATGGCGGATCACTCAAATTTTGAGGGGGGGCTGGAGAAGGGGCAAATAGTTCAAATTTTTCGTTTCTGATTTCATATGAAAGAGTGAGTCACGGATACTAACATATCCAAATTTCAGCTTCCTAAGTGCATATTGAGAGGAGTTAGATCAAAAAACGGCTTTTTGAGGAAGTTTTGAGTCATGAAATTTCTTGAATCTTCCATATCTCCCCACCAAATCAAGTTAAAGAGGTCAAATTTTGTGTGTGAGGTTAGTTGGTGACCACAATATGACCTCTTGAATTTGGATCAAAATGGATCAAAATGGCGGATTATCAAAATTTTGAGTAGAGCTTGAGGAGCCTCAAGTTGGTAAAAATGTAATTAATATGAATTCATATGGTTATTGGGATAAGTTGTATACTATATCCCGAATTCACTTCCATACATGATGTTGGAGGGGGAAGGCGGGGTTATCAACCTAAAATAGTGGTGGGGGTACAGGAGGGGTCGAAAATTTTTTATTGCTGTGTCATATGATAAAATGAGCCCAAGTGACAAACGTATTTTGATTTTAGCTTCCTCAGTGATTTTGGAGGGGAAATTGCTGCAGGAAATTTCATGAATCTTCCATATCTCATCACCAAATCGGCCTAGAATGGTCAAACTTTGTGTGTAGGATTAGTTTGTGACCAGAATATAACCTCTTAAATTTGAGTCAAAATGGATCCAAAATGGCGGATTATCAAGATTTGAAGATAATTTGAGCACCCTCAAATAGTTATAATTTGAGAAATATGTGTTCACATGATTATTTCATGGCAAGAAATACTACATTTGTGCCAAATTCAACTTCTTAAGTGTTTTTGAAAAAGATAGGGTAGGGGTTTTCAGACTTGGTATTGGGTGTGGCCTGTAGTCATGAACGGTTCAGCTCCAGTAATGCGGCATGGCTGCTTACGTTTTTTTTTTTCCTAATTATATATAACTAATCTCTCCTAACCAGTGAAATATGCAACGCTCAAATTCCATCAATCACATAAATTTTTACATGTTGCAAACACCGAAGAAATGATTCTTCTTTCTATCTTCCAAAGATCTTATAGTCCTCTCCAATACCTGTTGAACAATTCAAAAACGAAAGCTTTCATGACTGGCCTACGATGTGAACTAATTTGAACCCTTCTCAATACTGCTTCAGCCTTGATGGATATATAAGACGTGATAAAAAAAAAAAAAAAAAAAATGAAAATGATGATTGTTTATATCTTTAATTGAAAATTTCAAAATAAATTTTCATTTTTAGAATTGCGAATTTAAATATTCGAAAATTTTAACATGTATTTTCCAGTTTTCAACATTTTTACTCTCTTTGAAGGATGTTTTCGCCATGTCTTATGGCTAAAATATGTATGTTGTACCACTTTAAAGCCATTTTGGCAACGGATAGATATTTATATTTTATTATTTAATTTAATTTTTACGAAGCATGTTTTTCAAATGACATTAAAGGATCTTGAAAACATTCAAGCCCCTAAATTTTTTATTTTTGAAAACATTTGTCACATTTTTCAGTATTTGAACAACAAAAAATTTTGAAGTAATTGTTATATTTTGGATTCGCAAGTATATTTTTTGTTTTTCAAAAAATGAAAAATTCTCAGTTTTCAGTTCAAGAAATCTAAATTTTTTCTGATTTTTTATTACAGACTTTAATGTTTTTCAGAACATGATTAATATATGAATAATCTGTGATATGGTTTGGCTTTCGGCTTTTGGTAATGAAAAAATATATTACATGCTCAGCTTCCATTTTTCAGAACCTCTCAACGTGTTTCCTATTTCATATCAGAATTTTCATTTTTCGAGTCAACTGAAACCTAAGAACTGATTGAGTATCAGTTTTTATGTCCTGAAGTGTTACAATCTAGTCCAATGAGACTGGTGTCGTGCGCTAATGTGTCATCGTTGTTTTCCAAATTTATGAGAAAACGTGATATTTAGAAGTATTATTATCACTCATGTTTTGTAATATGAAATTTTTTCTCTAATGATTAAAAAAAATTAATTTTCCTCAGTGGTGTGTGGTGGTGTAAATAGAATTATTTTCATAGGTGATTAATGTTTTTATAGTTTTCTCATTATAAAATTTTCGTATTTATGTTTTTTTTTTTGTGTGTGTGTAGAAGTCTGCATTAAAGTAATTATCAATAGAAAATTGAGCGATACTATTGCATAGAATTTTGTCGGTAATGCTTCATTTTTTAATACAATAATCATATTTCATCGTGAACTCTAAATTTTTTGTATATCATGAAAAATTATTTTTTCCCCTAAAATTTTAGATTATAACAAATTTCCTTCTAAATCCAATCGTTTTATTAAAAATTAAAAAAAAAATTACCTTTCATATTAAAACTAATCTTTAATTTTAGCAAATTCAATTACTTTGCGCGCCAGGTTTCAATATCAAATATTCATCTGTTAAATTTCTTGCTGAATCATTCATTTACTAATTATGTTCAGAAAAAAATCCATGTAGGATTGTAGGTAGTTAATTTGATGATATACGAGTATTGCGGTATTTTTCAAGCAAATTGAAAAACATTTTAAGACATTTAAATTCATTAAAAAATCATATGTTGACTGTGCTAAGTCTTTACTTGATGAATACAGCTATTGGAACCGCTCACCTCCCACCCCCTTCCCCTCAGAAAAAATTAAAGAGTACGCAAAAATCAAGTTTGCTTTAAAAGTTACAGAAAAAATTTGAATTTTAAAAACTTTATTGCTTGCCTCCACTTTTTGAAAAAGTTACTTGGCTTATCCTGTTGTTCACAATTTAAAGATGATTAAATTACCTATTGCGGTAGCTTTTCGGCTTAAATTTTGTTGGTCTTATTATGCACATTGTTTATTAAATCATTTAACGAAGCTGCTTTTCACCTCATCCTCTCCATAAACCTGCCAACTAAACCAGTCGCGCAGTTAACATCTACGACGGTAATAAGCAGTTATAAGCCAGCTCATTAATTACTATCATTAGCCTGTAATTTAGTTATACCTATCTAGCCGCAGCGCTATTTCCCTTTATTGATAATTATCATCAAAAAGGCAACCTGGTCACATGGGAGAAACCAATGCGATGAAAACAAACGTCACCGAATGCGTCTTTACCGTACGACGTTTATGGGCCAATTTAATAAAAGACCATTTTTCATCATCATCTCGCTTATACGCGTCCAAAAACAATCGAGTAGCGAGACTTTTAACGCAAAATAATGATACCGACATTACCAACGCTTCCAGACTTTATGCATTATTCAACCGGTAATTAATTAACGCTGTTAATGCGCATATCGTCGCTCGTTATAACTTTACGCATAGGTTGTTAAAAAGTTTTAACGCTAAGTGTTATATATACGATTCATTAAATTTGTTGTACGTGGATCGCGTAAGCCTTGCATAATACGTTCGAATTTATATGGTAGACCATCCGGCGTAGATGAATCGACCGCTGTAATTAGAGGCTTCGCATTGGACTTGGCGAACGGATTTATGTTGTCACTGACCTTTGTGTTGGCTGGAGAACAACGGGATGAGGTGTAAATTTGAATCGAAATGGCTGAAATTCAAAAGCTAGCTGGTTTATTACCTTTCTTCAATTACTTCAGGAAGTAGATGTGTAATGGAAGATCAGGTGCAGCATCGAGATCAACGATTCATTAGCTAGCAATACCTATTGCTTTAAAACTGTTGAGTAAAAGGGATGGTGAAATAATTTAATATCAACTACGTGTATGCTCAAACCTAGCAGTTGAGCTTTGACTCTGAAATTTCGAGGCTAAAGAACATTGTAGTTATAGTTTTAAGAAACTGATAGATTAGGGATCACCTATGAAAAGAATAATATTAATAGTCAATGAAGTAGTGCAGCAGAGAATGTGGATGGAGAGGACAACATATGAAGTGGGAGTTACACAGGTAATGGTGGGGAGAGACTGATGCATAATTTAGCTTAGGTCTAATTTTAGGGTTAAGATTATTATAATACCTAGTAGGCACATTTGTGTTATGCTTTTTTCATAAATGGTCAGTGTGGCTGTGAAAGGGGGCACTTAAAAATCTATAAAATAAATAAATATGATTGGTAGTATTGTGAAGTATGCTGTTTGCCAATTTCACCTTCACACGTGATTCTGGAGGGGAAAAAGTGGAATTATTATCCTCAAAGTGTAGAGCGATAAACCAAACGTCAAAAATTGTTAATTATCATGTCATATGATAAAGTGAGCTCAATCCCTCGCAGAAAAACACTATTGGTTTTTGGAAAAACTAATAGTTTTACTATTCGTATTACTACTGAACTAATAGTACAATTCATGAATGAATAGTGTGACTAAAAGTAATGATGAAACTTTATAAATAGCGCTGTAGTAGTAACAATGAAACACTACCAGTATCACTAATAGTAGTACTAAAAGTATTGAAAGTAGTAGTGGCACTATTAGTAGTTATCATAAAACACCACTAATATCCCTAATAGTATCACTAAAAGTGTTGATAGTAGTAGTGGCACCATTAGTAGTGGTCATAAAACACTACTAATTAATCCCTATCTAGTCGATTTTCAAACTATGTCGAATAGTTTCGGCATTTTAAAAGAAATTAATTTAATATAGTTTTATTTTTGGGGCTCGGAATTATACAAAATTTGTAGCTGAAGTTTCGATGCACATTTTAAGCCCTTTTCTACTTTGTTTAACCATATTTTTTTAATTAATTTTTACTTGGATTAAGTTTTCCAACGCTTCTCGCTGATAAAGTGACGCGCTAGATAATATATAAGGAAGTCCATAACAACTCTATGATATATGAAAGTAACACTCTCGTAGAAAAGCACTACTGGTAAGTATTAGTGAAACTTTACTAACAGTTTTTTGGTCCAATAGTTTACTTTTAGTTTTGTGGTTGTTCACTATTGTAGTACTTCGAGTGATATTTATACGTCTAATACTACTAATACATTATCAGTATCACTTGTAGTACACAGAACTAAAAGTAAACTATTGGACGAAAAAACTATTAGTGAAGTTTCACTAATAGTTACCAAGTAGTGTTTTTCTGCGAGGAAACTGACTAAGATATTTCACTTTTAGTTGCCTAAGTTAATATGGAAAGGAATAGAATAAAAAAATGGTTTTGGAGGGGAAATAAAGGTAAGAAATTTCATGAATTAAAATGTTAGCTGGCCAAAATTTTAAGGTAGGCTTGAAAAACTTCCAACTAGTAAAATTGGACAAATATGAGCTTTTGTGATTTTGGTAGACAAAAAGTACTACATATGAGTATTTCAAAGTAAGCTTTTTGTTTTATTTTTTTGAGAGGGATGTGGTAGTCGTTTTGGATTTAGAAATAGATATAGTCTGTGGACTTGGAAAGTTCACTCGACGATATTATTTGCAAATGTAAACAAGCCCCAGTTAAAAACTCAACTACAGTAATGTCATTAATGTTTATAGGAAAATATAGTTAGTGAAAACTCCAGCTAGAGAAATTTTCATCGTACTTGATGGACTTGAGTCTTTGAAGGAAACGTATGAATTATAAATACATCCAACGATTTTGATCTTTCTTAAATCACGAGTACATAATGTCGCCTATATAGAGAAAAAGTTCACGTAAAAATCTTCCTTCACCTAGACCACCTTCCCAACACTTCCAGCAGCAAGCACAATAATTAAACCTAACGAAAAAATCCGCTCTAAATCGTTGAAACTAAGCGTTACAAAATGGGCCGGCGGCGACGACGAGAGGAAAATCAGCGTAACCAAAAGTTTGCGGTACGCTAGTTAGCGGTCGCTAGGAATAATTTATCACCGAGCAGATAAGGAAAATACTTAAACTGGGGTTAGTTTTAAGGGTGATTCGGGCGCGATGATATAGCGACAGTATTACAGTCTGGGGTTACCGCTGATAACAGAAAACCTTATGACATTTCGCCTTCTTGCATATTTCCTCGTAGTCCACTATTTTATTGCATTAGAAAGTTGTTAAATGCTGGTTTAGTGTTTCATTTGCCAGCTTTCTGTCGTAAATTATAAGAAGCTAACGGGCGTGGATTTATCACGTTTCGCGAGCTAGTCGCCTCGACGCTTATTAGACGCCGACTAATTTTGATAAAAATATCATACTACCGAATATACATGCCTTCCAACCGGTTCCCCGGGCTGTTGCTGTTCTTAGTTGTTTGAGAATATAATGGGCCATTTTTTGCGCATTAGTGTTTACATTAAAGAGATGTTAAATCAAACCTATTACCGAGATTCTAAAAGAGCGGTGTATGCGAATGATGAGAGAGTTGGTGTGCACGATCTTGCCGAACACGTCGGTCGTGCTATTTTTTATGCACTCCGTTTTCTAAATTATCGTGCCGTATGAGTCTCGGCGAAAATCATAACTCGCTATATTATGACTTTCTTTTACATAGCTCGTCGTGGAGATTAAACTAGAGCGTCGATAATAAGTCTGGGAAATACGTAGCTTCAACGGGTTGCACGTTATATGTAACAGTTTCCAATGCATCCTACGTCTCTAAATTTTATAAGCTAAGACTTAGTCGCTATTATAATACAAAAAAAAAAAAGGCAGGTGCGCTTTTCGGACATTCAAATCGATCATAGCGTTGGCATTATAAACGATCTTGATACCGTACTATCTACTAAATAAGATTATCGACGGCTTGTACTAACTATATGCATGCAACGGTTCGAGTACCCCTCGAAAATTAAGCTCTTTTCTGACACGTACAAGTGATTTGTCTTGATCTAACTGTCAAAACGCGAACGCGATTTAATCTGGCGCGTTTCAAATGACGATGAAGTATACGAAAACGTTGGCTTTTCAATGCGATTTAATACTTAGCACCTAGAACATCTGGCCATTTGTTACTGTCAAGACGTATTTTCATATTATCAAATTCTCTTTCTCTACCTCCACAGATGAAAACAAATATGACCACCATATTACGAATAGATTAACCGGTTACATGATTTGGGTAATTTGTAATAACCATAACATACGACAACGAGCCGTGCAAGTATGTACGGAAAAAGGGAGTGCCGGACCTGACAACCGTAAGTAACCATCGTTGATAATGTTGACAATAACAAGATTTTTTCCAAAGATACCCGTATATACAGTCTATCCGGCAAATGTAAATGGCAAAACGGTGTTGTTCGGTTTGTTGGTTGTTGCTTTGGCAGCTTTTTCATGGTATATGTTACTGGTTGACAAGCTGAATATGGCAGACCTCCGGAGTTCCTTTTGTAAATTCATATTTTTACATTTCCGTTATCGCGTTTTTTTTCAGCTTGCAATGCGTTATATTGTATACGTTGCGTACATTTTATATCACGACATCTCCCTTCCTTCTCTTACAGAAGTTGGCGAGCTTTGATTAAAATTTTTTGCCATGTTATATCGCTGTGTTTAGTATTCCTCGCCACGCGCATTTATTATCCCGTGTGTGCAACTGATAATGTGAATTCTTTGTTGCAGGTGATTTTCTCGTTTTATTTACAAAAGACTCGGCTTGGTTGTGTATTACGATGAAGGGTAACCATGCGAATATTAAATGTATTCACCATCGTCTCTTAAGTTTCCAATCTGTCGAAATCATCGAAGTGCTTAAAACAGATCTCAAAAAGGTAAGTTTCGTAATTAAGTAGTAATCAACTTTTTGACGAGAAGACTTCACTTGTTCCACAAACTTGATGTATCACCATAACCACAGAATTGCTGCGATATGTGGCAAATCATACATTCAGCAACATTAAAATTTATTTATGCAAGAAATTATTGATGGTTAAAATAATGGCAAGTGTTTTATTAATAAATTTAAACTCTATAATGGAATAGTATTGTTAAATACTGCATCTATTGCTAAATAATTATGCATCGAAAATAAAAATCATCAAAACTTCATCGAATTCCATAGAGATGTTCGAAGAGGGGTATACGACTTTAGCAAAGCAAGTTCTAGGTACGTGGAGGTAAATATTTATTAAAAAACTCATTTGAAAGATTTTTTATTACCATGAATTAGAACTTCACCTCACCGTGAGACCCATTGAAATCCCGACAGGCAAAGCCCCGAATTCCCATCAGTAGTAACAACACAGGTGGTTGATGGTTCTTTATCAGTTTCCCGTAAGGGATGTTGCACGTTCTCTGGATTGTAAAAAAATTCCAAACTTTGGTAGGGTTCCCGCGGAGGGCACCCGTTGTTACGTCATAAGCTTGGAACGCGCGCCTTGCTCTTATAGAGATTAATATGGAGAAGCGTTTTCTCCCGTTTATTGCGCCTAAACGGCTCAATTTACGTTATAGATGATAAGGACCTTTTTTTTAGAGTAAACTATGAGCTTTCCGATGATATAACCAAACTCTATTCTGTACGAGCATAGTTGAATGTCAGCTGTACTTCAATGAAGACCACGAAACAGAATATTTGAGAGCCATAGCCCGCAACATAATGCTGGGCTAAAAACTATAAAAACAAAAAAATTTCGCGAGTTGTACATTCCAGATTTCAGAATTGTAGAAAGGTGGAAGAAAATCAGGAAATTTCTTGTTCGGGATAATGGTTTTTAGGAAAATCAATTCAAGAAAATGACACGCAATCAAATGAGTTTTATTTTTCAAAGAAAGCATTTTTCTAAAAATATATCACCACAACTAAACAGCAGAAACCATAAGAGAAATCTTAAAAATAATAAAAAGCAATACTGAAAGAAAAAGGTGTATAATTTTAATGATGTGGGCGTTCATTTCAGATAGAATCCTCTTCAAGTTCACTTCAAATGAGCGAAGGCCTCTGAGTGCTTACCATTTCCTCTCTTTTATCATGGCTTTGTTCATGTATAATTATATTTGTTATCATCCAATACTTCAACTCGATAATATTCTTTTTGAATTACAGTTTACATTATATATATCATTCCATGTCCGAATGCCTTCGACTCTGACTTTTAGCTCTGAAATGTTTCTTTATACTTAAATCACAGTCTACTTAAATTCTCAATGAATTCTTAAAGTTTGATTTGAACTCCATTCCAAAGCCAATTTTTGAAGTTTGACTCAGAAAAATGTTGTGTTAATAATTACGAATTTGATTCCAGAGTTGGAATTACTTTTTCCATTATTTTCTATGCAGAGTCAAGAATCATTTTTTCATTGTTTTTGTTAAATATCCACTGTCAACATTAGCCATAATAAATCCATAATATAATGAAAATAAATAAATAAATCGTATCAGTAGGTATGTTTCAAAATGAAATAAAGATTGATAAAATTTAATTTTATACTTTCATTCAGAAAGATTATAGAATGATTTTGGGAACGTAATTTTTAAACGAATAATCAAAATTCACAAGCAAGGTCACATGTTTAAAACACTGAAAAAAAAAACGCTTTTTGAAGCGTGTTGAAATATATGTAGCAACATTGTTGATCAATATCATCGAAATATCAGGTTATGTTGATCAACAATACTAAAGTATCGTGATATTGTTGATCAACAACTCTGAAATACGTTGATATCATTGGGACTTTTTAGAGCAGTGGCGCGCTAGTGTCGTGTTTATATGTAAATGCTGTTATCAGTTCTGAAAACGGGGAATTTTAGCCGCCAGTTGTGGACTCGCATAGTGAAATGCAGTGTTGTAGGAACCAACATAGGTCTGTTCTTGTTCCTGTTCTCATTCCTGAAAAGACCCCGTAATTTGATCCTGTTCCTGACTCGTTCTTATTCTCAATGTTTTAACTGTTCTCGTTCCGTTCTTCGTTCTTTTAATTCTTTACAATGTTGTTCTCGTTCTGTTCTTTGTTCTTTCGATCCTTTATGGTCTCGTTCTTGTTCCTTCTTTGTTCTATTATCGTTCTTCAATTTTTTCTTTTGTTCTTTCTTTCTTTCTTTCTTTTTTTATTTCTTTTTTTTTTTGATAACGTGTTTACAGTTAATGTTGTTGTTGAAATTGAAAATCAATTAACTGAAGCTAATAATTTAAAAAAAAATGACTTATATTGGTATATGTAACACTTGCTCGCTTTCAAATATAAGTTTCTTATTTTCTCTTTCCCCTCATGATATTGTCGGAGTCTTACGTTCTCCGATCAAAGATTCGAGGGTTAGACTTTTTTGAGACGGTTAGCGTCGCGAATATTTCGCAAGCGCCGTTTTTATAATAGCGTCGCGCACCGCGCAAGCGCCGAATTTATTATTGAGCGTCGCGCAAACGCGCAATCGCCGTATTTAATAAAAAGCGTCGCGCACCGCGCAAGCGCCGAATTTATTATTGAGCGTCGCGCAAACGCGCAATCGCCGTATTTAATAAAAAGCGTCGCGCAAACGCGCAAGCGCCGTAATTATTTTTAAGCATCGCGCAAACGCGCAAGCGCCGTAATTATATTTAAGCGTCGCGCAACGCGCAATCGCCGAGTTTAATTTTAGCGTCGCGCAACGCGCAATCGCCGAGTTTATATTTAAGTGTCGCGCAACGCGCAATCGCCGTCCTATCTATAGCGTCGCGAGAACTCGCAATCGCCGCCCTATCGAGTCGCAGTATTTAACCGTTGAAAATAAGAAACCACCGTTTTACGTTAAGAACTTTATTCGATGGAGTAAAAACACAAGTCATCTTCGGCTGCTCTCTACGCCAGTATTTATAATAACGAAAAATAGGGTTGCTTGGCTAAAAAAGAAAAATGTTACAATATGGCTATTACAGGTTAGGTATTAATACAAAAAAAAAAAAAAAAAACGGATGAATATTAGGTAGGTAAACAAAACAAGTAGGTAAATGGAATAATTATAGATTGCGACGATAGAGAGCGCCTACAATATCTATTAATTTCATGACAAATCATGAACTTTCAAAAAAACGAAGAACAACCCAAAATTACATCTGTTCTTGTTTTTGTTCTCCTTCCTCAGGATTTTATATAAGGTGGTTCTCGTTTCGTTATTTGAACTTTTAGTTTGAAAACATTCTGTTCTCGTTCTGTTCTTTGTTCTTCAGATATATCACTTTTATGTTCTCGTTCTTGGTCCTGTTCCTCAGGAACAATGAAAATTCTCCGTTCTTATTGTTCTTCGTTCTCGTTCTTTGCTTTGTTCCTACAACACTGGTGAAATGGTTAAATTATTTGAAAATAAATGAAATGAATAAATTGGGTTTCACTAATGTAGTACTTATCTATCATTTTGGTTAATAAATGAGATTCTTTCGTCTAGTATTTATGATATTCGCGATAATTATATTACTTATAATCAATTTCTTTCGTAACAATAAAGCTGGAATTCAATTTATCTTTATAACTGAAGAAAAAACAATTAATTATATTTAAAATAATTCAGTTCACTATAAGAACTATTAATTTATTATCATTAATGAAATTTTATCACACGTTATCAACTAATTGAAATCCCCGTTTTCAGTAGTTCATCGTTTTACCACCAGGTACCGACTCTTTCGCTGAAGGATCCCAATTGATCAGTGTTATGAAACATTGCTATTATTGACTAATCTTGACAGAGTTCTGCTATTTTTGATCATTCTCTAATACAGTATTGTAATTTTGATGATCAATACGGCTAGAATGTGGTAACATCATTGATAAATGTTGTTAGAATATAGCATATCGTTACTCATTATAACTACAATGTTGCAATTCAGTTGATCAACCCAATCGAAATGTTTTGATGTATTAATCTACATTGATGCATTTATTACATTAGTGATGAGGTTGTAGTTATGTTGTGGTAATTTCAATAAAGTTGTAACGTTACATTAGCATATTTATTTCTTGTAATTTAACGTTGCTTGTGAATGACGACTTCAGTTGTTACTTTTTATTAAAACATTACAACCTCGCAACACTAGCTTGAGCATTTCATTTCTTCATTGTCTTTAGCTGTCAATTACTCGCTACACGTGTTACGAAGCGTTAGGTATTACGTTATTTGGACAATTTTTGTCACTATTCTGCGAAACCTTTGTCGTTTATAATTTGCTTCTGTATGGTTTCTCCACTTTTGACAAGGTGTTATCTTACGTTAGTTTGACTCTGCATTGGGTGTTTATCAGGCATAATAATATAGTCGAAGATTTCTATTCTACGTACATATGTATAGATTTGAAGTACAAAGTTTGCTCGTCATATTGAAATAAATACACTTGAGAAACGGATTGACGCGACGTTGTTTGGAAGCGTAGTAAAACCTTCATCTCTTACTGTACGATCTAACTAATGATAAATGGATTACGATTTACGTATTTTTACGAAGCGCGCGTTTACCTCATGTAAATACTCGTCTGGGAATACGTAAAGAGGAAGTCGGGGTTTATTACACGCTTTTGAAGTTGAAATATAAGGCCATAAAAATTACACCAACATTACACGACACTGGCGCAAATAATACTCCTGTTAATCTTATCGATCGAGCGGAGCGAAAATAATATTTTAATTGAACGGTTGAAAAATGTCATTGTCAATGGCGTACATGGTTATCGGTATTTCATATTTTTAAAATACACGCGTATTCGTCTTTCAGGCAAGGGTATGGGTATAAATTTAACTCGGCGTACGAGATGAGTGATTGTTCGCGTAATACCGGCTATAAGGTACGTCTCGTATTGAAACACGTGTACAGTATTCGTTGGTCATTGATACGAGTACTAGAAGCGAAGATTTCCATAAAGAAATTTTAAAAGAAGATAAATTCTCCTACAAGCTTAATCCGGCGTAAAAATGGTATAGAATCGACCACACAGCGTTTCAAGTTGCGTTACCAGCAAAAAAAGGGGGAAAGTCTAAATACCGTAATTAATTAACGTAGACTGTCGCGTTACAAAACATAAACATTAATTCGATGTAATTGAATGTCGCGGGGAATATTTATTAGTTAATTTTAATATACGACGTCGCAGCCACGAGTAGTGTACGGATACGTGGTCGGGTTTTTTTTTCGGACGTACATAAAGAAAACTCGGCACGGTCGTCGTTTATTTTTCATTGCGTATAATTAATTATTTGAGAAATTCTCTCTAGACGTAACAATGCGCTCGGTATCATCAAAATAATTTTTTTCCTCCACTACGCTTCCACTGTGCGCGATAAATCTCGCAGAACGACTCGCCATACGCTCCGGTGCACCGATTAGCGTTTATAAATTAAAATACAAACTCGCCCGGTGACTTATGTTGGGCGAACGAATACATTAATTCGTTTATACGCTGACACTATAATTAAGAGTATTAGAAATGTTGGGACAGTTATTTTTTGCCTTCTTTTATTTTCGGATTACAATGTCGTTGGAAGGAGGGGGCGGGGGGAGGAAGACGAAACTGTTTTCGAGAAATTCTTCGTCGATGACCGGCTTCGTAATAATTCAAAGATAACACGGTATTTAGATATTCTTAACGACGAAATTATGCTAATAAATGCCATTAACGATGTAACAAATGTCGCGCTTTTTTCCTTTTATTTTGGCTATTTTACCGAGAAAGAAGACAGCGCGGTCGTCAGGCTATCGTGGTCGCTACTCGTAGCGTTTGTATTTTAATCGAGACATTTTTCGAGGCGCAGGAAATTTTCACTTCATACAATTTGACTACTCGATTCGCCTGCTGGATGTTTTCTAAAGTGTCGTAAATTTTTCCAACCAGTCGGTAATAAATTTCGAATAAAGTTGCAACGTTGGTTGTATTTTTCCACCTAATAATAAATATGTTCATGCTCCGGTATAATCTTGAATTTCTTCTTTATATTTAACTGTTGGAAATTTGTTGCGGTGGCGTTGAAAGATGGCATTAATTTTTTCGCTTTTCAGCTCGTAAAACTTTCCGGTTCTCGGCGATATTTTATCGCACGTCGAGCTTTCCTCGTCAGCAATATGGCTCCTCGTATGAGTCATCGTCTCAATCAAATTACGATGCTGGGGCAAATTACGAGCTGTTTGGTGGTCGCTACCGACATCATTGAGGTGATAAATTGTTCGCATTAACGTTACCGTACATTTGTGCGCGAGTGTAAAGTTTTGTTTTCATTTAGTGATCGCGTCTCTCATGCTTTTGGAGCATCTCGAAGGTAATTTCGTCATTTTACGATACGATGCATAAATACGTGTACTTAATCACGTTAGTGTGAATGAGAAAAACTCCCGTCAACGAAAAATAACGTAGATAATTAATCTCGATGTCCATTTGATAAAGGTTTGGCGGTCATGACAATTAAAAATGTCATCTGTACGTGAGCGTATTTTTTTTTTCAGTAACAGATGACAAATTCGCGCTCGTTAGGCAAAACATATGTACGGCGTGAAGTTAAAATTCACTCGTTCAAATTTCGTTATCTATTCTACGAACGAGAATCGAAAACAGTATCGGACGTGGATAAAAAAGAGGTAATAAGATTTAAATCGGCCGTACCGTCGAAGCGCGGTTATCAGTTTCGAAATCAACGGGGAGAAAAATGAGCTCGTGTTAAACGATAACTCAGCATGAAACATGGCAAAGCCTTGCTTATAGTGGAAAAATGAGAAATGACATACGTAAATCACTGGGGAAGTCATTATACTGTGGAAGGGATGCTTCATGGTCGGAAAACGCGCCGCGAGGGCGACGTGTGGGGACGAAAATGGGTGACAAGCAGAATGTTATTAGCTTTAGTAGCAACCTGCAATGCCAATGAAAATAGGTTAGAAAATGTGGACGCGTAATTCCAGATTCTGCCATTTTACACGCTCTGGGAATTGACTGAATTTTCAAGATTTTATTTTTTATTTTTCCTTATTTGAGCATACGAATGTACATTTTTATGCAGGTAATTTCTCTAGACTATTCCAGAGGAATAATAAAGTAGTCAGATTTGACATAATAATTATTTATAACAAAAAATTTAATAAAAATAATAATTCAATTCAATTCAATTTATTTACCGGAATATTTTACAAAGAGAAATTAACAAAAGTTGATTGACCCTCCCCAGAGCGCTAGCGCTAAAAGAATTGAAATGTCGACAATATGAAAGAATTTCCAGAATGAAAATTCCTTTTTTTTTTCAAATAAAAGAAAAATTGCAAAAATCATGAATTTAAAAAATTAATTTGATTTCTAAAATATTTACATAATTATACCAAAAAATGTAAAATTGAAAAAAAAAGTATTGATAATAAAAACAATTCAATTGTCGTGAAAATAATTTAGTTTAGTTGCAAAATGCAAAAAAAGTGATTTTAGCGAGCGCATGTTGAGTATTTGAAAAGATTTTGTCGAAATTCATCCAAGAATTATCACTCACTGTGACCAAATAGTACCTATATGGTGTAATGTACCTATATTTTTTCATTTTGAATCTTTCAAACTCAAAACTATATTTAAAAAATTTAAATAGGTTTAAACATGTAATTATGTATTAGTACTAATTGTACAATTTTTGTACGTCGCAAATGACCAAAGCTGTTCAGCGACGTGAAATGAAAAGATTAAAAAAAAAAAAAAAACAGTATTAGCTCATTTGAATTATATTTTTAAATATAAATTCCTGAAAACATGTACCATCGTTAATACGTATTAGATATAATTATTATTTTTTGTTTTCTTTGTGGAATAGGTACTCGATGTATAAATTAATAGGCTCTTATATATTTTTCAAGATTTTTATTTTCTTCAGTTTTCACTTTTTCATTAATCGAGTTTTCAATAAAAAAATGATAGCTATTACAGCCTATCTAATTTGTGAAGGAGGTTGAGGGAGGGTGGGGTCTTCAAATTTTTGCGTTCTAGACCATTTGTAATCATCTGGCAAATGTATAACTTTTTGGTATCTTCGTATATATATTTTTTCTTTTTCTACCAAGCGCAAAAAAAACTTATTATTTCGATACACATCATAATAGCGAATCAGTCAAATTTTAAGGAGGGCTGGAAAAGTGGCAAATAGCGCAAGTTTTTCGTTTTTGGTTTCGTATAAGAGAGTGAGTCACGGATACAACATATCCGAATTTCAGCTTTTAAAATCCATTTGGAAGGGAGTTAAAGTAAAAAATGCCTTTTTGAGGAACCTTTTAGTCATGAAATTTCTTAAATCTTCCATATCTCATCACCAAATCAATCTAGAAAAGTCAAACTTTGTGAGGGGAGAAAAAGGGGTTATCGACCTAAAAATGCGGTGGGGACTTTCAGAATTGGTATAGGGTGTGTTCTATAGACATCAAGGAGTTAGCAATATTATTTGCAAACCTGAAGTGGCATTTAAAAACTCACCTCCAGTTCTGCAGCATGGCTGCTTTCGTTTTTTCCCTTCAATTATTAAATTTTCAAAGGTTATAGGTAAATAAGAGCGGTAAATTTGCCCCGGAGTGTTTTTGACCCTTGAATAAGAATTGTCTGAAATTGCTGCTAGGCTAATTTATACCTTTTTACCTATCCATTTACTGTTTTTGGGTTTTGTATTTTCTTTAAATTTTATTCCTCTACTCATTTTCTAATTTATTACGAGTATTTCAACATTTTTGGGTTGAAAAAAGACCTCATTTTTAAATTCCGCTAGGGCTATGGTACATCTAGAACTACTGTTTAGATAGCTTTGAGTTTAATTTATTCACGTTTTTACCCATTTAGAGATGCTGGTATGTCATAATCATAAGAAAATAGAGAAATTTCGTCAAATTTTAAACGTGAAAATGCCTGAAGAATGTTAAAATGATTAATTTGTATGTTTAGTTTAGCTGTAAACTAGTACTCTCTTGTTTCTTTAGAACATCTTGACAAGAAATAAAAAAAATTGATAATTTATAGTTATCTCTAAAAAAAATTGGCCAGAAAAATTTTTTAAGCGAAAGGGGTATATTGGAATTTTTTTGGTAGATTCGATGGTGAGCCAGAATTTTTTCTTAATTTTTTTTTTTTACATTATGCGCCGTGTACAGTCTGAGGGCTACAGACGCTTTCTTTTTCATTATTGAAGTTTTTTTTTTTTTGTTTTTTTGTTTTTTTTTTTTTAATTAATTTATTTATTTATTTTTTTTTTTTGAGAAAATGAAGTACCTAAATGTTCATGAATTTCAAAATGAATATAAAAAATAATAGAAAATAAAAACTTGACTTACCCATTAAGTATAAAATAATTTTTGATTTTTGTGTTTCAAAAAAATTTCTTCACGACATAATCTAAATCAAAAAATTTTGCAATTTCTTCTCTATGAATAGGTAGTATCATTTTTAGTTTTCAAGTTATGTTTTAAGTACGAGAGAAAGGAGCTTTTGGGTGCGTTAAAGTACTTGATTTTTAGATAAAATTTTATTAATTATTATAAAATAAAAATATATTTTCCTGTCATTATTTGTATGTAGTTAGTTAGATAATGAAATTTTGTAATTTATTTTTCATACTTGCGGGAGGAAAGCGCTACTTTACCTCCCGCTCGCTAATCGCTCGGGTCTCAAACGAGCGCTTTTCTCCCGCATTTAAGAAAAATTTCGTTCACAACTTGAGAAAAAATTCATTCTAGACTCGTATAACTTATCACCTTCGCTTGGTCGGGTAACAAACCTCACACTCGTCAAGAATCACTTTTACCTCCCTAGTTGTGAAATATACTATTATTCTTTACTCAAATTAGCCTCTCTTGTAGCTTGGAGAATTGAGTGTCTAAAACTTGGTCAGGAATGTTTCTTGGTAGCACCAATCTACCACCCAAATATTGCCCCAAAATAACTTCTAGGCAAATATATTCTACCTATTCATCTACTGTATCTGAAGATGTGAAAAACTAAAAAGTATGAAAAAACATATGTAAATTAACTTTTTTTAAATTCCTTTCATTATTATATTTATGGGTTTCCAAACATTGTTCAATTTTTTTTCAATTTTTTTTCAATTTTACATTTTTTGGTATAATTATGCGAATACTTTAGAAATCAAATTAATTTTTTAAATTCATGATTTTTGCAATTTTTCTTTTATTTGAAAAGAAAGGAATTTTCATTCTGGAGATTCTTTCAAATTGTCGACATTTCAATTCTTTTTTTATTTATCTTTCTTGGAATTTTTATGTTTTCAATTTTAAATTTCTCCGATCAGCGTGGAAATACAGAATAATTGGTATATAAAATCGAAAACACACGACATCCAACCACGTTACGATGTTACGTTCACACATCTAATCCTGTTTTTGTTACCAAAGTTTTGTGCGCAGGAGCGTAACAGTGTAGAGTTGTTGAATGTTATCCGTTCTTGTATTTACTGGTTTGGTTTGATGGATAAATCGGCTCGATAATTATTTGTTTGAAATTACACTTCCACCCTTAGCCGAACACTCAACCTTTCACCTTAAAAACCATCAAAATTAGTCGTAAATTGAAAGTTTCACCGAATGAAACTACATTTTAATGGAAAAACAGTCGAAAACGAAGCAACTCGACCGAAAATCACGAACAAAAGACATTACAACGCCACTACACGAAATCCAACGGTCATCTAACTACCGGCCAAATTAAATTAATTCGAAACCATTATGTCTCGTTGGAACCCGTTAAATGAAAAAATAACAAACCACACGTCGTTTAAGAATTGTCATTAACCAGAATAGTAATTCGATTACAAACGAAAACAATCGCTTCGAGAAGTTTTTCTCATCTCGCGCCATCTCGTTACCAAAGCACAATTTCCTCGCTCGTGAACTTCCCTTACGTCGTAGTCGATATCGATAATTACGATGAACGTTTTCACCGTGAGTCTCGTCGAGCTGGGACGTGGAATTAAGCATCCCTGATTCGACGCTACAACGCCGAATGAGAATAGGAAAAATGAAATATGGCTGACAGGAAAATATTAAAAGAGCTAGCGGGGAGAAAACTAACTACCGCCTTTCGGAGTTGTTCACCTTTTTTTATGCCATATACCATTTTTCATCCTTTTCCCGGCGAGCTGTATCAGCAATTTATTACCTACTTGGGTTGGAGAAAAACCTATCTTTTAAACGTTTCAGAGGACAAATAAACTTGTAAATTATAGGCAAAAAAGTCGAGCAAAAAACGCCTCGTACGGAATAATCGTTATACCATAAAACAAAATATTAAAAAACCTAATATTTTTAAACTCCAACGTGGTTTTTTCTACCCGCTTATATCTTGTTTCAACCCTATTTTCGCTCTATCGGGTCATGATTTTAGTTCATCGAATGTTTTTCATGTAAATGTAGAGCGCAAGGTGAGACTTTATATCACCGTGTACAACTTTAATCTCATTCTAGGCTTCTTGACATTTGATGGGGAATAACTGTTATCAGAAGCAATCCCACAACAACATATTTCAGCTTCTTACATTTGGGCACCATACATAACCCCCCCCCCGCTCCCCTTTGCAGGACTTTGTATTAACATATATTTGAGAAGAAAATAAAATCAAGTTGATAAATCATTTTTTAAATCAGTAGTAACTGTAAAGTATATGTATGTTAATAACGACAGATAAAAACAATTCATTGTTATTGTATTGTAAAGATTTTGATATAAGAAATTGCCAAATATTCATCGCATTCATGTTTTGATTACTCTTAGTCTAAATAGCTAGTAATAAATAATGTCATGTTTTCATTATTCAATGCTTTGAACCCACGAAAAACAGTTCTTTGAATTTTTCTTGCTTGCTATAAGCGATACGATATCCATGGAAAATTGATCTCCAATAAATTACCTACAAATTATATTTAATTAGTTTTTTTCCAACACGTACTTTTCATCTATAAAATTACTTTGAAAATAGCTCATAAAGTGGAATGAGCCATTTGATGTATATTAGTCAAAATATTGCATTTTTCTCAATCCCAATGATAGATACGAAGAAATTAGTTCGATATAATTTCAAGCTACATTTAATTTTCCGCAAAATTTTGCGTCGTCTTTGTCTGTAAAGCGGACTTAAAGACTACTCATTTAGTGGAATAGCGATTTTTTGTTTTCCAAGATAAGTTTTTCAAGTTTTGCTCCACAGTGAGGACTGATATCAAAAAATTAGTACTATAAGAAATGAATCTACATTAAAGGGTATACCCGAATAAGGGGTGATTTTGGCTCCAAGCGCTTTTTGGCTCCTATGCCCCTCAGGTGGTGTGCCTAGACTAGAAAAAATTTTTCGCCAAGTTTTGGACCCCTATCCCCCTCCATTCCCGTTCAACACCTATTTTATTGTCGTTTTTTCACGAATTTTTCATTTCGTTCAGAACGAAGGAAATTTTTTGTTTTTTCGCACATACGTAGGTATCGTAGTGGTATATCTAAGATATAATTTTGAGCAATTTTGGTTCATTCCTTCTTCGGGTTTTGGCCATTTGAAATTTTCAACTGTAAAAAATACCTTAATAGCGAAAAACGACCACTTTTTCAAAGCATCCTAAAAACGTGTTTTTTTATGTAGATTTATCTTACGTATTCAATTTTGAGATTTAGAAATGTCGTCGACCGTCAAATGCGAAAAACCTATCATATAATCGATTTTTTCCACTTTTCGGATGCTAATAATTTTATTTTTCATTTTAAAATAAAAAAAAAAATAATTAATACACCACTAATACGAGTAGCGCAAACATTCAGCCCTTCCCCTCACTCCCCTTCAGGTAACAGTGTATCGTAACGATTTCGTGTTGAAGAAAATCTACAGTATTTGTATAATATGTAGTAAACGTTACACACGTCTTTATCTTTATAATATTATAAGCAGGGAACGGATAAATATGCTCTAAAAATGGAAAAATATGCGTATATATTAGCATTGAAAAATACCCAAAATGTGCTTTAAAAAGCTAAAATATGCGCTAAAAGAATGACCCAATATGGGTGTCGTTTTGAAGTACTCGGCGAGGTGAATCTCATTGTAACAATAAAATTAAAAAAAAAATGATCGCAGAAGAACTTTATTGTCTAAAATTTAATTTTTTATAAAAAGGATTTATTGATGAAAATTGTTAAGAAACGAAATTATCAAATGTGCTTAAAAACTTTCAATTTTGTTCAAGAGTAAAATATCAAAAAATTACAAAAATGTTCGTTAAAAATCGAAAAAACGGAGAAATATGCGCTAAAAAATATGGCTCATTTTGCTCAGAATAACTTGAAACGTAAAAGTAATTTAAATATGCCGCTTCTTACTCAACACAGACAAATATGCTATTTCATGATTAAATTTCAGGAGGTGGTTATCCTTGAGTTGAAAGTTCCCATGCAAAATTGTAGAACCCAAGGACCATATGGGGGGAGGATAGGGGTCCTCAAAATAGTGTTATTTTCGAAAGAACATGGTTTTTTCTCTCTATAACCTCTGGATCGATTCATAACCATAACCACATTGGATCACCCCTTATTCGGGTATACCCTTTCCTTCAAGAATGTTCTTATCAATTTTTTCTGTCGCTTACTGTTGAATTTTGAGGTGTTTTTGAAGAAGATTGTAGAGGATAGTAAAGAAAATTGATGTAATGAAGATGAGACAAATTATCTAAACAGCTGACTTGAAATTAGTAAATCATTGGTAACTCTAAGGGTGGAGGTTGGCAAAGGTAGACTAAGTCCCCTTATATTGAATTAGGCTCCCATAATTTGTAATGTGGATCTTGAAAAATTCCGAACAATTTATGGATAAAAGATATTGAAAGCAAGAAATTAATAATTTTATTATTTTTTTTCCAAATAACCTGAGCTTTAGCGCCCCCTAATCCACTGCCCCCCCCATTCGTTTCAAAATGAACTTGCTATCTTTATCTGTATAAGATGAATGTTATCGAACTGATTTTTGGATGTAAATGTAACCATAACGCGTGACTTCCTGCGAAGGTTTAACCGCCCCCAGGAACTAGATTTTTGAATTTTCTTCGTTTAGAAAGGTGGTGATGATGAAATGAGTGATGAGAAAATTTTATTTGCTTAAAATTTCTCGTAACTGTGTTCAATCACTTTTTTTTCTCATCTTTCATAATTGAGCTGGAAAAGGGCTCTGCAAAAGTTAATAATGTAATTTTAACGTTATATTTGGATTAAATTTTATCAAGATGCAGGGACGTACCGAAAGGGGGGAGGGGGGAGCTCTCCCCACTTTGCTTTTGGAAAGTTGGTAAATTTGAAGTTTTAGCGTAAAGTTGGTAAATTTAGAGTTTTAGCGTAAAGTTGGTGAATTTGACCACTTGCGCAGTATTTAAATTTTTTGAAGACTAACAAGACTGTAACATTGTATTTTTTCGTGGAGCACAAAAAAAAAAAAAAAAGTCAACAGTTGGTAAAATTTCATGGTATTAGTTGGCAATTTTTGGTTTTCTCCCCCCCCCCCCGCCCTGAAGAAGGTCTTCGGTACGCCCCTGTCAAGATGGATTTTCAAATGTTTATCTGGGGTATCATATGAACAATATACTATGAAATTCCTGACATCTATTTACTATCTTAGAACCTCCCGTGTAGATTTGAAACGCCAGCAGGGTTTCTCGAACATGATTATCTTGTGACGTACTCATGAACGATGAAAGAAATGTGATGGAACATTCTTATAGGAAATTTAGTGTAAATAATTTTTTTTCAGAACTATCGATTAACCCCTAAGTACCATGCCAAAAGAAAAAATTCGAAAATCTAATTCTTAGAACCTTCAAACCACCATAAAAGGCTACAGGTCTCGGCAACATATCAGAAATTTGGATATATTATTTATGGAATTACTTCCCACAACTTTACCGAAAACCACCATGAATATACTTATCTCCCAAAAGAACTGAAAATATATCTGTGATGCTTAAAATACGTCTGGAACTTTGACTCGATCAGCATCAGCGGATTTTCATTCAGCTACACCATTATGAGTGTTTCTTCAGTTATGGCGAATTTACACATTCGAGTTGCGCGGCACGATCTACAACACGGCTTTAGTATCCGATATACCAGTACTTACACTCGAAGCGTTATAAAGTTCAGTTGTAGGGACGTAAAGATGAGATGAGACGTTTGTAGAATGGAAAAAACCCAACGTGTATCGTGTTCGTCGAACGGTTAGTATCTGGTAACAAATAAGGTTTTTTAAATGGATAATTAGTCGTTTTACACTTATTTAAAAATCACGAATGGTTCGTGGAATGCCGCAGAATGCGGCTGCGGAATTACACAAGCCGTTCACGTGCCCGAGCTTTTTACATTATTCAGAGAAAAAAGTATCGGCAAGTACGTGAGCTAACTCGCAAGTTGATCGCTAACGCTAATATAATCAGTAATGTCGACAACAAACTTACACTTCGTCTAATGAATGTTAAAACAGCAAATCCGCCTTGTATCGTGCGCTGGTTCGGCTGAACCAAATGTGCTACCATTTTATCTGCTGGAATATAATTCGCGTTAATACGCTGCGGAAAGGTATTTGTCTCTTCCACTGCACAAAAATGGCGAAAAGGGGAAAAAATGTTGTCAAGAACACATTTATCATAAGAACGGGGAGAAGGAGTAGGTGAATGTTAAAATTACATATTTACCTTTGAACATTCGAGATGCTAATGACTGGTAGACACGCCATCTTATCATTTGAATGCTTCCGAGCAGGTGAATTAAAAAGGCGCGAAAATTTCCCTGCCTACCAAGTCCTGTTTCGAAGACCATATTCGAAGTAATTTGTGACGTCGTTGTCGCCATCACTCGTCACCATTTTATAACCTTTGGTTATCTGATGGAAAGAGGAGAACCGCTTGGGAATATTTTTTTTTGACGACTAGTTTAATTGGAATAGATTTCTGGTACGTTTGATGTAACGACAGATACCATATGGAAAGACGCAACAGGATGCCGTGTCGTTTGATAATTAGGCCCCGGTAAAACAATTATTTATGGATACCCGGACGGCGGCCGAAAGCTTATAAATTTGTTAGTTTACGCCGCCATGATTTCAGCCGCGTGCGGTAATTGATTAAACGGCCAGAGACGTCGAACCGGGTCGCGCGACCACTAAAAAACCGATTCCACGATTTAGCTTTGAAATTCTTCCGACACTTACATCGTACTCGTTAATTTCGTTCATTTGTTTTCATTATTAGTTGAAACGCGTTTCGTTTCACTATTCTTTGTGGCCGTACCATATAGCCACTTTTGTTGGCACAACGTGCTAGCCCTGAGCGATCTCCTATTACCGACGGACGCCCTTTTGTGTATCGTTTAACTTCGCTTTATTTGCCCTATCGCTGTATCGCTAATGAATGGTAACACCGAGCTATAATGGTTTGTGTTAATTGGAAAACTACGATAGCCATAGCATCTCGTGGTTTTTCCTATTTACATTCAATCTTTCCGTGGGTAAATACTGGCAAATTCAGTTTATAGCTCGCTTATTCATCTGGAAAGGATTTTTGAAATTCATCCATGCGGAACGCTTCTTTTTTTCAATTATCCACCTCCGCAGTCCTACTGAGGTTGGGGTCGTTGGAAATCGCCACGCAGTGGAGGCGAAACGATCCATCCCTTGAAATTTCAGTACACGTGAGCGGGTATTCGCTGAATTCAGCGAATATTCGTACTTTGCAGTTCATTTTGCCTAACTATCTCCATTCACGGGAAAGTTTCGTTTTCTTATACATTACATGAATATCTTCTGGAAGCACGGCGAATGACAAAATAAATATTATTATGCAGAAGTAGTTCGATCTGCTATCAGAAGTAGTTCGCATCTTCAATTTTTCTTGTAAAAATTAAAACTATTATACAAAAAAAAAAAAAAAAAAAAAAAAAATGGAAAAAATGATTGAATTTTATTTAAAATGATTAAAAATAAAGAAAAAATATTGAAAGTATCAAAATAATGAAATTTATACTGAAACGAAAAAATATATAATTATGTTAAATGCAATTTTGTAGCGCAAACGATGTGGTTAATTTCAACTCTCAACCTCGAAATGGGGGTCCAGCGAAATAGACTCCAGAAAGAAGGGAAAAGAGGTAATATATAAACCTAATGCATTCATCTATAATTATACTCTTTCAAATTCCAAGTTCATCAAACACAATATAATATTTATGTTCGATCATCCTACAGTAGGTGAAAAACTTCTTCAGCGAGCTGTAAATCAGATCCATCTCTGGTCACTCACCAATGGACTCAACTTTTCATATGCAAAATCTACTGCAATTCACTTTTGCAGACACTATAGATGCCCCAAAACCACAGAAGTTAAGCTAGGCAATCTACCTATCCCATCTTCAGAAACAGCAAAATATCTAGGACTGACCTTTGACAACAAACTTACGTGGAAACCTCATATACAAGCTATTCGACATAGATGTTTTCTAAAAATGAATATTCTCAAGAAACTCACACATACCAAATTCGGCTCCAGCAGCCTCACCCTCTTAAAACTATATCGAACCTTAAAAAGACCAACTACAGACTGTAGCTCAGCAATATTATAATTTCACTAGTCCAACCCACTTAAATTCTTTAAATACCATGCATAACACCTGATTAAGACTCGCAACTGGAGCATTCCGCACTACACCTACTCTTAGCCTTCTCTGTGAAGCAGGTGAACCTCCACTAGATATACGTAGGCAGTATATCTCAGCCACTACAATAATAAATCTATTAGCTAATTCTACTTTCAAAGCTCCACTAAATCTCCTAATCCCCACTAAAACCACATCTACAGAACTTCATTCTCTGCTGCAATCCATAGTTACTGATAACATAAAAATCCTCCACCATACCATAAATATCATCCAGCTATGGAACACTTTCCAACCCTCCATCGACCTTTCATTTACCAAATTTCGCAAAAAATCTACCAGCTCGGAAACTTATCTTACCAATATTTCAGACCTATTTAACCGTTATCCAGACCATGAACACATTTACACAGATGGTTCAAAGCATCTCAACCGAACAGGTTGCTCCTTGGTTCACAGAGATGACTCTATCCACTGAACTATTTGCAATTAAATTGGCCCTTATCTATGCTCATGAGTTTTCTATCTAAAAAACCTTAATCATTTCAGATTCTATATCAGCACTATTGACCATCCAAAACTATCATTCCAAAAAACAGCACCCCATTTCACAAGATATCGCCCACTTCCTTGCAATAAATTCCGAAAAATCCATAACAATGTGTTGGTCTCCTTCACACAAAAACATACCGCTAAACGAATTGGCAGATTTATCCGCAAAACAATCCCTTCACCTTTCTCCCATTCCCAACATCCCTATTCCACTGCCTGACATTAAAACATCTATAAAAAACATATCCAAAACAGTCTTCCAAAATTACTGGTCTCAAATTCCCAATTCAATTAAACTAAAATCCATCCGTCACTCCATAGAACCAAATTACCCTTCGTCCCTCTCCCGAAGAGACGAAGTAATCCTCACTCGCATATATACCGGGCACTCTCTCCTAACCTATGGACATCTCCTCTCTAGACAACCCTCTCCTATCTGTGACACTTGCAACGTTCTTGTAATCGTTCACCACAACCTGACCGATTGTACCAAATACCGCTCTCCAAGACACCTATACTTTCCTAATCCAGACCCACCATATATCCATCAGAACAACCCCCATCAAATAACAAAGCTCCTAAAATTTCTACACTCCACATTCCTATACAACCTCATCTAATCCTAAATCATATAAAATAAAAAAAAATATATATATATAATAAAAATAAAAATAAAATAAAATAAAAAGAAACGCCTCTAGCCTAGGGCTGTACATTAAATTTCTACACTCCACATCCCTATACAACCTCATCTAATCCTAAACCATGTAAAATAATAATAAAAAAAAAAGAAACGCCTCTAGCCTAGAACTGTACATGGCGTAATTTGATAAAAAAAAAAAATCCTTTCCCTCAGTTCTCATTATTAGAAGGTTGAAATATTGTTTTTATATTCTTAATTAATGAATTAAAGTCATCAAATCTCAAGTATGAGATCAAAGTGTCTAAACTAAAGTACTGCAAGTCCTCTAAAAGTCTGTGGTTTGTCCAAATAGTCTTATTGCAATGGAAGAAGCCCTGTTAAAGTACTGCAGTTTGCTCAGGGGTCTTGCATTTTTTATTCAAAAAAAAAAAAATAATAATAATAATAATAAATAAAATAAAATTATTATCAACTCCCCTTCCAGCCTAAAAAAGAATATTAGGTATTTTACTTGGTATTCTTTCTTCAAGTATTAAGTTATTCGTGTTTTAAAAAATGTAGGTTTATTTCTCTGTGCATAAGACCAACTTTTCACTTTACATATTTTATTAGAAGAGAGTAAAATTTTTAAAAGGTCATACTACAGGTCCTGCTGAAGTCCTGCATCATGTTCAAAAGTTTTTGCTATATACTTTGGAACTGCATCGGTTCATACTGATTTAAAAAGTTTCCCTTTCCACAGTTTCCAAAGGTATTGAGCTGGCAGATTTGGCGGCCAAGGAATCTACACAGTGCTTCCCATACCCTAACATCCCCGTGCCATTACAAGATTTTAAATCGATAGTGAGGCATAGAACCCTCAAAAATTGGTCCTCCATTTGGCAACACACCCCACTTTCCAATAAATTACGTCTCATAAAATCCGACACATTTCTCTGGCATACATCATGTCGCAACAATAGAAGAGAAAAAGTTCTACTCCGTAGGCTCCGAGTTGGTCACACCAATCTAACTCATTCTCACCTCATGGCTCGCAATCCTCCGCTAATCTGCGAGCATTGTGGCATTCAAATAACAGTGGCTCATCTTCTTCGAGACTGACCTCGTTATGCAAGTCAACGTGAAGCCCTACAAATTCCTTCTTCCCTCCCCCAAATTCTAGGAGACGACGAGCAAATTGTACAGAACCTTCTCTTATTTATCCGCCGTAACTCACTCTTTCCTCAACTCCAGTCTCTTTAACGTCACGTGCATGCGTCTCTAGCCCTTAGCCTGTACACGGCGCATAATGCAAAAAAAAGTGAGCAAAGTCTTACGCGAGGAAATATTCTCAAGGGACAATTTATAGTTTTTCATTTTATAAAGCTGAGGCTAATTTTCAATATAAATTAAAGATTTCTGAATTACTTCGAATATTTTATGAGATTTTATCGCGATTTGGCAACAGTCATGCATTTACATTGCACAGAGTATATAAGCATGCGAACTCCTTCATCGCAACTCGGATATTCATATTTCCTATGTAAGTTTTATGGAGGGTCACAACATAATTTCTCGAGCTTGGCGTAATACTGACCTTGAATATTGCGGAAGTTTAAAATTTGAAGAAAACTCGACGAAGGCTCAAATTACTTAAGACTCCTTATTTTGGAAAGAATATGGAGTAGATAGTCTCACTTTCAAATAGTGGAGAAATACATGCTTCATGCATACAATGAGGTTGCTGGAGCATGTCAACTATGCAAATTACAAGTGAAGATGGAGAGGAAATTTGGTGTCCAAACTCATTACCTAAGTTCAGTCATCGTTTGTAGAGTTATACCAGGTAACTACTTGATTCGAGCACCCCAAGCGCAAAAATCTTTCCCTCGTAGAAATAAATTATAAATTTCAATGATATTGGCAAGAATAAACTGCATAAATAAAATTTATTTAATGCTTGAGAGCGTCTATCAATGAAATGCAAAATTTTAATTTACACTTTCATTATCAAAAATACACATATGTATTTAATTTATTCGTCTTTTAGCTAATTTTTTCGCTTGGGTGCTCGAATCAAGTAGTCACTCGGTATGGTGGCCACAGTATTACTCATAGTTTTTCAAAATCGCGTAGGAATGGATCCAAAACAGCAATTGGCCAAATTTCGAAAGAATGTTATTGTGGATCAACATGCTGTAAACAGATGAAACATAACAAGAATTACTTAATATAATTATTAGGACGAGAAATTGTGAGAGCGGAAATTTTTCTGAATTGATGTAGCCATGTGTATTTCGGGTTTATGACTCGCTCTCTGTAACCAGTTCGGTCGATAATCAATGTAAGAGTTATAGTAACCGTGTATATGTTATAAGGTTTATTAATATGCGATATAAATTTCATGCGCGGCTATAAATTAAATCAATACTTATATTAATTATTCTCAAATAAGTTATTCGGTTTCGAAAATTTTATCGTATTTTTTATTAATATTTCGGTGAAGTTAATGAATGTAAATTCACGAATTGATAAATAAAATTTGTTTTGCGAGACGTTTCAAGGTGTTTCGCACGTTTTTAAAGGGGAATTAATTATTACAACAGGAAAAGGAGCTCGTTGATTTTTCGATTAATATACGTATTAAACGGGCTGAGAAGTGTTTGAAATATTACTCAACGTTTAATGGGCTCGTAATGTAAACACGCGTGTATTTATATTTTCACGCTCGTAAAATGTATTAATAAAAATAACTCGGCGCTTTTACAAGACTATATTATGTCAATGGCGAAAAAAGATGCATCTCTCACTTCCTCTGTATTGAAGTACCGAACAGTAGATTACCATTTGCCGAGCCCTATAGTGGCGGAATTTCCGAAAATAATGGTCAAGGTGCGAAACTGATGGCTCGATTGAACACCGAGATCTGACCACACATGACGAACGAAATTAACGACTATTTACCCATTAACCAATATTATTCGCGTTTCACTCCGCAGAGTAGCCCACACACATTTCTGTGTAGGGATCTATCGTACGCGCGCCTCTTTTCTTTTTAATGTTTTTCTAATCGATTCAACTTTATAGTATACGAGTATATTCACCTGAGAGCTGTGCCAGTCCGAAAATACGCTTTAATAAATTATAAAATAATAATCAAAGACAGCCGGCCATCAACGATGCCTACGGGTTGCTTTCGCATTGAAAATGATATCTCTGCGGTACTTTACGACAACGTTATAAATGAATACACGAAATATAAATTAATTTGACAGATCCGATATAAGATTAGTAAATATACGATAAATAATATCTTCGAGTGGGAGAGTCGGTTAATTGACTGTCAAGTTGAGGCTCGTTGTACTTCATTATAGTAAAAGCATGCTTACTCAATTTACGAGCCCGGTATCGTGTTTACTATTTTTCTAAATTCGTTTTCCTGCTTATACCTCATTTCTTGTTCTTCTTGTGGTATACTCGTTTAATACGATGGCGCGTGAATTGTTCAACGTAATGATTGCTCCCTCGATGAAAGAGTGAGATTTCGTTATACTCTGCTTTCCAAGCGTTTGAGGAACTTATCTGTATGAGAGATTTCAGAGTTATTTTCATAAGTCAATTAAATTTACGTTCATTCGATATGTTATATTTTTCTCTCATATATTCGCCTGTTTCAAAGGAAATGTTGGTATGCTCGTATTTACACATATATATAACTACTCATATCGTTCAAGTTTTCCATTGAATTGATTAACATAGCTACAGCCAACTGCTATAAAACTGCAAAAAACTGTCCCACATTCGAATACTTAGTTAGAACTACGCTGAATTTCATTATCGAATCGCGTTCCTAATTAATATTTATTGCGTTAATAGATGACGTAAAATGTTCTAGATTACGTAATAAATTTACAACAATTTTTTCTACCCTATATACTTGTTAGTTATAGCATTAGATACTGAGTAAATGCTAAAAGACGTGTTTTTAAAAAATCCGAGCGCGTAATTTTTTCGCTAATTACCTAATTAGGCTGAAGAAGGCACTAATGGCTTTACCATGTGGTAAACGACGACGATTTACTGGCCGATGGAAATATATACAACACCCCTGCGATAATTAGAGCCTTAGAAAGACCTGCGCGAGATAACATAAGTAGAATATTAAAAAGGGCGACCTCCGTGATAGTACATCGATGTTGATTTTTATGTCGTGGCATTTGTACGCGCTCTCGATTTATCAGTTATACAATCAGCCACATCAAACGTGTACACGACAAACTACTTACGTTTCTCGGTGTCTCGATGAATCGTATAGCGACTTCAAACGGTTTTTTCCTACGCTGCACTACGTAATATGGTGAAAAAGCTTTGTCACGTTGTGTACTTGCGTGTACCGACCCCAGTCTAGATGTCGTAGATTTGACAAAATTTGCGGTTTCGCTTGAATATCTGTCAAAAACACTTTCGTCTTAGTTAAAGAGTTGTATTATTTGCGACAAGTTGCTTCATTATCATCACTTGGTACACGAATACGTTTCGTTTTTAATTAACCTGCGTCTGACGTTTCTATACACATTTCGTTGCGGTAGGAATCATCGTCGAGTGATTATCAATAAGCGCCTGAGAAAGCGCGTGGAAAAATTTCTATAATGTAGGGGAGACTGGGGCATAATGGGCACGTGAAGCGCGAATCGATATGCTGAGTCCCTAAATTAATATTTCAACGATAGAAATAGGTTGATATGTAGTGGCATCCTTCTGCTACCCCCCCCCCCCCTGAATTTTTTGAGATTTTTTGAAGCAATAGTTTTTGAGTGGTATTCATTTTTTCAACACCTTTTCAAAATAGGGGTCTCAAAATCAATGGGGCGTAATGGACACCTTTAAATCAGCGTGTCTAAATTTCGTTTTAAGGGGGATTTATAGTGTTTTTAAAGCATTTTACTACTTTTAATAAATAAAATGACATCGAAGAGAACAAAAAATCGTTTATTTTTTTCAAATTATGCACATATTATACCTATTTTGAAATTAACGTAGGACTATTAAGCATGCTTATTTATTAGCCTATTGACAAATTTCGCCGATGAATGCTTCTGTATCTTCAGGACAGCAGTCTTTTCCTATCGCTCTAACGTTCCACTGCTGTCACACATCCTTCCATGAGAAAAAATAATCCTTAGTAATCATTCGATTGGGTGTCCATTATGCCTCGAAAGGTTTTTTTTTTTTTTTAATTGGTAAAAATTGGAAAAACATGAAAAAATAAGAAAAAATTTTGCGACTGTAAAGCAAAAGGTTCGTACTTACTTCGGATACACTAATGTAAAATAAATTTCACAATTTTGATTTTTATAAAATTTCCTTATTTCAGAGCCAAAATTATCATTTCGATGTTGAAAACACGTTTCGTTGTTTTATTACTTCAGAATCACTTCAATTTATTTTCCTTGGCGTGGACACCATTCACTGTCACTAAATAAATTTAATTAGCTCATTTACCAAGATATTGGGATATTTACCGATTTTTAAATGTAATTTCTCAGTTTGCCCCGTATGCCCATTATGCCCCAATGTTGATCGTTGGTAGAATGAGTTTTGCATCAATGTTGGGCAAATGTTGAACGCTTCGTAAATGAATTTTGATATTTGTTAAATGATTAAAGTATAAATATTATATTGATTTCGTAAGAATGTTTGATAAATGTTGTTTGAATGATCTATAGCTATGTTATTGATTGAATGTTACACGAATAATGTCATAACGTTGGACAGCATAGGTAATGAAAAAACATTGCATGAATGTTGCATGAATTTTATACCTTATCGTACGTTGAAAGCAAAAGTGACATAACTCAAAAATCAATTTGTTCGAGTTGGACATCTTTGATGAGCAATTTTTGAGGCAGTTTTCAAGTTTCAAATGGTATGATACTGCATATGAATTCTCATACATTATGAGCATAAATATTAACGCTGTACTATCTGAAATTTGAAAACAGATTCCGAAATCGCTCTCGGAAAATAGTCAACTCGAAAAAATTCTTTTTTGAGTTATGTCACAGTTGCATCCAACGTGCGTTATGTTGTGGACAATGAAATTTCTTGAATAAACGTTGTATAAATGTTGAATAAACGTTGAACATAAGTTAAATAAGCGTTGTATCATATTACAAACAATGAAAACATACCTAGTGGACATTTGCTGAATAGATGTTATAAAGATGTTGCATAAGGTTGAATCAATGTTGAATAAATGTTGAAAGATGTTGTATTAATGTTGAAATTTGTTAACCCTCTAATGGCACACATAAAAGTAATTTAAATTAGAAAATAAAAATTGTGCTGAGTAACACAAGAAATTGAAATATAATATGTTATTGTGCTCGCTGAAATGCAGAATTTCATTACAAAAAAAATTGCATAATATCAAAATTGAAGGGGCAGCATACATAGGATAGAATAGAACAATTTTTGAAAATTTCTAGCTCCTTCAATATTGAAGATAGGCAATTTGTTCTTCCATGTTTTTTTATTGCAAATCGTTCGAAATACAACATAGCATGGTTTTATTTTCAATTTTTGCGACCTGAAAAATGCAATGAAAAATTTACATAAAAATTCAGAAGTAAATCTGGCCCTTCAAAAATTGATTTATGCAACTAACACAGATTCCCAAATTGAAGAAATTGTGGCAACGTTCAACTATGAAGGGTGCACAGGGATGAGAAGCCGGTTGCGCCGGAGCGCAGCGAGGTTGTATTACCGATGGGTGAAATTCACCCATGTGTGCCAATTAAGGGTTAAATGAATCTTGTGTTGAAATTGAACAAATGTGAAAAAATTTTGTATTGAATAAATGTTGTACCAACGTTAAATAATTGTGAGAAAACATTGAACGAGAGTTGTATGAATATTGTAGAATGTTATTGAATGTATCATGAATGTTGAATAAATATTGTTTTAATGTTATATGCAGGTGCGAAACTAGGGTGATATATTGGGGGGTGGAATACCCCGACTCAGTTTTTTATATTACATCACTGCAATCGGCAATTTATTGAGTAGCTATTCGTCTGCAATGGAAAAAACAATAATGCGAGAATAATAATACCTATTTATCCTATAACAAATTAAAGATTACATCGATTTTATTTTTAAGATTCACTAAAATAACAATCGAATAGATATGTAGCTCAATTTAAAAGATGAAAACTGAACAGTTCTTCTTGTTTTCAAAGACTACCAGTAGGCCTAATTTTTTTGGAACCATTATCAGTTGTAGCCATTTTCCAAAATGGCGTACCCGAGTGAAAAGTCTGAAAAAATTCCACGTGGTTGGAGTGTCAAGATGACATCTAAAAATATCGATTTTATAATTGTGCCTAAGCGTTATCATGGTAAAAAAAATTAAATAAAGTTGAAGAACGGTTTTTAGTGGGAGTAAAATCATTTTGGGGGTTGCTGATTTTTTCCAAGAGAACCCCAATGAAACAGTACAACATACTAAGTTTTCAATAAAATCAGTCAACTGCATAGTGCCTAAAAGAAAAATTCGAATTAGATTTTCAATTAATAGTTAAATTCTCAAAAACGAGGGAGGGGAGGTCCGAAACTTTGGCAATGGAGGTTCCTAAAGGGTACCTATCTACCTACCACTGAAGTTTCATCGAAATCGGGTTCCGGGCCAGATTCACCATTCTTATCCTCCTATGCCCTTAACGACCTGATTATTAAGAAGGAATCGAACAATATTATAAGAAGCTGAGTTTGGAAAAATTGACCTGTCCACGAATATGTAGAGTGCGCTGCAGTTATCATGAAAAAACCTAATCTAAAATTGAAAATATGATAAACATTCAAAAAAATACATTGGCTCTTATGGGAGCATTTTCATTTTTCACGTTTTACACAAAAATAAAGGAATTTTTTGAAATTTTACTTATGTAATTATTTATAGAGAATTTTATGCTCTTTTCAACAATGTATTTTTGACCGCTGTAGCGTTTATATTCGCAAAAATATTCTATTTTAAAAAACTGCGCTTTTAATAAAAATCAACTGTTTACATTTTAAAAGCAGTTTTTCTTGATAACTTGATTATTCTCTGCAGTAATGTTTACGTAAATGTCACGATGTTGAACTTAATTTCGAATTTCATGTTGAAGAATCATTTTTTCTTCGCTTAAATGTAAATTATGATTTCATAATATTTTTGCAAATGTAAACGCTACAGCGGTCAAAAATACATTGTTGAAAAGATCATAAAATTCTCTATAAATAATTACATAATTAAAATTTCAAAAAATCCCTTTGTTTTTAAGTAAAACGTAAAAAATGAAAATATGTACTCCCATAAGAGCCAATGTATTTTTTTTAATGTTATCCTATTTTCTACAGTTCCGACATTCGCCACCAGATGTCAACCACTCCGAATGGGCAAGTTAGTTAAAAAAAATGAAATGTTTTCTACTTGATAAATTTGCCGAATTTTTCGTTGCCGAAAATATTGGGGGTGTTTTGACCCCCGATACCCCCTTAGTTTCGCCCCTGGTTGTATGATATTGAATTATGATTGACTAAATGTTGTAGTAGTATTGAATTTCTGAAAGAAATGTTTTGCTAATATTAAAAAAATGTGGAAATTTATTTTATGAACATTACAAGTATGTACATAGGTTGAATGGATATTGAAGTATTGAATATTTGTTGAATAAATGTAGCATCAATGTTGAATCAATCAATTACTTTAGTAGAGTTCTCTATAAATATTGATAACATGTTGGTTGAATATGGTACCAATATTGAAAAAATGTTGAATGCTTTACGAAAACCTACCAAATGTTGAATATTTGTCGAATGAATCTTCCATTATGTTCACTAGTAATTAAGTTGACAGAATCCTTTATGAATGATTATAAATGTTGTACTAATGTTAAATGTATGTCGAGAAGTACCTATTGAAGTTTGATAAATAAGTAATTAAGTGCTACATAAATGTGGAATAAATGTTCAATGTTTATTGAATGAATGTTAATGAACATTTGACGAGTGACTTTTGTTGGAAAAATGTTGTATGAATGTTGAAAAAGTATCAGACAAGTGTTGTACAAATAATGAAAAAGTATTGCCTTTTTGTTGATTAAATGTTGAGACTTCTTGGATGAAAGTTGAAGTTATGTTAAATAAGTTTTGTTTGAATGTTGAAAAATTGTTACATATGAGTTTAATGTTTTCAAATAAGTGCTTACTTACAATTACTCATTCAAAGGTATCGGACAAATGTCAAATATCTGCGAAATTATTCTTATGAGAGTACGAGTATTTCAAAGTATAGTCACTTTATTAACTAGGTACTTATTTTCACTCAATATCTAGTAACTTCGTAGTCTCAACTTCTGTAGTCTCTGACAACCAGCATCTTACAATAATTCTTTCGAATCTCGGATCTTCAGTACACTTCAAGGAATTTGATTCCATTGAAGAATCTGCAGCTGTGTGGTACGTAGAGAGCAACAATACGCTCAGAAAGAAGGACGTTAATTATACGATTTGTATAAGTTAATTTGTATTCTCGCGTGATTCAGCGGGACATCTTGGTTCATGGTAACGATTTTAATTTTATGCGCGGTTCGCATGAGTAAGATCAATAAAACGCGTTTTCTTGTAACTTATACATATAGTGACATCCGACAAAATAAACGAGTGAAGTATACATATAACCGTTTATTTCTCTCTTGAAATAGTAAACATACCATGGATGTAATTTTCAAACGCGTCTACGCGTTAATGGCGAAATTACTTTAGTATCGAGCGACCCCGACGTAGACATATAAAATCGATTTCAACGATTTCCATACATGAATCAAATAATCGTGGATTTTTAATTCGATAGCAACAGCCCTGTTGATTTATTGTGGTCTGAAAGGGGGTTAGCGATGAGGTAAAATTACCTTAATTGACTCATCTAATTTGAAATTTTCCGACTAGTAATAAATTGTACAGCTCGAACGGTAAGAGTTGAAAGATGCGTGGTAATAAAAATTCACACGAGTGTTAGGAATTATCGTTCGGAGGTTTTTTTCGGCGTAGAATTTAATTTACGACTTGGAAAATGCAGTTTTAAGTACCCTACGTAAAAGATGATACGCGGTTATGTGAGTTACATGTAATGACTGTACATTAGGATTGGTAGCCAATTTAATCGACTCGTAGATTACCTAATAAAATCGACGTCGTGGCGTTAGTTTCGAGGTGGGGATGAACTGTTAATTAAAACACGGCGTAATAGCGAGTTTTCGTGTAATTTTTCAAACTAAACAAAGGCTATGGTAAAATTGTTTGAGCCCGTTTGAAACGCATAGGCAGGGTTTTTTTCAGGACACGTCAACGTCGTTAGCTGGCGGATAATTGATGTAGGAACGTTCCCCGCGGAGTTCGCTCTCGACGTGCGTACGAAAAGCAGAAGGGTGATTGGTAGATTTTCTCTTTCTGTCCTTTAGCCGAACCCGAACTCGCTGATAGTGATAGATTACTACGACGATGATGATATTCCATTGATTGATGTTAACAACGGCCGGGACGCCGTCATTAATATATGTCACTTCACCTGAATAAACCCTTAACATAATATTTATATACTTAGACAGTTTAACGGTAAAGTTTCTATCGTTCATTTTGCTCGTTTTCGGCCATTAATATAAATCAAAAGTTGGTTCAGTTTTGTAATTAGTTGTGAGAGTGGCGATGTTGCCGGCATTACATTTTTCATTAGTCCTCTCCTCGGCTCGCTCGCGCCGCCGATTTATAATTTATTCGCGCGCCGGAGCTCGACGCGATGGTTTAATCTATTAATATGGCCGAGTTAAGGATCCGTTTTGCTGTTCTCGAGGACCGCTCGTCTCGTGATACCGCGACTAAAAACCCGAACAAATGGTTTATTGATTTATCGCGGATAGGCGTTATTTATGAAATGGAAAAAACATTAGTCTCCGCGCTGTGGTCCATGCAGACCTCGCGCGTTCTTATTTATTTTTCTTTCAACGATACAGATGTCTAACTAAACGGTGTATTTGAAAACACGTTATACCTATTTTAAAATTACAAAGAATACGTCCAACGTCACTTGTAATATATTGTTTCGATTCGCTGTCCCACTCTGCCACATTGCGAGCTTAAGTAAGCTTACAGTAAACAATCCTCGTAGCATTGCGTTTTCTATAAATAGGAATGTCATATTGGATACGTTGAAGAATGAAGATTCTTTCAAGGAAGAAACGTACCTGGTAACAACCTGTCAGATTAATTACGTGTAATAATTTATATGAAATTCTGTTTAGTCGGCTCGTTTCAAACGAACGTGCCACGTATAAGATACAACTTTGGTTGCGTGACTATAAAAGTTCAAAAGTTAATTAACATGTGCAACGAGGAATATATAAATCGACGAGTAGTCGGACACGTACCTACTCGCTATGCATGCGCTTCAAATTGCAAATATCGTACGCCAGACAGCCATTACGTTGACTGCTTTTGTCCTAAAGCATTTGTAGCTTATCAGAATTTTTTTTATATAAGCATAACGAATCCCGATGAAAGGTCGCCAGCGGTGATGGTAATATATCACTTTTAAACCATCTGCCCAGATGTTAACATTGATATAAATAGAAATTTTCGTCATTCCAGTATCGATTTAAGTCCTTCTTTGCAAACCTCTTCCTGAAGAAAAACAACTAGCTTGTTTGGATGTTCTAAAAATTTCTGAAATTATTTAAAAATCATGTGTATGAAGAATCCATTGTTTTTCTGAAGTTGATAAGTTGATAGACTACCTATGTGTGGAAAACATTCCCTTCAACGATTTTTTCATGAATATGTAAGGAATATCTCTATGAACTGCATATTAAGTCCCCATGGGTGGTGTTGAATGAGGAGGAGGTGATCAAACTTCTAGAAATCAGTTTTCTCGTTTCCACTGATGGACGAATCAAAAAATATGGTTTCTGTTCTTATGGCTTGTTCCTAAACATTTTGTGTTAATCAAAAAATTGAAATCAAGAGGATATTATATCGATTGTGTGAACGAGGCAATCAGAGGCGTCAGGACGCCCTTGTTGAAATTTGACGACGAAAATTTTTTTTACTGTGCGCAAAATACTCTGCACTGTTGACTGCTATTCTTCCAGTGTAGTGTACACAATTGAAATACACGACAAAATTTGTATCGCGTTGCATCACCCTAGTTCTCTGTCTAGACAGGTCTACACAAGCGACACACAACATGGGTGCTCGAGGTTGCTTTTTTCCACTAATTCCGTAAGTCGCACTACTTGTGTTGCGTTTGTGTGTGTATCTTTGAGTAAGGTGTATACATAATCTGTAATAAGCAACGTATATTGATGCTTATACATTAATGTGTTCCATTGGGTGCTTAATCCTAGTTTTATTAGCATAAACATGCATTTATATGTGCATGAAGACATGCCAATTTATCCCGAAGAAATTTTGGAGCAATTTTGTAAGTTACAAAATCGGCGTTTAGATTTCGGATATTAATGTACTTAGGTACCTATCTATATCTACAATTTTATTGGAATAAAGATTTATTTCCTTCTTTATCTGTATATTTTAGATAGATATGTATCCGTTTTTATTTTTCAAAAAGTAAGTAGGTAGGTAGGTACTGTTAAATTTCGAAAAAAAATTAAAAGATATTTTCAAAACCCTGACCCCGCCTTTCCACGTGGTCTAGCTACGCTACTGGAGGCAATGCATTTGGGACAGACGATTACCTTAAACTCACGTGCAGAAAGAAATTGATAGAAGAATAGAGCTTGAATAGGAAAAATTTTGATCCACAAGAAACATCTTCAAAGAAAATTATAATTATTACTAGTATAAAAGAGAGATTTTCAACTTCTGTATACTCCCGATAGTTACTTACAGTTACTAGACCTGGTACCTAAAAAAATTAGGTGAACGAAAATTGAAAATAGGTGACCCAAAAAACAAAAACACAAAAAGGAAAAGTACGCTTAAGATAAAGAAGGAGTTGAAGGAAATTCAGGATATACTCGTAAATCAGGTATCTAAACAGTTAAAATGGGTTGGTCACCTTTGAGGAGGGAATATAAGAAATACGGGTCCCAACTTTTGAACTGCTTTACGTTAGTTAAAAGAAGGAAAGAAAGGCAGAGGACGAGATAGAGGGATGAACTGTAATCCTTTCTTACAAACGAACATTTTACCTGGCTGGCAAGAAATAGAGTAGAGTAGAATAGAATAGACTACAGGGGACCATGAACACACAATGGACTATAAATGGCCCAAGTGCACGGTGCTTGCACCAACCAATTAGACCTGAACCTGAACAGGAGACCTTTGCCTAGGAAATGGGTTTAGGGTGGCATCTAGTGTACGTTTAATTGTTTAACTAAGTAACAAGTTTGCAATACAGGCAACGAAGCCAATAAGGTATAAATAAATAAATATATAAATAGAATTATATCAGATCACTTTCTACTATGTGAGCAATCCCGGAGAAAATATTGCGAGAAAACTAATTTTTGGGGACTGGTACGTTGTTCAGGGAGTCATTTCATTTCCTACATATTCATGAAAAAATATTTGTAGATGTACTGGACTCTTAGAGCCAAATGTGAAATGGTGTCAAGAGTCAAACAGATGAAGAAAGGGTTATTTATGATTATTTGAGAATCATCGGTCATTAAGACTTATAGTGTTGAGGATTTTCTTGAGCATAAAGACAATAAAAGTGAATAGATAAGTTTTAAGAATTGTTTTGTAATCAGTGTGAAGTCAAGGTGAGATTTTGAAGGTTTTGAGGATGATACGAAGTCTAACTTGTCAGACTAATTTTTTGGTAAACTTCAGGTCGTAAATACAAGCTCTGAAATGTAAACGTATTCACAGGTATCAGTTTTTTCCCTCCTGTTCCCACTAGAAATACTATTTTTTTTTTTCAAGATTGGGGAAGTTCTAAATTGATGACTGTACGCACAAAGATGTGAACATAATTAACATACTCATGTAAAATTGATTCGTGAGAACCATGTTAGTAACACCCTTTCCCTTTGTCTCTTCATCATTGAATGTGATCAATTGATCAAAAAGGCTCGCATAGGTTAATTAAGGCCTCCTCTCGTTACGCTGATTGATGATTCAATTATTTTTATTCAGCGGCTATTAATTTGTTAGAAATAATTCGAAGGTCTCGCAGCATACGTTTCTTATATGCCGCCGTGTGCCGGTACACATTACCAGAATATTTTTATGCTCCGGTCGACTCGTTAAACCAGTCGATGAAATGCGATGCGCGAGAATCATACGTGATGATACTGCGGGCGAGCTGATTCAGCACTGATACGAATCACACCGTCGACGATTTTTTTCCTTCCTCGCGTCGTAAAAAATCCCAACATGACCTGTCTGAGAATTTGATTCGCTCGTGAAAGTTAATTTCAAATAGTCGGCGTACGAACGCGTCACGAAACGTAGGTTTTTTCAGACGCCGCCTGTATAAATGAAATCTAGAGCGAATGGTGAGAACGACCTTTAAACCTGCGAGGGTATTTGTGCTACCGTTGACAAGGGTTGAGTTGTTACACTCGTTTATCAAGAGATGACGTTTGACAGCTTTTTACCCTTCGGTTCCTGTGTCAGTGTAGCGAAAGTCTGCCCTGTAAGGGCTACAATCATTTATAACAGCTTAAGCGTCAAGATGTTTACATTCTATCCTACTAATCTATTTCTGAGTTATATTTCGTCGACGGCTTTCGTTAAAATCCGCGTCGTTTTTGTCGTCTTGTAGGTTTTCATGGTGACTGAAATTTCGTGTTAGCTGAAAAATTTCTTTCGAGAAAGTTTTTTCTCGTTCGTTGAGGTGGAATTAATTCTTCGAATGGCTGTTCATCCATCACTCATGTAAATGGAAGGGTTACGGTGATGAATTTTCACAACTGGTGATAATTTGAAAAAAATGAAATGGTAGATTGAAATTTTGGCATCAAGTGTTAACAGTGGTAAACATACAGAAAGGAGGAAAATGAAAAAATATCTTAACTATCGTTAAAAATCTCCAAATGTTTTTGAAAATAAAGGAAAAAATAAAAAAATTTCCTGGAAGTTGCACAGATACAATGATGAACCAAATTACGAAAAAAAAAAAAAAATTAAATACGGAGCAGATCGCATATCTCTTTTACGTCTGTACTACGCCTTAATTAGATCAAAATGTGATTATAGTGCTGCTGTTTATGGTTCAACAAAACCAAACATCCTTAACAAACTGAACCCGATCCATCACACAGCTATCCGCATAGCTATTGGTGCTTACCGCACCTCTCCAGTACTCAGCATTTTGTGCGAATCTGGACAATCGCCTCTCCATCTACGTAGACAGCTCCTAGCTGCCAACCTAAGGGCACACGTATCAGCCCCCCTCTACTTCCCACTCACGGTGCATTAAAATCGTCTTCAACAGCAGATTTTCTCTTCGCTCATTATATATCAAATATCTTGGAATCAATGAGCCTACCACCAGTTCCCACCACATCACACCACTTGAGCATCCTACCACCTTGGCTAAACTTTGACTTATCAATCGACCTATCTCTGTCACAACTTGCAAAATACACTCCGAACTATATAATTTCCTCCACTTTTACTGAAATGATCTCTAAATACCCTAGATATGCTATCTTTTTCACTGATGGCTCTAAAAGTAAGGAAGGTACGGGGTGTGCAGTGTATGGAGATCATCCTGATTTTGGTACGCTGCGCTTTTCATTACCACCTGCGTTTACCATACTTTCAGCTGAATTGTTTGCGATATAATTATGTCTCGACGCCGCAATATACGTATATCCAAAAATTCTCATTTGCTCAGACTCTCTCACCGCCATTACCTGCTTGAAAAAATCTCATGATAGGAATCAACACCCTATAGCTACAGAGATTGACACTCTCCTCGCAAGGAGCTCCAATCAAATACAGTTTGCATGGGTGCCTGCACACAGAGGCATAACTGGAAATGAACTTGCAGATACTGCGGCAAAGCAAGCTTCCACCATTTTTCCTTTCCCCAATGTACCAACACCAATCGCAGACTTCAAAACCTTGATTAAACATAAAGTTTCAGAAAAATGGTCCAACATCTGGTCATGTACTCCTACCTCTAATAAACTGCGATATGTTAAAGCAGATACACTTTCCTGGCGCACTTCAGTGCGGTATTCCAGAAAAGAGGAAGTCCTTCTGTGTGGACTCAGAATAGGTCGCACTCATCTCACTCATTCTTACCTGCTTTCACGTACCCCACCTCCATCATGCGACCAGTGCACACTTCCACTATCTGTGAGCCATATTTTACAAGATTGCCCCCAATACATCTCTTCAAGTCGCAAATTTAAACTTCCTCCGACTCTTCCTAGCCTTCTCGTACATAACGAAGTGACTGTTTCTCTAGTTCTTCAATTTATTGAAGAAACCGGTCTCTTTCCACTACTCTAAACTCAACCGATCTCGTGCCTCTAGCCAAGTTGCTGTAAATGGCACCTTAATTAAAAATAAATAAATAAAAAATTAAAAATAATTAAGTACATAGTAGAAATTAAAAGAACCAAAAATTACAACAATTAAGAAAAGCTGTGAAAATATTAGAAAAAAGAGAAATTTATCAAGAAATTATCAAAAATAAACACGAATTAGTCAAAAAATGAAAAAAATGCTAAAATCGCTAAAAATTCACCAAAAATGATTAGAAAATAACGGAATAATGATACCGAATATGTAGAGATGAAGGACAATTAATTTTTGTAATAATATTTCATTGATCTTCACTTACTGTGTGTATTTGAATTTGTGTACCCCAAGGTCATTAATTAGGCAACCATTAAAACATTAATGTATGAAATTTTGCCAGCATGTAGGAGTTTAAAGGCGTTTATATTTTACAAATTAATACTTAGTCTGTTGCACGTAAATGGAGACATTTGTTTCATGAAATTAAATGAAATAAACGAACAGTGTGTATGGTGACAATGGTACTTTATCACATTTCACCCTTCGCAAGTACCGCGTCGATTTCATTTTATCGTGTGTGCTCGTCTAAACGGCATAATTCGATGTTGATGCGAGTACGGTACTAAATGACGCCCATATATCATATTTTATAACGTGAATATCCGAAAGTGTAAAAATCATAAATGCCGAACGGTACTTAAAGACTATAGTTGTTCGGTGTGTAAAATCAAAAATGCGAAAAAAGCCTCAGATAAACTACGCTGTAAAATACCTTTTTACGAAGATATCATGGCACGAGTTATATGTAAGAGAATAGGCGAACATTTTAATATAATGGTAGACGCAAAGAGCCATATCATCAGTTTATCATGTAAAGGCAGTCTTAAATGTGTTCAGACCCTCATTTTCAGCCTTCGGGTAACATCCTTATCATTTTAGACGATGTCCCTTATGTGGCTTGTATCATTTTTACGACTTTAACCCGCGCCAAAAAGTTGTATAAAATCATCTTTTACATTTTATCTGCAAGGAAGCCGGTTAGACTTTATGCAGTCGTAAAATATAATTTATAATCTCATTTCTGATATTACGATAACCTCTTTCTTCGATTCCACTTTCTTTTCCATTCCCTAAATGCGTTATAGGTATGAAGCAGAATTTAAATATACTTTACATAGATTATGGTTTGGTTGGAATGGCGATACGTTTGTGTCAATTCTAACGAGATGAAAAATTAAAAAACAGTCACGTTATCAGAGATGTTATACTGGCGAAGGTATTGCTTCGGTAGTAAATTTACGCTTTGCATTGTGTTCGTTTAAATATTAAAAATGGGTCGTTCGGTTAAATACTTCACCCAAGTTGAACTTTTCTCGACCGGCTGATATATTATTGTTCCCAAATTGTTCTCATTTTATGACGAAATTCTCCCCTCAACATTCCCCCTTTTTTGCTTTAAGAAAGGTATCCGCCGAGACAATACATGACACGTAATTGCAAAACCCTTTATGTCAGAAATGGCGGTTGACCATTCGAAACATGGATTATGTAACTGTCATTCGACATGTCACTGCGAATCATAACTTCTATCCTTTAACTCGTATCGTCCTAACAGATCTTTTTCAACACCGATCGTAATACGACTCTTTCCTTTCCTTTGACAAATCGCTTCGGACAAGCAGCTCACCCATTTCGGAGATTTTAATCGCATCGCAATGTTGCCAATTCCATTTCACCATGACGCGTCCATCTTACGTACGAGCGTTTCGTTTTAGAAATAAAAAAAAATTACTTCGAATTAACTTTTAGTACTACGCCGCTTTTTGCTGCAATAACGTCCGAATTTTATAACCTACTTTGGCTCGTAGCCTGAAAATTTTATCTTTTGATGCGCAATCTGGGCAAACTGCAATGGTTTTAATTGTATACGCCGTATCATTGCTAATTCTCAACAAACTTGCATGCTATTTGCTCTAAGTTATTAGCGAGTATTATTTACTCCAAAGGGTAGTTTTTTAACGCTACTTAATTTCTTATGCGCTAACTACGTTGTTGTCGTGTTGTGATCAAAATTATTACATTACTTTAGGAGCTTTGATTGAAAGTAAAAATGATCACATTGTCGGAAATTTATCGTTTCCGACCTTAATTCTGGGAATCAGAATTAATTTTTAAATAAAAATCAATTCATCCTATCATAGGATTCTTACTCTTGATTTGTTTATGTCCCACTTGTGATATAGCGTTATTTAAAAACAGCTGGTTGCTGTTTAAACGCACCTCAAACTACCTTCATTTTACCTCATTTTATCACTTCTCTTTTCGAATTGTCACTATGAGAAAAAACAAAAGCTACGAATAAATTTTACGATGACTACATTAAATGAAAACGAAGAGGAGCAGTTGCTCGATGAAATGGATACCATGGCGATTACGGTGAGTCTTTTAATACGATATTCTTTCAATATTCGGCCTTTTTTCTTCTCGTTTCTCAATGTCACATCTCTCTGACAAATTCGTATCCTTTTTTCTTCTTTGGTTTTCTTATCCATCTCGTCGCCTTCTCAACACCTAATCGTTCAAACAACATAAGCGTTCTTTAAATCGCGCCATCCTATGCGCGAATATTACTCTTAAATTATGAGCCATGTCTTAGCCTAACTGTATTTTATACTACTTTGGGCTAAAACTCGGCTTTCTTTCTTTCTTTTCAGGTTCGAACGACGAGGAGATGGACACCAATTAAGGACAACGCAATAAAAAATTAATTTATGTATTGGAATAATAAAATTTTTTGACGAGATGTAGTTTTGATTCTTAAATGGGCCCAGCAACATTCCTAGAGTAAAAGACGAAATTATTTTTGCGCCCTTTGCAATACCCCCTTTTTTCGTCACACATTATGCTTCAAATGTGAAGTAGCTTCGTCACAGGAAACAAATATTTATCAGAATGACTACGAACATTGGAGTCATTGTTACGTTTTTGTAGTTACTGCAGAATAAATATGTGGCGTTTGAGCCATTCCAGGAGCACGTAGATGCGCTTGATGGACCCCTTCGAGAAACCATGTGATAAAGAAAGGATCAACTTGTGGACCCCAATATTCGACAATAAATTCCCCCAATGGGTAAGTCTGGATTGGGGTACCAAAAAAAAAGATGCGCTTGATGTAAGGCACATGTTATGGGAATCTCAGCACAAAAATTTCATCTGCCAAAGTAGGTGTGGAAAGCAGGAGATGAGGGTAAAATTTTAAAAAATTGGTAAAACCATGGAAATCATAAAAATTGAGAAAACAACTCATTACACAAAGTGAAGGGAAATTAAATATTTTCCTCAGAAAACATCCCAAAACAATTGCTTGGTGTACCACTGTACAAAAAAAAAAATGATTAAATATTAAATTGGGCAGCTAAAATTTGCAATATGCTTTGATCGGGCAATATTTCATTAAGATAACCTGTTTTCATAGCCATTTTTGTAGGGGTGTGGGGTTGGGTGTGTAACCCCCTAAATCCTTTTTTAGGAACCTCAAGACCTTGTTTGGTACATATCAACTTTTTGGTAATTTTAAATAATTTGCTCTTTCCTATTTGACTTTATTGCACTGACCCTCCCCCAAGTAGCAATCCTACAACCTGGACTGCTTGTTTTCAACCGATTTTAAAATTTCTAAACGAGGGGTAGCTGCCAAAGTTGATACAGAATAGAGTATTATATCATTTGTTGAACAATTACACCTTCCCCGCCCCCTCAAAAATTTGTACGTGGTGTCAATTCAAAAATCTATCAAAATGGTTATGATGCGTGAAATATCGTCTCAGCAAAGGTTCTAGCGTATTTTAACCGTTGATGGTGGCCTTCAACTTAATTTACAGCCTTACTTTCAAAATACCCCTTTCCATCAAAGATAGGTTTGTTTGATTAAATATCATCGAAGTGAAGAATTTAGCAGATTTTAATAGCTTCTATTATTATCATTTATTCATTTTTGGGATTTTTGGCATTTTTTGTCTCCAAAAAATGATACACTTGTAGGTCATACTCATGGTCCCTTGCAATTGTAGGGTGTTTTCTGATTCACTTTGTGCATTAAGTTATTATTATTTTTAATTTTTATGAATTGCAGGAATTAGCTCGTTTTTTAAATTTTGGCACCCCCTCCTCTTTTCTCATCATTCCCTATATTAACTTTTACAGTTGAAATTTTTGCGATGAAATTCTCACATGATAATCAATCAAAACCTTCTTAGCTTGGTCAAAATTGATTATTTAGGTCTATTAGGTGAACGTTAGGCAATTTTTTCAACTTTTTTTTCATCGTTTCAAAATGTTATTAAAGTTGCATAATCGAATCGCCCTAAATGCACAGGTACCTTCGCTAATAGTCTTGCCTATTTTATTATTATTCTTGTTATTATTTCCGAATGCTTTTTAATAGTTGTGAATTAATCATGGTGAGATTTTTATTGGAATCCTCATGCTTCAGTTGAAGGGAAGGAATAAACTAAATGTTTGTGAAATCAAAACAGATGCATTAGGTGTAGAATAGGTTTCGATTTGTATACTGGGGATGTATTGTTCGTATTTGTATTCAGTAATTAGTACAAACACAGTTTACCTCGAACTATAGCTGGTGTGTTAAAATCGACGATCGCGCGGAATAATTTAACGCTTTGGTAACGTGTAAAAGTGGAAAGACATACCCGAACGAATATGTTAAACGGCGAACCCCATTTAACGAGACCAAACGTCGCTGTCGCGTACCACTGCTGCGTGAATATTAAAGAGACGTTTTTCACATTTAATGATAGCTGACATGAAAATAATACGGGAACAAGATTTTAATTAATTTACATATAAAGTATTCGTTTAGGATAGAATTTATTCGGAATACGTCGGTCGGAAATAGTGCTACCGAGCGTTGAATGAAGAAATTAATTTTTCACGTGTAAAAATATTCATTTATGCCTCTTTACAAACTAGTTTAATCGAGTAATTTATTTACAAAGGAGCTCGGCGAATTTATACGGTGGCGGCGACGCATTTAAGCTGAGCGAGTCGTTCTCAAAATACCATTCGCTTTGGCGGTTTCGTTAATTGAACCGTTAGTGTCTAAATGTTGATTGGCGTTCGCGTGTAGGCTTCTGATAACCACTGTCGGTGAACAGACGAAGCAACCCTCGTTGTTGATTTCTATAAGTAGGTATTTTGCTTTTAAGTTCGCGCGACCGATAATAATTTTCAAAGTAAACGGGATAAACGGTAATGAACGTTTACTTTATTTATTACGTTTAACGACAAATTTATGCGCCAGTTAACAAGCCTAATATGTTATACAGCCATAAAATTCTCTCTTTGTAAAGCATCCCGTATGCGAGTTACAAAGTTATTTTTATATTGTTTTCGTTGGCAAACGATCGTAGAATTTCTGTGTAAAAAGCGCTCAACGATTTCTTTTGAAATTTTAAATGAACGGTGTTTAAATTTTATGTTGCGGAGACGCGATCGTTAACTGGATGATGTTTGCGTTCCGACTCGACGAATTTTCGTTTGTTTTTAGAGGGCGAAAATTCGATATAGCCGAATTCACGAAGCGATTAATATCGCGGCGAGGTCTTCTGATGTAGTATTTTATTGCGAAAATATAAACGCACGTGATGGTTCGAGCTGTGGTTCAACGTGGAACAGAGATCTGGAAGCGTGCCGTTGTTGGTATCAATTTCGCGACAGCGAACGTGCTCGCCAACGCTCGCAGGGTCTTGGGATTTTACGAATCACTGTCGAGTTGGCAATGTTTGTTCAATTTTAAAAACGAAACGCGCATACTAGTTAATCAAACTGTCAAGAGATGGCGCTGACTGTTGTAAGCTTTAGTAATTTATACGTTTGTCAGAATAAATAAAAGACGCTTGTCATGAACAAAGTAAAGCCACAAATCGTTGTCAGGGCTTCGTCGTTTAGCGGACGCTTTTACACAATACGGCGGCGAAGAGGTTCGGAGCATTTGCAGTAGGTGAAAATAGCCGAACTTTTTTCACACAGACTAAAGCTAGCTAATCTAAACCAACTCTTTGATTCGTGCTCCGACTCGACGCCGATGTAATCGAGCATCGCCGTCAAATTCGTCTAATGACCGTTCGTCGCCTCGGTATGTGTTCGCGAAAGGCGATGATGTCAAACCGTCGCTCTTTGCCGACTACATGACAGGCGGTAGGTGGCAAATCTAGAGATAGAGCGTTCGGTTGACATAGTCGACGTACCTCCCGTTCCAAATTACCGCCTGTCAAACAATTCCACCGCCTCGGAAAGAACTATTTTTATTTCTCTTTCTACTACTAATGGTTTACATCTATCAACACAAAAACTGTCTTACTATTTGTTTTTTTCAACACTTTACTATATCTCTTCTCTTGTTTCCGGTCTCTTCGCTCTTCATCTTCTTAATTTTCCTCTACCGATTTCCTTCACCGTGTCGTAACTTTTTTCTTACACCCGCCATCGTCTTTTTCGCTACGATAATAAACAACCTCTTTTTCCCTTGACATGTTTCATTAAGTTTGCTCGTTTTTTTTTTCTTCCCCTGAAACACCAGCCGCAATCTAACACGTTCGAATGTTTTAATGGATGATTTTGTAATTTGAGAGTTTTTCAAACGATTTGGCTTTTGTTTACGCTCATCGCGTAGTTTCGTTTCGATTTATTTTCGCGTATTTGACCCCAACATACTGTGAAGCCCGTGATCGGGGTGATTAAATTTTTCAAAGCTCGAAACGCTGCTTTGACTAGGCACGCCAAAGTTACTCCAAATGAGAGAGATAGAGAATTGAAATTGTAATAAAAGTTTAAAAATAGATTAGTAATTTATTTTAATGCAGTAATTTTTTGGTAGAAAAACATCAGCCACAATTAGAGTCTCAGCAGTTGCGAAGGCAACCTTCGAGAACATGAAAAATTAATATTCGATAAAATCAAAGATTACGAACATTGATCAAGTGGTGTCAATAATATCACGCATCCGGAGTAATGAAGTTATATCTAAAAAAAAAAACAGATTTCAAGGAAATGGCGTTTTTATTTTTTTTTTAAAGTTTCATGAACACTTTGTTCGCAAATAACTAACCATAATTTATAACTAAATAGGTTTTTTGAAAGCTGAAATTTTACACTTTTCAAGCATGTAAAAAGTATTTTTTAAGATTGCCATGTTCACCTTTATTTTTTACATTAAAAAATTTATTTCGAGATATGACTTTCTCTGTGCAAAGCAACGCGAAGTCATTTTACAGGAAACCGATGCAACATACACGAAAACTGAATAGAACCAAAGTTGTAGAAAATTAAATTTCCTTTCTGCAATAAGCTATTAGATTTTCGATAGCTTCTACTATTTTCGAGATATTTAACGAAAACAAAACCTATTTTCAATTTTTTCAAAACTTCGTAAGTGATAACAACAAAATAACGCAATTTTAAAAAAAAGTTCATAAGAACTACATTGTGTAAAATTAACGTTTGTTTCGCGGTATACAATCAGGATTTTCAATACAATCAGATTTGTGTCCGCAATTTATCAAATATTTGCCAATAATACTTGGGATTTTTGAGATATAACATTATTACTGCGACATTTCTATTACTTTTTTGAATTTAGAGTTATGACATTGTTGTTTTACGATGTCAAAACTGGAATTTCGTCAAAATAAAGTTATTTTTTGATAAAGCATAACTAACTAAGCCGAAAAATGTAAAAATATAAAATCCCGTTTTTTGAGATATAACTTTATTACTCCGGATGTGCCATATGCCCAATGGGTGTCAGTACATCGGTGCACCTTAATTTTTGAATTTGGGAGTTTCTGATGATAAAAGAAATTACCGAAACTACAAAATATTATGAAAACGCTGCAAAAACAACGAAAGTTATGGACAAGTGTCAAAATATCGCAAAAAAGATCAAAAACTATAAAAAAAGGAACATGGGTACTGGGTAGTAAATCAATCATCTAAAAAAAAAATCAGATTTACAAATAATAGCAAAATATAACAAAACCCTATAAAAATTGTTGAAAATGGATGATAAAAAAAATGACCACTAAATTAAATACAAAAACTGGAATTGACAAAAATGGTAAATGAAAAAGTCTAAAAATTTTTTGGAGGTTGGAGCTACAAAAAATGATTGATCTAGAAATGACTACAAAATAAAATGAAAAGATATGAAATTTACAAAAAAATCAAAAAAATTGTGATACCAAAAAAAAATGGCGGTAAAATACCTATTTGCCGAAAAACTAACAATAAATCAAATCATCAAAAAACTGAGAAAAATTGAAATTGAAAATAAAAAATTTAACAAATTAGGTGGTGTAGGCGAAAATGAATTTCAGGAGTTTTGCACACTCGTCTTCTTTTTTTTTCAGTAAATTATTGGTTTCACATGTGTTATGGACGCTTAAAATTGAGATTTAAAGAACGCTTACTTCATGAACATCCACTAAGAATTCATATGCGTATGGCTTGTCAATTGCATAATTTTTTATTGCGATAAACATTTTCAATTTTTATGTGAATTCTTTAATATGTTTTTTTTTGCATTTTTGTCATTTCATTTTTATTTTTCAATCGTTGTTGGGCAGTTTTTCGATTATTAAAAATCTATTACAATTTTTCGTCAAATTATCTCTCCCAAGATCAGATGGTGTTATCTCGCATTTACTAAATAAGATGTCACAGTTGTATGGATAGGTAGGTAATTTTTTTCAATTTCAACGAATTTGTCATCATTTATTCACCTTGTGTGTGCCGATTTGTTTGTTTAATAGTTATTTGAGAGAGAAGATGCGGTCGCAGATTGTGTTTTCTCTTCTTACCAGAGGCGAGAGGGCAGCTGCCCATGGCGGCAAAATATCAAGGGCGGCAAATTTTGGTTTTTCCAGCTGTTTTTTATATGTGAAATATTTTATGACGATTTAAGAAAAAATTATGGTAGTCAGATGGATGAACTTATAACATATTCAGAAATCAGTTTTTAGAAAATATTGTGAAAAATTGAAAATTATAGTAAAAATGAAAACTGTTTTTTTTTTCGGCTGAGTTTTTTCAACTTCAAAAGGATAGTTATATAATTTTTTTTCACGCCTAGCGCCGGCAGGTATTCGCATGAAATTTGCTCAAAATTTTGTGAGAGACTCTTCCTAAAAGTGCAAAAAAATTCCTTTTTTGTTTTTTCCATAAAATTCTTCTGAGGGAGGCTGGAGAAAAAGGTAAATAGCTCAAATTTTTTTGTTTTTGATCTCATTTATGAAAGAGTGAGTCACGGAGACCAACATATCCAAATTTCAACTTCATAAATGCATTTAGAGGAAGAGTAAGAGCAGAAAACGGATTTTTGAGGAAGTTTTAAGTCATAAATTTCTTGAATCTTCCACATCTCCTCACCAAATCAATCTAAAAAGGTCAAACATTGTGTGAACGGTTAATTGGTGACCAGAATATGACCTCTTGAATTTGGGTCAAAATGGATACGAAATGGTAAATTATCAAAATTGGAGTAGAGCTTGAGGAGCCTCAAATTAGTGGTATTGTAATTAATATTAATTCATTCGATTGTTGGACATAAGAAGTGAATTACATCCCAAATTTACTTTCACAGATGATACTGGAGGAGGGGTTACTCACAAGGGGTCGAAATTTTTTTATTGTGGTGTCATATGATAAAATGAGCCCAAGTGACTAACCTATTTTCATTCTAGCTTTCCACGTGCATTTAGAGAGGAATTATAATTTGAAGATAATTTGAGGGATCTCAAGTAGATATAATTTAAAAAATATGTGTTCATATATTTCTTGCATAGCAATAAACGCTACATTTGTTCTAAATTAAAGTTCTTAAGTGGTTTTTGGAAAAGAAAGGGCAAAGGCTTCCAAACTTGGTATTGGTTGTGGCCTGTAGACATGAAGGACCTAGCAACATTATTTTCAAACCTGATCAAACCTTAGTCAAAACTCAGCTCTAATAATGTATCATGGCTGCTTACATTTTTTTTAAAATTTTAAATCAAACTTAAAAGTTTGGGTGATGTACCAAAATGAGCGTTGAAAAAAATATCCCGCATGAACATTTTTCATAATTTTTTTGGCGGGGGGAGGGGGTGGTGAAAAAAATTTACTGCCCGCAGGCGGTAAAATTCAAAGTCCGCCTCTGCTTCTTACATTGATTTTTTGACCCTCAGTTGCATCTTCCAAGCACTGTACTGTAATGTCGGTTCTCAGATGCTAGGATTTTTTTTACATTATCGACTTAGGGTAAAATATCAGTTGAATTTTTAAACAGAATTAGTTTATATTCAGACGTGACCGAGCATTGGGAATATGTACGTCGCGAATTTGAAACTACGTCCCAGTGGAAGGACTTTAAATACAATCAACCCTTCTGAAATAACGATTCGTCGCTGGTTGATCGTGAGTACTGAAGTAATATCGTAGTATATTATTTAGTAGGATTATGAACGACAAGAAATAAAACTCTGCTCTTAGACTTAACAGCGTGAATCCCCATCGTTCGATGCTTTGATAATAAAAACGTGAAGCTATTTTGGGCGGCGTCTATAAGAAATTTCAATTGTCGAATGTGATGGGCGATTTGTATGGAAAGCTTTTATGAAATAGTATCATACCTGACACTTCTTTTGTCGGTTCATTGTGGACGCCGTGGAAGGAAATGTTGATAAAAAGCAACGTCATGATTACCTTATAACAATGGACCTTTTACGCTCGACGCTTTGTCTGAAATCAAACGCCTTGTAATTAATGTTATACGGTCCCTTTTTTTCTTTTTTTTTTTTACTAACGCCTCGAATCGATAGTTGGGTATTATTACCTTGTTAATTATCTCGCTTCCTTTGATCCGATGTTACTTAAGCTACGCTACAGGGGTTCTCGAGGCACTACTGTGTGATGTTGTGAAAATTTTACTCACGTCGTCGAATGATTTGTAATATGGCGGTAAAATATTAATGTTACAGTCTTCTCAGCCATTAGGTTTTAACGCGATAGTTGAAATTTATTTTTCGCATTAATTTTTTCACCAAGTCGTTGTTTTTAAAAGCCGCTTTAAATCAACGAAGCGGCGGATGTACATTTCGAAATAGATGTTAGCCAAAATTTCGTTTCTACTCGATGTGACAGCTGTAGTCGTGTTTGGAAAACGAAAAAATCGTCTCGATTGTTCTCACTCGATGCTGCAGCGGCGCATGGGGCGGTTTCAAAATGTAGCTAAAAAATACGCGACCGTTGGCAAGATCTGAGCGGTTAACCGAGGTGGTGTTACCAGGCTGTCAGAATTGATAAAGTTTCAACGTGGAAAAATTGTAAAATGTCACGGTTTATCTCAATTAACGTCTGGTCTGAGATTATAAGAAGCGAAGATGTCAAGATATGTGGTTCGGCGCGATGTTAATTTGAACGTCTGCGAGTTTTACAAAGATGCGGAGGGCGTAACAAATTAGTGTTACAAATTGAGCGGTAAGCTCGGAACGTTGCCGTGTAACCGAACGTCGACGACGCGTCGAGAGGGTAGAAATTTATCTCTTTGTCGTTTCCATGTTACACCGAGGCGCTTCTATTTGAAATTTTTTTCCTGTCGTGCTGACCTTTTCATTATTGTCGCAGCGACCGAAAAAAAAAAAGGAAATGCTGGCGTGGCGATAAAATTTGATAACTTTTACGTTTTTCGAATTATCCCATAATTTGTATTCTAGAGCGAGGGTTTTTTTATCCTAAAGTGGCTACGTTTACGTATTTTTATTGCGTATTACGACGGTAAAGCTGCTTAATGGATGACGGGGTGGAAGTACTATACGCGGAAAATGAAATTAATATTTACTTATCTTTCTGTGTCACCGGCAAAATAAATGTGTGTTCCCTCGGCGGAAAGTAATTTATGTTTAATATATCTGATTAATAAAATTATTTACGATTCCCAAGCGATGGGGGAAATGTGTTACGCTATTGTTAACTTTCTTTTACGAGCTACGAATGATGTACTTTATCACTCCCGATGTTCGCATTTAATACGTACTTGAGAGACGCGCGCAGCGTTCTTTATATGTAAATGGTACTGTAAATGTCTAGGTGCGAATAAATATGAATATTTCTTCTATTTCACGGGCGAAAACGACGACAGCCTCTAGCCTCTAGTACTCGACTTCTGATTCTTTTCTGCCAAAAGTCTGATTCTGCCGTTCTTTTGGGTACCTTTCATCCATAGTAATATCTCTTTATAGATCACTTTAGAGGCGCAAAGAAAGGAAATAAGTTGTTCTGAGCACAGGTCTATCGGAGATTTTAAATTTTTGTTTAAAAAAATGAAAACAAAAATGCATGTAATGTATTCAGGGTGTTTCACTTCAATGGAACATCCTACATACCACATATAAGGTTAAAAGTTAAAAAAAAAAAATGATTTTTCAGAACGGAGAGGGGGGCATGTAAAGCTACTCAGGAAGTCTACGTGGACTGTGTAGTAAGCGATGAGCTAACGGTGATTGAAAAATTGTTAAAAAACGAAGTAAATAGTATATATTTTTTTATCAAGGTGACTTGCAAAGAATTTGGAAAAATTACACTTTCCCATATTTTCATTATTTCTCTAGATCTACCGACTTGATCGAACCATTTTATTTCTTAATGATACTAAATCGCATACTCTACATTTTGGAGCCGGAATCATATTTTTATCAATCTGAGATGATGAAATAAGAATTTTCTTATTTGATAACAAAATATTTTTCCAAATTTCATACCTCAGTCCCTTCAGGAAGTAGGGCAAGCAAACTTTCATGCATGAATGTCACAGCAGTAGCCCTATGTATGTTGTGTGGGAGGTTTCATTAAGTTAAACACTCTGTATACTAGGATGGTTCAACTTTCATTGTTTTTGAATTTGAAATTCACAATCGAAGGAATTACCTATTTTTATTTGATTGTGTTGTAATTCAAAAATTAAGGCAAATAAAGGAAATTTAAGGGTTGCGCATCGGGATTGAAATCAGTATGTCATTATTGTGAAAGTTACCTGACAAAATGGAGAACTTGCTTAATCATAGAAAAATCAAGTTATTGTTACGTATAAGAAAGAAAAGCGATTTTTAAATTCATTTGTATGATTTGTTTATCTGAACAACATGAAACAAAAAAAATTGATAATTTTTTTAAAAATTAATAATTAATTTTATTATCAAAGCTCAATGCGTCACTGTTTAAAAATGTTTATTTTTTTTTATGCAAAAATGAACGCAGTATTTTTTCAAGATGAAAAAAGCATTTTTAGAAGTTAAGAATAGAAAAAAAAACATAATTTGTATGTCTTGCATTTTTTAACCGCCATAATGCATATATATGCGAGCGTGGTGAGAGGAAGTTACTGAGAACATAGATTGCTTCCAAGCTCAGGTTCCTGAGAGAGTTTATAGACCCAAATTTTAAGTTTTAAAACTGTTCGTATTTTTTGCCATTTTTTTTTTTCGTTTTTACTGTCTAAAAAATAATCTTGAAAAGTGAGACCCAAAAATTTCTTTACCCCTGCGCCAATTTCGGCTCTCTTCGCTTGCATACGTGTATGCCACAACAAAGATAGTCCTCATGAAAGATACAAAAATATCAACAGGAGCATAACTAAGTCATTCTTCAGGGAAGGGGAATTTTGAAAAAATCACAACTTTTTGTAATGAAGTTCTCAACTTTTTTGACAAATTAAATTTGAGAAATGGTGTAAATTACAAAATAATCAGGTACAAATGAGCGCCATCATGCGCAGTTTTTTCATGTTCTTTTTGTAGTCGTCGTTAAAAATTTCATCACACAAACAACGCTGCACTTTGTATCTTTTTCCTTTCTCTCCTTTATTCATTTTTTAAAATTGAAGTTAAGTTAATAAAAAGTAAAGACATTATGCAGGTATACAATGCTCAGAAAAAAATCGGTGGATTATTGGTTTAGTGGGCAGTGGCAGCGGCTTAATTTTAATTTATAGTGTTGGGCGATTAATAATCGATGAATCAAAAATGTCGATTAATAGGTAAAAATAATCGGAAGAATCGATTAATCGATTATTAGAAGTAATTGATTATTTCATCGATTATTTTATGAAATAGGTAATCGATTAATCGGTCAATTTTCAGTTTTTATGTTTTTTTTTTTTTTTTTTAGTAATGCTTTGATATTTCTGAAAAAAAAAAAATTATTAAAAAATAATCATTTTGTGAAGACATTTCCATAATACGATGAAATCGTTTCTCATCGCATACCTTAAAATTTAATACGCTTGTTTTTTAAATAAGAATTGCGACTTGGTATAAATACTGTCATTTTTGAATAAATGATTTTGTTTTTGTGATTAATTTGAATAAATTATTTAATTTTTGTAATTAATTCGAACAAATGTTTTTTTTATTATAATTGAACACAACATTGAAAAAAAGAAATTTGGGATTTTTCAAATTCTGAATTTTTTTCCAACTCCAAATTTTCTCCAAATTTCTTTAAGTCTCCAAGATTTTTTTCAACTTAAATCTTTTTTCTGATTTTCTCAAAATTTATTTGTAGCCAAAAATTTTTCTCAGTATTTTTTCTATTAAAAATCTCTACAGTTTGTTTTAAATTTGAATGCATTTTTCAAAATTATTTTCAATTATATTTATTTTTCATTTCAAAAAATCAATATTCATTTGAACTTTGGAAACATTTTTTAACGCCACAATTTTATCGAAAAAAAAATTCAAAGTTGGCCAAAAATTGAAGAAAAAATTTTTAGGTTGAAAAAAATTAGATGAAGTGTAAAATTGAAAAAGTATCTGAAGAAATTTTGGCTGCAAAAAATTTCCAATGCTGAAAAATCGATAAAAAAATCAAAATAGATATAAAAATGTTATAAAAAATTTTTGAATTGTAAAAAATTTTGAGGAAAAATTTCAAGAGATTGAAAAAATCGATAGAAAACATTTGAATGAGTGTAAATTTTTATTTTATCCTTTATTCACTCGTGTTCCGTAAACGTTGTAACTATAGAGTATAGACAATATAAAAAAATCGATTAATCGATTGATAATCGATTGTTTCAATAATCTAGATCCGATTAATCGATTACTCAAATAATCGATTATTCCCAACACTATTACTTTACATGTTGTGATCTGTATGTCTGTCTGTCTATGTGTCTGTCTATCCATGCATCTGAAGAACGGAACCTAAGCATGATTAAATTTAATACATGCAACTCCGCTGCAACCGTTCGGCCTGATTTGCGAAGTTGGAAATTCTTTCGGTTATCGCGAATAGTCTGTTGTGCACTATACATGATTTAAGCTGGCATCAATTCGAATTTATTCGAGTTCTTATTTTTCCAAAAGAATATAAAATATTGACTTCTACAAAAAATTTAAGTTCCCAATTTTAACGTTCAATAATCATAAATTTCCCAACTTTTCAAATACCTGGGGGGAAGGTCCCTCCCATCCCCCCTTTACTTACGCCCCTGAATATCAATTACAAATGGAAGCTTTCTCTGATAATGCGATACCCTTTTTGGATTTCTTATTATTTCTCTATATAATATATCATTTTTTTGTATGTTGTCTAAGGCATACCTAGAATTGTTTGGCGAATTTGTGTATCCGTTTCAGATTGTCTGTGGCGTACCCAGGTGTGTAATGTGTATATACTTTCATACAAATTGAGGCAATCTGGGATCCATTACACGTATATATGGTCTAAAACACCAAGATATTAAGACTCTCTTCATTCAACTCTCTTTTTCGAATCATATAGGCTGTAATAGCCAAAATTCTTCTTAAAAACTCAACAAAAAAGTTTTATAATTAAAGAAAGTTTAAAAATGAAAGAAATATTCAAAAATTATGATTAAAAAAAAGAAATGTATTCTAAAAAAACATTTATCTAGAAGGTATGAAATCTACGACCCTGTCTTTAATCGTGATGCTGGCTTGATTAATAACTCTCGTAAGTAAAGGATGATAAAACAGCTTAACCTCGGGCGTAGTCAATTTATAATCCAAGCATACCTACGCGTTGAAATTAGCCCCGTAGAGTAGCACCATTGAGCTAATGCCTTTTAGCATATAATTGTATAGAATTAAAATCATATTAGGCAATTATACGTTCACTAATTCCTAATGATACTCGTCCATCGCACCCCGAAGCGATTAAAATAATCTTTTATACCGGCAGCGTGTAACTGCTGCTAGATTGTAGCATGCAGAATGTGTCAACTGGCGATGACGAGCTCTTACGAGCGTGTAATTTATACGGCAGTGTTTTTGATTCACGAAACAGCAACAGATTGTCGCGATATACGGTAGCAGCAGAAGGACGACGGCGACCTCGAATAGGAAATATGAAGAATGTTTTAGAAGCGGCTCGGTTAATTTACTCTAAAATATAGCCGCTAATTATTACATTGATTTATGGCAGTCTCCTTAGTGGCGAAGTGGGCTGAAATGAAACTCGTTGCGGTGTCTGTGTAAGGGAGTGAAAATAGAAACGTTTGGTTCACGTCGAATGAAGTATAGCGGTAGCTTTGTTAAGATGAAGGTTCCGGTGACATTTAGTACCATCCAGCGGCACTCTCTGTTGCCTTTTTTCTAGCGCCTCTCTAAAAAGGATTAAATGCTCGCTAAATATACGCGCTCGGCAGTTGGCAATGGGTATAAACAGCGGTATATTTTTTTCTCAGTATCTTCCAAGATTTACGAGTTTATACTGTGGCGACATTTAAACATAAAATCCTTAAATTCCATCGCTCTCCCTTATACTAGCATTACCAAGCGATTAAGTCATAACAATATGAAACGAAATCTGGAGAAATGGATCTGTGGAATAACCCTTTTCTCCCCATCACTGAAAGCATATTCGTGAAAGCATACAGGTTCAATTTTTTGGGACTCTACTCTGCTCCTTAGAAATAGGGGACGACGCTATTGAATTTTACTGGTTTTTTTGGCTCGCTAAATAGCTATTTTAATTAGATACGAAACGCCCATTCGTAGTTAATAGCGAAATCGTTGGCATCCTTATTCGGCGCGTAACTGTTTAATGAATTCGTAATGAGCGATAATTACCGCACTAATTAATAACCGAGCTCGATATTTCCATATTTACCGTTCGAAGGCGTTTTTTCTGCATTTCGAACCGCCCTTCTTCGAATTAATTACATTGCCGAAGTCGCGGATTAAGACAACGATAACGTGCTCCGGTCATAACCAAAAACGATCAAACCGTGTACCCGGTAAAAACCCAACTTCTATAACCATATCGTTCGTAAGCGAGGTAAAGGTCATTTGAAAAGGATTATCGGACCGATTGTCTGCTACGAATGGGATTCTCGTCGGCCTCTGTTCGCACTAAGTGTTGAAAAAGATCCGATGATGGTTATACGACGTTCGCTCGTGGCTGGATATGGGCCGAAATAAAATTTTACGAGTGGCGAGATATTTATGGATTATGGTTCGCATGCGTTCTTCCAATTACTGGTACGGATTTTATACGAATGTTTTCGCCAGATTTACAATGCAGTGAGTATGGTTTAGAAGAAGTTTTCGCCAAGTTTTGTTCAGCTCGTAAAATCGTCTTGATTTACTCACGACTAAGTATATGCACTTTGTATTATGTCATCGAGCGTTATATTTTATATTCTGATGTATTTACTTTTAGTTTTGCGAAAATGTTTTATTAGTTGGCGCGGAATGTTTGTCACTGATGTCTTGAGTCCAGAGAAATAAATAATTAGGTGCGGTTACGTAAAATTGTTTACTTTACGATAACTGTGAATAGTTAAACGTTGAAAACTCAACTTCCTCTCAACTTTCATGTAATATTTTTTAAGTAGGTAATCAAATAGAAACTCCTTAAAAATCAGGAAATAAAATAGAAGGAAATAAAAAAAAAAATTAATATTGAAGTAACTATTCGAATAATTTCAATATGTTGTTATTTTTCATAACCTAAAAGTATCAACTACAGAATCGCAAATTTGACAATTTTTCACTTTTTTTGTGGGGGGGGGGGGGGGAAATTTTACAGTTACTTTATGGGAGCCACTACACATGGTTTTTCCCAGGCTAGTTCAGAATGTTTCGCCCACCCTGCTTTTTACACATCCAAATTGACCAACTACAAAAGGGCATTTAAACATGATTTATAATATAATTTCAATTGGAATTTTAAGATTTATTGTTTGAGTTCAGCCTACCACACATCTAGTAACGAACTAGATAACTGATACACAATTATATTTTATTAGATACTTTTACAAAAATTTTTTATAAGTAAAAAATAAAAGAAAAAAAAACGTAAGCAGTCATGCCGCACTACTGGAGCTGAGTTCTTAACTGGGGCTTATTTTGATTTAGTAATAACCTTGCTTAACCATTCATCACTAAAGGCCACACCCAATACCAAGTCTGAAAACCCCTACCCTATCCTTTCCAAAAACATTTAAGAATTTCAATTTGGCACAAATGTAGTATTTCTTGGCATGAAATAATCATGCGAACACATATTTCTCAAATTATAACTATTTTAGGGTCCTCAAATTATCTTCAAATTTTGTAAATCCGCCATTTTGAATCCATTTTGACTCAAATTTAAGTGGTTATATTCTGGTCACAAACTAATCCTACAAACAAAGTTTGACCATTCTAGGCCGATTTGGTGATGAGATATGGAAGATTCATGAAATTTCCTGCTGCAATTTCCCCTCCAAAATCACTGAGGAAGCTAAAATCAAAATACGTTCGTCAGTTGGGCTCATTTTATCATATGACACAGCAATAAAAAATTATCGACCCCTCCTGTACCCCCACCACTGTTTTAGGTTGATAACCCCGCCTTCCCCCCTCCATCATCATGTATGGAAGTGAATTCGGGATATAGTATACAACTTATCCCCAATAACTATATGAATTCATATTAATTACATTTTTACCAACTTGAGGCTCCTTAAGCTCTACTCAAAATTTTGATAATACGCCATTTTGAATCCATTTTGATCCAAATTCAAGAGATCATATTGTGGTCACCAACTAACCTCAAACACAAAATTTGACCTCTTCAACTTGATTTGGTGGGAGATATGGAAGATTCAAGAAATTTCATGACTCAAAACTTCCTCAAAAAGCCGTTTTTTGATCTAACTCCTCTCAATATGCACTCAAGAAGCTGAAATTTGGATATGTTAGTATCCGTGACTCACTCTTTCATATGAAATCAAAAACGAAAAATTTGAGCTATTTGCCCCTTCTCCAACCCCCCTCAAAATTTGAGTGATCCGCCATTTTGAAATTTATCGAAAAAACAAAAAAACTATTTTTGCCCATTTTCAAGAAGAGTCCCTCACCAAATTTTGAGCGAATTTTATGAATACTCGCCGGCGCTACGCGTGGGGAAAAAAAAATATATATACCAAAAAGTTGGACATTTGCCATATGATTACAAATGGTCTGAAACGCAAAGATTTGAAGACCCCACCCTCCCCCGACCTTCCCTTCCCAAATCAGGTAGGCTGTAATAGCTATCGTTTTGTTAAAAACTCAGCTAAAAATACTGATTTTTAGAAAAAAAAAAATTATTAATAAAAAAAAAATACTAATTTTTAAATTAAATATTCAAATAAAATCATTAAAAAAAATTTAAACTTGAATTTAATCGATCAAATTGAAAATACAAGAAATCATATCTAGTATAATCTTATATGTCCTCAATCTTGAAAACCTTTTCATTTTATCATTACCTATTATTATTTTTTTCAAATAACTAAATAGGAAATCAAAAGAACACAAAATGTACCAATTATTGAACTTTTTATTTATCTTTCATTTTCCGGAAAAGTATGAGCTTTCGTGAAAATATCATAAGAATCAAAGTTGTAAAGCGTGAAATTTCCAACGACCTAATTTTCATCCATTTTTTTTTTTCGATGCTTCATTCTTGAGATATTCGAAAAAAATATCAAGAAAAACTTTATAGTTGAAAGCTCAAGTTGCTTTGAGCTTTCATGAAAAATGTATGAGAACCAAAGTTATAGAGAATGAAAGTTCCTACAACTTGATTTCTATCCATTTTTTCTCTACACCGCTCTGAAAATCTTTGAAATTTGAAAGCTCAACTTTCAGGCTCATTAATAATAACGCCTAAATAATAATCCTTCAGTTGTGATTCATGAAACGAAAGTAAAATCAAAAAATGAATTCCTCACTAGATTCTATAATCTTATTTCTGCGTTTCTTAAATAAGTACAACTTATTTACAATGCAATGAACATACCTCTAAATCATAATACATTTGCATTCGTTTAAGCTTACTCCATACTCGTGCAGCGAGTAACTTATGGAGCATCCTGTACACATGTAAAATTGTAAAGTGCTCCGACATGCGTAAAATTTTATTTCCATCGTTAGCCGGATTACCGAGATCGTTTCGAATGTTGGCAGTTAACATTGCTGGGGCTTTTTTTTTCTCAACTTCATCCAAAAAACCGAGCATTTCGGTATATGGTTTTTTCGGTCGCGCATTTCGTGTAACATTTATGTAAATGGACACTTCTAAACGATTTAACGGACCGGCTTAAGGCTTTTATAAAGAGATAAAAAAGGTATTAATAGCCGATATAAGTTTTATTTATCGTCGTCATATTTTCTCGCCGGTTTTTTACGCGTACACATCGTCACGATTCCATATACTTACAACGAGAAAATTAGTATAAAATATATTTTTTTATTAGCCGTGTTTTCCATTTATGTAATTGAGTAGTTAACTGGTTCGATGATGTTCGTATTTCGTAGAAAAACCGATAAAACCCCAGAGTGGAAATTATTTTAACGATAACTATCGTTTTTATGTCCAAAATTGATAGCGGCGATGTTGGTTTTTAATATTTTTAATTCGGGACGCGTTAACTCGTTAGAACGAGAGGGGTTTTCCGGTCGAAATTCTGGCCATTCGCAAGGTCGTCATGGTTGCCTCGGAGAAAATAGAAGTTTCTTTCATTTCGCGAATGAGGTACTCGGACAAAATAACTCTTGAGTTTGCACGTCCGACCGACCCAATAAAAAGAAGTCGTAAAAGCCGCCAAATGATGTTGCGTGAGCCATTTAGAAAAATTTATCTGACGGTAATGTTCGAAAAACAGGACCTTAATGGTTATTACGAAGAAAAAAATAGAAGGCGTCGTTACCGCTCGTATACGAGAGTCTAGATTCCGCGGCTAACTTATATTCTTTGTATATAGACTGAGTGACCACCGGCCGTGATAAATTGTTATTGGTTATAGCATTAGCTCTCCGTTGATATTGATGACAATCTCTAGTTTAGAAATCAGCTATAATATCGGTGACATTTTCAAAACGTTCATTTTTATTCCACTTTCGCCTTGTACAATGTGGTGCTATTTTTTGTAATCGTCGTCTTCATTTGATGAATAGGGATAACCTTTTGAAAGCTATTATATACAGGGTGGTTCACCTCAGTAGCAGTCCCTTCATACCACTTGTACGACTACTTTTGTGACACGTATGTGTGTTGGTTTGAATATTTACTCATTGAAGGGGCCTAAAATATATATTTTACTATCGTATCTACGATCAACTTGATGAATACTCTCTAGTTTAGTATTACAGTATATTTTTGCATTTTGGACCTTGTATTTTTCCTACCCTTCGTTGGTTTGAGGTGAAACTTTTTTTGCATTTTTGATTCGACTCAAAATAACAGTTTGTAAATTTCGAAAGGTATTCAAAGGAAATCGAATACCTCAGAATTGTCATTCATAGACTTTTATAAACTTGTGAGTTGAGGGCACCAACATATTAGATGAATCTAAGGAAGCTTTATGTACTCTCAGTCTGCTCAAATTTGATAAGTTTAAAAATGGTTAATTGGGACCAGACATATATCATGTCTGAAATCCAGCTTCACAGAAGATGCTGGGTGGAAGGAGGAAGGATTATTGCACTCAAAATGTGTTGTGGTGGTGGAAGAATAAATAAAAAATTATCAGAATTGATGGTTTCCTATGGCATAGTGAATACATATGTCTAATATATTCAAATCTCAGCTTACCAGATATGTTTGAAGACGAGTTGAAGAGATGAACGGCTTTTGTAGGGGAAATCACGCTAAGAGATATCACGCATCGTCCTAATTTTTTCTTCGCTAAATTACTTTGAAATCTGAAACTATACATAAGAAGTTTGTTTTTGACCGCAGTATGATCTGTTGAATTTTAGTCTAAATATGAGTACATCCAAAATGGCAAATCGTGAAGATTTGAGGTGAGCTTGAGAACTTTAGATTGCCAAGTGTGATGAATATGGACCCATGTCATTTTTGTGCGTAAGAAGCGTATTGTATCCTAAATTCACTTTCACTCATGATGTTGGAGGGGAGGAAGGGAGATTACTGTCCTTGAAAAATGGTGGGGATTACCGAAAGGTCAAACATTATTGATTATGTATCATATGATAAAGTAAACGCAAATGACTAACATATTCTAATTTCAGCTTCCTAAGCGAATTTGGAAGGGAGTTAAAAAATTATTTTTATAGAAGAAATCCAGGCTCGGATCTAGCAGGCGAGTCACCGAGAAAATCTCGGTGGGCCGCGAAGTTTTTAGGCCGATTGAGGTAAAAATTGGGCCACTTTAATTTCCATACTTTGATTAAAAAAAAAAAAAAAGAAATTCTATAAATCCATAATTTGAAAAATGAAAGAAAAAATTGGGCCGATTAATACTGAATGGGCTATTAAAAATGAGACTTCTCAGTGGGCCGGTAAATTTTCCAATTTCTGGATACAGCCCTGAAGGAATCGTAACAGGAAATTTCGCGAATCTTTCATATTTCTTTACCAAATCGACCGAGAAATGTCGATCTTCATATGTAGAGTTAGATGGGGACCAGAATGTGACTCCTTTAGTTTTTGTCGAAATGAGTACAAAACGGCGGATGGTTAAATTTGTAGAAAGGTTGAGGAGTTTCAAATTGCTGAAATTTGAAAAACATGGGCTCATGTAATACTTGTGCATAAACTTAGGGTATAAGTGAGGTTTTTCAGCCTCTGTGCTGATTGCAAACAGATGTTTTCGTTTTGATATTTTCTATATTGTTTCTTAACCTACTCCCTTTCTTGTGCCTTTCTGGCTACCATTTTTTCCCCTGCAATATCACGCGCCACATATTCCATACTTAACATGTTGATGGCAATTACATTCCTACCTAGCTTAAATTTTGAGATAATGATTTTCAAAGATGATCTCACTTTCCAAGCTGAAAAATATTTTTTGATTTTTTTTCTCTAACCCTTCAGTAAGTAGAATAGGCAGACTATCGTACCTAAGTGTCACCTAGGTAACCCTACATGTGATATGAAGTGTTTGTATCGACGAGGAACACCCTGTATACCTAAATAACGAAAAATTAACCAAGTGACTAAGGTGAGGTATATTATGTTGGTATTTTAGCATTGCACTTTGTTTATACCAACTAACAACGCATTTTAATCGGTCATCATTGAGTTGCCCATCAGTAAAACACGGTTACTAACTACAGATGTAAAGTCCGTGAACCGGAATACGTTTGAAATACCAGCGATGCAGCGCGGCGAATTCATTACGAATTCATTACGAGCATATCATTGCCAGGCGGCGCGCCGGTGGTCATTAATTCGTGTGAAATAATAGCGCTAGGTAATTGTTAGCCGTCAAATCTGTCATGTTGTATGTAATAAAAATTCAGTAGAAATTCAATTCGCTTTCTGCAGCTGAATAATGCATCAAGTTGACATCTAGGCGGACCCTCGCTGTTAAAGGGTTGATTTTTCTCGTTCGTTTCGTGCGTAGAAGTTTTTTATAGTTGGACGTTTCGCTCGCTTCTTACAAACGTGTGTATTTCGGTCACGATGTAATCATCCCGCTGCGTGATTCGAAGCTATGTTATTAATTTTTCAACTCAGTCCGACTGCTGGCGATTATATTACGCGCTAATATTTTGTAATTCGCCGCCGAGCCGTTCACCATATTTGTATATGACATTCGAGATCCTTTTAAATGATATAAACAGCTTGAGATTGACGTCAGTAATTGGTTTATTTGGTGGCCGACGAACTTCAATGAAATGTGTTCGAAAAACGTTGACGTGGGGGTAAATTGACGTAAACTAAGCGTTCAGACTAGCTTTCACCGAAGGGATGTTCGTAAATTGCGCTTCAGCCTATCGTTCTCCAGCCATTAAATTATTAGTACTCCTGACAGACCCTTTGGTATGCTTTCAAAATGTCTGAATTGTTGCTCGCTCTATTGGAACTGGAATGGGCCAATTTTTGGGTCGCGAAGGTAGTCGTGAATTTCCCATTGAATGGTTCCATCGATTAGGAGTACAGTGAAGGAAAGCTTGGCGAATTTTCCTCAACTTGTAATAGACAGTAAATAAATATTTTCGCTATTCGTAAATAATTTATTTCATGAAAATCGAGAAAAAGTTGAAAACAAATTTTTGGCTGTATGGATTCTTAAAAGACAATGATATGAAAAAGGTAGCGATAAAAACCTCCTTTTTAACGAAATGGATTTCAAAAATGTATTCATTTCGCGAAAAAACATAACAATTTATTCGCAATTGGTAAAAAAATTATTTTTATTCAATTAAATTTTTTAATTATAAAAATAAATGGAATAATAATAAAAAATTCTAAATCAAAAATTATAAAAATTATTAAAACAAAAAAAAATTTATATATATAGGTATACGTTTATTATTTAAATTATTAAAACAACATTCAATAGAATTAAGAAAATTTATAATTAGATTTTTTTTACTAACTGAATTTAATAAAATAAAAATTAAATTTAAAATTAGTATAATTATTATAAAAAAAAAATTATAAATTTGTGCGTTTAAAAAAAAAATTAGAAATTGAATAAAAAAAAAACGCACTCCATTTGAGGAGGTGGAAAGCAAAACGCAGTAACTCCATTTTTCACTTTTTCGAGTTAGCATCACTGTGTTTAGTAAAATTCAACGAGGAATTCAGTGGTACCATCACCAGAACGTTATCGTGATTTTAAACGCCTTAAAACTGTAGGAGAAGTTTGCATAATGCTGCAAAACACAACAAATCCGAGTCATTCGTTAGCAAAACGCAATAAGTCCACTTTCTTCGCCATTTTTTGTTGTTATTTTGGGCTAACTTGTAAAATGATGCCTCGCCTCAACTTTCGCAGAATCGAAATCTACGTGAAAAATTAGATAGAAAAACGTCTTGGTATCCTGAATTGAATAATGTTGTATACTAGTCTAAAACAAGAAGCCAAAAAATAGCTGCAAGAGTAAAAAAAAATCATGTATTTCTAAAGGAGGGAGGAAGAAGGAGAAGGGGAATCATCAAGAAAAATTACTTGTTCATCTTCATCACCTACCTAGGTCACTTGATGATAGATATGAACACATGTGAATAACTTTTTTCAAAATTAATGTATTTTAGGACCTTTTATGCCTTTTTGGGAAAAGTTTTTCATGAACCCTATAGAAAATTGAACGGGAAATATTTTTCAATATTAACAATTTTTGCGTAGGACGCACCGTGTAGAAGATATAAACAAAGAAGTGATTTTCGAAAGGGAATTCTAAAAATTGGTATATTTTGACCTCCTCATTTTGGGCTTACTAATGACTTTTTGAGAAAACTGTCTCACTCATTCTGTAGAAAATTTTATGGGGAACATTTTTTGATATAACTTATTTTGACGTAGAACCCTTACTTTCGAAGATATTAGGAAAAAATAGTTGAAAAACTGTTTTTTGCGAGGTTTTAGCCCCCTCCAGGGGTTAGCTCACCTCCTACGGGTGACAACTTTTTATACCTTGTTAAGGACACCATTCTGCACATATAATGTGAAATTCAGCTCACTGCCATTTTTTTCCAGGTTCAATCCTTATTTCTCTGTACTATTATACTCAAAATATGCCGAAATATTCCCCAACACATTTGGTTCAATCAACTCGGAATTTTATAGAACGTAAAATTATGTTGGATATGCCATATGTAGTGTACCACAAAAAAATATTCTCCGGAATATTATTCTCAGCTCTATTGATTACACATAAATTTTCATATGATTGAAAATATTGTAAAAGTTTTTTTACGATGCAAAAGATTTCCAGAGGCACTTTTTGTGTTACTATTTTCCTCCTCCCTCCAACGAACCCATTCAAATTGCATTTTCGTTCTTTTTCCATCTAGTTACATAAATTGCGGATTATTAATGCGAGTATACGCGTTTGAATAATAAGTGGCAATTTTAAAATCTTGTAGAAAAAATCACGACCTCGCCAACTATACGTGATACCGATTTTATCAGCGATTTTACACGATAACGACTCTGCGATACGGTGAAAATAAATTGGCTAGGTCGCCGGGGCAGACATTTAGGTGCACCCATTGTAGCGCCATCGTGCACGGAAAAAATAATACGTCGAAAAAAATCACACATTCGGCGGCACGTAGACCGTCGGTACGATCGTGTTTTAGCGACGTTTATACGCCTAACTTTTATTACAATGTACGACCCTACTTTCGTTTAATTGATGATTAGCCCATCATTTGTGAGTCAGGAGTAATTTTCATGTTAGTAAATATTCATTTTTACTCGACGCGGACCCCTTTATTAGAGTACATGTCGATTTTCTACGCGATGTCTAATCATAGTTATTCACGAGTTCGGCGTAACCTTCGAAAATACGTAAACGAGAGCCAACGAGCGTTTGTTATTACAATATCGTCGGTACGTTCGCCTCGTATAATACCAGGTAGTTACGAATGCGTATAAGGGGCGTTCATTAAATCGAAGTGTACCCGGTACTTAAGGTTGGAAAAAAATTATAGGTGCCTCGGCATCGTACAACGGCGCGATGTGCCCTACTCTGCGAACTGTCGAGGGAATTTTTTAATTATCCGTAACCGTGGCGCAGCCCAAAAAAAATACCAACGGGAACGAAATTAGCGTCGACAAATTCTATTTTCGGGTTCGCAATCTGCATCAAAGAGACGTCTGCATTTGACGTTTTTCTTTTATTCGCCGGCGCTCATTTATCGGGCGCGGTGAATAAAGGTGAAAATTTACCAGTCAAAACGCGATGGCTTAAATGTAAACGGGAAAAATAACGCGAAAAAACGCCCTTCTCTATTATCTTCTATTATACGGTGAAACCACCGCCGCTTCGCTGCTTTTTTTTAAATGTCATCTACGCTTAGTTTTTTGTCGCGCGTTATTTCGCATTTGAATTCAATGATACGTTTTCTGATTATTACCGCCGCGGTATTCCGGTTATTAATTTATTCGACGAATAAATTTTAACCATTGTTCGAGAAGATGGTCCGTTTTTATATCGTTTAAACAGAATTTTACCATAAATTATCCGCGCCTCGTAATAGCTTTCTTTATCAACGTGCGCGCGGATTGCGAAATTTACGAGCATTCGTTTTTCTACTATCTGCCCCCTCACGCTCTCCGTTCCCCTCTCGAGTACCTTAATTCGCGCTCCGAGTCGCGAGTTAATGAAATATCGTGTATTCGACGGCATCGTGTGCCAACATCCAGCATTCGAGTCGCATTGTTTTCACGAAACGAACTCCTTAATGAATAAATCGCTCTCTTCGTAATTCGCCGATTATTTTCGCCCCGAAAGTTACGACGAGTAATTGGATGAAAAATATGGTTCAGTCGCCGAAAACATTTCTCTATTTGTCAACTTAAGGAGAATATCGAAGCGCGGTATTTTCTCAGGTGTTTTTCTCATCTTTTTGTGAGCTGGTAATGTTTGGTCCATTTTAGAACCATTCTTTTTATTTACATTTTGATATTAGTAGGGTTGGATTCGGTAATTTGGAGTCTTGGAGCCCACTTTTGGTGAAGACCTTCGCTTGTTTCCTACCAATAAAAGAATTCTTCGTTAGCAAATATAAACAATTTTCATTTTAATATATAAGTAAATATACCAGTTGTTTCACTTCAATACGAGCTCTTTCGTATCACATATAGAGCCACTCAACCAATACTCATGTATGATAGTTTGCCTACCTCCATTGCTTAGGGGCAGAGGTATAATATTTTGAAAAATACATGTATATTTTTTTATCTTGTTACCTTTTTATTTTATTTCCCAAGTTGAATAAAAATATGCTGCTTGCATCAAAATGTAAAGCGTGCATTGTTGTATTACTGACAAAAAATTGTAAGCATAGGGGATAGAAGTGGGGAGAAATAATGAAAAATGTAAAAAAAAAACCGCAAGCACCATTTCCATGTTACTGGAGCTGAGTTTTCAATTATGGCTTACTCAGTTTTGAAATAAGATTCCTAACCCGTTCATATCCATGGTCCTCACCCAATACCAAGTCTGAAAACCTAACTTACCCTATCCCTTCTAAAACTACTTGAGAAGTTTAACTGAAACAAATGTAGTATTTCTTGCCATCCAATAATCATATGAACGAATATTTTTCTAATTGTAACTGCTTATGGGTCCTTAATTTATCCTCAAATTTTTAAGATCTGCCATTTTGGATCCATTTCGACTCAAATTGAGGAGGTCATATTCTGATCATCAACTAACCCTTCCTACGAAGTTACACTTTTCTAGGTCGATTTGGTGAGGAGATACAGAAGATCCGTGAAATTTCTTATAGTAATTTTCCCTCTTTTAGCCATTTTTTGCTCTAACTCCCCTCTAAATTCACTTGGGAGCAAAAATCAAAATAGATTAGCCACTTATGCTCATTTTATCACATGACACCTCGATGAAAAATTTTCGACCTCTCGCGTACTTCCACCACATTTTGTGATCAATAACCCTTCTTTTCCCCTCCAATTTCATCTGTGGATGTAAATTGGGAATGTAGTATACTTCTTGTCTCCAGTAATCATATGAGTTCATATTAATAACATTTTTACTAATTTGAGGCTCCTCAAGCTTTACTCAAATTTTTGATAATCTGCCATTTTCGTTCCGTTTTGATCCAAATTCCTGAATCATATTCTGTTCACTAACTCCACACATAAAATTTGATTTTTCTAGATTAGTTTGGTGAAAAGATATAAAAAATTCAAGAAATTTCACGACTCAAAACTTCCTCAAAAAACCATTTTCTGCTTCAACTCCCCTTCCAAATTTATTTAGGAAGCTGAAATTTGGACATGTTTGTGTCCGGGACTTAATCTTGCATGTGGGATTAAAAGGGAAAAATTGGGCCAATTTTCCCCTTCTCCAGTCCCCTCCAAATTTGAATGATCGGCTATTTTGAGGTACGTATATTGAAAAAATAAAAAGCACCTTTTTTGCAATTTCGAACGAATTTCATGGGTGCTATGCATGCGAAAAAAATTCTATAGGGTCGGTCATCATGAATATTTAGTGGTTCTTATTTTCATAACGTTGAAAAAGAAACGTAGATTACCAAAAAAGTTTTTAGGAAAACCAATATCAGCAAAAATGATAATGTATTGGCCTTTAGAAATATGTACCTATGAAAGAACATCCACCAAGAGTATAATATGATGGGCACTGATTATGAATGCCCATGAATACATTTTGATAACATAATATTTGTAGAGAATTTTTCATATTCATCTGCAAAAAGAAAAAAAGACTACTTTGATGAATTTACACCTTTTTCATTGCTTCTCCCTATCTATGATTACCACTGGCACTAATTTTTGGCTAGTAATATTATATTTAATATGCTACATGTTAAGTACAGACACATACCCCCTCTTTGTTTAGATTTCAAGACAAAATTTTTCCAAAAAAAAATCATTAGAAGTCAGTAACAGAAATAGATTTCTTGAGTTCCTCTATACGTGGATATCCGGGACGTCTTCACTTTTAGTATATAAAATAATAAAACGTAAGCAGCCATGCCGCATTACTGGAGCTTGTTTTGATTTACTAATAACCTTGCTTAACCGTTCATGACTACAGGCCACATCCAATACTAAGTCTGAAAACCCCTCCCCGGGTACCCTATCCTTTCCAAAAACACTTAAGAAGTTGAATTTGGCACAAATGTAGTATTTCTTGCCATGAAATAATCATGTGAACACATATTTCTCAAATTATAACTATTTGAGGGTCCTCAAATTATCTTCAAATCTTGATAATCCGCCATTTTGGATCCATTTTGACTCAAATTTAAGAGGTCATGTTGTGGTCACAAACTAATCCTACACACAAAGTTTGACCATTCTAGGCCGATTTGGTGATGAGATATGGAAGATTCATGAAATTTCCTGCAGCAATTTCCCCTCCAAAAGCCGTTTTTTGCTCTAACTCCCTCCAAAATCACTGAGGAAGCTAAAATCAAAATACGTTTGTCACTTGGGCTCATTTTATCATATGACACAGCAATAAAAAATTTTCGACCCCTCCTGTACCCCACCACTATTTTAGGTTGATAACCCCGCCTTCCCCCTCCAACATCATGTATGGAAGTGAATTCGGGATATAGTATACAACTTATCCCCAATAACCATATGAATTCATATTAATTACATTTTTACCAACTTGAGGCTCCTCAAGCTCTACTCAAAATTTTGATAATCCGCCATTTTGAATCCATTTTGATCCAAATTCAAGAGGTCATATTGTGGTCACCAACTAACCTCACACACAAAATTTGACCTCTTTAACTTGATTTGGTGGGGAGATATGGAAGATTCAAGAAATTTCATGACTCAAAACTTCCTCAAAAAGCCGTTTTTTGATCTAACTCCTCTCAATATGCACTTAGGAAGCTGAAATTTGGATATGTTAGTATCCGTGACTCACTCTTTCATATGAAATCAAAAACGAAAAATTTGAGCTATTTGCCCTCTTCTCCAGCCCCCTCAAAATTTGAGTGATCCGCCATTTTGAAATTTTCGAAAAAACAAAAAAACACTTTGCGCATTTTCAAGAAGAGTTCCTCACCAAATTTTGAGCGAATTTAATGAATACTCGCCGGCGCTACGCGTGGGGAATAAAATATATATGTATACCAAAAAGTTGGACATTTGCCAGATGATTACAAATGGTCTGAAACACAAAGATTTGAAGACCCCACCCACCCCCTACCTTCCCTTCCCAAATCAGGTAGGCTGTAATAGCTGTCCTTTTTTAGTTAAAAACTCAGCTAAAAAAGTAGAAAAATTTTCCTTTCCAAAAATTCGTGCAGTTTGAAGAAATTCATCTTTTTCTCTATTTTTGCAATTCAGCTTTTACTGATGCTACTTAATATATATTGGTAAATTTTTAATGTTGTGTTATTTCATGTTGAAACATCGAAATAATGCCGTTTTGTAGTGATGCTGCGCTACCCTAGAAACCCCTTTGAGTAAAAATCGTGCCTATATGAGCTCAAATCAAGCTCATACAATACTTGAAATCGATGAGTTATCATTTGTTTTTTATTTTAGAAAATATATCAAATTTTATGATTTTAAAAAATATCAAAAAAAAGTCCGAACTTTTGTTCCAGTTTGAAGACGACAAAATTAACTTCTGAATGCAAACAAATTTCATTATGACTGAAAATCAAAAATTTAGAAATTTTCAATTTTTGAAAACCTGAATCTTATTTTAGTTGATATTATACGCTTTTTGAGAGTTGTTTAGCATATATGTTTCCCTCAACTTGCAGCTCACTATATCTCTGGTCTTCTATCAGCATTCGAATTTCGAAATTAACTTTAAATTTAAAATATGTCGTCATACGCTTATAGTTCTATAGTGGGCTTCAAGTCCTTATTAAGAAGTACCAAAGTTCTTTTAATATTGTATTTTTGAATTTTCTAAACTGCATTTATCAGTATTCCTCTAGCTATAAAATAACAGTTAATGCCCTCAATATTCAAATCGTCCAAAGAATTAGGTAATTATTTATTCGTAAATTCAACGTTAAATCGAAAGCCAAAATGTTAATCTGCAAACGACAGCGTAATTTACACTCGTGACAACTGACTACCTCGCCGCGTCAAAATCATCAATAGAGAAGTAATCTTAAATTGAAATATCGAAAGAAGTGGAAGTCGCAATTTCCTTACTCATTGTATACCGTTGATTGAAAAACTCCCGAGCACTTTCGAGTGTCGATTTTAATTACGAGAAAATTTTCCACCTATTATAAGTATACCTGAAGCGAAACCATATAACCCTTTCGATCACCGGTGATGGGATTTATTGCGTGACATTTGTAGTGATACTAATTTACAACCTTAAATCATCTTATATAAGTGTAACGAAAAAAAAGGAAAAAAAAACGCGCACTCAAAAAGCAAAGGTTATTAAAAAACCCCTAATTGCGAAATAATGAGGAGTTAGCGTGATAATAGACGATTTATTTGACTTGTTTAAAAACTAACGCGAAACGGAAAACACTCATCACTCAGTCGCTGATAATGCGTGCAGCCTGCTGACACAACTGCTCGCTTCCTAGTCGCTTTTTTAAATTGACCTCATCAATTTTAGTCACCGGTGAAGGCGGGCGCGATGTATAGAGGTTTTTATTAATAATTCAATTGTTCCCTGTGTTCCCGCGTTCTGTATGGTAGATTTGAAGGTACGATGTATGGAAGGTGATAATAGGTCGACCAAAATGGTTTTTCTCTCTCGACTTTCGCTTCTGTGTATGATGTGATATCTCGATACGAACTCACAATTAGTTATATGTAACCGTCATATTCGGTAACCATAATTTCTCTCAGTTATCAGTAAAAGTGGTATTAAATTCGAAGAAACTTCATTATCATTTACATAGATTGGAGATCGTGTCGTACCAAATATCGTTACATGCAAGATCGAAATAGCAAATAAAACGCCATCGTGTTGTATATGCGCAATAAAAAAAAAGACTAGAAAAATAGGGAAATCTAGTGAAATATGAGCATTTCGGGGGAGGAAGGCGATAAAACAAAGTACAGCGGAAAATTTATTTCTTTAGAGTTTTTTTTTTCTTAGCCTTTTCAACGGGTGTTGGGGCGAACGTATAAATTATTTCGAAAGAAACTGTTCTTTTGTCGAGATCGTAGCCAGCGGCTCGAATAAATCAAATCGAAGACCTAATACAATAACGGATTAGCGAGTTGAGAACTTTTATGTATTCTTTTCTTACGCTACGAGAATCCGGTATCAGTGTTACATCTATCTCAATTTTAAAGACCGCGTCGTAGCTCACGCCAACCGTTATTTTTTACGACTTCAATCTGCGGTCATGTCGTGGCGCTGGTTCCAGTCGAACTTTCCAAATTAGTGGCAAACGCAATGTAAATGGTAACAGGCGAATGTTTGGATAAACTTTGTAATCTCTGCAAATTAGTTGTAATTACGGTCGCTCGACCGAACCGCGGAGTCGAGGTTCAATTGATATACGCCAGTTTGTAGTCAATTAACTAACATTTATAATGGATGCTAATTAACGCGGATAAATTAAGCATATTATTCCTTTCATCTTGTACTTATCGAGTTCGACGGCGCGAAAGTGCTCTTCAACTTGGACTCTACGTAACGCAGATCCTTCAAGCTTGTTCTCGTGTTCCTTCAAATTACCTAACTTTTTCTCTGAATGATGATTAATTTTGATGGAGTAAATTTAAATTGAAACTCGATGGATCACGTGACCTCATTCTAGACATCAGCAGAAACTACTTGGGAGAGTGTTACTCATACCTTCTTCAAGTTTCATTTGAAGTTACAGATTACTGGAATTCTCCTGGATTTTTAATAATATTGTTCATGGTAATATTTCAGACAACGAGTGTATGTACCAAAAACGTAAAAATCAGCTTCAAACAATTATTCTGTAATAGCCCGAAAGCATATCTAAATGCATAGAAGTTATGGAAACGCAGATCCTTCAAGCTTGTTCTCGTGTTCCTTCAAATTACCTAACTTTTTTCTCTGACTGTGAATTAATTTTGATGGAGTAAATTTAAACTGAAACTCGATGGATCACGTGACCTCATTCTAGACATCAGCAGAAACTACTTGAGAGAGTGTTACTCATACCTTCTTCAAGTTTCATTTGAAGTTACAGATTACTGGAATTCTCCTGGATTTTTAATAATATTGTTCATGGTAATATTTTAGACAACGAGTGTATGTACCAAAAACGTAAAAATCAGCTTCAAACAATTATTCTGTAATAGCCCGAAAGCATATCTAAATGCATAGAAGTTATGGAGTTACCTATAAAAATTTCATTATAGTTATTTATTCATTGTATTTCTTAAACGAACTTGATGCAACTTGATTTACGAAAGTGCATCAAAATTGCACCACTATTTTATCGTAGAAAACACTTTAGCAAAATGGTTATGCAACCTTACGTACATAACGCATGCAAAATAAATAACTGCCCCAGAGGAAAGTTCCCTCTTATAACTAACGATACATTTTTCATGCACGTGTGCAAGTCAAGTAGCCTAGTGCTGCATTTGAAGGGATATCCTATATAACCTACAGCTGGAAATATTCGTATGTGTGTAACGTTTATGGTCTATTTATCGAAATAGTATACGGGTACAAAATAACTCTATAGACCCAATATCTCATACCCCAAAAAGGAGACTACTGAGATGAAAAGTGTGGTTTTGTTACGCACCTCCCTCTATTGTCCATCGAATAAAGTAAGATCGAGTCGAGTTCGATTTTAAATTGGAAAATGAGAATGAAGAGGAAAAAAATGCTTGATTTATTTGATACGATTATTGCATTAGCTAACGAAAAATTTTATCTCGTAAGTATAATTTAAAAGTCTGACTCGGCTTTTTACGCTGCTACCGAAGTTTTCGCCTAATTAATTATTACCATAATAAATTCTAACGGCAACAGAGAAAAGTTTCGCCTAGTTAATATTTATGAAGTTCGTTAAAGCTCATTAGTCATTGAAGTCGAAACAAACGCTATTTTTATACCAAAAACGGTGCAGCGTGAAACGCGGTAGAAAAAAGTAATCATTAAATTGGCGGTACTTATTTTGGTCTAACTAGCATACACAGTCTCACTTTGTACACGGTTATTTACGACAGTCTCGCGTTATGTATGTTTACCAAAAAGTTGAAGCGGTGAAATATTTAATTTGTTAAGAGGCAGGAGCGTTTTTTTGAAAAATGATTCGCCATACCCGCCAGTAACATATGTCGGAGCGTTGGTTTTGATTAAACGTGCCGTTAAATTCGTAAAAGAATGTAATCGTTTTTATTACTTTGTCGGCGGCGAATTGGTAAACGGGCGGCGACAAAAATCAATGATGCGTGTTGATGAATAAGAGACGTTAAGAAAGGCAGATTACTTTGGGAAACAAGTTTACACCTCATCAACTTTCGCGGCTCGAATATCCTTTATTCGAGCGACTATTTATCGGTTTTGATCCTATCACATCCTGTCACACGATTCACATTTCTCGTAAATTCTACCATCTCCTTTTCCCTCCGCTTCACCGAGTTTGGTAATTTATTACGTGCTCGTAGTTTCGGAAAACCAGAAACTTCTGAGCTAGAGGTTCCAGAGTCGTGCGTGTTGACAAAGTATTCGACGTTGGAAAATGGGCTCGTTTTGTTTTTCGCGTAATTAAAAAATTATCGGCTTTCAATCGGCGATGGCTCGTCGAGTGGTTCTCATTCCCGTGAGAATATCATTTACCCGTTTCCTGTTGCTTTATTCGTTTCAAATCGTTGGTATTGTTCGAGCTTTATATAGACAATGTTTTTATTGTGAGTTAGTAAACGGGTGAGTTTTTCAAATTTCGAGGAAATTTATGTTTTACCTAACGATCGTCATTATGATGAACTTTTGTGCAATTTTATCTAAATAAGAAACTAACGACATGTTAACGCCTACAGTATTTTGAAATGGATTGAAATAGGCTTGCAAACAGATTCATAGTCGTATGTATTACAATTATACAAAAATAGTAGCCTGAGGTTTTTGTATCAACAAAAATCTTCCCTCGTATTTTATATACAAGATGTTCCTTTTTGAGCATACCGGCTACAAATCTCAAGTACAGCAACTCAAGTTACATACATGTTGGTTTGCATACCAAAAAATTTTAAGGAGCTGAAATATACAATGTTAAAATAAATTCGTTGGAAACATTATTTAACTTTTAAGGGGACTGAGTCGGTTTGTTGGGTTGAAAAAATGCACGTTTGAGTTACCTCAAAAAAAGATGAGTAGGAGTCTCCTGAATCATTCCTTGAAAGGACATCACTCAAAAATCGAAGTGCTAGTAGGACTTGATAAGAGAATATGAAAAAACATGTTGAGATAAGTTGGAAAAATCAAAATGAACTCCTACTAAAGAAATGAATGAACAACTGATGTTATCAAAAATGTAGAGTTAGTTCAGCGAAGGAACAAAGTTGAAAAGGTAGGCAAATTTATACCCTTCATAAATTAGTAGGTACTACGCCGTACCTACTATGCGTGGGATTTAGCCACTTCCCTATTAGATTTACCTGTACATAGAGGGCGTTACCATTGAATATATTTTCTATTTGACAATTGATCCAAATTTTGATATGATGAAAAAAATTCACTTCATAGCTTAGTAGGATTCAGACTATACTTACAGTGTTTAGGGTACAGCTGTATGAAATTCAAATTCTTTTTTTGTCCTACTACATTAATTGGTACACAAAATGTATAAACGTTGAATATATTTTCTTTTCAACGCAGATTCTAAATTCTGAAATAACAAACAAAATTCATTAGATAGTGTAATAGGATTCATAAAGTACATACTATGGATGGAGATTAGGTATAATAAGGAAATTAATTTCTCTCTACATTTCTGCTAAGGTTATCCACGTACAGGAAAACTGAACTTATAATAAATTTTCTTTTTGTCTGTTGTTCCAAATTTTGAAATAACAAAACAAATTAACCCAATAGCACAGTAGGACTCACAAGTATCTACTACAGATAAAGGTTTGGATTTGTAAAATTCAAATCGTATCTCAATCCTACTATATTTATCAGTACACAAAAAGTATTAGCTTTGAATATTTCTTCTTTTTGAACTAGATTCCGATTTCTGAGGTAGGAAAAAAAATAATCTTGATAACTAAAAGGGCACACAGTACACATACTATGAATGAGGTACAGGAATGTGAAAATCATATCCCATAGAGTTCCTACTAAATTTATCTGTAGATACACAAAAAGTTTAATCCTCAAAAATGTTTTTATTTTAACCGGAGTTTTGAAATTGAAGGCTACAAAAAAAATTCACTAGATCGTTTAGTAGGACTAACCTAGTACTTCTTATGGATGATACACCATACCCAGGAAGGAAAATGGGAGTCCTACTAAACTATCAGCTGCATCTTGTTTGTAATTGAAAAATTTGGAGCCAAGTTTAGGAAGAAAACATATTCAGGGCTCACATTTTCTATGTACATACAAACATGGTAGGCTTGTGAAAGGATATGAATTTCATATAACTGCACCACATTCCTGGGAGGGAAAATACATATCCTACTAAACTATCAGCTAAATTGTTTTTATTATCTCAAAATTTGGAGCCAAATTTAGAAATAAAATGTATCCAGCGGTCACACTTTTAACATATAAACAAACATTGTAGAATAAATTATGAAGTGATATGAATTCTATACAACTCTACTTGATACTTGGGAGGAGAAATGGTAGTCCTACTAAACTATCAACTGAATCTTGTTTGTTATCTCAAAATTTGGAGCCCAGTTTAGAAATGAAACATATTCAGGGGTGACACTTTCAATGTTTACACAAACATGGCAGGATTTTGAAGAGATATGAATTCTATACAAGTGTCCTCCATACCTGGGAGGGGAAATGGGAGTCCTACAAAACTATCAACTGAATCTGGTTCGTTACCTCGAAATTTCGATTCAACTTTAGCAAGAAAACATATTCAGGGGTCACGCATTCTATGTATTCACAAACATAATAAGATAGTGATGAGATATGAATTTCACACAGCTTTAGCCCATGCATAGTAGAGAAAATGCATGTCCTACTAAACTATAAACGAAATTGTTTATGTTATCTCAAAATTTGGAGCCAAATTTAGAAATAAAATATATCTAGGGATCACATTTTCTACATAATAAACGAACATTGCAGGATTATGAAGTGATATGAATTGTATATGGCTGTACCCCATACCTGGGAGGAGAAATTGTAGTCCTACTAAACCATCAACTGAATGTTGTTTATCTTAAAGGTAGGAGCCAAATTAGGAAGAAAACATACTCAGGCCTTACACATTCTATGCATATTCTTGATGACTAAAAGGGCACCCAGTACACATTTCATGAATGAGCTACAGGAATGTGAAAATTATATCCCATAGAGTTCCAACTAAATTTATCTGTAGATACACAAAAAGTTTATAACAGACGCACGCTGAATATTTATATATTAAGAAGATAGAAGATAGATAGATTCATAATAAGTATATAGATTACTGGAAGGCATTGAATGTAAATCATAACATGACGAGCGTAACGTTTGCGAAGCAAGCCGAAGGCGAGTAAAGCATATTGCACAAACAGGAATTTAAAGCGTTGAATAGATTAATATAAAATTATCTTTATACGATTTCTAAACAGCCAAGTTTCATCCTTGCAATGCTACAATAGTTTAAAAAAATGTTTTTTTCTAATTTTTTTAAAAGCACCTAATTATAAAAATGCACTTCCAAAATGGGTGTTTGAGGCAATAGGGGCACATAATTGTTCATTTTGCTCCATAACTAACTTTTCATTCGTTTTTTATGCAGTTATAATCCAAAATGAAAATTGGGTGCAATGTTTCCAACACCAAGAATGAGCTCATGAAATGTGCAACTCCAACACCAATTTGGACGGATTCATCTGCGAACTATGTAAATAATTTTCATTTTTTATTCATCTTTTGATTTTTTTTTAACCATTTCAATATTTTTTTATAATTAATTAAGTAATAAAGATAATTTTCTAAAATAGGTATGCACGTTTTTATTACATTAAATAGGCTTTTTTAATATTACCCATTTTGCCTCCTGATTTTCCACACCCTCTAAAATGAAGGCATCTAGAAAAAATGCAATTTGAAGTATTTTTTCTTTACTAAAAATTCTGAAAAAGTTCCTTCAAATACCCAAAGGATGCCTCTATACATTAATACTATTCAGATTCTCTAAAATAAAAATAGTTGGTAAATCTACTTAAATTTTATTAGCTATAGCCTATTTTGCACTGGTTTCCCCTACCGTTTGCTCCCTGTTAGAAAAGTGAGTTATTCAAATAAAAATTTAATTCAAATTATAAGAATACTTGTATTCGAATTCATTTTCGAAACAGTATCTGTGTCTGAGATAGTAGAGAGTTTATTCATTTATCAGCAAACCAATCATGATAAATTAGGTATTATACTCGCTAATAGATAATTAACAAGAGTTGATTTCAGGCTTATCTTAACATTCATTTTATGTTTAATTCGAAGAGGATGAACATTTCCTTACTGAAACCTTTATTGCTCATATATTCACCAAGTGATACAAAGTATTTATGCCTAGGAGCTTATAATATACATAGTTCTTAATCATGAGTTTTTGTATTATAAAATCTATATTATGTTTCATTATTATCACGTGGATTGAATTTATTACAGTAAATTGCACCTTTTTAACGGAAACTCCCACTCCAACTCCAATTCATCACTCGACCGTTCAAACTACAGTAGAGTTTCCATGGAATAAGAAGAAAAGTGTGCTTGGTGAGTAGAAGACACAAGTTTACGAAATGAAAAATCTAGATGTTATAAATACACTTGAGTATTGTAAATTTTCTTTTTTTTTTATTTCTCTTTTAGGAATCCTGAATGAACCTTTCGTTGGCTGTGAAGTAACAGTTCCAATCGCCAATTTGTTGGAGAAGATTGACAATGACGTGAAAATACTCAATACCTCACGTCCATTATCAAATGCTACGTTGAAAATGTTGCGTGAAAATCTAATTTTGGAATGGGTACATCAATCAAATTCAATTGAAGGTTTTACCACTAATCAAAAAGAAGTCAAAATGGTATTTGAAGGCCTCACTGGATCGTGTAAATCCCATACAGAATTTTTTGCGATATTAAATCACCGAGACGCAATAAAATACATGATTGAAATCATTCGAACAAAGGAAGAGCTTACTGAATTTCAGATTCGAAACATTCACTCTATCCTCATGACGAACATTAGACCTGAAATAGCCGGTAGTTATCGACAGAGTGACGTTTTTATCCGAGGTGCTAAAACAGATCCTCCTGAATCGGGTTATGTTCCCACCTTAATGAGTTCTTTGGTTGCCTGGCATAGACAGGCTGATCAAATGCATCCAATCGTACGCTCAGCTATATTACACACCAGATTTGTGATGATTCATCCCTTCCTTGACGGCAACGGTCGTACAGGTCGGCTGATAATGAACTATGACATAATGAAGTATGACTATCCACCTGCAATTATTACTATGAATGATCGAAGTTTTTATTATAAGGCCATTGAAACTGCGTGCCTTAGTAATAATTACACTGATATCATTTGGCTGATTACAAATGCAGTACATAATTCGCTGCAGATATATTTAAAATATATCTCACAAACAAATTAGGTATTTGAATTCGACCATATTAGGTACCATGTTTGAGCTCCATTTCCCTGGCCCCCCAAGTATTTGCTAGGGGGTTGAAATTATGCACATCGTTAGTGCTTCGTTAGTGCTCGTTAGTGCACGCATTATTTTCGTTAGTGCTCACCCCCAAGCTTAGATCTCGAATGGGGGGCTGGGGAAATGGCTGCCCCCCAAGTATTAGCTAGAGGGCTGAAATTGTGCACATCGTTAGTGCTTCGTTAGTGCTCGTTAGTGCACGCACTATTTTCGTTAGTGCTCACCCCCAAGCATAGATCTCGAATGGGGGGCTGGGGAAATGGCTGCCCCCCAAGTATTAGCTAGAGGGCTGAAATTATGCACATCGTTAGTGCTTCGTTAGTGCTCGTTAGTGCACGCATTATTTTCGTTAGTGCTCACCCCTAAGCGTGGATCTTGAATGGGGGCTGGGGAAATGGCTGCCCCCCAAGTGTTAGCTAGAGAGCTGAAATTATGCACATCGTTAGTGCTTCGTTAGTGCTCGTTAGTGCACACATTATTTTCGTTAGTGCTCCCTCCCCGTTCCCCCTTCTCTATAAAACTTTATAATATGTACTATTCAATTTCTCAATGGCATAATAACTATGTATGTACTTGAAATAAATTAGGTTCAACCAAATTTAATTTCAGACAATATCATTGCTAATACATAATGTATATTATTATAACGCTTTTGCCGATTCTCCCCCTCCTTCAAATTATGACTTTGTGATAATTTAGTGAAAAGGAAATCGTTAACAAGGTTAGTGAAAAACAGTTTCTTTAGGGGGGTGAGATGACGCGTTGTTTTGTTAAAATGGTTTTTTTTTCTTTTTTTTTTTACCAAAAATTAAACGTTGAAAAAAAAATTTAAAACCTCGTGAATCTCTAAATTTGAAAGCTGTTCATAGGTACAAGAATATATCGAGTCTGTAATGCTAAAATGGTCGAAGTGCCATTTTTGATTTTTTACAGGAAAGCTAAAAAACGTAATAAAACTTGCAATTTTGGGGCTTTTGAGGTGAAATTTTGATTTTGATGGATTAAGGTTATCAGTTTTCCTGTGAAAATTACAATTTTGTGAAAAAATTTATGGCAAATTTTTTTTCAGCACTTAATAGACATAATGCTATGATATACAAATGTACTTGGACGTTTGTATCCTACAGATTTGTGTGTGATTATTAGTGATAATAAATTTACGTTTTACAATATTTAATGTTCACTGTAACTTCCATATTTATTAATTAAAAAAAAATATCAAGACAGAAAAAAATTCGAATGTAAAATCTTTTTAGGTTTCCATTTTTATAGAAGTGATGGACTTGGCACTTTTTAAAATCAGTCGTAGAGAGCTATAAGTTCAAACTTTTCATTTTTTGTTTTAATTTTAATCAATGCAGCTCGCTTCAGTGAATCCGAAACCATCAAAAATTCAAATTTGAAAAAATGACACATCGACCCTTTTAACATTATACGGGATCGATGTGTAGAATGTCGCGTAGTTTCGCTTTTTATCATAAATAGGTAGTTTTTCAATGTTCCAGAGCTTTATTTCCATATAATTTCATTGTTCATTTTTAGCTTAGTTTTCAACAAAAAAAAAAAAAAAAAAAAAAAAAAAAAAAAATTGTAGCGTACCTAATAATGGTGGTGGTCTTCAAATCTTTGCGTTTCAGACTATTTGTAATTATCTGGTAAATGTCCAACGGTTTGGTATATACTACATATACAATATAAATAGTATGATGTATGTTATAGAGTCATGGATCAAAAAGAAAAAACATACCTTGGATTTTGATCAAATTTGGGGAGGTGACTTATTGTGAGTTGGAGACCTCTCAAAAAATTTTTGAGTCCCCTAGATGAAAGGTGAGGGAATTAGGAGGTCCCCAAAGTGTACCACCTTTTGAAAAAACGCTGTTTTCTGTGTTTTTTTGCCATTGAAAATGGTGTGAGAAATCCTTTTTAGCAATTTGAGTTTCTGATTCCTCTTAAACCATTGCTATTTTTATTTGGATAAAAGTTCAGATTGCTACAAAGGGGTCGAAAAGTTGTAGATCACGATATTGCAATATTATGAAATTTTTGCCGTCTCAACATGAATTAATTTTTGGCTCGGTAATTTGACATTGGGAAGAAATTTAAAAAAAATTTTTGTACCTGTGCAGCCAGTAATCGATCACAATATTCTAATATTTTGAAATTTTCACTAGCTTTGAAAGTATTTCACCTATATTTTTTTCCTTAAGCATTAGTAATGAATTCTGTAGGATTTTTGAGTACGTAGAAGGTTTTTCTTTCTTATTCTTTTAAGGGTATATTTCACATGCACGGTTTTTTTTTTAGTATAACTAAACTTCGCAGGTACATACTATATGTTATCTATATGGGAACCAAACTTCATAACGCTAAAAAAGTAACATTTTTGTGAGTAAAATTCTTTGTGAGTTTCTTATGAAAACTTTTGAAATTTGAAAATGAAGGAGACACTTTTCTTTAATCTATTCAGAACAAAAAATTTAAATTTTAATTAATAAGAAAGTTATAAGCGGTGAAATATGGTCTTCTCAAAAGTCAATTTATTTTTTCGTTTTTCTCGACAAATAATCACTTAATCAAAAAAACCTGTTGTGAAGTTTCTTAAATTCTTATTATAAGTGTATATTTCAAATTTCAAGAGAAACAGATCAATTGGTATTTGAGAATCAAAGATGTACGAAAATGGCCATATGGCAGGCAAACCAGTATGCAATCGTATATGTAGAATAGACCCTTAATAGCTAGTTAAATTTTCAGGGTATGCAGAATACGCGTTACAACTTGATACGTGATAACTAGATTATTTCTTTTCTTCTTTCTTAAAAATTACGAGAAAGTTTGATAAATTTGAAAGAAATTTGGGCTCCGTGCATTAGAAGTGGGTTCAATCTAATACAGAATCAAAAGGAATTCAGCTATTAAGAAAAGTAGAAAAAATTTAATGTTTCGAAAATTCGACGTACCGGATTTGAACTTCGAAGCGAATCATTGCATGTTTTTTTTTTTATTAACTCTATGCATAGATGTAGCATATACCAAACCGTTGCTCATTTACCAGATGATTACAAATAGTCTGAAACGCAAAGATTTGAAGACCACCACCGTACAGTACATAATGTAATCCTAAATGTATAAATTATACAACCAAAAACAACACTTGTTGTCAAAGTTTATGAAATTTGTAGATTTGTGAAATTATCAATTGCTCAACACTATTACTACCTATTTATGATAAAAAGCGAAACTACGCGACATTCTACACATCGACCCCGTATAATGTTAAAAGGGTCGATGCGTCATTTTTTCAAATTTGAATTTTTGATGGTTTCGGATTCACTGAAGCGAGCTGCATTGATTAAAATTAAAACAAAAAATGAAAATTTTGAACTTATAGCTCTCTACGACTGATTTTAAAAAGTGCCAAGTCCATCACATTCGAATTTTTTTCTGTCTTGATATTTTTTTTTAATTAATAAATATGGAAGTTACAGTGAACATTAAATATTGTAAAACGTAAATTTATTATCACTATAACAATCACCAGACTGCGACTTGGTCACACTAGGCTCACACATAGTTACCTTTTCGAAAAGCTCCCACCACCAATATGCAACCTATGTCATCAACAAAATATCACTGTCAACCACCTTCTCTTTCTGTGTCCAAAATTGTACGACATTCGAAAATCACTAAAAATCAAACAAGAAATAACCGACAACCCACAAAATATCCATAACATTTTCACTCTATTACAACGTTGCGGCCTTCTATTTAAAATTTAACCATCCTAGAGGTGGCGTGATAACCAAGGCAGTTAAAAACGCTACCAAAAAAAAAAAAAAAATAATCACACACAAATCTGTAGGATACAAACGTCCAAGTACATTTGTATATCATAGCATTATGTCTATTAAGTGCTGAAAAAAAATTTGCCATAAATTTTTTCACAAAATTGTAATTTTCACAGGAAAACTGATAACCTTAATCCATCAAAGTCAAAATTTCACCTCAAAAGCCCCAAAATTGCAAGTTTTATTACGTTTTTTAGCTTTCCTGTAAAAAATCAAAAATGGCACTTCGACCATTTTAGCATTACAGACTCGATATATTCTTGTACCTATGAACAGCTTTCAAATTTAGAGATTCACGAGGTTTAAAATTTTTTTTTCAACGTTTAATTTTTGGTAAAAAAAAAAAGAAAAAAAAACCATTTTAACAAAATAACGCGTCATCTCACCCCCCTAAAGAAACTGTTTTTCACTAACCTTGTTAACGATTTCCTTTTCACTAAATTATCACAAGAGGGGGAGAATCGGCAAAAGCGTTATAATAATATACATTATGTATTAGCAATGATATTGTCTGAAATTAAATTTGGTTGAACCTAATTTATTTCAAGTACATACATAGTTATTATGCCATTGAGAAATTGAATAGTACATATTATAAAGTTTTATAGAGAAGGGGGAACGGGGAGGGAGCACTAACGAAAATAATGTGTGCACTAACGAGCACTAACGAAGCACTAACGATGTGCATAATTTCAGCTCTCTAGCTAACACTTGGGGGGCAGCCATTTCCCCAGCCCCCCATTCGAGATCTAAGCTTGGGGGGTGAGCACTAACGAAAATAATGCGTGCACTAACGAGCACTAACGAAGCACTAACGATGTGCATACTTTCAACCCCCTAGCAAATACTTGGGTTGCCAGGGAAATGGAGCTCAAAATTTAACATTAATCAGAAACTATATCATTAGCAATATCACGAACTTTTCTTCTACAACTGTCTGATTCATGTTGAATCCATTGAAAATATTTCATCACTTCATAATGGGTCGAAAGGAACCTTAAATCAAGTTTTTCAGTCCCACCAAAAACTGGACACTTGAATTTTGCACAGGTTCGTTTATTAGTTTGTACTCTTTGCGCAAACATGTATGTATCCTTATGAGTAAAGCTCGTAAAAATATGCACTAAAAATGTCAAAATATGCATACTTACATTTTTATTTCGTTCCGCAAGTTTCTCAGGGAACTGAAAGGGTTAAATAAAAGAGTTCTTGGATGGATAGGTACTTATGTAGAGCAAAGACTAAATTAATATGAAACAATAAGAAGCGAAAAGAAATTGGTAACATCGGAAGAAGCAATTTTGCAATACAAAAAAGAATCACCAGATTATAGAGTGACCAAAATGTTTTTGTACCGCTTACAGACTAGGCAAAAAGCAATACGATCCATTACCTTTATATTTATTTATAGTAGCCGCAAAGGATTAGTTAACTACCCATTCAAAATAATAAATCATATATATATCATAAAATAAAGTTCAAATACAACAAAAAAGGTGAAATGATTATGTACCGAAGATTAAGTATAATTTCTACCTTGAAAGCCTCTATGACGCATGACGGGTTACTTTTCCCCAACTTTGCCAATGATTTCAAAAAAATAAAATAAAAAAGTAGTAATGTTTTGGTACACTAACTATACACTAACGATTGAGTATAATTTCAACCTTGGATACAGCTATGGCGGGCTACGTTTCCCTAGCCCCGCCAATGGTTTCAAAAAAATAAGATAATTAAGGAATTGTGCACTAACGAAATGTTTTGGTGCACTAACGTGCACTAACGATGCACTAACGATTGAGTATAATTTTAGCCTTGGAAACAGAAATGGCGGGCTACATTTCCCCAGCCCCGCCAATGATTAAAAAAAAAAAATTAATAAATAAATAAAGAGTTGTGCACTAACGAAATATTTTAGTGCACTAACGCGCACTAACGATGCACTAACGACTGAGCATAATTTCAACGTTGGATGCAGCTATGGCGGGCTACGTTTCCCCAGCCCCGCCAATGGTTTCAAAAAAATAAGATGAATAAGGAATTGTGCACTAACGAAATGTTTTTGTGCACTAACGTGCACTAACGATCCACTAACGATTGAGTATAATTTTAGCCTTGAAAGCAGAAATGGCGGGCTACGTTTCCCCAGCCCCGCCGTTACTTTTTTTAAAAAAAAGGTGCACTAACAAAATGTTATGGTGCACTAACGTGCACTAACGATGCAGTAATGATTAGGTATAATTTCAACCCTGAAAACAGAAATGGCGGGCTACGTTTCCCCAGCCCCGCCAATGGGTTTTTAAAAAAAAAAAATAAATAAAGGGTTGTGCACTAACAAAATGTTTTAGTGCACTAATGTGCACTAACGATGCACTAACGATTACACATAGTTTTAACTCATAATTTCAATGTGGCGGGGCTGGCGAAACGGAGCCCAAAAAAGAAAAATTTGAGCTATTTGCCCTTTCTCCAGCCCCCCTCAAAATTTGAGTGATCCGCTATTTTGAAATTTTTCGAAAAAACAAAAAAAGCACTTCTGCGCATTTTCAAGAAGAGTTCCTCACCAAATTTTGATCGAATTTTATGGATACTCGCCGGCGCTACGCGAGAGCTAAAAATATATCATATATATAAAGCTGCAAGGTAAAAAGTCGGAAATAATTCCAGAAAAAAGTCTAAATTAATTCCAGAAAAAGTCGGAAAAAACTCCCAAACTTTTTTTATTGCACCTAGAAAGCTAATTTTTTTTTTAATCGAAAACTCATAACGTGTACTATTAGTAAGAAATCCGAAACTCCAAAAAAATTGACCCTAAAGTCCCAAAAATTTGGGATAAACTTTGAAAATTTTGGTTTATTCAGATGTTTTCACGTCTCGAAGCGGTGAAGGAATATTTGGATGGGGAAGTAGAGAGGAGCCATCCTTAGCTGCCAAATCTGCTAGGTCGTTGCCAGGGAGGTTTACATGGGATGGCAGCCACGCCAGGACGATGTTGTTTCGATTCGTGGTGAGGAGAATTATTTTTTTGGCGAATGGATGTTGCTGATGGTCTGTACAGGAGCTGAGAGCATAAAGGAAGTTCAAGGAATCTGTTAGGATGAGATATGGGTTAGGAGAGTTTTCATCAACGATGTTTTTTACTGCTAGGTAGATTGCGAAAAGTTCAGCAGAAAGGATAGTGAGAAAGGGAGGGAATAAGAAGCGGAGTAGAATAGATTCGTGGGTTGCGATGCCGCAACCTAGTCCTACTGGTGTTTTCGAACTATCCGTAAATAATTTACGGTGATGAGGGTATTTTGCGAGGAGATAGTGAAATTCAGCTTTCCATATGTGAGGGGGCGTGCTTATTTTGCTGAATTGTGAGAGGTGTAGATCGATGTTTGGTTGGAATTGCGACCAAGGTGGGTGGGCGGCTGGAGATAGATGACAGATTTCAGGAGGGTACAGATCGATTGATTCAAGAGCAACAGAGGTTGCATGGTCTAGCCGGTGCGGAACAAATTGTGGGAGTTTGGGATTTGCTTTGTAGTGGAGTAGGGAGTTGATAGTTGTGATTCTTCGATAATGAGCGAGTGGGAGTTCGCCAGCTTCGCATATGATACTTTCAATTGGGGAGGTACAAAAGGCACCAATGGCGAGGCGGATCGCGGAGTGGTGAATGGTATTTAGAGTTTTAAGGATGTTTTCTTTTGATGAGCTGTACGCTGCTGAGCCGTGTTCAATTTTTGATCTAATGAGCGAGTGATAGATTTTTAGTAGTGAGGAGTGATCCATTCCATACGAAATGTTGGCGAGTTTTTTTATAAGGTTGAGTTTTCGAGTACAGGAAGCCTTGAGGTACTGGAGGTGAGTTTTCCATGTGAGTTTCTCGTCGAAATAAAGTCCAGTGTATTTAGCTGAATCGGAGGTAGGAATAGGTGAGTCTTTTAGCGTTAGATCAAGCGTATGAGTACGTTGTAGCTGGTTTATATTTTATGTTTCGATTTAATGAATTTTTAAATATAAAATTAATTTTAATTTTGACTTTAATAACTTTATTTTTTTTTTGGTTTAAGGTTAATTGGTTTTGTCCGATGAAAATTGGAGACCGTTCTGCGTAGAGCACTTCTGAAGTTGATTGACGGTTTCTTGTAGTATTTCCTCGCCTAATTCGGGGTTGTTGCAGGGAAGGAATATCGCTAGGTCGTCGGCGAATAATGTGAATTTGATAGGTTGGTTGATGAGATCAGAAACGTCATTTATTGCGATGTTGAATAAAGTTGGACTAAGGACCGATCCTTGTGGGACACCGTTTTGAAGGTTGAATTCGCGTGAGGTATTGATTCCAATTCTAGTGTGAAATTTTCGAGAATCGAGAAAATTTTGGATGAAAAAGGCCAGATGGCCGCGGAGACCATGTTTGTGTAGTGAGGATAGGATTTTTTGCTTCCAAATTGTGTGGAAGGCCTTACGTAGATCAAAGAAGATTGCTAACAGGTGTTGCTTTCTATCGAATGTTTCTTGAATGACACTATTGAGGAGTAATAGTAGGTCTGAAGATGACCGTCTTGGTCTAAAACCCCACTGGTTGTTAGTGAAGAAGTCGACAGATTTGAGGTGCCAGGTGATTCTCGCATTTACTATTCTTTCAAATAGCTTACAGAGAACAGATGTTAGAGAAATAGGTCGATGGTTTTCAACGAAGAGTGGGTTTTTGCTCTGCTTGGTAATGGGAATTACCTCTGCCATTCTCCATTGGTGAGGAAATGTATGAGTTGTCCAGATCGAGTTGAAAATTTCCAGAAGAAGGGTTTTCGTGTGGCCTAGAAGATGTTGAAGCATAAATGCGTGAATTTGATCAGGACTAGCTGAGGTAGGTTTTAGCTGTTGTAAGGCAGCGTTGAGCTCGTTTGCGGTGATTAGCGGGTTGTAGGTTTGTTTCATTTTTCCGCCATTTTATTTTACTTGAGATGCAAGCTATCTAAAAAAGCGCATACTTTCCACAATGCATGTAGGATACATTCACAATTACCAAGAAATTTTTCAAGAGGGCTCTTAATAATGCAGTTTCAAAAGTTACTCTCAAAAAATAGAAAAATTTACCGATTTTCACGGTGTTTTTTAATATTAACCTAATAAATTATCGCACCAGAAAAATAAGAGTTTTCATCATGCCTAAGTGTACAGAATGCATGGGGTCATTACTCATTAGGAATATCTTTTATGATATCGAAGTTGGGAATATTGGTCAAAGCTGATGTATTGTGTTTATGATAATTAATATCACAATTTTATATATTCCTATAATTAAATCATTATAAAAATTATTGTAAAGTTTATATAAATCAAATTTTGGACTTCAACACGTCACAATTTTTCTTCCAAGTGAGATAGAACCTTACGTTACTTTTTCAATGTAACGATTTTTTTTTAGTTCAGTTGGGAGTATCTCCATGCTTGAATGAATAAAATGGTGTCGGGAGTTGAATTTCGGAAGTCGATTTGGGCTTCAAACGTAGTCGATATCAAACTTCATTATACACTCCATAATCAATATATGGAGTCTGAGTCGAATTTGAGAACTCAAGGTCCTGATAAAACTTATTATGTCTACAAATTAAAGATATTTGTTTAAATTTTAAATTCAAAATGCGATTAGCATCAATCAGCGCGTAAATACCGATCCAACGCTCGACCCTTTCATTCCGAATGTTTCGCAACGATGGGGACGTGAAAAGAGAGAAAAAAGGTTTTCGGTAAAACTGCTTTTTAACTATTTTTTATCACCGAAAACGCCTACTATTAAGTTACTCGCAACGTCAATCTAATAAAATTATACTCGGGTCAGCGCGTTTTCGCCATCACGCTGCCTGGTAGCCTGCCATTATTTTTAGCGAACGTCGAGAAGAAAGCGCAATAAGGCTTAGCGGAGATTAAACAATTGGAAATTTACGACCGTTTTCAAGACATAACAAGGAAAACTAATAGCGAATTCCGTTACTTTAATCCTATCGCAGAAAAAGGCTCAAAGTTGCCAAGTCTAACCAGCTAAATCGGAAGCCATATATCTTTCCCTTCATGAAGGTAATTTTTCTTTCGAACACCCTTTTTACAGGGCCCTGATTCGACAATTTCTTTACTTTCTCCGACATAAGAAAACATTTATATTGTCTGGAAAAGGATCAGACGATATTAATTCATTACATATTCTCCGTCTCGCTTTTTTCGCATTTCTTCACCCCTTTTTTCGTCGCCATATTGCAATTTTCATTCGAAAGAAAATGGCTATTAATTCATCCGACGGCGTATTCTTTTTTTTGCATTTGTATTGTTGAGTTTTCTATTAAACGAATTAATTTCGTCGGGCGCGAGCGATAAATAAAGCGAACGTGGTGAAGAATTTTTCGCCTATTGAAGCGGCCACCGATAGGTAGCCTGGGGAGGTGCAGTCTTTGGTGAAACTTGGGGTGAGCTAATTAAAGAGCAAAGTTGCACACGTTATCTGTCTTTGAAAGTAGAAACGAATTATTTCGCAGCGTTTTGCCGTTATCAACAGTCATTACTTACACCCGTGTAGTCACACAGAAGCCACCGGATGTTGGCAGTTTCGCCTTGAAAAGCTTCAAGGTATTCATGAGGTTCGGCTTTTCACGTTCGCTGTAGAACGAATAAGATTTCGCAAATTATTTTCCGCAACGTTAAATCGCGCAATACGAAATTGTATAAGAAGTGATACTAAAAGGTACATTATTTAAGATAACTTGTCACGGGCATCTGTTTTAGAGGCGAGCGTAACGGCGTATTCATTCTACAAACTAAAAGTACATCTTTTAAGTTAAACTCTCTCCAAATGCCTCCAGCCTCGTCGATTAAGGCAACGCGTGTACATGGGTGATGAATAAGTTGCCTATTCTCCAAAACCGAATAAGCAACTTAATCAACTTGAGTGTCGAATAAATTGCATACGCAATAAAATAAGGAAATTACGAATTTGGTGTAGCGAAAGGAGACGTTTTGAGTGGGTTTTTTGGTGGATGAATATTGCGTCATCCAATTACTCGACACTAACGATGATTGACAGCCTCGAGAGTATTTTTCATTCGATTTACCTCTACGTGTGGACGATTGTGTTATCCCTGTCAAAAGCATTTTTTCGGCGTTGAGTTTGAAAATGCTCACGCAAATCGATCGAATTATTATTTTTATCTAAATTCTATGGAAATATTGTAGAGCTTTTTCCTAACGAGACGAATCTCATTATTGCCTTAATCAATGGCGAGTAAATCACAGTTTCCCGATTTAGAAGATGGACTTCTCGTTATACCGCCGCAAATGAAGCACGCCGAAGTTGTGCAGTACATTAGAACGTACAAAGACACCATCAGACAAATTATCATCTCAGACCGTACCGAAGGCATGAAAAAGCTACTCAAAGAAATGGAACATTGTATCAATTTGGAGTACCTAGAGTTAAAACAATGCGGATTTAATTCAAAATTGAATATGAAAAATGTATTCAAGAGTATATTCGACAAATGTCCCAAACTCAAGCAAGTCAGTAACGTTCAAGTACAGCGCGAATCAAGCGGTGTGAAGAATTTCCGCACGATGATCAAACGTAAAGGCCCGACTATCGTTGAAATCGGATTACAATCGGAAACGATGAAAGATTAATTCGTCACCGGTATAAGGCTCGGCCTCCCGCTACGCCATTAAATTACATTTCCAATTAAACGTTTCATCGTTGCATGCTTGTGAAAAATTATTCAGTTTTATCTTAGCTCGTTTATCATAAATCAAACGAATGTCGACGTATTAATGCAAATAACGTATTTTTTTTCAGTTTCTCTACGCGCTAATTCCCATATAATAACCCGCTGAAGGCGTTAACTAAATACATTTGCACGCCAGTTAAACGAGTAAATGGCGCCTTATTAAAGCAACTAACTGATGGCAGGAAATGAATTTTATGCTATATGTATAGAATCCTCAATATTCGCGTTTAAACATATCTCAGCGGGTATGCTTCGGACCCGCAGCAAATGTGAGAATTAAATTAAGAATTATCGTTTTTATAGCCCAACTACCAACCGTACAGAACACTCGAGGTAAGGTTTTTCCACTCTTCTAAATCCAAAGGTGAGACATATTTTTCACCCTACATAAACCCTTACTCTTTGTATTACTTGCAACTTGTGCATCCGTCAGATTTACTTTCTGGATCATTTAGCAGTTAATAAGGTATTCTCATAACCGAGTCCTATGGATTCAACGAACTGATCCATAGCCTTGAATCATATTACATTTTATTCAAAGCCGAAAAAAATTTCAGAACACGTGGTAAAATGAACTTGGAGTGAGTATCATATTGCTCGCACAAAAAAATACATCTCAGATATGATAATTGAATGCCGGATTAGTTGATTTTGACGCCTCGTGTATTGGCTCTTTTGTTGTCAATAGATCGTTTGACATGTTGCTTGATATTTGAAAGCGGAGTTCATTGTATGAATTCTTTTGTAATGCTGGCCGACGAGATTCGTTGTCATGGCCTATCGTTACATAGGAAAACAAAATACGCTGAGATTACATAGGGTTAACAGCACTGGGTGACAATAAAATCCTCTTAAGGGTCATATTCAATGAACGTATAATGTACTAGGCGAATATGCCAGCGAAATTACACTTTACATCCTCTGATACATGTAAAGAAATAGAGACATGTAATTTGGATTTATCGAATGCATTTCATTACACATAATCTTCAAACGTGTATTAACATCGAATGATGCTTAATTCTAAAATATCTCGTATTTTTCGTTTTCAAAAAATACCTTCGCACATTTGATTGAATATTATGTGATATCAGTTGGTATATTGAAAAAAAAAAAGTCAGTGTATAATGTTTTCGAGGAGTCAAATTTTTGTATGAATAAAAAGTTGTAGAGGTTATTTGAAAACTCTTAGCTGAAAATTAGAAGTTCTCAAAATCTTTGAAATTTCGAAGAAGTGGAATGTGTACATAAATATACTGCTTTCTAATCTACATTTCTGTTTTGATACTAAAAATGATGGATGCTTTTTATTTTAAGAAGATTCAAATTTAAAATTTAAAAAATATTTGAAATTTTTAAAAATCTATAATTTGAGATCGAGATCTAAAAAAATTTCATAACATAATCAACTCAAATTCTTCTCCCTGATATCTAATGTTCTCAAACTGAATCACACGATGGCATCCGTGGAAACACCCTAGAGGATACCATTTTTCAAGGTGTCATCTCCCTCCCTTTGCCAAACATTCTTATGTCCCCTCTGACTAGACGTTTCTTCTTCATGTTCAAAACCTAACTTCGCTGAAAATGCCAATCTCAAAGATACAGCATCTCATTTTCGAAAGAACTTCAACTGCCGTATACAACTCATAAATAATGAAAAAAAATGTATCTAAATTTTGAAAATACAAAAAAAAAATCGCTAAAACCCTGAGAAACTTCAAAAGGAGAAATTTCAATAATCCAGAAAATTCTAGAACTTGATTTTACCAGAAAATCTGAAAATAACTGATACATGGTATACCCCTAACATTGAAGAAATCTTGGAAATCTGCAAAATTTTAGTAGTAACCAGTTTTTTTGTAGGTTCCAAAATTCAGAATTTTTTTTTCAAAATTGGGAAATATTTAAAGTTGAAGTTTTTTCTGCTACACTGTCCCATATACGATAAAATTCTACGATAAAATTGGAAACGATATATTTCACAGCCCTATCACACTAGCAGAACTCCTAAACAATAACCCAATAACTCTTCGCCCACTCATACAATATACCCGCCAGATAAATCTCTTCACCAGCATCTAATATCAATCTAAATCGTGCCTCTGGCCTAAGCGGCGGTACATGGCACTACTACAAAAAAAAAAAAATGCATAGGCAATGTTCGTAAGTTGATGAAATTTTAGAATGTGGTTTGATTCAAAAAATTTCTGAAATTACTAAAACTGGAAAAGTCTTAAAATTTAGGACATTTGTAAATTTTAAAAAATTTCAAAACTCTAGAAACATCTTAGATTTAAAAAACTCATAAAATTTCGACACTCATGACAAGTTTTTGAATTAGTTATATTTCAAAATTTTGAAAATATTTTAGATTCAGAAAATAGTAATATTTAAGGGCATTCCTAATTTCTCAAGTGTAGGGGTATTTCTAAATGTAGAATATTTTCAAAATTCAGGAAACTTCTAAAATCTTGAAAATTGTTATAATTTGTTAAATTTCCGAAACCACAGAAAATTTTGTATCCAACAAAATTTAGGAAGATTTAACATAAAAAGTTGTATGATACGTAAAATGTCAAAATGTATAAAAAATATTCATTCGTTGAAGAAGTACAAGATGTGCCTGTGAAATTAGGGACAGAAGAAAGCTTGAAAAGTTGCCTACAATTTTTTCAACAGGTGATTCTTCAGATACGCATGAGAATAGGTAAAGTTTTGCCCCAAATCATTTACGTATGCAATCCGTATTATTGAACACAATAACGTTCAAATTATTGCCTAGTTCTTCCCATTAATAATACTTGAATTGTTATTGTATTATTTTCATCATAGATGAGAAATTGGAATTGTTGGTGATTTAGGATGCATGAGTAATGAATGAGTGGGTTTCAAGTCTCATACGTTACACAGAATATTGTAATTTCCTCATCGATCTAATATAAATGTATTGCCCTTTTTTCTCGGCTTAAAATGTCTACTTAATTTACTCAACCATTGTGATATCTTTTCTTCAGAAACCTACGTAATGTTAATATCTGGAATCATAGTTTGTCTTAAAGTCGTCATTTTGTTTTTGATTACTTGTTTCGTCATTGAGAGAAATGTGAGTTGGAGTGGCACAGTGTAGATACCAGTATTTTCGAAACACCCAGTATAAAAGGCAACGGCTCCGGTTCTGACAGTTTGGTGATGGAGTGTTGTTGGAAAACCATCATTCGTTATTAACCAACATGTCACCCTGATTAATGGTTAATCGTGTTTCATTCGTTTATTCGGCGGCTCCCCCTTTCGTGAAAACCACTCTTTATAACTCTGAGCATCCATCTTTGCTACCTGATATCATCAATTATATGTTTCTTGGTCGGATGGTCTTTTGTCATTTGTAAGTATAGTATATCCTTCTGACAAGATAATGCGATTACTCTGCCGGAAAATTTATCAAAATAAGTTAACGCCGAAAAGATTGCCACTTTTGTATTAATGAAAATGTTAGCATTTTTCATTTTTTTTTTTTGCCATCTCTCCAGTTTCTCGCCGAGGTCGCGCGGTTGCAATTATTTACGAAATGTGTCAACATTCGTATCCATTGGTGAGATGGTTTTTGTATGAACACGGAATTTGTTTCAAGTTCAAGGTCGATGTGAATGATCATCACGTACCATACGTTCCATAGGCCTACTGAAGAACCTGTTTCACGCTACAAAATGGAATCTTCGAAGGTGGAAATTCTACCTGGCTTGCACGCGAGTTGATAAGAAGACCAGTTTAGTGTTATTACCTATACTGATACCTGTCTAAAGTTCGTGACTGCCAGTAGCACTTTATCACTGATACGTTAGCATTATGAAGTAACTCTTCATTTCTTCGTATCAGTGATTCGAGTGTATTTTTTTTCAATTGGCGAGAAGTGTTGAAAAAATTCATTAATGTATTCGCGTTCGTTGCTCTCATCATGTACGCGTTATTTCGAGCTTATCATAAAATTAATTTCGCCGAATTGATATCCAATGCGTTAATCACAGTTTCTATACTGATAATGGCGGTTACCTTGAATGGTAAGTTGAGATTTCTGCATTTTGAAGATTTATTTGAAATTTATTAGGTGTAATGAGGGCTTAAAGATTTGATGATTTGAAATACGCTGTGAGAACTGACCAACGTAACTACGATTTTAATGCAGATGTTTGTATGTATCAGCGCATCGAATGTGGTGTAACCGGTTTAACAGTTGCATATGAGTGGGTGTGTTTGTTAGATGCGTACTTCATGAGTGAAACGAGTAGGTATTTTATCTCATACCTAGAAATACTCATTGGGTTATAAAGAATCGTTCAGCTCGATTAGAAAATTTTTTTCTTATTTCCTAATTTTACTTCAACTCTACTTCATTGCTATAGATGAATAAAATAATCCTAATAAAATATTTATAGGAGATTGGGTCATTATCATGGTTCATTTAATGAGGCAACTCGGGATATTACAAGTTCAACTTGATGATAACACTATTGATAAGACACTCGCTTGGCTATCGATGAAGGATTTTAGTAGATTTTGGACAACGACTATGATGTCAGGATATGGAACGTATTTTACAGTTGGGTTATTTCTTCATGTAAGTTTCCTATGTGTTCATTAAACTGCTCCTTCTATATTTGACGTTTCTGTACTGTTGAAAATATAGACGATAAAACTATAGAAGTATCGTTTATGTGAGAAATCCATGCAATGATTTCCTCCACAAATATGTAGAGACTACCTTACTAACAATATACTAAAAGTTCACATTCTTTTGTGGTAGCCATAGCACACAAGGGAGTTGAAAGCTGCAAAACGTAGTTTTTTCCTATATCTCCTCAGGATTTGATCGTAGGATGAAAATAGCTCAGTGTAACTTTGTTCTATGTTAAATTTTCTAAAATGTTTATGGTAACATTTTTACTTTACAACCCATAGGTGGGGAACTAGAGAGGTGTGACATTTGGTACTTTAATGAGTCCATTACAGTTGGTTTCATTATACTATGTAACATTATACATGCGATTGAAAAATTCATGTACGACAACTTTTGAGCACATACTAACTCGATCCTTTTTTTTTTTTTTTTGCGGAAAATCCTTCTACCGCTCGCAATACTACTTGGCTGGGAACCGCTTGTGGCATTATTTCCAACCAAGTAGGGACACCTTGGCGACCAACCTACATCTTCCCCGGGTTTTCCTCAGGCGGGTGTGCACCCCCCCCCCCTGAGTTCCACCACATTGGAAGTTCAGCCGTCGCTTCATCCTTTTTTTCTAGCACGATACTCACCTCTGGTGGGTTTCTGCACCAATTGCTATCTTGCCTTGTCTGCGCTGTGCGCGTATCTTCACGGTGGGCTGATACCCACCACCTCCTACTTCGGGGGTACTATGTACCTGGGTGCTTGATTCGTGACCCATACCTTTTCAGAGTGCGGTGGTCGCCTGCACCTTAGGGCCCTACTTCTGTCTGCATCATCCTGCCTTACTCCAAGCCGTGAAGCAAGGTAATGGCAGTCTGCAATCAGTTTGGTGCCTCGGCCATGAGGTCCGTCAAGTGTAGTCCCGCCCATACAGCTACTCGATCCACCATATGGGACTCGGTACCATGACACATGCCCAGTTTTCCAGCTAGAGTCGTTCACTATCCAACCGGGCATGCGCTTCCCGTGACACATTAGAAACCTACCGCGACAAGTCGAAATGTGCACGTTAGGGGTGACACAGGCCACTCTGCTCGCCTCAAAGTCCTCACTACTACCCGGTCCCGATCTCCGGGGTTCGGATCCTTGGACCTAGGTGCCACTTGCGTGACTAACCTCCTCTTCCTCTGCGATGGCAGCAGCTCCTCTTCGACGCCCCTGCGCTTGGCGTTCCCGTTCCCGCTCGGCATCCTCCTTCCTCAGCATGACATCGTTCACGAATGCTTGAATTGCTCTCCATGATGTCAATGACAGCAGCATTATCGGAACAAGTGTATCAGGGGTAAACCTGCCCCCTTTGGAAGTATTAGCTCCCTCCCCTCACTATAAATACCCACCTACTTAATTATGAATATTATCATGAGCAAAATTGTATAGCATCTTCCAACCACATACCAACTTTATGTGGGTTCTATCCCACATAGTATAGTTGAATTAATTGTAATGGAACTCATAAGAAAAAAAAATGCTTGTGAAAGTTATAGAAAATTTAGTGTAGAACAAAATACACCGACCTATTTTTTTTCTTTATGGTGAAACCTTGTGGAGATATAGCAAAAAACGTTTTTGGGGATTCGAACTCCCCCATGGGCTACGCTCACCCTATTAGAATGGGAACTTCGAGTATGTAGGTATTAGTGGACCAAGTTTCTACAAATCTGTGAAAAAAATCGTTGTTGCGAAATTCATAGTAAGAAAGTTTATGGATTTATTGAACTATTAAGTTTCATAATAGAATAAATTTCACTCTTATCAGTGGTACTACTACGTGAGGCAAAAAGATCATCCGGAATCATGGAAAAGTCAACCAAAACGATGGTTGTCTCGAGAACTAGAATTTGATGAAATTAAAATCAGCTGTTTAGCTTTATTGGTTACCAATACATGGTCAGCTTTGATGGCCTGCTATGTGTACAACGGAGGAAGATATAGTACTATTTATTATAAATGGGACGAATATGGTATTCTGTGGTGGTTTTTGCAATTTCCATTCTTATTCGTTTATCAAGTAATTTTATCGATTTTCTATTCACTGTTTGAATAAAAGTACATATTGACAGTTCAGAAAATTTATTGGATTATTGAAATAGGATTACACGGCCTATTGGTTACATAGATTGTTTCATGTTCCATACTTGTATAAACGCTTCCATAAGGTTCATCATAGGTACCTGCAACCCACGGCTTTCTCTGTGACCGCTTTTCATCCTGTGGAAATTAGCGTATTACAAATCGCTCTCATCGTACCAATTTTCACAGTGCCTATACACTGGGGTAGGTTAAATTCTTTTTTTTTATCGCTCACGCAGCAGTTTTGTAAAACATCTTATTTCGCAGTTCCGCTTTACGGGGTAACCATAAATTCTTTCTATCATGGTGTGACCGCCCATTCTGGTATCAATTTTAAATCAAAATGGTGGCAGCCCTGGCAAGCAGATGCTGTGTATCACGATAATCATCACCAATACGTTCACGTAAATTATGGTTTCAACTGCCATTATTGGGATATGGTGAGTTCTTTTAGGGTACGATTCTGATACGTGATGTGGTTACTTTTACCCTACCTATAACGAGGCGATGGAGTTACTAGGAATAAATGTGACTAAAATCTACGTATAGATGGCGTGTTCTTCCATATGTCGTAGTTTTTACTTTTGTTGAATAATCGTTCTTTTAAGGAAATCCTTTTGTATTAGAATATGAATTATCTTCGATTTCATTTTTCATAGATTCACAATACGTACAGGAAACCCGATCGTGTCTACAATAAAGACAGTGGGTTTAGTGGACGTGGTATTCCAATAACCGAAATTAGCTCTGAAGAACTTGAAAAAGAAATGCAAGAAAGGCAAACCGAGTCCAATGCTGCTTATGAAAAAAATAACAATCCGTTTCTACATTATGTATTAAAATTAAAACAAGTATGATCTCCTTAGCGTTTGAAGAAATTATTCAAGCCATTTTTGGCGAATCAAATCAGGATTACCTAAATAAAAAAATAACTGATGCTTGATAAGGGTGAAAAATTTCATTTAAAACGTCACAATTGTTTCATTCAATAACGTGAAGTCGAAACAACTGTATAATAATTTTTAAATCAATTTTTTAGTACCATTAAGTAATAACAGTTGGGTATTTTTCTTATTTAATTTTGCTCTTTTGAAATATTCTCTCCGCCAACTTTAACGCTGTCTGTATGAAGGGATAGAACTCTCCTACCCAGTATAACTAAAAAAAGAACAGTTATCTAATACTCCATATGCTAAGGTTGTTATGATTTTCTTTGAAAAATCGTTTATTCCATATCTTAAATTATTATCAATGCCTGTGATATATGCATTATTGACTTACCTACCAGGTCAAGAATTATAGTAATAACATAAGTGCTATGTTGTTTAATGTATAGGAAATATTGCATTTAAATATGTTGATTATTTTTGTTTTTATTTTTTGTTGAAGTATTTATGGAATATTTGCTATGTTAAATTGGGATGGTTTTTTACATTTGTTTAGATTTTCAATGAAAATTATTGTTAGCATAAGCAAAAATTATAATAAAATTACTTTTTAATTTGAATCCCAATAATAATAATGCTATAATATGTATAAGTATATACATTCTCCTCCTTTTTTTACCCAGCTCAAAATTATGAATCATCTCTGCCACAAGAGATATTAGGACCCTCAAACTACAGAGTATAACAAGTCCAACTTGAGAGAGGTAAAAAGGTTGGCTTAGATTTTTCTCGAGGACAGTTTCTTATTAGCTGAGTTTTTAATAAAAACCATAGCTATTACAGCCTACCTGATTTGGGAAGGGAAGGTCGGGGGAGGGTGAGGTCTTCAAATCTTTGCGTTTCAGACCATTTGTAATCATCTGGCAAATATCCAACTTTTTGGTGCATATATATGTATATTTTTCCCCCACGCGTAGCGCCGGCGAGTATTCATAAAATTCGCTCAAAATTTGGTGAGGAACTCTTCTTGAAAATGCGCAGAAGTACTTTTTTTGTTTTTTCGAAAAATTTCAAAATGGCGAATCACTCAAATTTTGAGGGGGGCTGGAGAAGAGGCAAATAGCTCAAACTTTTCGTTTTTGATCTCATATGAAAGAGTGAGTCACGGACACCAACATATTTAAATTTCAGCTTCCTAAGTGCATTTTGAGGAGAGTTAGCAAAAACCTGTTTTTGAGGAAATTGCGTTTTTTGTGTCACTCACCTTGCGCAGGCGGGTGTGGATAAAATTCGCTCAAAATTCGGTGAGGAACTCTTCTTGAAAATGCGCAAAAAGTTTTTTGTTTTTTCGATAAATTTCAAAATGGCGGATCACTCAAATTTTGAGGGGGCTGGAGAAGGGGCAAATAGCTCAAATTTTTCGTTTTTGATTTCATATGAAAGAGTGAGTCACGGATACTAACATATCCAAATTTCAGCTTCTAAGTGCATATTGAGAGGAGTTAGATCAAAAAACGGCTTTTTGAGGAAGTTTTGAGTCATGAAATTTCTTGAATCTTCCATATCTCCCCAAAATCAAGTTAAAGAGGTCAAATTTTGTGTGTGAGGTTAGTTGGTGACCACAATATGACCTCTTGAATTTGGATCAAAATGGATTCAAAATGGCGGATTATCAAAATTTTGAGTAGAGCTTGAGGAGCCTCAAGTTGGTAAAAATGTAATTAATATGAATTCATATGGTTATTGGGGATAAGTTGTATACTATATCCCGAATTCACTTCCATACATGATGTTGGAGGGGGAAGGCGGGGTTATCAACCTAAAATAGTGGTGGGGGTACAGGAGGGGTCGAAAATTTTTTATTGCTGTGTCATATGATAAAATGAGCCCAAGTGACAAACGTATTTTGATTTTAGCTTCCTCAGTGATTTTGGAGGGGAGTTAGAGCAAAAAACGGCTTTTGGAGGGGAAATTGCTGCAGGAAATTTCATGAATCTTCCATATCTCATCACCAAATCGGCCTAGAATGGTCAAACTTTGTGTGTAGGATTAGTTTGTGACAGGAATATAACCTCTTAAATTTGAGTCAAAATGGATCCAAAATGGCGGATTATCAAGATTTGAAGATAATTTGAGGACCCTCAAATAGTTATAATTTGAGAAATATGTGTTCACATAATTATTTCATGGCAAGAAATACTACATTGTGCCAAATTCAGCTTCTTAAGTTTTTTTTGAAAGGATAGGGTATGGGTTTTCAGACTTGGTATTGGGTGTGGCCTGTAGTGATGAACGGTTAAGCAAGGTTATTACTAAATCAAAACAAGCCCCAGTTAAAAACTCAGCTCCAGTAATGCGGCATGGCTGCTTACGTTTTTTTTTTTATCAAAGTGCCAATCATTTTTTTCAATAATCTCATTGAAACATGATATGCCTTTTTTTTGTTTTTTGTTGTCAAATTTTATGTGCGTATATGTGGCCCTTTCAGCTTACCAAATTTCATCGGATTGAAAAGTCAAATTTTGGTACGAATTGACTTAGTGTTAGTCATTCCAAAAATTTGTCGAAAAATTACGTCATTTTCCGACTTCGAAACAGCGCTGGCGTAATTTATCGACAAGCGCTATTTCGAATTTCGTTTCTCTTTGTAAATATATAATTGGCCGCGGGTTTTTTTTTATCTAAATTTGCGATTGATTATGGCATATAAACAAGCCATTCTTTTCATTTATAAATCAAGCGATATTTTGACTATTAATTCAAGCTGTAATTTGACGAAAAAAGAAAGCAAGCGATATTTGACGATATGGAAGACGATAAAGTGAGTAATTTTAGTTTCACTTTTTTTTTTTTAAGCAAAGGTTGACCCAACATTTGAATTCGCTCCGCCACCGTCTTTAAAAAGTTAGCTCATAATTTGTTCTTTTTTTTTGTTTTTTTTTTAACTTTTGATTTTACCCTCTCGTCCCTTTTCGTTTTTGTTTCAGGAGCCAAGAAACCTCTTGACGGCGGCGAACCCTAAATAATTCCTAATAATTATGTAATGTTGAATTAATATATATTTTTTCCCTTTTTTTTGTACTTTTTTTATTATCTCTTCCCACTCATGTCGTGACTCTTAAATTAGAAATCTTTTCACGCTTCCACATGTTTAAATTCACGACATTTGAAAAAGGCTTCATATGTCCATAATGAGCTCAAATTTTGTAAATATGGACTCGTATGATTATTGGCATGAAGATTTTTGAAATTTCCCAACGGTTTTGGTACGATAGGGAGGGGTGAGGGAGGCTATAGTATCATCAAGGTAGAAACCCTATGTTCTGAAATGCACGAAGTTGCATCTCAGAACTTGAAAAATTGCTTCATGACTTATTATATAATTATTGGCTGAAATTTACAAAATTTTGTTTCTTGACATTTCTTAGCAGTATGGAGTATGGTGTATGCTTATGTATCTGAAGCAAAATAAACTACATCATTCAGTCCGATAAACTAACTTTTATAATTCTTATTTTGGGTAGTGTCCAACTCGTTTCTTTTTTTTTTTGTATTTATTCTAATTCATATCAAGTTCAAGGTCAATCGTATATTCCCCTCTTTTAGTAGAACCAGTTTAACGACAACGTAACAACAAAAACCCTACCTGCATCTCACTCATAAAGAGTTGATAACAAATCCGTGTGTGGTAAGTGGTGTCGATGCTATTCGACTTTTGCTTTCAAATAATGATTAAAAGTAACGCTACGTCGTGTCTGAAATTCGAAAGTTGAAATGAGTATTTCATCGGTGAAATTATTATTTTAAAAGGCCAATAATTACCATATTTGCTTCCGGTAGCCTACGAGCATGTTCGAATATGAAGGCGTTTCGTCGCATTTACGAGAAAGTGAATTTTGTGAAATTGATGACCGATTGTTTAATCACTATTGCTATACTGGTTATGGCAGTAGCTCTGAATGGTAAGCTTCATTAAATTATACTTCTTATTTGAGATGTGTTTTGTGTATGAAAAGATGAGTTAGAATAGAGGTAAGAAGGGAGGTTTTTCTTGAGGCTTAGAATTTTTTGTAGGGTCCATTGTGCCCTTGAAAAAATTATAAATGTGTTCGCAGCTTATCAAATAAAATGTAATAGTAGAGTGAATTTCGTTTATCTTTCTCTTCCTCTCGGGTCTGCTTTTCTTTGTGCTACTCCGTTAATATGAGGAAAGGGCGACTGCATTCCACTTTGATGTTGCGAAACCTGAATGCGAACGAGCAGAGTTAATGCGTAATGCATTGACCAGTCCAACAGAGTTTTAGAATTAGGCGTGTTTGCATTCACCTACATCCAGTCAGTCTGGGGTTGACAGGTTTCTTGGTTGTTTTTTTCCTCTTTTGTGTTTACGTATCGTATGCAATTACGTAATCATTAGCTCGCCGAACTTGTCTTGTAGAGAAAATTTTTAGGCTTGGACAATCCAACAGATTCAAAGAAAAATTAATTATTATTATGAAATTATTCATAGGCGATTGGATCATAATTTACGTTCACTTAATGAAGCAGTTTGGTATTTCACGAGTTCATCTTAAACATAATGTTATGGATGAGGTATTGATGAAATTTGAATTAAAGGATTTTCGTAATTTTTGGATCAATACTATGTTGTCAGCATATGGAATTTATTTCACTGTTGGAGGTTTTCTTCATGTAAGTTTATTTTAATTAAGAAACGCTTACGATTTGAATAAGAGCGGAAAAAATAATGTATTAATTTGTTCTGGTAGTGGTATTATTACGTCAGGCAAAAGGATAATGCGGAATCTTGGAAATGCCAGCCAACACGATGGCTCTCTAGAGAACTAGAATTGGATGAAATTAGAGCAGGCTGTATATCCTTATTGGTTACAAATACGTGGTCTTCCTTTATAGCCTGTTATTCTTATAACGAAGGCAAATACAGCACTATATATTATCAATGGGATGAATATGGAGTTCTATGGTGGCTCTTGCAATTTCCATTAATATTTTTCTATCAAGTAATAAGATCAACTGAATAACCAGGCTGTACTTCTTTATCATCGATACATAACTAGATATCATATATTTCATTAGGATTACACTACGTATTGGCTGCACAGAATATTTCACGAGCCATATTTATACAAGAGATTCCATTATGTTCACCATAAATACCAACAACCAACTGCTTTTTCAGTTACCGCTGTTCATCCAGTTGAAATTAGTCTGGTGCAGTTCATAATGAGCATTCCTCTATTCACTGTTCCAATTCACTGGTGTAAGTAGAGAATTCTTTCACTCTCATGGATGCCAGGGTTCCACTGTTAACCCATATTACTTTTCCAGTTCCCACATACGTGGTATTCGTATACATGTATTATCACGGTATTTTAACCCATTGTGGAATAAATTTAAAAGCAAAATGGTGGCAGCCCTGGCAACTAGATACCATTTTTCATGATAACCATCATCAATATTATCACGTGAATTTTGGCATTAATTGCGATTATTGGGATAAAGTAAGTTTAGTAGCCCTTCTGTTTAATAATTGAATAGGACAATTAGTATTCTTTTTCTTTTTTAGTGCCAAACTACGTGGCGATCGTATATTCATATTTTTTCGGTATGATTATTCATTCCGGTATCACATTTAAAGCCAAGTGGTGGCAGCCGTGGCAGGCAGATGCGGTTTATCACGATAATCATCATCAATATCATAATACCAATTATGGCATTAACTCTTTTTGGTGGGATGTTGTAAGTTTAATCTAAATTTTTTAATGCTAATCATGGTCGCCACCTCGAGGAATTCGTGCTTGTTTATGTGTTTTCAATGTAGCCGGTATGTCAGTAATTCGCTTTTTCATTGACAGATCCACAATACCTATCGAAAGCCCGATAGGATATATAATGAAAATTTATATCATGGACGAGGTAAACCGATCGAAGATATTAGCCCGAAAGAGTATGAAAAAGAAATTCTTGAAAGACAGGCTGAATCTAAAATGGCGTATGAAGAACACAAAAACCCTTTTCTTTTACATTTAGTCAAATCAGCCAACCAAAAATGATGTTTGATCATAGGCATCTGTTTATGTTAAATACCTAATATTTGTTGAATTCTCTTCATAATATATTACCTGCATTTTAAGAATGTATTAATTATCTCATTTCTTTTTATTATATATATTTTAGAAAATGTTATCAAATTCGTTATATTCTTTCAAAGGAAAGATTTCATTGTTTTTGCTTGTTTAAAATTTTTCAAACACTCATTATAAATGACTAATCACGTTCTTATAAATTTATGATATTTTATTTCACTCTAAGATGTACATGAAATCCATTTTGAATTCCGATTTACATATCCTTTGATACCTCATTTAGTTCCATTTCCATAATAGAGGAAGATGTTCGTCGTTCAGTTGTTGTAGTTGTAAGATAACTAAGTGGGCCCTTCTTGCCCTTGAATCTTGCAATAAGCGATGGTAATGTAGAAGATATAGTGTAAAGGACTGGATTCAAAGCAGCGTTTAAGGGCAATACAAATACTGCAATCCACGCATATATCTGAAGACAAAAAAAAAACGTATCTTGTGAAAAAATTGAATGTTGGTGTGTATCTGTAGTGATGATCATCATTTCCACTTTTACCTTCGGAGATATCTTTAAATTGGCCAATGATGCAATACCTAGTAGTATAATCGGAATCCAACATGCTGCGTCCGCAGATACTAGGAGAGTCATTCGAAAGGCTAACGATTTCCCTGAATTACGATTAGAGGAACTGATTGATTTGCGTGATTTATTCGCCGACCAGTGTATGGAAATGTAGCATATTGCGATTACGGTAAACGATATGGCATTTAATACTGTAAAATGTTTTAATTAGTCAAATAGTTCAATTCGTTGAAAAATAACATGGAATTCAAAGATCCAAAATTTCCCCGTATTAAGAGTGAAATTAACAAAAATCAATTTTGAATTCATATTCACTTTGGAGCCATGCCAGAGTTATACTTCACATGTTTGAAAGTGAGTTTTATGAATGATCTATAAATGTTTGAGGCAGAGTTCGAATCAAGTCTTGAGAAGTACGGTGAGAAAATTCGAGTTGAGAGTTTTGCTTTAAAATGTGCTCCGAAGTCAAGATGGAATCAGAGTCAAACAATAGAAGTGGCTCTTAATAGAATGGAAGTAGTAGTCATTTTTTTAGACAAGTTTGAAAATAGGTTCACTCAAATTTTGAGAGGGACGAAGAAAACTCAAATGCTCTGAAACTTCCATTTGTGGTATCATAAGGTATGATATTAAATAATGCGTTAGAACACTACCATATCCAACTCTTAAGTTTGAAAGTAAAATCAACCTTTTAAAGAGATTTTGAATCTTGAAATTTCTTGAATATTCCTACGTACTCATCAAATCAGTTCAAATTTTATGTATAAAGTTAATGGCAAATAGAATATGACCCATTGAATTTGAGTCAAAATGGATGCAAAATTACATATGAGTCAAAATTCGAAGAAGGTTATAAAATAGCCTCAAATCTCAACTTTGATAAATATGAGCCTGTATGATTACCAGGTATCGAGTAGGATCCATTGTCCTCAAAATGTGATAGGTATCAGCACAAAGTTGAAATTGCATTGAGGAATCTCCTGGATCGTACTTATCCTCTCACCAAATGCTTTTAAAAATTAGAAATTCGGTACATAGGGGTTTTGGGGGACTAAATATAAGCCCTTGAATTTCGGTCAAAGTAAATTCAAAATGATGTATCGTTAACGTTTGAGAAGCCTTAAATAGCTGGCATTTGATGAATATGGGCTCATGTGATGGCTGTGGGCAGGAAATACTACGTATGCTGACTTTAGCTTCTCATATGATTTTGGAGCGGGTACAAGTGTAGGCTTTCAGGCTCAGTACTAGATATAGGCAGAAAAAGGTCAACAACATTATCTGCAAACTTGAATAAACCCCCCTGCGAACAGTGGGGCATGATTGCTCACTCTTTTTAGCTGAGTTTTTAACTAAAAAACGACAGCTATTGCAGCCTACCTGATTTGGGAAGAGAAGGTCGGGAGAGGGTGAGGTCTTCAAATCTTTGCGTTTCAGACCATTTGTAATCATCTGGCAAATGTTCAACTTCTTGGTGTATATATATATTTCCCCCTCCACGCGTAGCGCCGGCAAGTATTCATAAAATTCGCTCAAAATTTGGTGAGGAACTCTTCTTGCAAGTACGAAAAAATAGTTTTTTTGTTTTTCGATAAATTTCAAAATGGCGGATCACTCAAATTTTGAGTGGGGCTGGAGAAAGGGCAAATAGCTCAAATTTTTCGTTTTATCTCATGTGAAGGAGTGAGTCACGGATACCAAAATATAGAATTTCAGCTTTCTAAGTGCATATTGGGGAGGAGTTAGATCAAAAAACGGCTTTTTGAGGAAGTTTTGAGTCATGAAATTTCTTGAATGTTCCATATCTCCCCACCAAATCAAGGTAAAGTGGTCAAATTTTGTGTGTGAGGTTAGTTGGTGACCAGAATATGACCTCTTGAATTTGGATCAAAATGGATCCAAAATGGCGGATTATCAAAATTTTGAGTAGAGCTTGAGGAGCCTCAAGTTGGTAAAAATGTACTTAATATGAATTCATATGCTTATTGGGGATAAGTTGTATACTATATACCCAATTCACTTCAATACATGATGTTGGGGGGGGGGGGGAAGGCGGGGTTATCAACCTAAAATAGTGGTGGGGTACAGGAGAGGTCGAAAATTTTTTATTGCTGTATCATATGATTAAATGAGCCCAAGTGACAAACGTATTTTGATTTTAGCTTCCTCAATAATTTTGGAAGGGAGTTGGATCAAAAAACAGCTTTTGGAGGGGAAATTACTGCAGGAAATTTCATGAATCTTCCATATCTCATCACCAAATCGGCCTAGAATGGTCAAACTTTGTGTGTAGGATTAGTTTGTGACCAGAATATGACCTCTTAAATTTGAGTTAAAATGGATCCAAAATGGCGGATTATGAAGACTTGAAGATAATTTGAGGACCCTCAAATAGTTATAATTTGAAAAATATGTGTTCACATGATTATTTCATGGCAAGAAATATTACATTTGTGCCAAATTCAACTTCTTAAGCGTTTTTGGAAAGGATAGGGTAGGGGTTTTCAGATTTGGTATTGGGTGTGACCTGTAGTCATGAACGGTTAAGCAAGGTTATTAGTAAATCAAAACAAGCTCCAGTTAAAAACTCAGCTCCAGTAATGCGGCATGGCTGCTTACGTTTTTTTTTTCAATTCTTTCATCTTTACCAAAAATTATCAATACAAATGTTCAGCTTGAATAATGTGAAACCGTACTTACCTATGAAAATAATAACAGAATATTCCCATCCTTTAGGCTTCTCGTTGGTAATGTGTAAGGGTAAGCAGACACCAGATCTGCCATAGAAATTTCTGAAAAATTTGAGTATAGATTTCCCTTACTTATAAGAGTTTTCACTATCTTAAAAACAGGAATTACCCCACTTACTCGAAATAATCGACTTGGAAATATGGAAGTGGTATCAGGGATATTACTGCCGCAAAAATCCATCCCATTCCCATCAATATTACCGTCCTTTTGATTTCATCATGTCGTATTCGAAATGGGAATAATATGGAAAGTAATCTATCGACAGTAATAACTGGAATTTCATTCAGTCATACTGTATAGACTTCATTCGTGTAAATGAGAATTTAGTTCAAACAATTAAAATATTTTTTGCAACCTGTTAATGTGAATACAGTCAGTTCACTGGAAAAGGTGGACATAAATCCTGCAAGATTGCAACCGAAACTCATTCGCCATTTGAGATCAAATAGATAGTATTCTCCTCTATAGTATGCATCAGCGATAGCGATGATTAACAGATAAATTCCCATGAATAAATCACTTAGCGCTAAATTTTTAATTAAGAACGAATGTGCCTGTGTAAAAGAAATGGATCAGCTTTTCGCAAATTCAACATGATGATTGATGAAATGCAAGATAATATACCTTGTTGACATTCCTATTCGTATACCAGGTACGAATTATTATAACGAATACGTTAGCAATAACCGCGGTGATTCCTAGCACCCAAATGCATATTCTGAGCACAATGCTGGTCATTAAATCGTCGCAAGAGCTGAATTCATTTGGTGGCGGCCAACAGTACTCGAGGTTTCTTTTCAAACAGCAGAACCGAAACTCGTCCGCTGTTCTATTTGTTATAAACAGTTCCATTAAATTAATCGAATTCTTTCTAGACATATAAGTATTTTATATTCAAATATGATGACACTTACAAATGATTTAGATTGACCATGTCTTGAAATAAGCCTTTATCTATTTCACCAATACGGTTGTTTTGTAAGGCTCTATAACAGTTTAAGTTCAATTTATTTGAGATAGTTGTGTATTTATTGAAGAAAGTTGCAAAAAATAGATACTTACAATAACTCTAATTTATGCAACCCATGAAAACTGGAGACGTCGAATGCTTCAAGAGTATTATTATTCAAATATAAATTATGTAGGTGCTTCATTTCTTGAAATACGTTTGATTTCAACATCGTTAGGTTGTTATAACTCAAATCTCTATCACATATGAAAATATTGAAGTATCGAATATCAAAATCTAATATTAAGGAAATTAACCGTTTCTTCAAAGGTACTTACAAATATTTCAAATGCTTTAATCCATCGAAAGATAGCTGTTCGATATCGACTAATCCATTCTTCTGAAGGAATAAATAATGTAAATTATTCAAGTTTTGGAACATATTTGGCATTAATTTGATCAAGCGATTTGAATATAATTTTCTACTTGAAAAAATAGATTTGCATGTGTTTTAGTTCATAAAATACCTATATTATAAACCTTTTAATTCTCTGAAAATTTTCCAGACTCACAAAGTGTGTAATTTTTTCAATCCTAAGAAAGCATCTTTTTCAATTGTATCAATTCCGTTATTATTTAAAGATAAGGTCTTTAATGTCTTCAGTGGTCGAAAAATTCCTCTTCGAAGTTTCGTTATATTGTTGAAAGTCAAATCACTGTAAAATAAAAGAAACCTGTTGTAGAACGAGAATAAACTTACCTACCATTGAAAAAAAGGAAACAACCATTTTTTTTGTTTAAAACTTTTTTTTTGTTACAAGTAAAACATCACACCTATTGAGAATTAATGTTTAAAACATGTTTAAAACAGTTTTCAAGCACTATTAAAAACCTACGAATTGTGAAGGTTTGAAATTTTTCCTATGAAATCGTAATTTATTTTTTAAAAAGTAAATTTTTTCATTTGCAAAGATATTGATATAATTTTCGTGTGAGTTTTTCAAAATTCTTTTTTCTTTTTTACTTTTAGCTTGAACTCATAATTCAACTATAGATTTAATCTTTTTTCTAAATTTATTTAATTAAAATAAATTAATAAATTAATTTTCAAAAAATTAATTTTTTATAAATAATTTAATATAAAAAAAATTAATTTACAATTTATTTTAATTTAAATATTTATTAATATAAAGATTAATATTAATCATAAATAAATTTACAATTTATTTTTTTATTTTATATTTTATTATTAATAAAAAATCTGATGTAAGGACTACTTTGATGCAGTATTATTATAATTTTATATTATTTTTATTTATATTAATATTAAAAAAAAAATTAAAGTTAAATTATTTTTTTTTAATATTAATTCATTTTTCCATTAATAATTGATTTTTAAATTGATTCAATATAACAAAAAAACATGTTTTAAACAAAAGCGTTGTTGGCTTTTAGTGTTTTAAACGTTTACCAACCCTGGTTATAAATGGTATATGCAGTTGAGCAACCACCAGCGAAGCATAGGTATCTATTGCTAATTTTAATGTCGATAGATGTTCATTAATGCTTACAGCTCTTGCAAATTCAGTAATCCATTGAAAGAATCTTCTTCAATGATATTGATCAGATTATTATTTAAATACAGGAAAACTAAAACTTTTAGATTTCGGAAGATATTTCGTTTCAGTTGTGTCAACTTATTGTAACTTAAATCTCTGTGAAACAAGTTGAAAAAACAGATAATTATGAAATAGGTAATTAGATGCACAGTCATAATCTTAGAGAGGCTGTGCAATCAGCTAGTTTTACTTACAATTTAAATAAATTATCGGCACCATAAAACGTATCTTCATCAATAGTATCGAGATGGTTATTATTCAAAAGCAGACTTTGTAATGCCTCCAGAACTTTAAAAGTTCCTAGATTCAATTTTTCCATCTCATTGAATCCTAAATCTCTACAAAATACATCTGTATATCAAGAATGAAAATGTAACAGTACCAAAAATACTCATGGTCTGCGATATAAGAAGACATTTGTCTAGTTACTTACATTTTGGTCAGTTTTTCTACTTCATCGAACGTGTCATTTTCTATATTCTTTATTTTATTCGATCTCATTTCTATAATTTCCAAATTCTTTACATTAGTGAAAATACCTTCTGGCAATTCTTCTATAGAATTTTCACACAAGCTTCTGAAATAGTTCGTTTAATCATTTTTTTTTTTTTTTTTGTAGATTCCAATCTAGTCATAATTATTTATGTTGTATGGTATAGGTAGATTCCTACTGCTGACTACTTACAAGATTTCCAAAGTTGTAATATTTTGGAACAAATATGGACTTAGGTTAACTATATCATTCTTATCCAGTCGCCTAAAAAAAGCGAGTTAAATCAGTCGTTAAATTAATGAGGTATACATATATTTTCAAAATAATTCTGTTCTCTGACTCACAAAATCTCCAACTTCGTAAAAGATAGAAAAGCAAAATCGCTTAAAGCTCCGAATAGCCCCAGTTTATTATCTTTCAAATCACTGAAACAGAAAAACAACGTATACTAATTCGTTACTGAATGCAAATAATTCCACTGTCTTATAATTAATTATACAGGTGCTCACAGTTCTTCGAAATTCTTGAAAATCCTGTCTGGTAGAGATACGAGTTTAGCGCCGTAGCAAATTAATGCCTTTGCGTAATAATGATTGTATGATTTCCATTCGCAGGAACAATTTATAAAATTATAGTGAAAGAAGCAAGTAATATAATCCTCTTCATCTGAAAAAAAGTAAGCAGCCATGCCTCATTATTGGAGCCGAGTTTTTAATTGAGGTTCGTTCAGGTTTTCAAAAAAAAAACGTTGCTAATCCCTTCATGTTTAAAGACATCCAATATCACGTCTGAAAACCCCTATCCCTTCCAAAACCACTTGAGAAGTTAAATTTAGCGCGAATATACGTAGTATTTCTTGCCATCCAATAATCATTGGTCATCAGCTAACCGTACATGTAAAGTTAATCTTTCTAGGTCAATTTGGTGAGGAGGTACAGAAGATTCGTGAAATTTCTTGCAGCAGTTTCCCCTCCAAAAGCTGTTTTTTGCTCCAACACCTCTCTAAATTCATGTAGGAAGCTAAAATTAGTATAAGTTGGTCACTTGGGCTCATTTTATCATATGAAACCACAGTGAAACATTTTTGACCTCTCATGTACCCCAACCACATTTTGAGATCGATAACCCCTCTTTCCCCTCCAACATCGTGTATAGAAGTTTTTTTTTTTGTTTTTGTGCCGTGTACTGCCGCTTAGGCCAGAGGCACGTGGTATTTAAGGGTGGTTAGATTAAGTGAAGAAGATTGGCTTTTTGAGGAAGGTGAGGAGGGAAATTATTGTTGAGTGGTTGTTGAGGACTTCGGCGAGATATGTAGGACTGTTAAGGATGACCCGAGGGCCGGTGTGGGAGGGGCAATGGAGTGAATTGGTGATATAGTATACTTTTTGTCTCCAATAACTATATGAGTTCATATTAATTATATTTTTACTAATTCGAGGCTCCTCAAGCTCTACTCAGATTTTGATAGTCAGCCATTTTGGATTCATTTTGAACCAAATTCATGAGGTCATATTCTGCCTACCAACTAATTCCACACATAAAACTTGATTTTTCTATATTGATTTGGTGAGGAGATATAGAAGATTTAATAAGAAATTGAATAACTCAAAACTTCCCCAAAAACCATTTCTTCCTCCAACTTCTCTCGAAACACTAGGGAAGCTAAAATTTGAATTCGTTGGTGTCCGTAACTCACTCTTTCATATGAGATCAAAAATAAAAATTTTGAGTCATTTGCTTCTTCTTCAGCCTCCCTCAAAATTAGAGCGATGCACCATTTTGAGGTGTATCGAAAAAAACAAAAAAGTAGTTTTTTTTTCTTTTTTCAAAAAAAAGTCTTTCACTAAATTTTAAGCGAATTTCATGAATATCCACAGGCGCTACGCATGGACGAAAAGTATATTATGTATATCAAAAAGTTGAACATGTTATAGATGATTACAAATGGTCTGAAACGCAAAGGTTTGAAGACCCCAACCTCTCCAACCCACATCAGGTCTCAGCTAAAAATATTTAAATTTTATGTAGACAGACGCTTGAGTATATGAATTTAGAATTAATATAGGTATTTACAAAACACCATTTATCAGTCTTATTCCTTTTAACTCAAATTTTATAGAATTAATTATTTATTAAATGAAGAATAAAATGCTCTAACCGCAGTTGAATTCATCATCTCCCACATCCATACAATCTGTTTTCATGTCGCAGATTGATGTTTTGTTAATACAAGTACCATTATTAGCACACCGGTAAAATTCTTCCCCACAGCTTTCTGAAAAATAAGTAAGGATTGAAATAGTTATTTTATACAATACAGAAAATTATTACCATACTACCCACTATATTATTCGCCATACTACTTTACTATTATTCAGGGGCGTAACTAAGGGGAGGGGGATAGGGGGAAAGCTTCCCCCCAGATGTTTTGAAAAGTTGGGAAATTTATAATTGTTGAACGCTAAAATTGGGAACTTGAATTTCTTTTGGGAAAATAAGAACTCGAATAAATTCGAATTGATGCTAACTTATATCATGTATAGCGCACAACAGACTATTCGCGATAACCGAAAAAATTTCCAACTTCGCGAATCACGACGAACGGTTGCAGTGCAGTTGTATGTATTGAATCATGCTTAGGTTCCATTCTCCAGGTGCATGGATAGACAGACACATAGACAGACAGATTGACAAATTACAACATGTAAATTAATAGTGTTGGGAATAATCGACAATTTGAGTAATCGATTGATCGAATTTCGATTATTCTAATATTCGATTAATCGAATATAGATTATTGAAATAATCGATTTTTTTATAACGTTTACGGAACACGAGTGAATAAAGAAAAAAATAAAAATTTACACAAATTCAAATTTTTTCAATTTCTTGAAATTTTTCCTAGAACATTTTTGGCAATACAAAAATGTTTTCTAATTTTTTTCAACCTAGAATTTTTTTTCAATTTTTTACCAACTTTGAAATTATTTTCAATAAAACTGTGGCGTTAAAAAATGTTTCCAAAGTTCAAATGAATATTGACTTTTTGATATAAAAAATAAATATAATTGAAAATAATTTTGAAAAAAGCATTCAAATTTGAAAAAAAACTGTAAAGATTTTTGGTTGAAAAAATCATGAAAAAATTTTTGGCTCGAAATGTATTTTGAGAAAAAATGAAATGAAAAAAATTTTGAGAAAATCAGAAAAAAGATTTGAGTTGAAAAAAATCTTGGAGATTTAAAAAAATTTGGAGAAAATTTGGAGTTGGAAAAAATATTCAGAATTTGAAAAATCTCCAATTTCATTTTTTTTATGCTGTGTTCGATTATAATAAAGAAAAACATTTATTTGAATTAATTACAAAAATAAAATAATTTATTTAAATAAATTACAAAAACAAAATCATTTATTCCAAAATGACAGTATTTATACCTAGTCGCAATTTTTATTTAAAAAACAAGCATATTTGAGGTATGAGATAAGAGACGATTTCATCGTATTATAGAAATGTCTTCACGAAATGATTATTTTTTAATAAAAAGTTTTTTTTTCAGAAATATCGAAACATTATTGAAAAAAAAAACAAAACTGAAAATTGGTCGATTAATCGATTACCTATTTCATAAAATAATCGATTACTTTTAATAATTGATTAATCGATTCTTCCAATTATTTTTTCCGATTAATCGATTATTAATCGTCCAACACTATAACTTAAAATTAAGCCGTTGCCACTGCTCACTAAACCAATAATCCACCGATTTTTTTCTGTGCCTCGTATACCTGCTATATGTCTGTACTTTTTATGAACTTAAGTTGAATTTTAAAAAATGAATAAAGAAGGGAAAGGAAAAAGATACAAAGTGCAGCGTTGTTTCTGTGATGAAAGTTTTAACGACGACTACAAAAAGAACATGAAAAAACTGCGCATGAAGATGCTTATTTGTACCTAATTATTTTGTAATTTACACCATTTCTCAAATTTAAAAAAAAAAAAAGAAAAGTTGTAAATTTTGTCAAAAAAGTTGAGAATTTTATTACAAAAAGTTGGGATTTTTTTTCAAAATGTCCCCCCCTCCCCTGAAAAATGACTTAGTTACGCTCCTACTATTATTTTGTTGGTTTGGTAGTATGATAGTAGCGTAATAATGTAGGTAACGGTACAGCAGTGTAGACATCATCATTTTTCTCTTTTTTAGATCACAGGAAAAACAAAAAACACATCATTACAGCACAATAAAGCTAAAGCTATACGACTGCACCATTATTATTCTTCATTTATACTCAATATTGCCAGGGGCGTAACGAGGGCATTCTTCAGGGGAGGGGGGGGAGAAAACCAAAAATTGCCAACTAATACCATAAAATTTACCCAACTGTTAACCTTTTTTTTTTTTTTTAGTCTTCAAAAATTTTAAAATAGTTGTAATAATACTGCTACGTTAAGACTCCAAATTTACCAACTTTCCAAAAGCCAAGGGGGCTACGTCCCTAGTTGTGTGCTATACATGATATAAGTTAGCATCAGTTCGAATTTATTCGAGTTCTTATTTTCCCAAACGAAATTCCAAGTTCCCAATTTCAACGTTGAACAATTATAAATTTCCTAACTTTTCAAAACACCTGGGAGGGAAGCTCCCCCCATCACCCCCTTAGTTACGCCCCTGAATATTACTACACTGCTATACCATACTACCAACACAATAAATAGTAGAGCGGTATATCTTATTATTCAGCACATTTGTCGAAAATACTACTGGCAAAATAGGTAGTATTTTAACTAATAAAACAGATAAAGGTATTCACCGCAATATTGTTCATCATCTATCGACGTTTTACAATCTATTTTTCCATCGCATATAAAACGTCTGTCTATACAAGAGCCGTCTGCACATTTGTATGAATCTGTTTGACATGCTTTTGTAAAAAGCAAAATAAAGGAATCATTTGTTAATGTTGGCTTTGAAGAAATGTTATCAGTAGCGCTTATAATGTAACATACTTGAAAGTTGGTTCGCAAATGTATCAATTAGAATTCCTAGAAATATGATTATTTTGACGCAATCGTTCATTGCCGATGATCCGCTGTTCTTGAATGCGGCATCTGTTTTATATATCTAATAATTAGATAGCTTCTTAAAAAATCGTAAAGTTTTTCTAAATAAAAATAACACATGACTGAAGTTACTTATTAATCGGTCTTAGATAACAGAAATTATGTAATTGAAATTATCTATACAAGCTGAAAAAAACATATTATTATCACCTATCAATAAGGCATTAGAGAAAAATCAGGGAATGACTAATGGTGTATCATATTTATTATATTATAGGGTTTTCCTGTGTTATGTTTATGACGTAAAATTAATTTTTGAAAACATTATTAATGACTCATAAATTTTGCCTAGATAATCAAGTCAAACGTTCACCCCAATGAACTCTTGTGATGATTATTTGAAAGTGCATATTTTGACGCTAAAATTTAATTATTTATTAATTTCTCTTTTTGTTGATTGTAATAACATTTTTTACAAACTGATACATTCTAACGTGAAAAGCAGCAAAGAAAAAATGGTTGACTATGCCGCTGAAAATGGTGAAGACAGCACTACCTTTAAGAAAAAGTAGACATATCCCACGTGAGTGAACATGTTCAGACAGGAAACTGGTTTTTGTTTGAGGAACCGGAATGACGAGGATACGTTATTTCGTTGTTATCGAAGCAAACATAGCTGATTTGAATTTCGAAAAAAACAAACACTATCATAAAAATGCCTACGCATTAAGATTTCACTATGAAATCGATGTTAATAATGCTTAAAAATTTTATGATTTTTCTTATTTAAATTCTGTTACAGGTACATTAACTTCTGCTACAGTGAAATCTTTATTTTATGATTATTGAAAAAGTTCAATGATTTTACTTACTGATTTATAATGATGTTTAGAGGACTTCTATCGAGTTCACGATAATTATTCTTTAATATTTCATATTTTAAATAGGTAAACTTAACTGTAACACACCAAACCACATGAATCATCTATGGAAAATTATCCATCATTGTGATTCGATGGAACACATATTACAAACAATATAAAATTAAGACACTTCATTGGAATGAATTTTTAATCCACCACTATTAATAGAAACCAAGTAGATAATTGTAAAAAACGTTATGCATCGTATTTTACACTACAAAAATATCAGCACGTTTTAATGATATGCTTTAAATGACCAGTAATTCTCACGCTATTATCACATTACTATACTAACTGCAAAGATAGCAGTAGCATTACCGTAAATATTGACACGTAAATTTTATTCATTTTAACCTTCGACCATTATAGCTATGTGCTAGTAAAAACTAAGAAACAAAATTATACACTAGGACTACAAACGTACTTCAGTGAAACACGTTTAGCTATTATGACGCCATCGAAAGCCAAGTATAAATAAGCTTGTAAGTGGAGCTCGAACGATTCCGAACCGAGACTACTTATTATTTGGGGGAAGGGAGAGAAGTAAACACGACAATTCGAGCTCTTCAAACTGCTTTTTCAAGCTTCCATAGAAAATCTTGCGTTGGAATTCTGGAAAAAATTTCATTTTCCTTACATCTTGATTCATTCTTATTCCAAGATCTTAGGCAATTAACTGCAAGAGTTAAGCTAGAGTGGAAATTATTTATGATGGAAAAATTATAATTGATAAAAGATCAACATCTTTTTTCAATTTTGGAAATTAATTAATTTTTCACTTTTCTTTAAGCATTTTTTTTTTTTTTTTTCTTTTTTTGAGGGAGTAACGCATTCAGTAAGTGACAACGATTAATTATCTAAATATGAATTTAATCGCAAAAAAATTTCGTACCTCATAAAAGTTCAAACTCGAATTGAAAAAATGAAAAAAGAGCTATTACTTTTTAAATCCGATATCCTTTCAACACATTTTGATTGTGTTTCATCATTATGAAATTTTTTGTGTTCATTTCTAGTACAACAAAACTCCATTTCGCTTGGAAATGTTAAAAAAAGTTAAACATAATTTTGCACGTTGCATTATAGGTTCTCGTACAGGGGCGTACCAAGGACTTTCTTCAGGGGGGGGGCTGGGGAGAAAACCAAAACTGTTGATTTTTTTTTCTGCTCCACGAAAATAAGATGTTAAATACGATGTCACAGTCTTGTTAGTCTTCAAAAAATTTAAAAATAGCTGTAATAATACTGCGCAAATGGTCGAGTATACCAACTTTAAGCTAAAACTCCAAATTTACCAACTTTCCAAAAGCCAAGGGGGGAAGCTCCCCCCCCTTCAGTACGTCCCTGTTCTCGTATGCATCATTGATAAAACCACCTCTTATGTACCTATGTCAATGATTTACGTTAAGATGGGTGTGATACTGGTAATATTAAATGTAAGCTTTTCAGGTGTACCCAAGTGCTTACTGTCCAGAAGAAGGGGAGGTTTCGAGTACGATCGTTTGGAGAATATCTAGACTGTTTTATGATCATAGACTAAGGTACGATGGGGGCAGATAAAACCCCAATTCATTGAAAAAAAAATGAACAAAATTATTAAATTTTGTTTCTATTCTCTTTTACTATACTATGCCATAACGAAAAAATTACTCAGAAAATGAAATTTTGTGATAACATGTCTATATCAATAATTTTTGGGGGCTGATTCAAAATTTGAGGGAGCTTATTTCTCATATTCTTTACCTGATCTCCGCCTAGGCCTATAATGCTTTCATGTGTAGATATGTACTGCACCATTATAAAACCCATAATCTTTTAAATATAGTACAGGGAAATAAGGATTGAACCTGGAAAAAAATGGTAGTGAGCTGAATTTCACATTATATGTTCAGAATGATGTCCTTAACAAGGTATAAAAAGTTGTCATCCCTAGGGGGTGGGCTAATCCCAGGAGGGGGCTAAAACCCCGCAAAAAACAGTTTTTCGACTGTTTTTTGCTAATATCTTCGGAAAAAAGGGTGCTACGTCAAAATAAGTTATATCAAAAAATGTTCCCCATTAAATTTCCTATAGAATGAGTACGACAGTTTTCTCGTAAAAAGTTATTAGTAAACCAAAAATTCTTTGGATAAACTTTAAAAATATGATAATTAACTACCTACTTATCGAATTTCCTTTACAAGTAGTAATAGCATTTGCAACAATTCGTTATCCGATGGAGCAGCAGTTGCAACATGGGCAAGAACGAGGTATTGTTGTTATTAGAAAGGCTATTCTGCTTGCACATGCTGGGAAACAGGTTAAAAGCTAGTAAGTTTCAAGTTAGCATTGCAAAAACATTTTGCACGACCTAATTTTCTGTTATTTCAAGACTGAAATGTTCGAAGCTGTGGAGCTGATTGCACTCATAGCATGGAGGTGGAAATGAGTGATGAAGAGAGAACAAATATTTCAATGTATATCTGTAGTTTTTTTTGTTCTATAATGTAAATCTGGAAAAGGTTTTCTAAAGGAGGGAGGAGGAAGGGGAGGGGGAATAGTCAGTAAAAATTATTTGTTCATCTTTATCACCTACATAGGTCACATGATAATAGATATGAACACATAGAATAAATTTTTCCAAAATTAATGTATTTTGGGCCCTTTTATGACTTTTTTCATGTACCTCATAGAAAATTGAACGGGGAATATTTTTCAATATTAACAATTTTACGTAGGACGCATTATAAACAAAGAATGATTTTGAAAGAGAATTCTAAAAATTGATATATTTTGACCTCCTAATTTTTGGCTTACTAATGCTTTTCGAGAAAACTGTCGTACTCATTCTGTAGGAAATTTAATGGGGAACATTTTTTGATATAACTTATTTTGACGTAGCACCCTTTTTTCCGAGGATATTAGCAAAAAATTGGCCAAAAACTGTTTTTTGCGGGGTTTTAGCCCTCTCCTGAGGTTAGCGCACCCCCTAGGGGTGACAACTTTTTATACCTTGTTAGGACATCATTCTGAACATATAATGTGAAATTCAGCTCACTACCATTTTTTTCCAGGTTCGGTCAAAAAATGAGCTTATTTCCTTGTACTAATATGTAAATTAGTTCAACTTTGAGAAAATTTGTGCTCATACCTACATCATTGTGAATCTGCGATACAATTTACAATTGTGAAGAAATAACTTTTTTATAAAACCCATCACTGTAACGCTGTCTATGTCCATTCGAAACGAACTAAATTTTGATTTTTAGTTACTTCATTCTCCGAATGGTTACGTTGAAAGTAAGAATGACTAAAAAGAGAGCAAATTCTATTTTAGGGTAAGAAATCATCAATGCTACACATATACACTAGCAGTTTATTTTGCAAAGCTCAGTAGCATATTTGTGGATGCTTGAGGTTTTGGTATGAAAACGATTAGTATTAATTTTTCTATTCGTTCACGTTAAAATACGAGTAAAGGGAAATCTGCTTGAAGTAATTTAATTTAATATTTACCTAGTTTTCAGATGAAGGTCAATTTGGCATGGATATATTGGTTTTTGTAATTTTAGCCGACGTACTTACTTACCAAACAGGTTTGATAAGCCATTCTTCATCGGTAACATCTCTTCGCGTTATTAATTTTTACAAGGGATGACGAAGACTTCTCAAGGTTGATTATTACATTATAAGCGGTAACACATGATTAAGTATGTAAATAAAATTTTATTTACAAAAAAAAAAAAAATGAAATACACTATACTTATGCATAAATTAATCATCTTTGATTAGCATAAGGCGTGTTTTCTTGGTAAAATTTCCAAAACTGACATGAATCTTTTACCTTGATCACAAATAGAAATTTCTGTTGCGTACCTACTTACATTCGATGTAAATTCGGAAATACGTTGAATTCAAATTATTTACTATACTTCATTTTGGGCACGAATAAAAGTGAGCTACAAATCAATTATGCAGGGGAAGAAAGCCTCAGAAAAGGGCAATTGTCATACGATAAGTAATAGTCGGTTAGCATTACTGATAATTTAAAATTTAATTCATTTCGTTTTTCAAAGCTTGCGAAAAGTTATTTGTAGATTACACTTCATAAATAAATACCATCGAAGAGATCACTTTTATTATTATTCGATAGCGTTATTATAGATAAGGTGAAACCGTCGATCGTATTTCTTAATTGCAAAGGTCTGACGACGTGCCGCATTCTAATAGCTTCATTTACCGTTTCGCTTCGGGGCTTACTAGAAAATATTACTAAGGTCGATGAAAAAAAACTCCAGGTTTCGCGGTACTATCTAAATAGCAAATATTTTCATAATTACTCCGAAGCGTTACAAAAATATCCGCCAATTTGTTTATATTTTATCAGGCACGTATAAATTTCATCGTTGAAGTGGTTCCGTCTTAATAACAACGATACGATTTGATTTTCCATCGCTATATTGGATGAATTTTGAGAGGCTAATGAAAAATTCAAACACTCGTGAAATCATTGTCGAAAGGGATGTCGAAGCGTCATTGGAGATTTATATTAACACGATGTCTGAACGTCAATAAATCGGAACACTGCGGCTGCAGCGTACGGTAATAACGATAATAATAATGTATGCGCTAGTAATATAACAGAAAGTTCAAACATCAGCTCGGCGCTCACCATTATCGCTGAAAACGTTAACAGTGGAACCTAAATTTCTGGCTTCATCGACACTATGTAGTTGATTTGGTTAAAAGTTTTCACATTCGGAAGAACTCGCCGTGCATTGGTAGTTTAAAATTCAATACTAGCTTTCGATCGAATAACTTTCAGCATCGCGTGAGTCGTATCGACATAAGCCACGTTCCGACACCATGACTGGGCTAATTTTTGTACTAATCGTCATTTTAACGTGTACTTGGCCCGGACCGAATGATTTTATTGGCGAATGTGTCGAAAAGTTTTCGCGTAAATTAGACATTCGACATTGTACGACGTCGGCGCGAGGTGCGATTATGTCAATCGCGTGAGAAGTGCAAAAATACGCGATCTCGTTGAATTTTAATTCCCTTTCTAACGGACCCGAATTGAGGTTTGAGTGTTTGTACGAGTTTACTCGATTTATCTATCTTCACTTCTATCCTTGATAGCCGAAGAATACTTCCAAGTTTCTACCCTTCGACCATTATTTTTATTGAATAATTCAACGTGGTTGTTCGCTCTACGTTGACGTTTACTTTTATTTCTACCCCATAAATTGAGGATGTGTACATAATATGGAGGTTAGGGAAAATTGAATAACTTCGACATCAAGTATGCTTACTTATTGCGTATTAGGCATTTTAAGGAAGGTGTACGCTATGAGTAATTTTTAGCCTCACCTATGCTTACATTATGCTTATTTACTTATTTATAAAATTTGAATGTCCTCTGATACAGTATCAGCACCCAATTACGAAGAAAACTTAAAAAGAAAAACGTTTTCAGGCAAGATAAGGGAATCTCCCTCTCCTTGACTAAAATTATCATTGCCTTCTCTTAAAATCCTTCCCTTCCAGTACTTATGTTATTCTCCTCTTATATGCCCCATTCCATGTTTAGCATATCTACTCCCTTTTTAATCCAGTTATTTAGATCATTATTAATAGTACCTTTTAAAATGAAGAGGGCAAATTTTTACATTTCCTAAGCTATGCACCTAGAATGCCCCATGGCTAATAGAACTCAGTCTAGTATAATAATTTCTATTTTGTCGAGTTACTCCGAGTATTTCATTTTGGGAAGTTCAGTAAAGTATTATGGCTGCTACTTCCTTCCTTCTATTTTTATGCTCTCAGTTTCATATAAAATAAGTATGCACCATCTATTAGTTGAAGCAGTACCTGCTACAGTTTAGACCTGAAGTTTTTTCAAGACACGAGTTGGCATTTGAAGTTTTAATAATTGAAAATTATAAAAAAAGTTGCCAGGGTAGTCAACCCCTCCCCCCCCCTCCAAGGAAAAACTACAAAATACAGAAAATATGATTAAAAATCAATAATAATTTCGTCTCTAAAACGACTTTAGATTCATTTCCTACATTTTATCTAACTGTATAAGTCAGCTCTGAGGTACTTTTAAGAATATGACTTCAGGTGTAAAATTTTCCGCTTTGAGGATAAAACTTTATTTTTGATTCCTGACTCTCAAAAAACTTTCTAAACTTGTCTCCGGCTTTGCCACAAGTGTAGAGTAATTTGTAAAATTTAACGCTTTACTCTAATTGCCTGCCATATTATTACGAATTCATTATTAATTTTAAATCCTTCTTATTTCCCATCTGGAGTACTTATAGATTTTAATGAACAAAAAAATCGAAAATGAAGCAATCTTTTGTTGAAGAGAATTTTCATTGAGAGTTATAGTTGTCTTATTCGATCGTTGGTATGAAAAGTTGCCTGTCATTCTGATAAGAAGGCTATTCTGAATTGTAAGTGGTACTGTTTTTCCACTTAAACTAGGCTTCATTCATGCAGTTCCCATATGGAAGGCGGATGAGCCTGATTAGTATGGAAAAATGGTTTTACTTGAGCATTTTTGCCATTATAGTGCACCATGTCTGAAGAAAATCAGTCATTGAGTCCGACATAAGCAATACGGTCGACTTCTAATTGAAAAATCTGTCTACTTGACAAGGATTGGAAGTTTACTTCGGATTTTTTGAATCATGCCAGAATCTGGAGTCGAGGTTTTCACATTAACTCCGGAGTCAAAGTAGAGTCGGAGTTGGGCTTGGAAGAATTAGTGACTCTAAAGTCAAGGCGGAGTTCAAGTCAGGCTTTCAGAATGACTACGAAGTCGAAGTAGGGCCCTATATACATGAGTATACTGGGCCGCCATTTTGATTTTTTCATGATGCTCAAAAGCTCAATATTATCATCATAATATCAATGAAAATCTACTTTCATTTTATAAATTTAAAAATATACTAGGGGGCCCCGCCCCCTAGCCGCTTCGCGGCTCAACCCCCACAACATTCCTCGCTTCGCTCGGATTGCCTCATCGCCCCTTCAGGACTCGTAATAAAAATTAAATACTGCCCAACCCAATTTATTCTTATTGTTACCCCTACTAAGAGTTCTTTCCTTCAGGATGGGCTCGCCCCTTTATACCTTTGTATATATGCCATTCTAAACAATTTTACAATTTTACAATTTTACAACTTTACCCTTGCCCATGTTCAAAGTTTTTATTAAAATTTATCACTTTTTTCCCCTTTGTATAGCTGCTATCTTTTATACCTGCTATTCAAAACCATTTTATGACTTTACCCTAGCATATGTACAAGGCTTTTATTGAAATTTACAGCCTTCTTTCTCCTTTGTATACTTGCTATCCTTCGAATACCTTTTATACCTGCTATTTAAAACAAGGATGCGCGCGCATCTCAAAACCGATTTCATTTTGATTTTAATATATGGAGAGATTCCATAGTTTATTTATTTTTTGCTTTTTCCAACCATCTAACGCTTTATTCATTTAGTAAAGATGGATAACATTGCACCGAGAAGATGGAATAGAAGTTCAAAAGAAAATAAGGTTAGTAGCACCGATTAAAGTAAATTCTTGAGAGAAATATTTATGTTTGTACAAGTACGTTAGTTACATAATTATTTATCGGTAGTTCACTAATGTTCCTTTCACGTCATGTTTGTAAAGGATGAAAAATAACGTGAGATTCAAAAAATCAAAATGGCGGCCCGGTATACCCATGTATATAGGGCTCTAGTCGAAGTAGAGTCGGAGTCTTGACTCTTGCTTTGGAATTAAAATATGAATCCTCAGTCAAACTGATAAAAAAATAAGTAAAAAGTTGATTCTAACTTTAGAGTGAAAAAATTATATCACAGAATTCACGTAGACTTTGAAGTCAAATTGGAGTCAGAGTCTGGGTTAAATTGCTCAATAGTCAAAGATTGGAATTGGAGACAACCTTCCAAATTGACTTAAGACACAAGATGGAGTCTGAGTCAAGTCTCCAGATTGACTGTGGAATCAAGTTGGAGCCAGAGTTAAATTTTTGGTGAACTCCCGCTCCTTCTAGCTCACGTCAATGCAGCCAGCAATCGTGTTATGTGGAAGAAGGATATGCAATTTATTTAACGTTTATGCAATAGAATTATAATATACTCCATACTTCGAGGAGTTTTGTTTTAAGATGACACGACGAACCATAAAGAACAGGGGGTAAATGGAAAAATTGAATGTTCACGTAAAACTGAACTATAAAATTCATTTATTTGTCTTACCATTTGTTTTGATGGAAACGGATGAAATAACGTGTCAATGTCCACTCGCATTTCTTTTTCTGTTCGTTTGCTAGCTAACTGACATCAATAAAAATCCACCAACAATATCGTCTGGTCGCTGTAAATTTTTCTCGTCAAATGCAACAGTTTATTAACCACTGTAAGTAAAGGGGGTGTAATAACAGATTGCATGTTTTAAAGTTGAATAGCGTGCTCTAAGTTCATTTCAATTCTTGAATTTTCTGATATTTCAGCGAATACAAAACACGAAAGTAAAATACACAATGCTAAATTCGCCGTTGAAATAACTATATCAAAAGTTACTCGGTCTATTTCGTTTCTGCTTTTTTTTTTCGTGTGTTTCATTTTTAGTGCATGCGTTACGGTATTGACTTTATTACTCGTGAATAGGAATATAAAATAAATACATTTCATAATTAAAATATAAGTTATGGAATAATAGCTCGAATTCTTTTCTCATGTATCTACGTACTGGTCTAATTGGTTAAATTTTTAATAAATTATTTAAGTATTTAAAGAAAAGAGAAAAAAATTGTCGAGCTTCGAAATTATTACATCATATAGTGGTTTGTTATGGCGTAGAAATCCACATTACGATGATTACAATTCGACCCACGATACGAAAATCACCATTAAAAAAGCGATCGCGTTTTTTCGCAAGGCTCACGAAGGGTTAAATATAAATTGCTTTCTTAAAACTAGCCACCCTACCCAAGTATCCATATGTCATGTGCTACCGAACGATGTATAATGTATTTCCAATAAGCGCTGGAAATCCATAGCTTCGTTGTCTCATAAGAGAAATTATTATGGCGTAGAAAAATTTCTCGGCGAAATAATTCAAATATTATTTGTCGAAATAAAAATAAAAATGTAACAGGAAATTTGGACCACTGCCCTATGGCGGGCTTAATGGTTAGGTCGACATTTTACGGGACACTAGTAAGGTTTTATACCCATATCGTAATTTAAAGAGTAATGGTGACATTTGTAACTTTGTATTGGATCGTAGCCATATGTTACTAAATGCTCGTTCGATTCACGTAGATTACACGACAGAGGGAAAAAATTCACATCGTGAATTTTCATAGGTACTCCGGTGCTTTTGATTTGTCGAATCAATTTTCATACTCGCACGATAACAGCGTGCGGAAATAAACGAAATAAAAATAACGAGTCGAAAATTAGGAAAACAAGTAAAAACATTTCGGCAGAGAGCGCCTTCGTCTACACGCGAACGGCGCAGTTTTCATAATTACTATTATTACAGGACCGAGTATAGCTCAGAAACAAAACTTCCAACAGCGCCAAAAAATTACCAATAACCCCTCAAATACACCAACTTTCCTTAGTATACTAAACGCTTATTTAGTTAAAAACGAGCCAACCGGTGGATTAAGTTGGAAACTATGGTAACTGAGCTCATACTCGTTGAAGTTGTTTAAATCGTAATTTATACGCTTAACGATCTATTCAAATAAGTATTGACCCGATAATCGAAATTGTTGCGTGAGATGTGGAAAATTTGTTCACTGAGTACGAAACCCCTAAGCCTAAAATTAATGCGTAATGACTGATGAACGTTTCCTTTATTAGCCCATTCTGCTCAAGTTTACCCAAATATCACTACGTATGACAATGAGTGTGACATTTACGACTTCATCGCATACCGAAGAAAAGCGAAAACATTTTCAACGATGAGTAAACATCGTTAACGCTCGTATACGAGAGTTCTACCTATTACGTGTTCTCTCAGTAGTCGATTTTTCGTAACATTTTCTCTAACGTGTGAAAATATTCTTATGATATAGTTGAATATATGTACATAATGTAAATACACGTATTTGTTTGCCTTAATAGCTTGGAAAACGCCTTCGTTTTCTTTAGAAACCAGTTTGTTGTCTTCACGTTAAATAGGTTGTCTAAGCAACCCCTTCAATTACTTTTTCAGGCGAACGTGAAGCAACTTCATTAGCAAAGATATCGTATAAGTTGCCTACATAGATGCTGATTTTGAAGCGTGGAACTGTTTTGTATTATAAGTTGCCTATCTTGCTGAATCAATAACATCTCGTGACAATGAATCAAATGAGGTAAGTTATTGAATTTTGATCTGAAAGGTAATAGCTAAGGATTTTATCTTAAAATATTACTTGAAGATTTGAGAAATTATTCAGAAAAAATTCTAGTATAAGTGTATCAAACATGCCTTGAGTTATATTGTTTGCGAAATGAGAGCATATAAATTACCTATTATAATGAATATTCAATTGCTCAACTTGAAGCATCAGGTTAATGAGTGAAATTTGTTGTTTGTGTTGTTAGTTGAAAAATAACAAATAGCCTAAGTCAACTATGTTGTCTTCTAATGAAATTTACGTGAAGAAGGAGAAAGAAAAGAAAGTATTCTGATTTTGAATAACTCTAAATAATTAATAGCTTCAAAATGAAGGAGAAGTCTGGCTTCACATCTTTCAGAAGGACTAGAAACAGATTAAAGTTTGAATCAAGTTATGGTATTCATTCAAAACTAAGTAATAGAGCAGAAGTCAGATATTAGAGTTTGCTACAGCATTGCTATATGATCTGATGAAGCTCACTGTGTTAATAAAATGTAATAAAATATATGAATACTGCGAATTTGTGAATTTTATGTAGTATTATGGGCCTATGAGGCTGTGCAGTAAAATTTAATTTTTCACGAAACCCAGCTTACACGTAAAGTAATTAAACAAAATGAGCTGTAAGTTGTGGGTAGGCGACGTTGATCTCAGATCAGGATTGGAATCAATTTTTAAGAAATGTTTGAAAAGTCAAATTTTCCAAAGTACTTCAAGTTCTACAATTTGGTTCATACATATAATTGGGTGCCACATAAGTTGCCTACGCACCTAAGGAGCACAATAAGTTGCATATCTCGGTAAATAGCCAACATTTGGTTATTGGTGGAAATCAGGTTGGACAAGTTGCCTACATCATTTAGTAAGGGGTAATGAATAGTGTACGGACAAAAAGCAATTTATAACGGTTGAATGAGAAGCATTCGGCTATCAAATAAGACATATGAGTACGCACGAATACCATACTTATACATTATGTATCAAAAATTTCTTCGATACGAATTTTACTACAGTTTGAAGGTCACTAGACCACGGCCATGGGTTATAAGCAATCAAGCCGGGTTCGTGAGCGCATATTTTATTTACAAAAGTGAAGACATTCCTTAAGGTTCAGCTATAGACAAAAATCTGGCACCGGCAAGTGTTCATGTCGACAACTTCGATGCGAATCTACCAAATACACACACGCAAAAGGTCACGCAATTGCACTTTCACGAAGAGGGGCGATTTTCAAACGAATGATAAGACGATTATCGCAACGCAATAATGCTGTTGCGTGTAAGCGTATTATAAAAGTGAATTACCAATGATAACTCCACTGTCTGCTTCCAATACAATGGTGTACGTACCAAAAATTATTTCTCTAACAGTTTCGAAATTTCATAAATTCTAATCGTCTTCTTATATGCATAAAAAATTCACGTACCCTAGGTGTAAAATAATACAGAGGCGAAATGGTGAAATGTGAAAAACCGAGTTATTATGGCTAAGTTAAATTTATGTGGTTTAGGCTTAAGGGCAATTTGAAAATGCTGAACTCAGACTTACCTAATCTAATATCCCAACACACGAAAGAAAAAGCCACCGCCGCGCGTATCCTTTCGTAAAATATCTTTACATAAGTCACACATTGGTTCGCAAATTTTCCTAATTGGAATGAAAAATGAAATGTGGACTTGTTGAAATCAGTGAAAGATTTTTCGTGCGTTAATAAAAAAAAAAGGAAAAGAAATGGACACCCCTAGTATTTGGAAATACGTAAAACGCGATAGAAAAAGTCGATGCAAATAATAGTTTTTCGAAAGAAATTTTGGCGCATTTTATGCGTAAAAAAAGATTTTAGTTTTTTCTAGCCACATTTTTCGGATAGCCATATAATTTTCGAATAAGCATAAGAATACTATCAAGATATAACGGGCACACAAGAGGCTAGTTAACTTCTCATTTTTCAAGCATGCAATACGAACATAAAATTTATTTTCAACTCACTAATGGGAATTACGACGAAAACCGAATACGCTACACTGCTTTATTATTACATTTAAATAATGATCCTTTCGCAAATAATACACCATATGAAAATATAAATACAAACGGAAAACAAACAAAAATACAGTTTTTTGTTTTTAATATGATTAATAACTGAAAAGTCTTTCTCACTTTATTCGAATATGTTTCCCTTCCATTACTGATACGCGTGTAACAGGAAGTTAGGCGATTTTTTTATTACTCGATGTCGACGTTTCAAAGAATATATTCAATTCCGATGCGAATGTAAAAATAAACAATGCAAATAACACGAAATTTACATTTCTACGCGGAAAAATGCTAATTCGTAATAGTATCGCGGCGTATGGGGAAATTAGTGTTTTTTTGATGACTATAGCAAAATGAAAAATCTCGAGTGATATCGGCGTGGAAATTTTCAACGTTTTGATGAAATATGTTGTGATATTAGAAGTTTGGAATGCACTCGTCAAGACAAACAAGTTGAATAAACAGCATAAATTGTCCTCAAATAAAAGGATTAGGGGCTCGACTCAATCTTCTGTAATAAGAATAGGCAACTAATACAACGTATTCACAAAAAATTGTTTTTTGTTCAAAAAGTGAAATTTTCCAAAAAAATGACTTTTACTGCCACCAAACCTCGAAGACTTCTTCAACATTTCACTGAAACACTCAACACGTGATTGAAGAGTTCTTCTTTAAGCAGGATTTTTGTCTCTACTTTGAGATGAACCTTTTGATGACTACCTATGTCTTTGTAAATGTCTTAAACAGTTTTATTGCTGAAATTTTTATCATTCGGTAAACTGTGTTAAGGTGCGTCCACACGAGGATGATCAGCTTGTTCAACTTGGATGATCATCTGTCGATGTCCACATTGTTCAGCTTTTTGCCTTCGATAGAAGCACTTGGCACATTCCATTATTGGAAAATACGTGGAGAAGAAAGTGAAATACTACATTTGTATACGTCTTTGCTCGATATTTTCCGAATAGAGTCTGCCCTTATAAGGGATACCCGGCAAATGACAATCGATGGTGGCCAAAAGTGGGATAGCATGAGTAATTTCTGCGCTTCCCAACACCCCCACCCTCTAAATAGTATCATATTTCAATTTTACAGTGAAAAATGCTGAAATTAAAGTTTTATCTTTTCATAAAAATGATTAATAAAATGATTATAAATTTTGCAATCAAAAATAAATATTCAAAATTAATATTTAATGTATTTAATAAACTACCTAAATATTGAAAAAATTTATAAAAAAATTTTAAATTATTGTAGTGTTTTTAGGCGTTAAATTTATGAAAAAAATTGTTATTAATAAATTAATGATATTAAAAATATATTATTAATGATAAGTTTATTGTTATGTTGACTTTTTTTTTTTTAGATAAAATATAGTAGGGCATAATTTTTAGTAAATTTTCTGTTGTAAATATTTTAATTTCAGTGAAATGATCAGATGGCCAAAAAAAGTTACTTTCAGGTGCTAAAATTATTTTCATTTCATTGAAGAATTTATTGTAATTACGTGAAACAGCGAAAAATAATATTAGGATGAGCCAACGTGGATGATGCAATCGCGTCCACGCTATTCATCAACCTTTGAACAGACTGATATCAAGTTGATCGATGATGACAGGCTGATCAGCTTCGTTCAGCTCTATGAGGCTGATCATCCAAACGTCCACACTACATTCATCTTAGGCTGATTATCCAAGATGAAAGAGGCTAATCATCCTCGTGTGGACGCACCTTTATGATATTGAAAGTTTTGGATGCAGTCAACATGACTGATGTGCTATCCATCAAATACAAAGGTTGAATGACTTATTCAAGAACTAGACTTAATGATGAAAATCTACGCTTCAAACACCATAGTCTACATTTTTCAGAAATTTGGTTAAAAAAACATGAAGTGGTGTAATGATAAATGCGTATCATCTAACGTTGCATATTTTAAAAGTACCTATATGTCTATTGTTTATTCTTTCAATTTGGTTTCATCGTTGATTGAAAATCATTTTTTTACTTTTTTAACAATTTTCTTACATTTACAGTTTCGTTTTGCTATAGGTACCTAAACTTTTGTAATAAATGACAATACAAAAAAAATTGTTTGCAGTAGTTACTGAGCCCCTCCCCCTCAACATATTTCTTGGGAACACCGCTGGATATTACCGCTCTACAATTTACTGTGTTGGTAACATACTAGCAGTGTTGTGGTGCCATACTATAAATTAAGAGCATTAGTAGTGCAGTAGAACCATTGTGTTGTAGTATAATGATGTGTTCTTTTATTTCCATATAAGGTAGGCGCGGGTAACACCGCCAGGTCGAGTATTACGGCAATTACGGCATGTATTAAAAAAACATAGTAGTTCCTCATATAACCCCTAGGTAGAGCTAATTACTTATTCCTTATACTAAAACTATTACCCAGGTAAAGTTGCAGGTTTGTAGTGTTGTTTGTGCCGGTAATAAGAAAAAAAGACAATTTTGCCGAATTTTTTTATGATCTGTTAGTTTTTGGAAAAAAGAAATTTTCATTTCAATGCTTCATAATAAATGTTCTACAAATGGTAAGTACAACTTGTCTTATATTTTCGGAACCGGATTTTCATGTGCTATTCGAGTGTATAATGACATTTCGAGTTATACTTACGAGCACCTCTACAAAAATTTTCAAAGCTTATCGAATTTTTCAAAAGTTGCCGAAATCATGTGTAGGTAAATACGCCATGTGAAAAAATTGGTGTTGGAAGAAGTAAAGGGCAAATAAAAGTTGATTTTTTGAGAAAAATTCCAACCAAAGAAAAAATGTCCAAAAACGAAATGACTGGATTTTCTTACCTGCGTATCAGAGACTGTTAGAATATTGATCCGGATCAAATTGTCGAGAATTTGAGAAGCCCTGTTGCTGAAAAACGAGGACGTTTATTTTTCAAAAACGATAAAAAATTTGTTCTGTGTTAATTTTTATTTGATGTGATTTTTTTACAGTTTGTTTTACTTTTCACTTAGTACTTGTTCATTTTTTTTAAATTTAAAACTTAGAAAAGCCCTATTACCAAAAAAGTGAGTCTTTAAAAAAAAAAAAAAAAAAAAAAAACGAAAGCATTTATGTTCATTTTTTTGCTATTATTTCCTTACTCAAGTTTTTACTTTTTTTACTTTAATACTTAGGTGCTTGTTCATTTTTTAAATTTAAGATGCCCTGTTGTCAAACAACTGTTTTTTTTTAAACAGAATAACATTTTTTTTTATTTTAAAAATTACTTTTCTTTGAAAAAGGAAAAGCAAAGTAACTCGTTTCCGCAATAAATTACGTTTTTATTACCTTTTTTTTGCATTATCTGTGCTTCTTTTTCATGCAGAAATGCATTGGCGTAATTACCCTACCAGGGTGGGTAACACCGCCAATTGGTACTTTTTTGGAAATTTGTCCCCCCTACCCTCCAATGGGCCCCTACTGCTTCTCTATACCATAAATTAATACTAGACAGTTCTTGCTTTCACCTCAAACTTTTAATTTTAGGTTTGGGAAATTAGGGAACGAATGAGAACGAATCTCCCTTAGCATGGCGTTTTTACCCGCACCTACCTTATTTAAAAAAGGTTGGTATCATTTCACAATGCTGCTGTACCACTCCACTACTATACTCTTCACAAGGAGCACTGCCCTACCACACTATTATACCACCAACACAGTGTATTGTATAGCGGTATACCTTAAGTTGGAAATATTAGTGGTAAGTAGTAGTGTTGTGAAATTCGAGTGTTCTGTTAGGCACAATATTCCACTCCATACTCATTTTAAAACTCAACTCTGATCCTGACTAGACTAGGAAATCGTCTCTAATTTTCCCAACTTTAAATTTAAAATACTGATTCTAAATAACTTTGCAATCAATTGCCCATATCTTACTATTTACATCAGCAAACTCAATTTCGATCTGACTTCAATATTATTCTGCTAGTTGACTTTTGAAGTGGCCTAATTATAAAATAATTTTTGATTAGGAATAAGTTTAGAATCATTTTGATCAAAAATTCTGAGCAATTTTAAGTTATTGTTATTCGGAGTCAAATTCTGTTCAATGCTTTACTCCTACCTCGGATCCAACTAAATGATATAACCTAAAAATAATATTTCCTTTGTAAACCTAACCAAGTATAAAAGCTTATAACTCTCTACAATGTGAATGATCTCTTGCGGAGTATCAGTGGCCAATGAATCCATCGTTGTATTACACGTGGTGTTTTACCACAATAGAACATTCCATGTTTTATGATCTAGGACTTTAATGAAAATATGGGAGTTTTTTAACCAACTTCTATCTCCCTTCATTGTGTAAACAGTTAGCTGCATTTAGGTTGCATAAATAATGAAAATTTTAAGAAAAATGATATCAACATTTAATACCGAGTTAGTTTGAGATTACGTAAATACCCATAATTTAAAAATGGTGGTTTACCATAACGATAATAATGTTCCAGCGTATGACCCGATATGACTGGCGTCCTTTTATGTAATTTTTTTCTCATTTTATCGTATAATTTATATTTCATCGGAGGTTTGGGTTCTTGATGAACCAAAGTGATGGTATCATTTTGCTGAGTAATGCGTTCATATTTTCGTTGATCTTGTTTTCGAGAATCAATATTAATTTTCTCAGTGTCCTCAACTTTCTTTAAATGTTCCGTCGAACGGAATCTGACTGATTTTTTAATTCGAGAATGAGGCGATGTAACAGAGCAGTATATTCCATGCAGTTTCAAGTTTTGCTTGCATAATATTTCATCGGACTCGTTGAATGTGGTATATGAATGGGTATTTGGAATATCACTCGATATTTCTGATTCGTAAGACATGCTTACTTTTCTTTAAATTTCCGCGTATATGAGTTGCTTGTCTTGAACACTCCTTAAATGATGGATTATAATTTACTTGGCAAATTATATTATGCAGAATACTAAAGAATTCTTCGCAAACATTCTTCAGGTTATCAAATCAATCTCTTATATTTATACGCTGTGATTTAAAGGCATTTATTTTGGGAAACAATGAAAATAAACAATTTCATAATCTATCAATAATGCGATGATTTAGAAAAACTCAATGGGTGGTAAAAATATCGCAACGTCGCCGTTACGCTGTGAACATTATCTTTGTGATTACCTTAACTAGTAACTAATGTTTCCGAAACATGCAACGTGCAGTTCTGTTTTTTGAATTTTTTTTCTCTTCTAATATCCCAGACCCTGGTAATACGGTCTACGTTCAATTGGTAAGTATAATTTATTGGATGTATTTTTCCCATTCTCATTTCACGTTATTAGTAAATATAATTTCTTTTCTGCATGAAATTATTCGAACCTACAATCGGGCATTGTTTAAAGCCACTTGTGTAGCCGACGCGACGCGTCTACTATATTTATCGGCAGTAGTAAAACGACTCGCAAAAATTGAGAGATTATGTTTTTATCTATTTTTTTTTATCGCATTAAGCCTGTTGACGAATCATAAGCATTATATTTCCTATGCTAATGGCGTACTCGTAAAAATTTTACTAGGTATTGGTTTTATAAGCTCGGGATTTTTTCACCCATATTGTTCGTCCGAAATGCGTTCGACTTCATCGCTATAATAAAATTTTGACTCGTTTTGTTTGGGTTTTAGTGTATTAAAATCTACATAAATGTGACAATAATCTTTTTTCCTGCGAGGTATTTCAATTTTTACAGTTCATTCGGGTTCGTTTATATTTTTCACGAGAGTATAGCATCAGGATGCGTATATATGTTGTATTATTCATTTGGTAACTTATCGAGTGAATGCGTGTAATGCTGATTAACTCTATGTCAGATTTTCCACGTTTCAAAAGCCACTTCAGATGTGCGTAAAGATTCGTTTGGGATTTCTTTGAAGAATGATTTCGAAAGTAAATCAAAACGCGGAGCTAGTATGTGCTCGTTTAGTACTTATTTTTGGGAACGTATGATTAAAGGGGTGAGCATGGCGTGATTTAGTTAACATAACCGCGTTAGGTTGATTCAATGAAGCAAAATGTTATCGTTTATTTATTTGCTTCTCCGGGTGACTTGTTTATTGTGAAAAAAAAAACTAACGATAGGAAATGGTACTCAAGAGTATTTTTTACACACTCTTGTTATCATATGTTTACATTAGAAAGGCTGGCAATAGGACCACCTTCGGTACCTTCAAAGCTAGCGTGCAATTATACCGCAACAGTATTCGTATTAACGTGAGGCGGTTCATACAGAAGGCAGATGTGATCACAAAGGGTGACCGGACGGTGTTAATGAAAAATTCTATAAGCGTGACTGGCGGCGGTAATGTAAAGAATAAACAACCGATGTCACCTCCATATAATGCCGATCACAGAGGGGAGAATGTGAATGAAATACCAAAGAAGGCAAACGCAGTGTTCTTTTTATTTTTTCGCGAACGATTTAATTGGACTGAAATTCGTACATCGAAAATCTTGGGTTTCTTTTTTTTCTTCTCGTTCTAACTAGATACACTCAGTCGAATTGGTTATATAACAACATTATTATAGACGTGAATGGCTTACCGAATGATGTCATTCTTCCGGAAACGTGAACGGGTATTAGAGAAACATTATCTGTATACGGCGAATATTAGAGCGAATCGTTTTGATAGAAACGTGGTTGAATTATTTACACTGCGCAACCATATTTCGGTGCTGGATAGTAAATCTGGAATTTCATTCGAAATTGCTAGTTGGTCGGAAGGAGGTTATTTTTTTAATGGTATCGGTTGACGAGACCCAAGGTCGTCGAAGGTACATTACTTTTCCCCATATGTCTCGCTTTTGTTAGCATTTCGCTGTGGCTAGTACATTAGCGGATTCGCGGTTGTCTTTTTGAGTCCGAGAACTGTATCGTCGCATATTTGTACCCGAATGTTTAACGTTGCGTGAATATTTTTTGCCATCTTGGTTGTTGATTTTTCAATGCTATCTTTAAACTTGAAATTTGCACGGTTGAACGAATATTCAAAAGTGACTCGATCCGATGTTTTCTTTGTAAACCCAATTTTTTGTCCTGCTTCTGAAATAATAATGTGAAAAAAATTGATTTGCAGAATATCTTCTCGGTTGAAGGAAAAAAACATAAAAACATTGTTTTCAATGTTCTTCTCGCGCTTCGACCATATATACATGAACTGCTAATAGTATGTTAAAAACGAACACGGTTTTAAAACATACAACTTGGACGCACTTACGCAAAATCGATCTGCGCATGCGTCAAGTTACGGAACATATTATTGCTTATCAATCTATAATTTGCTATAAATTGGCGCGTTTTTAACTTTGACCACAAATAATTTGAAGCTATTTCTTGATCGTTAATTTGAGTTTAATATTACTTTAATTTCTTGAATTTCAACTTCGATGATATATAAAATTAAGTATAGATGAAGAAAATGAAGAATTTCAATTGTATGTATTTCTAATACTAATATTATTTTTACTATATTAATTCAAGCATTTGTTAGAATTCTACTTATTTTATGCCTTTAGAGGAAGAAAACGAAAAATTCTAGCTACAGATGTTTTTCCTACGGTAATAATTCTTCGGAAGCATTGTATTTCCGGTACATTTGATGAAATTGTTGAATGAATTTGTAAGTTGCATCACTTATTTATATCCAGCATGGTATGTTTTGTTTGTTATAATTTCCCTGATCTAGTATTACGCAAAAATGATAATGAAAAGTGGAATATTTCCTTACAGTTACAAAATAGTATAAAATTTCTAATAATACTAGAATTTGTAATCTCCATTTCCTAGCAAATGATTTCAATACAAATTCCACAAAAAAAAGAATGTTGAAAAAAGACGCAGTTCCATCTGTTATTCTTCCTAAAGTGGAGCCGTAAGTTTCATTTCAAATATGAACATTTATACTTAACTTGAATTAGTTTCTATTTTCATTTCACTTATATTGTAGGATAAAGAAATGTACAAAGAATAGTGTTTCATTTGTAAAAAACACGAAAATTGTCTGTTTTCATTTCCTGATGATGCTGATTTAAAATTAGAGTGGATTAAATTTATCATGTTTCTTTTATTATAACTTGATGCTGAATCATAACTATTTGCAGAAATAATTCTGAATAAATTAAAATATAATTAAAATACAATAAATTTGTTAATCCTCTTATCAATGAAAACAAACACCAATGGCAACATTTAGGGCATGCGCAGAACGATTTGGCGTATGTGCGTCTAAGTTGTATGTTTCAATTTCATTATTAGCAGTCCATGTATATATGGTCGAAGTTCTCGCGTCGAATTTTTCTTACATATGGGTATGAGTATTTTGTAGATCATTGTTTCATCCGTATGTAATGTTAGTAATACTATAAATATGTACTTATCCTGCCTTCCTTAATGATGATTCATTTTTTCACGTTAATGGTTGTATTCTCTACGAATTTATCTATTCTGAAGGAAATGGGTGTGCCAATTCAATCGACTACAGCAGCATGTCGAAGAGCAATCATTTCCATATCTTTTAAGAACCATGTAAGACTTATCCAAGTTAAATAAAGCAATTTGATGGCTTGATGAGGAAATGCTTACCAGACTAGCTGGATTTATCAATAATAGAATTTATGTATAGAAAACTATACCCTCTAACTGCTGAAAATATTGGTTGGTACATGTAAGAGTATTTTCAGAATATTACGAAGGATGCTACCTCGTGCTTTACCACTGGGTGGACGCTGTAACTGCCATGTTTATCAACAAATATGAATTCTTTCCTCTAAGCGGTTGTGTAATACGAAGTTTCTCAAAACAGGACCTAATTTTGATTATTCTATGTACAATGCATATCACTCAATCATCATTTCCACGTGATCATAGTAAAACTATAAAAACGTCCGACGTAGCAGTTAATTATATCACTCATTTCAAAAACCTGTTAATTGCAATGATCGAAAACAACGGCAAAAGTATGGGAAAAACAGGCTTCGAAAAATTGACGAGTGTAATTCGAGAGATAATCTCGAATATTTCGCTCCTCAATTGAATTTCAGAGAATGAGAATATCGCTATTTAATACACTGATAGTGATTATACTTTCATTATTTTGAAGCATGTTGACGAAAAATATCAAAACATGCTGGATTCAGGCACAGGCAACTGAGGCTGGAGCCTTAATGGCAAAATGTTTCGAAGCAATTATCGAAAAAGATGATGAAAGAATTAATAATGCATTTTTTAGAACTTCCATTACAGTTTAATCAATATTTTTTTTATATTCGGATCTTTTTTGTTTGATCTTAAATTTTTTAAATACCTTTTTTGGTTTTCTTTTTGGATTTTTTTCGCATGTTCTGAATGATAACGAAACCTTGATCTTTATTTAGGTACATTACCTATTTTTATTTTATGTAAGAATTTAGTAATTGTGTATTTTACATATCACATGTGCCTATACCTGAAAGTTAGTCTTATTTTTAAATTGTCTCCAAAAAATTTGAATTGATTTTTCGCAATTTTGAAATGTCTTTGTAAAATTTAGAGTTTTTCTTAATTTTTAAAAATTTTCACGACTTTTTAAGGCATTTTTTTCATCACATTTGATTATGAAAAAATCTCTAAAAGTGAGATAGATTTTTAAATGATCTACGAGGCAAGTACATATTTTATTTCCTGTACTTATACTTACATGCAATTCACCTTCACAAGTTCGAAAAACCATCAAAAATGTTTGATTTTTCCGTTCTAACGATCTCTAGGGGGGAGGGGAGGGAGGAACAAAAATCATTTATAATTTTTAATTTATCAAGTATTGAATGAATTGTGTGAATATACCTCATTTACACGTATACCATCGAAATTGTATCGATTTTGAGATGATTTCACTCCATTTTAACGTTGCATGAAAAATGTTAAGAGTTCATAAATACAGAAAAAAGTCATCTTTGGCCTTCATTTTAGAAGCCATTAAAATTGAGCTCGCGACTGAAATTTTTATTCCATCTTTTGGTGATCATTTGAGAACTACTGATCACTCGCCTCCTCTATTTTTTGAAAAGAACCGAAATTTCGCCCACCTTAATCTACATACATACCTGGTAACACTGTTACTATATCCTACTCTTTATAAAACATAAGTTCTCTCTAACGAGAAATTAACAAAATTATATTTTAGAAAAAATATCAAATTCACCCTCACCCTCATTAATCTAGCTTGGTTATAGCTTTGTTGATGTACTTACATGAAATTTTTTCTAGAGAGATGTTTTCGTATTTCTTTGTATTTGAACTGCATCAAAGAAAATAAAAAATTTTGAAAAAAATTTTTGAATTTTCGGTGAAGTTTATTTTGAATATATTTTTTACCATGTTCAATCGAATTATTACTTATTAATGTTAATTAAAAAATTAAAATTAAGTTTGCTGGTAATTTTTCAAAATATGGTTCAGAAATTTCTGAAGGAAGCTCAACCTCCTTTACCAATCCTTTTACAGGTACTATTGAAGGTACCACGATGAAACATAGACGAGAAAAAATGACCAAGATTGTATCCTAACATAATCGCTTAATGTAGCGCAAATATTACCGACGTTGGGCATATTTTGTGTAATGAATTTCGCGTAGTTTTTGATCGTCGGTTAAAAGAGAGCCCACCAAATAAGCTGACAACGAAAATAAACAAGACTAGGTCTGGGTCTAGGATAAATCACAGAAAAGGCTAATATTATTGCATTGTTATAGGTGCGGGCTGGTGTAACAACTTAATTAAAGGGGAACCTCGTACATCAACCGCGCGCCACGCAAGCGCCGCCCGAAAACCCTCGTAGCAAGATGATTTTGAATGAGACTCTTCGTACGTCGCTTTTACGATGCATTTTAGTCGGCATGTTCGCACAGAAATGGAAGCGTGGTTGTATTTATTGCTTTTGGGGATATTTTCCGTGTCTTCCGATTTCGTTGGTAAGTCACGTGATTTTTTTTTTTAACTATCGAGAATCGTTTTTAAGTAGATTAAAAACTCACGGAGTTGGAATTTTTTTTGTGAATTATTTTATCTGTGAAATATCGAGTTTTTATTTTTCTATCAATTTTTGCACCCAGTGATATTCAGTTATTTTAATTATTCAAAATCATTTCATTGTAGTGGTTTGATGGTTATTTTGGTATATATTTTTATGGTAATTTATGAAATCAAAAATCACCAAATTTCTAATCTTTTTTCTTTTTTCAAAAGTTTATTTCATTTTCTTGTTTTTGGTAATTTGTTCATTTGAAATTTATGAGGAATTTTCGATAATTCTTATCACTAGAAGTTTTTAGTTAATTTTTTCAAATTTTCAATTTAAGTTTTTCTTGTTTCCTAAATTTTTTAAAATTATTAAAATATTGTATCCAAAAGCTGGGATGCTTCGGTATATTCCAAATGAGACATGAATTCATCTCATTCACTGATATGTAATTCCAGACCTAGAAAACTTCAATAAAACTTCTAACCAATAAATGGACGCTATAAACCAATTGTTAAAATCTGAAGCAAAAAATTTTAATTTAGAAATTTGAAGTTGGTGTTTTTTATGATTTCAAACCGTCTGTCTCGTAAAAATATTATTCTTTTGTTGATGGCGAAACAGTTCTTATTACAAAGAGTTTTTTTCATAGTTTTAACATTACTGAAAAGGCAAGCCCGTAGCACTTTTTTTTTCCGTAGCACTGGAAGGGGCGAACGGGGCAGTGTCTTCCTCCCACGCCCGAGACAGCATTATTAAAGTACCCATCACTGAGAATCTAAACGTTACTGACTACTGTGATTTTGGAGCGATTTCCCTCTCCATCTAAAAAATTATTGTTGAAGTGCCATTTATCTGAGTGATACCAGCATTTTAATGTAAAGTTCTAGTGATATGAATACCCTTGTAAGGTAAAATTGGGTAATTTTTTTTTTCTGAGAAAGCTTGTACATTTTGTATGCAACCTATAAATTATATTTTAACTTATTCTCTATTCTTGAAAATACGATAATAATATGAAATTAATTTTTTTTTCATTCGTCACATAATGAAATGTAACTTGAATGCTATAATTTCAATTTACACTAAAAACAATTTTTTTTTTTTAAATTTTCAAACTTTTGAAAATGTTGATCTTCTTTTCGATTAACTTTGCATATTATTGTTTTTTCTCCTTTTGTTGTAGGGATTATTTCGCAATTAAGTATTTGCTTGGCGACCTAATTTTTCTAAAAAAAGACAAAGATCATTGCACTGCCTCTCCCAATCCACTTTAATGTACCTGATATTCATATTTTGCAATTTTTTCCATCTTTATTTTTCATTTAAAGTAATTTAATAATGTAATTCGAAATTTACGAGTATGCTTTCAAGCTATTAAAAAAATTCCAAATGATACCTCTAAAATCTTGTTTACTTTCACTGATGAATATGGAGCTCTAGGAGCTTGCGAAATCTTTTTAAATATTCAGGTCATCGATGAAAATTGCATTGGAAAATATTACGCGAAGAATTTTAAAGGGGTGGGGTGAGAAAAAATATATTTGTTTAATATCAAGGTAGCATTTTATTTGAGTTTATATTTCAGGGTTTAATAGGTTACATCATACTAATTCTAGTTACAGAATTTTTTTGAAGGGCTGAACATTTGTGAAATTTTTTTCAGTGAAATTTTTACCTTTATTGAATAAACTGTGGTAAATTTTCAACGACGCATTGCAATTATTCGTCTGCAGTAACCGAACTTACATTACGTTAATGATGAATTAAATCACGAAAGAATATTAAAAACAGGTGTAATTTCTCACAATGCAACGTGTTTTCAATTTAAAAATCAGCGCAAAAAATAGGGTGACTAAAATTTCCCGGATTCTTATCAACGGTGTAAAACTGCTACCTATTCGTGATTTTAGTTTAACGAAGAACGAGAGGTAAAAAAAAAAATGGCCTTATCGACGTAATTTATATTAAAAGGGACGCAGCTCGACGGCCTTAGATTATTTAAATATTTCCAAAACGGTAACATTAAAACCGGAATAGTTTATCGCTGGCCAGGGAAACGTATATTTGAAGCGGAGCAGAGTGGCGTGGAGTCTACAATCGGAGTTGTCTCTTGGTCGTTCAAACGAACCGAAATTACGAGTTATCGCCTTGATTCTTTTGAATGCGATAATTACGGTGCGGAAATGTGGAAAATGATGAAAAAATTTGCGAACTGGGAATGAAATGGTGGGCCTTTTTGAAAACAACATGCACATTGTTTGTACGAAACGAACAAAAAATACGACCAACAATGGAAATATGCAGAATTTTTCAACGTATTGCGCGGTTTTTTGCTAATCCGTACTCCTTAAAGAGAAATTCATTAATCCGATATTCGCCAAGGGTTAGAATTTTTAGCGTTATTTTTTGTCGTCAAAATCGCGCCCTATCGTGGCCGCATTAGTATTCAGCGTGCTTAATTCAATTTCCTAATGCGCATCTATCGTTCTAATTGTTACCGAACCGTTACGTTTTGAATTTTTATTTAATTTTAAAATTTTTACCGGTTACGTGGTCGGAATTTTATCGCCGTCGCGTGGTGTCGATAATTGCCGGGGTACCCGAAGAATTGAAATATCGTGTATTGCTACCGGCTGAGATTGCTGTTGGTTTTCGTACGAGGTGTATCGATGGATTTTGGAAGGGTTTATTCTATTATTCAGATTTCATTTTTTCTTTTATAATTTTACAAATTTTTTTCATTGTGGAAATTTAAATTTTTTTCATTGTTGAATATGCCCCCCATAGTGAGCCAAATTTCGTTTTTCCTTCTCAAAACGTGCACGGAGCGAGATTACGATAATTGTTATAATATCTCAAAATGACCTCGTCAAAATTTCAGACTTCAATACAACTTTAAGACCACTTGAAGTGAGACCAAAGTTTTAAAAAACTTGTACCTTTCAAGAAAAATTTATTTTTGTGCTGAAAATTAACAAAAAATTTAATTAAATTTTTTTTTTTTTTATTTAGGGAGTTTAAATTCTTTTTTATTATATTTTTTTAAAAAAACCACCGTTGTGACTATTTTTTAAAATTATTGAAAAATCGTTAATTTATTGTTCGCACTTAGAGCTCAAGAGGAAAAATATGCTCGATTTTTGCCTCGCAAAGTTCACCAAGGTATCGCATTCTTGCTTCCAAATGATATCCTTCCGTTGTTTTGTTATCAAAAAACTTATACTTCAGGAACCCTGTGAAACAAAAATGGAGCATATTACCTACCTATCAAGTATCAAGTCCAAAAAATGCTGAAGTTGAGCTCGAAATGTATTCATGACCAATAAATTATTTATTTGTTATTCACTTTTAATAATAGCGAAAATTTACGTGTTTTCAAACAAAAAAGGGTTTAAACAGCATAAATTCAATTTAAAAAAAAAAATGTCAACAGTACGTCATACGACATTATCAGCGCTGAATCTTAGAGTTTGTAGCTATTAACTTATTCATACTCACAGATCAAACCCAGTACTAAGTTTGAAAACTCCTACATTCCCCCATCAAAACCACTAAATTTAGGATATGTTGTACTTTTTGCCTATAGGAATCATTTGAAGCAATATTTATCAAATTTCACTCATTTGAGACTCCTTAAGCCTTTTTGAAATTTTAACGATCCATTTTAACCACAATCTAAGAGAATAATTATGTTCTAGTACCACATGAACCGCGCCTATAACTTTTGAGCTTTCAGGTATTTGGTGAGATGATGTGGAAAATTCATAAAATTTTCTGACTTCGTTTCTCTTCACAAACCTATATTTCCAAAACGGTAACATTAAAACCGGAATAATTTTTTTTTAAATTAAATTATTTATTTAAAAAAAAATAATTTTTTGAAAATTAATTTATTAATTTATTTTAATTAAATAAATTTAGAAAAAAGAATTAATCTATAGTTGAATTATGAGTTCAAAAGCTTTTATTAGCTTATTTTTCTTTTTGAAAAAATTATTAAATTTTGAAAAAAATCATTAAATTTTGAAAAAAATCATAGCTGGCCAGGGAAACGTATATTTGAAGCGGAGTAGAGTGGTGTGGAGTCTACAGTCGGAGTTGTCTCTTGGTCGTTCAAACGAACCGAAATTACGAGTTATCGCCTTGATTTTTTTGAATGTGATAATTACGGTGCGGAAATGTGGAAACTGATGAAATTTCTTTTCAAATTCACAAAAGAAGCTAAAATTCGAATATGTTAATTTGGGCTTATTTATTCGTATTTTTGAGTCTTTATTTACCTTCTCTATGTTTCGAGGATAATAACCCTAACCCTAATTTGAGCTATTTGAGACTCCTCAAATTTTTGGAAAAATTTAACCATTTGCCATTTTAAAGCAATTTTTACACAAATTGAAGAGTCATATTCTTGTTTTCAAGCAACACCGTATACAAAATTAGAGAGTATTATGACTATTTATTGAGACAGTTTATGAAATTTCCTGACACCATATTCCCTTCCCATTTTGAGGTCAGTAACCTCCCCCCTTCTCTCCTCCAGCATCCTCTGTGTGAAAACTGGCTTGAGATATAGTATAGGTTTTGTACCTGCAAATCATGTATGAACCCATACTTATCAAGTTTGAGCTATTTGAGGCCTTTTCATGCTTCCATAAATTTTCAATCATGCAGGGACGTACCCAAAGGGGGAGGGGGGAGCTTCCCTCCCCTTGGCTTTTGGAAAGTTGGTAAATTTGGAGTTTTAGCGTAAAGTTGGTAAACTTGACCACTTGCGCAGTATTATTACAGCTATTTTTAAATGTTTTGAAGACTAACAAGACTGTGACATACATCGTATTTAACATCTTATTTTCGTGAAGCAAAAACAAAAGGTCAACAGTTGGTAAAATAGTAAAATTAGTTGGCAATTTTTAGTTTTCTCCCCCCCCCCCGAAGAATGTCCTCGGTACGCCCCTGCAATCATCAGCCATTCTGGTATGATTTCAATTCAAATTCTAGAATTTATAATTTGGTGAACATCTAACCTTACATTTAAAGTTTGAGCTTTTTTAGGTCAATTTCATAAAGAGATATCAAAAATTAAAGAAATTTCACGACTCAAAACCTCCTCCAAAAGCCATTTTTCGTTCTTATTTTTCTTTAAATAGACTGAGGAAGCTAAATTTCAAATATGTTCGTCTCCATGATTTACTGAATTACACGATATCAAAATAAAAAATATTGAAGCTTTGTGAGTGCCTTCAACCTCTCTAAAAATTTGAGTGAATTGCTATTTTGAGGTAAATGAAAAATTCAAAAAATGTATTTTGTATGTTCACATGAGGATTTTTTTTCCAAATTTTGAACGATTGTGAGCAACGGGAAAAAATTAGGGAATTTGTGTACAGTTGCAAACCAAAAATTGAAGAATACCTTAATGGTAAAGATGAAGACATCCTTTCCGCCGATCTCACCTTCGCAAATCAGACGGACTGTAATAGCTATCGTTTTTAATAAGAAACTCAGCAAAAAATTGATGGCTAAAATTTTTCCAATCTTTAAACAGTCAAATTTAACTTCTGAGGACTTTAAATTTTCCAAAAATGATCCATTCAAAGTTTTGAAATAGCTTTGAAATGTTTGCACTAATTTTGGGTTCTTGAATCTTGAAATTAAGTGAGGGGGCTAAAAGTTTTCTTGTGTAGTTTTGATGTCTTTTAGCAATTATTGTGACCCCACTCCCTACATTTTTCGAAAAAAAATAAAACGAAATCCTGCAGCTCAAATTAATGCCCATGAGGAAAAAGCTTGAGAAAGAGATTCATACATGCATTGTTGAAGTTTAAGCTTAATTTCTTTTACTGATTTGTCATCATCAATCAATCATTAGTTAATAAATATACAATAACCTCCTGATATGCATGAATATTCCGAGCAGAACCTTGTCAAGAAACTCATCTTCAATTCTTCATCGGGAACTTCCCCGGCTGCAAAGATTAATTGAATATTCCAATCGACTGGTCCGATAAGCTAACCCTCTAAGGCTATGAATTTATTAACTATCATTTACACGCAATAGGGAAAAATGCGAATCCATTTCACACCATTTTTGACGAATATTTATGACAATCAAATTTTCGCTTACCCAAGCCGTAGTCATCGGCCAAATATTCACACGCTGCTATTGTGAGCATGGGATTCTTATGGTACGCATTGTCCCCGCATTTAAAGGTAATTTATCGCTTCGCTTTTTTCTGCGGGGCGACTATTTCGCTGGTCTTTGTTATTTCTATTTTTCGCCGCTGTTTTAGAAATACCAGCAGAAGGTAGGTCGACATAAATAAAAGAGAAATTTTTATTTCTAAAATAATAAAAATTTACGCGCCAATATTTACGGCTCTACACGCCCGAAAATGTATCGGGAATAACGTTAATTTTTTTTTGTTCTCGATTGTACTCCAGGTACCGAGCATTCTGCGAACGAGCAAAAAATTCCACGTATAAAATTAATATCAAAAACGTAAATGTAAATTGGATATTTCATTTTGATTTTCCCTACTACATTTGCACGCTTTGTCGCCCGCTCGCATACCTTTGAAGATTATGGCGGAGGGGAACGCGCATTGAAATCTGTTTTTATTAATCGAAACATAAATTTTCACCGTCGAGGCTCGAAAAGTAATACACAAAACCTCATATATTCGAATGGTGAAATTTTATTAAGCGAGTAATAAACATTTCTGCGGTATGTTTTTCTTTTTACAGCGTATATGTGTCAGGGATTCTTAAAATTGCCAGTATTGTGCGAGGGGTTGGTTATGTTATGTAACTACGCATTTTGATGCGTAGATTGAAAACAGAGCTTGAAGTTTACTTTCTATTCTTTCCTGGCATGGATGAAAGAATTATTGTATTGGAAAAGTTGCCGGAGTCGTTACTGCTCCGAGGCTAAAATGATTTCAGATTCTGAGTCTTTTATTCTAGCATCGAGCATGCGCATAAGGATATTATAGCCTTAATTTTCTATAAACTATGCTCTAAATACCATAATCTTATAATCACATAATTCATTCCACAGAAAGCAATTTCGTTTAATTTCATGTTGTACTACATTCATTTTCATTAATTTTGAAATACTTTCTTGATCATGCTCTTTGCAATGAAAGTGTACAAAGTAATCGAAACATTTAATGATATAAACTCTTTATTGACTTCAATGACTCTACAATATAGTTATTACAAGTACCAACATCTGTTAATGTTTTTAATGATGTTCGTCTTTTTTGTTATTTTTGTCATTTCTCATTGTTTTGGCGCGTTTTTGTTCTTTTTGTTTCGTAATTCCTTCAAGTTTTTGATGCCTAATTTTTCAAAATCTACTCAGTCTCATCATTTATTATCATTTCTAAAGTTTTTTGTTGGTTTTTTTTTATTATTATTGTTCTTATTTTACTTCGTCATTTAAGTTGTTTTGCTCATTTTTGCAGTTTCTTATAATTTAAGCCCTTCTTTGAATTTTTCACCATATTTTTGTGGTTGTTATTTTTTGTAATTTTTTAATAATTTTTGTGTTACTCACCTATTAAAAGTGAAGTAAAAACGCACTAAATGCTTTAAATGTTTAATTCGCCTTTTTAAATTCACAGTTCGCTACTTAAATTTAAACTTCATACATATTGGCGCGAACTGCGCTCCTTATATTACTAAAATTTCCTATTGCTAGAAATTTCTATAATATCCAACCAATCAGAATTCATCTTCTAGAAAATCTACCTACTTCTCTGCAGAGATGGAAAGCCGTATGATAAAACTTTTGCTTTCAGCTTTAGCTTCTGACCTTGAAAAATAAAACTTCGGCTTTTGCTTTTCAAATTTTTTCATATTCAGCTTTCGCTTTTGCTTTTCAACCCAAATATCATTAGCTTTTAGCTTTCCGCTTTGGACTTTCGGCTTTTCCCCTACATTTTGAATATTTTCTTTTTGTACAACATAATAATTTTTTATCATTTCAGTTTTGATGACATGTATTCAACATTTTCAGTAACACAGAAACGTCAGAAAACGGCATGACATGAAGAGAACGAGATAATCAATGAATATAAAAAATGATAATTTAAAATTTATAAGTACTGGAAAAGCTGAAAAAATAAAACTTTTGCTTTTGCTTTCAATTATTTGTGCGTTCTAGCTTTTGCTTTCAGCTTTTGCTTTTTAGGTAAAAAACTCTCCACTTTTAGCTTTTGGCTTTTAGCTTGCATTCCATCTCTGCTTCTCTGAGAAATCATTATCAGTGTTGCCAACCTATAATTTACATAAATCTAAACATAGTTTTTATCATAGCTTATTCTTATCACTAACGGAAATTAAAATTTACTTAATCAAAAATTCAATTCTTAATATCACCATTCTCGTTATTTTTGTTAGGTAGTTGTCTTTTGTAGAATTCCTTATCACTCCTTGTTCATTTTTACAATTTTATTGTTCTAACTTTTTTTTGACCATATTTGTCAATTTTTAGTTATCTCATTAGTCTTGCTATTTCTTGTTATTTTTAATGTCATATGATGCTGAAGTGTAAAATCAAAGTTTGAATGCTGAAATTCATCTCAGAATTAATGAAGAATGATTAGCTTATTCTGTTGCTTAGAAACTGAGCTAACTTCTCTCAACCTTGGGCTGATTGACTGAAACTAAACCTGAAAACTGACTATTACATCACTGACTGATTAACAATTAATTACTGTCTAATTTCTGGGAAAACCTCGTTTCTCACTAAGAATAACAACAGGCTTAAATTATGAATGAAATTCTAAGAAATGAGCGAACTCGTCAGCATGAAAATCATATATTAAAAATATATAGGTAATACCTTGCGACCATAGCTGGATTTAAGGATCCCGATTTGGGTGCTTTAACCCTAATAGCTTTTTTTGAGTGTTTCTTTTTTTTTTAATTAAAAATGTAAAGAGCTGAAATAATTTCAAAACTTTTTTTGGTACATATCAACTTTTTAGTAATTTTAAACAATTTACTATGCTTCCCTCTTGACTTTATGGAACTGAACCCCCCCTCCTCCTCCCCCCAGCAGCGATACTAAAACCGGCACTGCTGGCGATCCATTGAAATTTAGATGGCAAAGCTTCGAGCTCTATTTTGCTACATGAAAAATGTCATGAACTGTAGCAGTTGGGTTTAAAGTTACCATTTCTTTGATTTTTTCACGTTGAAAAGAAATCTCAATTATGATTTCTTCATAATTTAGTAAATGATGAAAAATGAATTTATTTTTAAATTCATTACTTTTGCATGAATACTTAGATTTCTATTTTTTTTGTTGGCGAATTGATTCTTTTTTAAATTTTTTAACATTCTGATTCAATGAAAGTTTGTATTAGTTATATATATATTCAGTTCATTTTTTATTCTATGGAATTTTGTGCTTTGTCTGTTTGAATTTCAATGGTTTGCATGATGTATATATATACCGTGCGTCCCAATCTTCGACCCCCTAGCAAATATCTCATGGTAGCCTAAACAGAAGTATTTTGAATTCTTGTGTGGTAACACTGATTGAAGATCTCCAGGTTTTAGTCAGTGTTGCAAAGGCACTTGAGAGAGATATTTGCGCTAAAGGGATCGAAGATAAATGGGACTTGCTGTATATATAAATTCAAACTTTTAGTTCCAATATTACTGGGTAAATTGCCAATAAAAGTAGTAAAACTCGTACAATAGACGTGTATATAAAATTAAGAAATAATTTGTCTATTTCTATTCGCTAAAAGCTAACTCCTGAAACCAATTGAATGTAGTTTCTCCATTTTAAGGCGTATTATCTCCTTGGATCATAATGAAAAAATCCAATGCCTTTTCATTATAAATCAACTAACAGTAAACAATATTATCCAATATCCTGTGAAATCACTCTGAATTTTAAAACAGATATTAAAAATTCATTAGAATTTTCTCATGAAAATAACGAAAGATTTTTTCCTCGAGATTTCCAATTTTCCATCATTCCAGCAAATTTCGGTGAAGTTCAGCGCTTTTTAACTATGTGGGTGACTATTCTTAACACCTTTATCCGATTATTTCATTTGAATATTATCGAAATAATTTATGATTCAGAATTCACGCTATCTAAAATCAACGAAGAAGTAAAGCAAAGAATCGCTTTGATTTTGTTGAAAGGTTTTCAAAGTGCTACTGCTAACGCTTTTCCATCAAAAGTTTGCAAATTCATCTATAATCTTTGATGAGAAATATGCCTATGTAATTGAAATTTTTTAATATTAAATTCAAACGTGTTATCTAACTGTTTTTTTTTTTCAAAAATTTGCACAATTTTTTTTGAGTGGGTTTCTCGATGGATGTCCGTGAACTTTGCACGATATAAAATTTTGTGCGTAGGATGAAAAAATTAGCGAGAAGTTTACGAATGGTTTTATAATGAACTATCCTACGCTTCACTGTGGGAACATATAGATGACCAAAGAGGTATTTGTTTGTTCATACACGACGGATTTTATTATTGGGTGTATGCTTTTTATTAGAGTATATGGGAATATTATCTGTGCGTTTTCACTCACCTCGGCTATTGCCAAAATTACTATCTCACCCTTTCATACAGCCGCCCTTTATCTTTAAATTTACCCTCGATACGTTTTTGGATAAGCTCATGCGTTGATCACTGATACAAAGCTTTTCGGTGATGATATGAGCCAAGATCTGACGTATGAATAAACGAATAGACATCGGAGGATTAAGCGGTGGGCACTTTGTTTAAATACTATTTGAAAACTGGGGGTTCGGTTACCACAGACTATCACTTCAAACCGTTACACCCGCCGGTGAATTCGCAGACCAGTGATGCACTATTGATCGTCAGCGCTGCATTCGGTTATAAATCCAAGACAGGAAATTAAAGCGGTGGTTTACGAACCAGAACTGGAATAGTTGGGAGCCATCTTTAGGATATCGTGAAAGGGTGGTCGACGTGTACTTATTTACGATCGCTTCATCGTCTGGACATATCGTCATAAACATGTTGGATTTCATATAATGAACCCTCGGAGCGTGGTGTAATTTGGTATTTGTATAATGTCGTGCGAAACCTCGAAACGTCGAGATAAAGATACCTGAAATTTGAAACATAATATTAATTATAAAATCAGTTTATAAGCGAACCAGCACCGATGGAGAATTGCCAAACGCCGTAATTTCGATTACATAATTACCAAGTAATCGAAATTCAAGCTGAATTTTCTCACTTACTCGAGCGATAAGCTATAAAGCGACGTGGCTTAAATTGTTTGCGCTACCAAGTCGTTATTCTATTACACTGTATGAAAAAGGAAATAAAGCAATGATAAAGCGAATCTTTTATGGAGCTCGTTTCATATATGGTACGTATTTTAGGGTATACCGAGGGGAGTGTATTATAATAAGGGTTGTTTTGGCGTCGGTACATGCGGCCCCGTGACACCGCAAGAAATATCAATTAGCAACAATACCTTCCGAATGAGCATCTGGTTACAATGCTCTTCATCTTCGTATGTGGCATCAATGGTGTACTTGATTTAAAGCGTGTATACGCTAGTGCCGTTCGTTATAAAGTTGAATGTGTTTAGATTGTTCGAAAAGTCTATAACGAATTGATTTTTACTTCGTGTCGCCATATTATACGAAAAGGGGCACGATGGTTCACTTTTATTTCAGGCCTTTGTAAGATCTTCCATATACCTATGCTCCCTTCATTATACGTATAAGACGCTTTGCATTTCGAAAATATATGCAACACGAACGACGCGATGATTATCACCGCCACACCAAGTTCATCAATCACATCTGCACTAGTCGACCGACGGTAGAAGTCGACACGATGGCTCCTCATGACCCAATGACCAGGCGGATTTAATCCTTTCCCACAACAGGATAATGTTGCGCAAATAAATCGGTATTTTTAACGAGCTCCCATACAATCCCCCATTTATTCGATTAACCCTTTTCCATATTTTCAATGTAAACAATAGAATAGCCATTATGACACCCAAAACACAATGAATACTCATTCAATATAATGCACAGGTCAAACCAGGCGACTCAGCCGAAAAGCCGATCGCCCGCAGTACCGCCATTCGTGACGTTTTATTTACTCCACAGACGCTGCGTTGTAATATGTTTCAATGGTCCTGAAAATGCGCACCTTCGTAGTCTTTTTATGAAATTTTTTTCCATCCGCGATCCGTCACTGTCTCCGGTTCACACAGCTGTTACAAACGAATACGAAAACGACCTTTACGAACGAGCTCGTATTCGGACGAGTTTAAAATTTAATTTCTATCCATTAGGTCGACGCAAAAACGCCTTAGGCTATAATCTCCTCTTAGCCATTTGGCTTTGTGAAATTTTTATCATAACGTTTTAATGACCGGCTCGTCGATGTTTTTCATATTCGCCTTCATGTTCGCGGCGTGACGAGATATTCTCTTTAGAGATTTATCTTTAAATCTTCTTTTACGTAGAGGTTATTTTTGTAGAATTTCGTATTTTTTACTCGTTTTTATCGATGTTAAGCATACGAATTATACTGGTATGTGTTGTAGACGAAATCTACCAGTCGGAATGAGTCAATTTTGGACACGAGCGTACCGAGGACCTTCTTCGGGGGGGGGGGGGGAGAAAACCAAAAATTGCCGACTAATACCATGAAATTTTATCAACTGTTGATTTTTTTTTTTGCTCCACAAAAAAATACGATATCACAGACTTGTTAGTCTTCAAAAAATTTAAAGATAGCTGTAATAATACTGCGCAAGTGGTTAAATTTACCAACTTTACGCTAAAACTCCAAATTTACCAACTTTACAAAAGCCAAGGGGGGAAGCTCCCCTCCCTTTTGGTACGTCCCTGATTTTGGAAGGAATTTATTTTTCTCAATATAAAGGACTTTTCCTAATGAGATCATGAAAATGAACCTTGACCCAAAGTTGGTCGTAAATGATCCAAAATGTAGCATTTGATGAAAAACCACCTCAAAAAATGTTGACATCTCACACCATCTTTCTAGACTTATCGCATCTTCATGATGAAAATTCAGTACCCTCTCAGCTTTTCTTTGGTCAATTCTGGAAACTCTAAAACATCAGATGAAGATAGTACCTGAAACCAGTTTTCAATTTCACATTTCAGATCTTTTTTCCATCATAACACAGCATTCCCTCTGATCTGCTAATTGAGATCTACCTTGAGTGAAATTTATGCTGAGTAATAGTGTTTCAATCATGATTTTTTGACAGAGAAAAATATTAAAGCGTTCTTAATTGTTACAAAATGAAATTCAATGAGTGAAAATTTGCGTGAATTGCGCGACATTGAAATTTCAACCATGAGGATCGCAAAATCACGAAACAGTGTTGAAACAGAGATTTTTTTTGATTTTTATTTTTTTCCGATGTTGCATCTCTTTTTGTAAACTGAAAAGAATATAATTTATGTAATATCTAGGCACATTACGATGATAATAATATTAAAAAAAACGTAAGCAGCCATGGCGCATTACTGGAGGTGAGTTTTTAATTGGGACTTGTTCAAGTTTGCAAATAACGTTGCTAACCCCTTCATGCCTTTAGGTCACACCAAAATTCAAGTCTGAAAACTCCTACCCTATCCCTTCCAAAACCACCTGAAAAATTGAATTTAGAACAAATGTATTATTTACTGCCATGCAACAATCATATAAGCAGATAATTTTCAAATTATAGCTACTTTTGAGGCTCCTCAAATTATTCTCATATTCTTACAATCTACCATTTTGCATTTATTTTGATCCAAATTCAAGAGGTTATATTATGGTTATCAACTAATAATTAAGTTATTTAATTTATTTAATAAAATTATATTAAAAGAATTTCTATTTTGTAAATTTATTATTATTCATGAAATAATTATTAATAAAAAATTTAAAAAAAAAATTTTATAACTGAATTTTAAGTTCAATGCATTATTTCTGCCAAATTAATTAATTAATTTTTTATATTTAAAATAATTAAATTTTCGTTAAATGAATGATTTAAATTTTTACATACGAAATTCGATTTTTTTAGGTCGATTAGGTGAGGAGATATGAAAGAATCAAGAAATTTCATTACTCAGATTCCCCTCCAAAACTCGTTCTTTACTCCAATTCCCCTCTAAATGCACTTAAAAGCTAAAATTTGGATATGTTTGTGTCCATAATTCATTATTCCGTGTGAGATCAAAAATGAAAAATTTGAGGTATTTGCTCCTTCTCTACCACCCCCCCCCTCAAAATTGGATTGATCCACCATTATGAATTTTTTCGAAAAAAAAAAAAATACTTTTGTCGCATTTTTAAGAAGAGTCTGTCACAAAATTTTGCGCCAATTTCATGATTACCCGCCACCGCTAAGATTTAAAGAACCCACTCTCTCTAAACTCCCGAAAAAATTTCAGTCAATGCTACTACCAAAATTAAAATTTTTTTTTTTTGTTAATTTTCATGTTACGAAGGAATTAAGAAAATTTTAACCGATTTTTCTCAAAATGTTCTCATACATACCTATCTATAGATCCTATAATCTGCGAGAATTTCAGAATATTTCATCCTTCGTATTCGAAGATGGATCGTATTGAATTTTCAATATTGAGGCGCAATAATCCTGGATGTGGTGGGATGGAGAACAAAGTTTTTTTGTGATGGATTTTTATGCAAAACAACATTTTGTATTACCCATGGTCGTAGCCAGGATATATCAGTGGGAGGGGTTTTGTGATTTATTTTCAGAACATACGTTTTGCAGGCCTACACTTAGGTAAGTAAAGGTGGGAATTTTTCAAGAGGCATACATTTTTTTAATGCACTAGACATTTATGCATATGCCATAGGTCATTATTTCAAAAGATGAACAATTTTTTGTAGTAATTCGCAATCAAGACAGTCATAATCAATTAATTATGATTTTTTTTTCTTTATTACAAAATTTTGGGACAAAAAACGCAGGATATGGGTCCAAATTTATAAAGAATTTTTGCAGAGCTTTCTAACAATGCAAAGTTCATCAAATTACGTAAGAGCTTTCGAATATAACAGGAGAAATTCACGTCAAGTACATAATGCAGTATTATTATAATTTATGCTTTTCTTTATGTTACAAAAGAATTGTTGAAGTATTGCAATTTAATTTATTGCTGTAATGTATTTGATGAGTTTTTAAAGCTAATTATCGTTAAATTGTAAGTTTTATGAAATAATTCTATTTTCAAATGAAATGAAAAAATCTTTAAACTCATACTCACATGTATAGAAAAAAATTTAAAATTCATAATGTTTTGCCCTTTGTAGTGTCAGAGTATCCTTTGCTTCGTTTTGTATTCATCTAAAATCAAGGAACATTCAATTTGATAAAATCCCTCAAATGAAATTTTTAAAAAAGAAAGTTACAGTTTCATCTTATGGACAACAATTTTGTGATATTCAGGTCCTGATTCAGGTATCCAGTTCGAGCAACAAATTTTTGTATTTTTAATTTTTGTTTCCACACGCATAGTTAGTTAATTGTGATGCTATGCTATTAAAGTTGAATAATTTATAAAATAATTTGTGTTACAAAATTTCTCAAAAAGAAACAATTTACGTAATGTTTATTGATTTTTATATACTTATGTGTATTTCAAGGGTAGGGAAAGTACTGATATTTTTACGAAGTTCTTTCGAAGATTTGAAAAAATATTTCTTTATCCGGTACCGATAATAAAACTTAACATCCTTTCATGATGTGATATCCTCAATCCTCATACTTACTTTCAACGTGTCCTCCATTACGTACATTGTTTTTTCGAAGTTGTTTCAAATTCTTGTAATTCAAAATATAAGCTCGAAGAACCTGAAGCTTAAAAAAAAAAACATCCTATTTTATCTCTCTCAAATTTGGTTTGACAAGCTCTCGTTTATGTAGCGTAGCATGTTAATTACTCAGCTACTTCGGTAAAATAAATTAAACGTTTACTCCGACCGTCGGCAGTGAGAAGAAAATAGATAATTAACGCGATGAAGGGAAGGGCGAGAAGAGGGAGAGAAGCACTGATTTACGAAAATCATTAAAATTTGCACAGCATGTACCGAAATGTCGGACTACTTTAATCCGATAGAGTGGCACTTTTACGCTCCAATTTTAATTCTGATAGGTGCATTATAAAGTGAAGAGTGAAAAAAGAAAACTGATAAAATTCTTCTAAAACAGTCGCAGAAGAGAAATCAATTTTGTTCATCATCTAGCGGATCTATTCGTTTTTATTTATATAATCGTTAATTTAACTGCATCTCTCATGGCATATGAGCTATAATAGTAAATAGTGTATTTGTATTCATGAACGTCAATAAAATCGAATACACAATCTGTATAGGAAATATATAAGTTGACACTTTCGTACGCTTTGGAAAACGATAAGTAACGGAAATTTTCACGTCACCATGTACCGAATAAGCAGCGAAAGGAAAACAAAGATATCTAACTTACCAACAAAGTTCATTGTGGCTAAAACGAGTAAACAGTTTATTACGTGGTGACTGCCCTACGTACAATGTTAACGAACAGTCTTATCCATGTTAGGTGGTAGTTACCTGATATGCCTAAACTGATGAAAACGGTACCAGCCGCCATCAACTACCAATAATATTTGAAGTGTGACGTGATAACAGGGTAAAGTTAACAAACCTCTTTCCTATACTAAGGTAGTATTTTAATAGGTTATAAGTTTGAAACGCCGTTAGAGCTGTTAATCACGGAAGTGTATAATATACCTAGTCGATGGAGACAGTGTACCAATAGCGTATACATACAAAATACCGCCTGAAAATACCTTCTTATAAATATAAATTTAGCCCCAAACAAATTAGAAATAAAATATTAATTTTGTTTTAAGGCTCTTGCCACGCAGTGTTTTTGAGCGAGTTGTTCGCATGCGGCTTAACCGCATAAAAATGTTACGGCAAAACATCTTCAAAATAGCCACGTATGTCTGTGTATATTGTAATGCAAAATGATGGATCGTCGCATATGCGTTTGAAAAGCTGGGTGTAAACCTTCTTCATTTTCAAACATAGCGTTCGGACCGCATGTGGAAAACGCATATGAAAACGCTATGTATGGCAAGAGCCTAATAAGCTAAAAAATGTTTTAAATTTGTCGAAAGAGATACTTTAATTATAAGGAAAAAAGTGAAAAAGATTTCAGCTGCTGTTTTTTTTTGGGGGGGGGAGGTAGTAAATAACCTCGAAAATTAACTTTTTGTCAATATTTTGCGATGGGAGTCAGTACAAAAAAAAAGTAGTTCAGAGGAAGTATATCCTTTTCTGGGGCTGGTCTAGAAGAAAGAGAGCTCCTGAAAAGAGTTACCAAATTTAATTTCTCTCTAAAAAAAAAAGGAATAGGAATTATACTCACTTACATTTCCTGGTTCTACATAAAAGAATTAAAGATCAATAAAAATTATCCATCGAAAGGGCATAGGAGGATAATAATGGCGAATCAGGCCCGGAGCCCAATTTCGATGAAAGTTGGGCGGTAGATAGGTACCCTTTAGAAACTTTCATGTTCGAAGTTTCAGACCCTCCGCCTCCCGCGTTTTTGAGAAATTAATTTTTAATTGAAAAACCAATTCGAATTTTTCTTTGACGCAATAGTTGACTGGTTTTATTGAAAATTCAGTATGTTGTACTGTTCCATAGGGGGTCTCTTGAAAAAAATCAGCAACCCCCACAATGATTTTACTCCCAGCAAAGACCGTTTTTTAAGTTTATTTAATTTTTTTAACCCTGATAGCGCTTTGGCACAATTATGAAATTGATATTTTTAGATGCCCCTTTGACCCCCAAACCACGTGAAATTTTTTCAGATTTTTCACTCGGGTACGCCATATTGAAAATTGGCTAAAACTGATGATGGTTCACATGTTGGTGTAGTCTAAGAGCCGACCCTGTCGAAAATGGCCCGAATAACTGAAAGCTGGAACCGATCCCAAAAGTTAGTGTATGTACCCTTACTTCGAAAATTACCGGTCTGCCGAACCCCATCTGCTGCTTTTAAGCACAGCGAAAGCTCAAAAGTTCACAATTTTCATGAACTTTCGGCCGAAAATACTGAATGTTGAAATTGGTATCAAATTACATGAATTTTTGCGCAGAATCCATGTATATAGCTATGCAAGTTCTGAAGTGTTGTCAAAGGTTCAGCAAAGAGGAGCAAAGGGGGAGAAAACTTGAAAAAATCTGTATTTTCAATGAAATTCACATAAAAATCACATAATTTAATTTAAGTAGGTTTAATAAACGCTTTCAAGTATTACTCACGAACAACAATGACTTTATATTTCAAATTTTTACAAAATAAATGGGTAAATTTTAATTAAAATTTTCAAGTTTCATACCAGATCCTGGAAAAAAAATTAACAACTAACTAGAATAAGATTAGAAGTCGAATATTTTGGAACTGAGTAATTTTTTTCATGAGAAACCCATTTCGAGATATCGTCCAAAATTATTTTCTGTAAGAGGTCAGTATTCTTTACCTATTTTGCAAATCCAAAAAAATAGCTGCTCAATAGAATCTTTTGACTTTTTTTTTTTTTAAATATTAGGAGCTCACTTTTAACAATTTAAGACAATTTACTTACCATTCGTTACGCAAAATTAATATATCATTTTTTTTTTTGTATCTAGTTTACTTGAGCTATTTATCGTTTTCTCGAAAAAAATTAGCACAGGAAAGGATTTTTTCGATTATCGATGCGCGTCGAGGTATACACCGAAAGGTTATAAAATTGTGCTAGTAATGCGGGAACTGAAACGCGAAAACTAGCTTTCAAGCCAGTCGACTATAAAATAAGCGTTTTTTCTTATTATTTTTGTCACCTTGATGCGGCAAGCATACTTTTTGATTTTTCACGCCTCTTCAGTCAAAGTAATTACGGAGAACATTTTTCAACTAAATTTACCCCTTTGAGTTGACAATCTTAAATGTACTATTCGCGTTTACTTTATTAAACTGTAAGATGGCAAAAAAATCAAAGTCAACGTATAAGAGAATTGTATTAGAAAGCTTCTTTTATAACAGAATTATTTTCATACCGATAAGACGACTCTTTTGAAGTTTTTGTTCTTATATTAAAATTTCCACAGCTCTAATCAATGAAAACTTTGAAAAAGGATTTGTCTACTTCAACCTTTTCCCTGCCTGAGTGGATCTCATTTTTTTTTCTCAGGCATAAAGTTGGAGCGTTTTAAAATGTAATAAACAGTGAAAGTTTTCTGTCATAAAAACCGCCTTTGAAATGACATTCCAATATTCAAATTCGTCTCCTTTTTCAGGAAACTGTTAAATAAAGATTAAAACTTTTATAACGGTAAAAGAGAACCATCTAAGATGAGATAGCTTAAGGTATCGTCGCCATATTAAATAATACGGCTGTATGATAAAATCACATCAACTTCACCTCTAAATGTTTAATTCGCAAAATAAACCATCTTAAAGGATTTTAACGCGATTCCTCTGAAAACAGATTAATACGAAGTAGGTCTGCAATGAAATACACCCACTTGGGTCTTTCTTGATCATTTTGCAGATTTCTCAGCAAAAGTGTATTAGTATATTAAGCTATGATACTTGAAGTTCTTTTATATTTTTACATTGATGTAGGCTAATTATTATTTTCAACATCAAATTAATGATCGTCAACGTTGATTCTACGCTTCTTTTGTGTAGTTTTATTCATTTACATTTTCGTCTTTAAAATTAAAATAATCATAAAAGTGATTTAATCATTTGTATTTGTATATTTGGCAACGTTGCGCCAAGGCAACAACCATTTGTATGTATGACGAAACAACTTTTTTCAACCACAAGATGTTAAACCTTCAAACACGCCGACCTGAGTCATCCACATTGTTGTCAATTATTTCCCACACAAATGATTCTGTTACAATACTATGTTGCCAAATCATTTCAGCGTTACTTTTTGTGATTGTTTTTGTTCTACGATACTTAGGTATGCCTATTTTTATTTTATTTTTTATGTACTGAATTTAAAAAAAAAAAGAAAAGAAAAGAAAAGAAGAAGCATACTAGTGAGCAAGAAAAGCAGCTATACTATAATATGAGTGTTATAGATTAAAATTAATTTCCTGTTATTTAAAATGAAATTATTTTCAAAATATTGGTACTCATCAAGCCTTGAAAACTAATTGTCACCGTTGTCGTAACACTCCTCCGAGATGTTTTAATTATACCAATTACCTCATAATTACCTATTTCAATTTGGATAATAATTAACCACCCTGCGCTAGTTTAAAATACGGAAACACGTAAAACCTTCGCTATTACCGACTCGACACCGCGTAATTACAGGTCAAGAAATCTTAATATCGTATTAACAACGATTACGCCTTTTTTATGCGCCAAACCTTACGAGCATTTGCATCCGAATATCATGAAAACCATTTTAATGATCTACCGAGTGAAGAATGTAGAAATAAAGCTCTACGGTGTAAGGGTAATAAGATACTGTATTCGGAAATGTTTACTCGTAATTTATTCATCTGACCCTTTAAATGGCGCAAAAAAATGGAAATATTGTAAAATACTATTTTGAATGAATTTATAACCTAAAAAAGGTTTTTTCTTTACGTTCCTTTTTACCGTGCTTCGCTCCAATCAGATTTTCATTATGAAAAGAAATTTCAAAAGTCTGCATAATGTTGAAAAATTGATGTAAATTCTCCCTTTTTTTTCTCGTCCCGTTTGGCGTGAAGTCACGAATTTCAAACACTTCGAGGTAATGAAATTTTATTTATTTTTGGTCTTTCCTCCAAAGCGGCGTGATTGGAGTCGATTTTTATAAACGATGAGATATTCCTTTTCAGCGATGGAAGTCCTTAAATGCAGATTTAGCAAATGTTGCTGAATAATGTTTCTGGGATTTTCTTTCCTTTTATTATCTGTGTGGTCATTGTTCTATATTTTTGTTTCCTATAAATAAGCGTAATCCATTTTCATTTCACATTATTTGAAAGTTATTTCGGTGGCGTTGCCTTCTCAACTAGATGGACTAGAGCGATGTGTAGCGAGTTATGGAACCCTCGAAATTATTATTTAAATTATTTTTTCATATTACATTATGTTAATTAATTAGCCTATTCCTCAAAAAATATTCATTCAAATGAAATTTCAAGCAGGGCGTTGTTTGTGAGAAATTTCATGATTATTTTCATAATTGTGTTCAAGTTGAGAAAGAATTGAATTTGTTCTATATCTTAAAAAAGTACATATTTCAGTCAAAATAAGGAAACATTTTTCATTGTTTTTTCTTGAATAAAATACAATCATAGTAATCTATGAATAGATAGATTAGATATACTATAAAGGTTTAGGTAACCAACATGACATCATTGAATTGGTACTCCTACGTATAAATATTTAACAATGATAAAAGCTCTAATTACGAGGTTAATTTTAGAAAGAATTTTCAATTAGATAATGATTAGACATTCGTCTGATGCTTCTGGCTTTTCCTTCGGTACCAACGTTGTTTCGCGAATATCGTCGACGGTTAAAAACATTCATAAAATATACAAACGACATCAAAAGAGCTGCAACTATCCGCGAGCTAATTCAAACCTAATTAATAGTTCACGTAGCGAATAATTGTTACGCTCAGCGTCATTTATTGACTTTGAAAGGAACGAGAGAGAAAGAGAGGAATGTGGAAGAGAAAGGCTAAAGACGTCGCTGGTGCGAAGATGACTTTGAAAATGTTTAAATTATTCTTGTCACGGGTACATAAAGAGAAGTAAAAAAAAGTCACCAAACAAGTTGGGTAAAAAATGAAAGGGAAAAAATTCGACCCGAGTGTATAAATTATGTGAAGAGGAGGGGAGTATCTTTAAACTATATAATTTTTAAAGATTGTTCGGGATTTATTGGAGTTTGAATTTTAAAAGCTTGCATTAACAATCAATTAAAAGTTGAAGAGGAAAGTTCTTTAGAAAAAGATTAAAGGTTCCCTTTTACTTTTTTAATTCAATCAAATCATCAGAAAAGTGTAAAACGCTTTTAAAAGCTGACGTCGAAAGCTTATCCGACCGCTTCAAACTAAATTATTTACTTAGTTATTTAATATGCAAACGTTCGTTAATTAATTTTAGAACTTTTTACGACCAAGTGATTTCGTATAGCGCTATTCAAGAGCATTTCCGCTGTTCACTTTGGCCGTCGAATCTATTTTAAACCAAAGATTCGAGGTCTCATTTTAATTCGAAAAGCTTAAGTGCCGGTGTCTTGTACGCCCTTAGGATGTTGTTTCTTAGGGCCGGCTTGATGGACCGTGGCCATTGTAACATAAAATAACCATTATCGAAAATAACCGTCCACCTTACCGTAATTTCAAAACTTTTCCTTATATCCGTATACCTACTCTAATCGTTTATATTGTCGCTAAAATGTTATATTCGGGCAATTGATCAGATTTCCATTCCCATACGATTTTATTTACCACACAATTTGGTGCAAGAGTACAATAACTACAAGTAAATGCATAGGCGTACTTAGTCTCTTAACGCCTCTAGGTAATACCTATTTAGTTGGTTAAAACCTATTATAAGTACAAAAACGTTGAACGCCCAAAACCTCACTTAATTATAAGCACAAAAATGTTTTCATGCTTAACACCTTATTTGGATGTTAAATAGGTAAAAAATACTGTATAAGCCCAAAAAATAAATAAATACTGTAAATTCGGCAGCTGTAACTTGCTAGACCCTTATTCTGAAATATTTTACTCCTTCTAGCCCACTATCTATCGATTTTGAACATTAAATGAATGAAATATTATCAAAATAAAAGATCTAGAAAGTTTAAGTTACCAAAGTTTATATCCGCTGAAGTACAACTTTCTTGAAAATGCATTTTACACCCTTCGCTCCTCCCCCGGTCATCAAAATACTCCACGAAGTGTTAATTTCAAAAGCTATTAGAAACAGACTAGACTGATTTAAAATCGAAAGAAGTTACTTGCCAAATTTATTATTTACTTGTTCTTTAAATCTTTGTAAAAGATGAATCCTCGCCTTTGTGCTCATTTCCGAGATTTCGTTCAATCATAGAGTGTTTTCTAATGAAAGTATTATATTTTTCTTCACTTTGTGCAGTTATTTTTTCTTTAAATGTTTTATGATTTTCCTATTTTTCGAAATGTTATGCTCTCCCCCTCCTCATTGCCTTTATTATCCATATCAACTGAGATTGCTAAAATTCTTGTTATAAGATTCTTATATGATACATTTTGCACCAAACTTTGACCCGTTGAAATCTGTGATTCTGAATCAGGAAAGTTCCTCTATGAAATGTGACTAATATTTATTTCATTCTTATTCTTTTTTTTTTCAATTCACAATTTTTGTTGGGCTCAGCGCGATCGCGCTATTATTTTAAAAATTGCAGACAATTTCTGCTGAAGAAAATGACGCTAGCATCGGTAAAACGAAAATGCATCTGCGCATGCGCGAATCCTTATTATTGCGATATCAGGTTATAAATGTTCATGGTTACGAAAACTTGTGTTGAAAGCTTGTCGAAAAGTGGTAAAGATGTAGTATGCGCATGCGCAGCTGTGTTTGGGTCCTGTCAGTGTCCATTTATTTTGACTGAAATTGTTCCCATGTAAAACAATTAGAACTCTCAGTCTACATACCTATGCATTCAATAGGACGAAAATTTATTGTTCTTTAAGAATAATTTTTCTAGTTTTGCTTTGGTGTAAGGACAAATAGGCAAAGATTGGTTCATAAAAAAAAGTTCTGCGTTAAATTTTATACCAAAATGTTCCAACATTTTTTTTGTTTCTGTTTCTTATTATTGAGGGGTACATTTATCTTGAAGGAAATAATGACTGTCAGATAAGCGATAAAATTACAATGAGGAAATATAATTTTAGTATAGCATTTGGATTAAATGTTATTAATCTAATTTACTTGTATCAGTTACTGTAAGCGAAAAAAATTCAAAACACTTGTTTTTGTGGGTTTATACCTCATGGAGAATTACGCGTTACAGCCACATGTTGGAATTTATTGTATGTTGTTTATGGTATTACTCTTGACAACTATACCAAAACTCAATGTGATAACAATTATTTTTTGTAAAATATCCAGAATGAGTGGCCCCCACAGACGTTGTGCGGGGGTGCGGATGCACCAGGGGCCCTTTAGTATGCGGGGCCCCTTAAATAAGTTTGGGCCCCAAACTTTATTTTTGAATACGTGAAAATAAAATTTGATGAATAAAATATCTTTTTAAAGTATATATGAGTAGTGTAGAGGCATTTCAATTCCAGTTGAGTTCAATTAGAACATAAGAAGAGTTTATAACTTGATCGTGTACAGATTTGTAGTCAGATACCAATATTCATTTATTGGTTTTTTGTATTATACTGCAGAGTGTACAGTACATTCTGGAATTCGCGAACGCGAAATGTAAGAGCAATAAATAATCCAGTTAATTTAGACAGAAAATAGTAGAAGTACGGTAAAAATTCCCATCGAAGATTTTCTTGGAGCATAATGTAAGGAATGCGTTCACAAACAACATACTAAAAGTCTCCATTGGTAGAGCGCGAGCTAAATCCACAGGGGGGCAAACCCCTCCTCAAAAAATTGTTTTTTCAAATTATCTCCCCAAATATGGGTTTTAGTGGGAAAATAATTCAGTACAATTTTGTAGCAGACGCAATTTGCTACAACTTTGCTTCCATAGGTTTTTTTGTGGGTCCATAGGTACGGCTGGGGGTGATCCTGAAGAAGAGGGGTTTTAAGGGACACATCATAATAACCATTAGTAGGCGATGAAATTGACAATATGAACTGCATCGAGTGTGCACAAAGGTGTTTAATCAAAATAAAAATTTTTTGTTTCCAAATTGTGCCCCTCCCCTTGTTCTCATCCCCCACATAAAACAGTTTTTCAAATTATCTCTGCAAATAACAGTTTAGCTGGGAAAATGTTGAGTAAAATTTTGTAATTTCTATGCAGTAGATTTAATTTGCTACAACTTTGTCGTCATATGTACATTTTTTGTAGGTGCCATAGGTGTGGTAGGGAGGTCCTTTTGATTATATTACATAATTTCCTGTTTCAGATATGAAAAAAATTTTAATCAAAAAATGTTTTATTTTGAAATTTTTACCCATCTCATTTTTCTTTACGGTGGTGCCGACGAAGTTGATAGTTGCTCAACTTCTACTGTTATTAAGTCTCTAGATTTTCTTCGATACTCAAGTGAAATCATTTTGGAGAATTTAATGAATATGAAGTATAATCTTTAATAACCTATAACATATTGCTTTGCCGTTATACGTACATTTTTTGTAGGTCCATAGGTGCGGTAGGGGGTCCTTTTAATCTCACAATTGAACATTTTAGGCATGAAACATCACGCTATAACAACTAACAAATATGTTCAAAAAAGTTGTGACTATTACATTAAAAAAACTTGCATCTGAATACCATATTTTCTACAACTACAAGCATTTCCTCCACATTCTTTCCCGCAGTTACATGAAATATTTTCCAGTAATGTTAAAGATGCAGCTGGTTTAGTTATTTCAATGGGCTCAAGCCGTTCATTACAAGTTGCCAATTATGAATCATTGCCACCTAGTGAAAATGCGGCCAAATTTAATTCATTTAGAGTGTATCATCAAATCCAAGCTTGGAGAGAAAAAGAGAAAGATGCTTCGGAATGGGAATGGCGTTCAAGTGTGTGCGGAACTTGCCTAGGAATAACCTGTCTAAATTTGGCTAGTATAAGTTAGAAAAGAATGACAAAGAAGTATTAGATGAGCCATCTAAAAAACTACAATAAATTTCAAAGCTCAAAAAATTCAAGAAAATACAAATCGAAAAATTTGAAAAAATTTCCCCAAATGTACCTATGTAGTGTCCACCAACAGTGAAAATTTCAAAATTTTTCATCTATCCTATTCGGAGTAAAAAAATGTTGAATTTTCGATACCAGGGTTAAAAATTTTTTAGGGGAGTTTTTTTTTATCGAGGGCAACATTTAGGACGACTTGTGACCGAATTTGGGTCAAGGGTAATTTTCACTACCTTATCAGGAGAGACGCTTTCAAATTCGTTCATAAAAAGAGTAGTATAGCAGAAAATTTAATGTGATGTACTAGGTTGCGAAAACAAGTCTGTAAAAATTTTTCACACCCAGTGAAAACTTGTTAGACTTCTAAAAAAAAAATGGGGCCCTTTATAAGTTTCTTACCCCTACTTTTCAATCCTCTGGGCGTCACTGTCCAGAACGTTCGTACTGGCGTTACACAAAATTGAATACTCTGAATTCCTATTGGTGGGTTCAATTTCTTTCCAACTGAAATGAAGACCAATAGGAATTTTTCGGTATTTCTTGGTGGCCACCTGAAATCAGGCAACCCGTTTTAGGTCAATAACTTATGGATAAAAGTATCAAGTACTTTCGTTTGACCTATCTCTAAACGCGAAAATGCGACCATAATGTATTATCAGTAGTCATACTTTATCTAAGAGTAGTTCCCTTTAATAGGTACTAAGAATACGATATCATGGGTTACAGTATAAATCAAAATTTCGGACCACTTAATAGGGACGATTTTTAAATGATGAATTTCCACCTGCAGATTATTATCGTACTTTTCCCGCCTTTTTTACTCGCTCTCTCGCTTAATTAACATTTTTAGTCGCGAGGCTTATTTTTATTTCATTTACTCTATTCCCAGCACGATTTGCACATTAACATAGTCTCCAAATTCAGATTTATTAAAAGAAGAAAAAAAAAAAAGAAAAGAAAAAATAAGCGAATATAAATTTTTGAAAAAACCCCTTTGCAGGGTCGTAATTTGTTTTAAATTGTTGCTAATTAACGCGTCAACGTTGGCCAGATAGCCGGGCGGGATGCGACGACGATGGAAAAAGCCGCGCGTAATTTCCCTAACTACGAGTATATAGTCTTTCATTTGGATTGTGTAGTTTGTGCCGGAGACCCGGGGTACAAACCGCAAATCAAAAGTGTTACCGGATTACCGACATTAACATGGTGTAATTTCCTTCGTCGAGCGACGTTTTATTTTTGTCGCGAAACAAAGACTGGTGAAAAGAGAAGGAGGGGGTTAGGGAGGTTTGAATTTTTTATACGAACCGGATACCTATACATATACGCGATAGGATGGAAAGGGATGTTAAATTATTCATTAAAGGGGAATTTAGCACGCGATATTCGAAATGCATTTAGAAGCGAATGTTACGCTCGTGAATCATTTTTAAATCGAAGACCGTATGTCGTCGCATCAGCGACGAGTCCGGGAGCCGGTAAGATGCACGTCTCGTAAACGTATAGGTCGCGCCGCGCCAGGGTATAGGAGAATGAAAGTACGAAGAAAATCTCGCTTTAATAACGACCGCAGCACTTTAAAACATGCACGTCGCGTGTTCGAGGAGCACGTTTCGCCCCCGTACAAGCAATAAAAAGAAATAAAAACAAGGACAAAAGTACAGATAACCGGAGCCAGCAATGACTCGAAAGTAACGGACATCAGCAAACAGCAATAAGGTGGATTGCGGTTTGCGTCCCGCCGGCGTACCGGCGCTTACCTGCGGCCGAGCGAACGCATAAAAGGCATAATGAGGCTTGGCGTCGTTAAATCGGTTCTAACTACCCGTTGCGCCCGCGTCTCCGCGTCATTATTTTTTTCGCTGCGTTACGAAGGGCTGTTAAGGTCCTTTATGATGGTCAAGTGGCTCAACATAAAACAAAAGCGAGCCTAATCTTTTCATACTTTTCCTTCCTTTTTACGGGTCGCGTCGACGAATCTGCGGAACCGTTAGTGTATTACTATCACTTTTTTAAAAGGCCAGATTACCAGTAGAAAGCGCAGATTATCTAAATGACAGAATTACTTTGCAACTCGACCGCACTCCGTCGTCTTGGGCGTTTCGCTGACTCGTCTTATTTTTCGACCTTAATGACTGAGGCGAGAACCGGTGTTTTTAAATTTCACTCTCTTTGTGCACTCGCTTTTTTCTCGGTACAAATTAATTTTCCGACTCTATCGGCCAGTCTATGCTTTCGGTATCGCGTTTCGGCCAAAATATAGCGCGATGCAAGTGCGAAATGACCGTCTCCCCGGAGGGTCTCGTTACACGACCGGCTATTATTTTTAACTGCGATGCATGCGACGGCGTCCCGTATCGCCGCATCGTGCTCCTTTTAACTTGAACAAATAACGAAGAGTTTTTTGAATTCCCGAGTGTCATTTGATACATAATATTATACCCAAAGTCTATTGTAAAAGTTCAGCTTTTTCACGCTTTGCTGGGCAGTTTTGAGTGGGGTGTTATGTTGAGGGTGCTATACTCTGTATAATAGAAGTACCCTTATTCCACCTATAAACGAGCATATAACGTTCGTCATTTATCATTTTTTTCCTTTTCGTTTGCCGAGCTTTTTACCCTGCGCGCGTAGCGTCGCCGAGGCGAGTAAATATGTTTTTCCGAAAGACCGTTCGTTCTATTTTAAAAATTCCCGTGTTGCGCATTAAAATCATTACGGCGGAGTCGACTTTTCCTTTTTTTTTCACGCGGCTAATTTACAATCCGAAATCGTTCCTAAATTTCCAGTAATTGAATATGGATCGCGCCTACCTAAGGGTAGCAGTGTAACGTATTTGTACCACTCTTATTTTCTACTCTTTTGGGAAATTCTCCTGTCGAGGGGAAAAAATGACGTACCGAACTGCGTATTTTTATTTGCGGCCTGATTACGCGGCTGTATAAAAGGTAATGGTGAAATTAATGGCGTAGAAAGAGGATGTACTTTTTCGGTACCGAGTTAATTGGCATTTTCTTAAGGGAGACGTTCGCTACGAAATTACCGATGCGTGTCGATAGATTTCCATAATTCGATCTGCAAATAAACAACTTTGTAAGGAAGCGTTCTTATACATTTGAATACAGGAGCGTAACTAAGTCATTTTTCGGGGGGGGGGGAATTTTGAAAAAATCCCAACTTTTTGTAATGAAATTCCCAACTTTTTTGACAAAATTTACAACTTTTCTTTTTTTAAATTTGAGAAATGGTGTAAATTACAAAATAATTAGGTACAAATGAGCGCCGTCATGCGCAGTTTTTTCATGTTCTTTTTGTAGTCGTCGTTAAAAATTTCATCACACAGACAACACTGCACTTTGTATCTTTTTCGTTTCCCTCCTTTATTCATTTTTTAAAATTCAACTTAAGTTAATAAAAAGTACAGACATATAGCAGGTATACGATGCACAGAAAAAATCGGTGGATTATTGGCTTAGTGAGCAGTGGCAACGGCTTAATTTTAAGTTATAGTGTTGGGCGATTAATAATCGATTAATCGGTAAAAATAATTGGAAGAATCGATTAATCAATTATTAAAAGTAATCGATTATTTTATGAAATAGGTAATCGATTAATCGGCCAATTTTCAGTTTTTTTTTTTTTTCAATAATGCTTCGATATTTCTGAAAAAAAAAACTTTTTATTAAAAAATAATCATTTTGTGAAGACATTTCTATAATACGATGAAATCGTCTCTCATCACATACCTTAAATATGCTTGTTTTTTAAATAAAAATTCCTATTTGGTATAAATACTATCATCTTGGAATAAATGATTTTGTTTTTGTAATTTATTTGAATAAATTATTTTATTTTTGTAATTAATTCAAAAAATTTTTTTTTTTTTTTATTATAATCGAACACAGCATAAAAAAATGAAATTTGAGATTTTTCAAATTCTGAATATTTTTTAACTCCAAATTTTCTCCAAATTTTTTTAAATCTCCAAGATTTTTTCAACTCAAATCTTTTTTTTGATTTTCTCAAAATTTTTTTTATTTCATTTGTTCTCAAAATTCATTTCGAGCCAAAAATTTTTCTCAGTATTTTTTCAACCAAAAATCTTTACAGTTTTGTTTCAAATTTGAATGCTTTTTTCAAAATTTATTTTCAATTATATTTATTTTTTATATCAAAAAGTCAATATTCATTTGAACTTTGGAAAAATTTTTTAACGCCACAATTTTATTGAAAAAAGTTTCAAAGTTGGTAAAAAATTGAAGAAAAAATTTCTAGGTTGAAAAAATTAGATGAAGTGTAAAATTGAAAAAGCATCTGAAGAAATTTTGGGTGCAAAAAATTTCTAATGCTGATAAATGGATAAAAAAATTCAAAATAGATATAAAAATGTTATAAAACATTTTTGGATTGCCAGAAATTTTCTAGGAAAAATTTCAAGAGATTGAAAAAATCGATAGAAAAAATTTGAATTTGTGTAAATTTTCATTTTTTCCTTTATTCACTCGCGTTCCGTGAACGTTGTAACTACAGAGTATAGATAATATAAAAAAATCGATTATTTCAATAATCTATATCCGATCAACCGAATATTAGAATAATCGAAATTCGATCAATCGATTACTCAAATTATTGATTATTCCCAACACTATTAATTTACATGTTGTAATCTGTCAGTCTGTCTGTCTATGTGTTTGTCTATTCATGCACCTGGAGAATGGAATCTAAGCATGATTTAAAAAATTCAAGTTCCCAATTTTAGCGTTCAACAATTATAAATTTCCCAACTTTTCAAAACACCTTGGGGGAAGCTCCCCCCATCCTCGCCCCTGTTTGAAATGAGTTTGTTCGAGGGCTATCGCCTATTTGTTCATTCATATTTTGCGAACTCTTACCACGTCTTTCTTATTCTACGAGAAAAATAAAATCTGGGTCAGTTCTGCTAACATTTTACCAAAAATTAGAGTTGAAGTATCTGAGCATTTAAGCTCTTATCACATTTTTAAGCATTTAATATTTTAATCACTTGTGAAGTAAGCTTGAAGAGTCATATCTTGGTCATACTCATAAACTAGCTTAACAAATAAATTTTGAACTCTTCAGGTACTCTTGAAAATGCGTTCAGGTTCATTTGGGTATGTACATACAAGCTTTGAGCCCTTCAAATGCTTTGTTATGGTGTTCAGATTTTACACTTTTAGGTTTGCTGGCTATTACCATTCGTTACATGCACTCCAGCTATTGATATCCTAATGTATTCCTTTTTCAGTCTCTGTGAACTATTTATAATTTTTGGCTTTCGCATTCCTCAAACATCACCAGTGGTATTGCCAGGAATTTTCCTTTGAGAAGGTTTTATGAATGAAAGTATTTGAGATGAATCTGAGAGCTGTCCCCTCCCCTTCGCATAATATTTTTACATCGGGAGAACTACATGTTTTCATAATTTTAAGCATTGACTAAAAACCCCTCATTTCCTTTTAAAAGTTTTTCAGGCTTCAATTCTTTTCTAGAAAACTCAATATTGGAGATTTTAGTAACTTCGGTTTATTTCTTCGTCCAACTTTTAGCTCCTCAATCTTTTCCTCTCCACCACGCGAATCGAGCTACTTACCAGTTTTGATCAGTATTTTTAGACATATAACATACTCTCTCTGGATTACGAGAAATTTTGGAATGAATAGTATTTACTTTGAAGTGTAAACGTGATTACAAAACTTGATGTAATGTTGGTCGTAATATTTCTCATTTAAAGGGAAACTTGACTCCTAGAGTTCTCAATGAATCAAAGTTATTGTAAGCATGATTTTAAATGTAGAAAAATTCCTGTAGGCGACTGTACGTGAAAAAAATTACGATTAAAAAATGAATCTTAAAATACAAATATGACTTCTAAAGCGCAAAGGGGCCACAAGTCGGAAAACAACTTTTCGAGTTATGGACAAAAATGTGAATTTTGCACGAAAAATTGAAAAATCGGTTTTCAGCGAATTCTGTTGGTTTGATATGTCTACTATATGATGACGAAGTCACATATCGAAATTCGATCGGAAAATGGTAGAAATATTGAATTTTGATGATTTTTTTAATGAAAATTTTTTCTCACTATTTTTGTAAATTTTTTAGTCCTTACAAAATTTTTATATTTGTAATTTTGAAGAAAATTTTTCAATTATAATTGAAGATGTTCATTTCAACTTAATTGTAATCATTTTTGATATTTTTGTCGAATAAAAGAAAATTAAAACATGAAAACATAGCGATTTTTGTTCTTTTAACTTTAACCTCGTTTTTCTCAAAACTTACTTTTTGAATACTCAAAACTTAAAGGCTTATAAAATAATGAATTTTAGAGGTAGCTGGCTCGTTCTGGCCTCATTCGAACGAGGATGGTCTCCACTTCTCAAAAACGTGAAGAACTCGATTTCAAAAATCCCGACTTGTGGTACCTTTGCGCTTGAGAGGTCACAATATTACGATTTTATAAAGGATTATCAAAAATTAAAAAAAGTAGCAGAAATTTAACGTTGAAACTATCTGCAAAATTTTTCAAATTTCAGCCTCGTTACAACTAAACTTTTAATACCTTGCGAACAACTTTATTCGGACGAAGCAGTCTACTTTCGTTTTCTCATTTGAGTAATCTTTTCAGATTTAAAATTAAACCGGATATTTTCTTTTTTTCCCCCAGACTTGGCTAAATCTATTCTAGTGGAGTTTATCTCCAACATATCCCAAACATTTACTTTTCCAACATTTTTACCCTTTTTTGGAATCTGTATATCCAAGCTCGTATGTTATGCTATTTAATTTTTTTCCCCTCTTTGAATAATAATTATTTAAATATTTAATTTAAGTTTTGGAATTATAAAAAGGATCAACGTGAATTTAAAAACGACGTTTTTACGTTTTAATTAAGCATATGTTATGTATGGTACATATATTTCTATTTTTCGTAATTTAAATATGTATAATTTTTTGTATACCCAAGTAATCTTTTCGTCATTTATAGAAATGTTGAAAATTCGTAAATAAAAACATAAGTACTATATTATAACGGTATTTTGATCGTAAGTTACTAGAAACGTTTGGACATGTAATTGATGCTCGATTGTTCGCATAAATGATGCATTAGAGGCGACGCGACGTACACCCACATTCAGAAGTAATTATTCATATAAAATCATCCCTGCTGCAACAATTTACAAATCTCTTTGGAATAGATAAATACGCTTTAATATTCGTATAATCTAACGAAAACGAATAAACGTTAATGTTATATTATCCAATCATCGCGATAAAGAAATCCAGCTAATTCGAATCTCAACGATTTTCGTTTTGGGAATCAAAGGCGATTGGAGGGAAATTATTCAAACAAGAGAAATGATGTGTTACGTTGACTGCTTGCTTTTTCGTCATCAACTAACCGTGAAGAATGTAAATAACGCAAATGAATGAGGAAAATATTTCTCGTGTTTGAGTATTTTTTCAATGCTACAGATGGAATTTATATGTTTAAACTAATGAATCAAAGTCGATAAGCAGTAAGATTCGTTTTAACTTACATTCCTTTTGCTGAAAATTTCCATAGTCAATGTTTATCGATAGAGTATTGATCCCAAAGTAATATTTTTAGTCTCTTGGAAACGTTGCGTTGAATAATGAACATAGGTAAAACCTTCTTCTAAATGTTCATCTTACGTACTAATAATATGTTAATTTTTAACGAATGATCTTGCAAGTGTACGATTCCCAGCAATATTCCGTGTTCGTAATATTGTTCTGCTTGTAGTGTAGAGGAGGTGTACAGTTATACATTAAAACCTGTTTTCACATATTTCAACACAGCGAAGAGGGCGGAGCTGACATATATGCTTGTGTTCCTATTCTTGTTTAAACATATATGTAAGCTCCGCCCTCTTCGCTGTGTTGAAATATGTGAAAACAAGTTTTAATGTATAACTGTACACCTCCTCTACACTACAAGCAGAACAATATTACGAACACGGAATATTGCTGGGAATCGTACACTTGCAAGATCATTTGTTAAAAATTAACATATTATTAGTACGTAAGATGAACATTTAGAAGAAGGTTTTACCCTTGTTCATTATTCAACGCAATGTTTCCAAAAGAACAAAAACATTGCTTTGGGAACAAATACTCTATCAATAACCATTGAGTAGGAAGTAAGTATTTCAAAGAAATGATCGTAAGTTCACGCTTACTTACAAGCTTTTAATTTGTTTAATAAAATAATATTATTTCATACATGCGTTGCACTCTTATCCAGAAAGTATAATTATGAAAAATAAACGAAAACAAAGAGAGAGAAGTAAGATTTTAATTCTAAAACAATATTAAAAGCATATTCTGAAAAGAATTTCATTCTCTAAATTAATTTCATCAAAAATATTTCGGTTTTTAATAAAACATAAATCATCGCCAACCCAGAATGGGGATAAAATGAGAAAAAATTAAAGAAAAATCAAAATTAAACATTCTACGAGAAAAATATGTTCCAGCGAATAAATTATTTTCATAAAATACTCGGCATTTTTGATAAAAATTTTTCGACTATCTTATGATTTATATCTCGGATACGAAAACATACCAGAAATATTTGAAACTAGAGGAACCATCGTCCGAATGATTTACAGTTATTCTTTCGAAACGAGGAAGGTGACTGCTATGCTAAAATTATCGTTACATATGATAAAGGTATGAGATTCTTTCCGTTCGTGGTATAATGAATTCACGAAGATACCAGTGGCGAAAAATTCGCGAATTTTCTCTGCACCGAAATATACCTACTGCAAACTCCGTGTAATATACACGAAAAACGTGCGTCAATACGAGATTGCAGAGCGATAGATCACGGCTGTGAAGGTGCTTTTATTGGCGACGAACTGGAAAAAGTATGGAAAAGCACCTTTTAATACAAGTGTGAAATTTTCATCATACTATAATATTCCGTCGATTCGAGTAATTAATACGTTTTTTTTTTCTTGCTGGAAGCAAAGTTCGTTGATATAGGTGAGTGAACCCGCTACCTTACGTGCGAACATAATTTCGAAAATATCTTTCTATAGAAAACTATTTTCTAAACAAATGGTGAGTGAGAATTACACCACATTTGTACTGTACCTAAGTATACACGTCCGCCGAGGAATCGCCACTTATTATCACCCAAAGAGCATTATCGTTACCGAAGTTTTACCGAAGGAAAAAAATATCCGAATAGGCGTTAAAAATCGTTCGACTAGGGTTCCATTCCGTCACTACGAAACCATATGAACATAATTTCGTCATTGTCAGGTTTTTCACTAGGCAGCCTAATTGATCGATGGCCTCTCAGGAGGATATACGCTATACTGATATAATGTTTACTGTCGGTTCGGGATTTTTACTATGGACTGGATATCTCCCTTGGGCACTTAGCAACTTTTTTTTTTTTGGTTTTTTGTTTTATTTTTTTTTTTGCTTTGTTTTACTATCCTCTCTTTTTCTACGGTGTAATGGGCTCGACTATGCTTTTTCGCTAGTCAGATTTCAGCCACGATGCTCGTAAATTTTTGACTTTTTTATATACACCGTAATCCCAAATTAAAACTTTTTCGATTTTCGCACGTTTTATGCGAAATTATTTCTAAATAAGGTGGATTTTATTTGGGAAAAAATGTTGACCGTTTAATTCGAAGGTTTTATTTTTACTTTCAGCTGAACTACCGAAATTCGGAGAACCTATTATTAACGTTACCGTACCAGTGGGCCGAGAAGCCATCTTAGTCTGTGTTGTGGATGATTTATCAACTTATAAGGTAAGCTTTGCCTCTGCTTGGGCAATTTTTGAATTAATTTTTAACAGCAGGTATTAACTAGTATATTAATCGTTGCTTGCGTATAACCATTCGGTGCCTTATGGAAAAGGTGTAGTATACTTACTGGAAAATACCACTCGTGCATGCGTTATTTTGAAACTGAATTTAGTATTTTAAAACTTTAATACCTTATGAATTATACATCCATCTATTACATAAACGATAGATACTTTCGTGTAGTGTAGCAGGTGATTAGTTTTGATTAAAGGTTTTACTTCTTTTACATTATTGCGGTTAGTGAATTTAGTTTCTTTCTTTCTTTCTTTCTTTTTTACTTACTTTCTTTCATTCATTCTTTCTTTCTTTCTTTCTTTCTTTCTTTCCTTCTTCAAAGATTCGTTTTGTTTCGAAAAACTGATATAAATTTAACAGGCATACTTGACTTTTATGTAGATGTTGAAATATCTATCATTGAAATTGTTGTAGGTATTGATGACATTTTTTCAATTCCTATCTCTCCTCTTCTCTCTTTCTCCTTGGATTAGGAGTTGAAATTCAGTTATTCTGAGCACTTTTAATGTATAATACAATTATAATTTCGCTTGAGATTTATATCAGCTCAATTCTGAATAGTTTTTAGTGGACTTCCGCTTATGCGGAAATCCACTATTGCAGTCGTCTTGGTTTGTTTTTTATTTATTTATTTGTTTGTTTGTTTGTTGAAGCCTTTTCTTTCTGACGCGTTTTCTTCAGTTTAACTAGACAGATCGATTCAAAATTTTTACAGTAGGTGTAGATCGTTAAGAACAAGAGCTGATTAGTTTTTGGTGCAAGTCTATCCACGGGAAGCTGAGCTTTGGAGCTTTAAGCTCATTTTAGGGACATTCCTTTCTGACGCGATAACTCTCGTTAGACCGAACTGATTTGCATGAAATTTTTATGGTGATTAGTAGGTGTATAGAAAAAGAGCTGATTAAACTTTGAAGTTGATCAATGCATTGAAAGCTGAGCTTTTCAACTTGAAAGTTTATATGAGTTTTTCGAAAATATCTTGCGAATGGTCCATCGTAGAAGAAAATGGATGCCAAGAGGATAGTTAGGAATTTCACGCTCTACAACTTTAGTTCTGAAGAATTTTTCTTAAAAGCTCACCGTTTTCGAAAAAAATGAGGTCAAAGTTTGGAGACTTGTGATTGGTCAATTTTCATTGATGAATAACTGACGTTAGAGTGGACCGATCAACTTGAAATTTTCATGGTGATTAGTAAGTGTATAGAAGAAAAGCTGATTCAATTTTGAAGTTGATCCGCGTATTGAAAGTTGAGCTTTTCAACTTGAAAGTTTATATCAGTTTTTCGAAAATATCTTGCGAATGGTCCATCGTAGAAGAAAATGGAGGGCATTTAGGGTGTCAGGAATTTTACGCTTTACAACTTTAGTTCTGAAGAATTTATCTTAAAAGCTCACCGTTTTCGAGAAAAATGAGGATAAAGTTTCAAGACTCGTGATTGGCCAATTTCTATTGGTCAAATTTTATGACGCATTTTCAATAGGTGATGAAAGGAAGTCCACTATTATGACACAGTGTGTCTAGTTTCAGTTTGAATGGTTATTTTCAAACAACGAATCCGACATAAGATCTATTTCAACTCAGATATGGTTCCTAGTCATCTCCGTCATTTCATTATTTTTTACTGCACAATTTACTCTGAAGTATGAAGTAGGTTTTAAAATGTAATTCTTCGCATTATACTGGCTTCGATGTAGTTCTTCAACTCTGGCTCCAATCTGATTTCTTAGCTACCTTCCATACTTGATTCAGATTCCATACCTTGTTTCCTTAAAAATTGTCAAAATCAATTTTTAATATATTTTAACTTTGAGTGCTTTGACTCCTACTTAATCCTATTTTTTCAGCGCATTCATTTGACTTTCAAGGTCATTTCTAAAATTTGATTGTAACTCCACTTTTCGACTTTATAACAAACTCTCTAGACATAACTCTTCACTATAGTTTGACTGCAAAGCTATTGTCAAAACTTGTCACCAATTCCTGTCTCATCTTAGAATTATTCTTGGATTTTGACTTCTAACTCTCATTGACTAACAGAATTGAAAAATGGTTTATTTATGAATTCTAGATTTTTTTCAATGCTTCGTGATGATTCTAAAGTGATATCCGAAATCTGATTGTGAGTCCACATTTTGATTTCACAATTCTCAAGACATAGCTCTCGAGCATTGACTGCAAAGCAGTTGTCAGAACTTGCCATCAACTCTGGTCTGATCTCAGAATTATTCTTGCATCTCCATTCTGACATCTGACTCTGCTTGACTTGAGAATCATGCTAAAATTGTACTTTTGATTTTGGAGCTGTTGTGAATTCGGAGTCAATGTGAAGTAATTTTTATCACAAATCTGAACAAATTTTTGTTTTTTGTTTTTATACGATTAAAATAGAATATAATCATGATTATTGAAAGATTAGAAAAGTAAGAATAAATTTCCCAAGCCTCGCGCTTTTTAATGGGTATAAAAAAATTAAAAAATCTAAAATTTTTTCTTTGGAAAAAAAAAATGAAAAATGAAATGTTTAAAAAAATAAGAAAAAAAACTCGAAAATTAAAACGATATCAAAAAATTTACAAAATTTAAGAAATAAATGTTAAACAAAATGCCTGAAATACTCAAATAAGAACAAACTTTAAATAATGAAAAAATTATTAATGGTGGAATGAAGTAGTCAAATTAAAAGAAGAACAAAAATTTTTCCACTTTTGCATTTTTTAACCTTGAATTTCTTTTCTTAACTGAAAATGAAACAATTTTCCTACCGCTGAACAAAATTTGCGCATGTTTTATGTTTTATTGCGACTCTTGCCCTTCTTGTGTGTGCAGTTGCATTTAAATTGAAGACATTCTCGTTTATATTAAGTATATGATATAATTTTGTGGATTTTAAACGATGTAGAATCTGAATCAATGATTGATTACAGCTATGTTTCATTACAGCTATTTTATTTGAAACAGTTTCTTATAATAATGGAGCCTTCTTCTTATTTTTCATCGTACCTTCGTATGGATTACAGGATTATTAAACATGAAAGGATATCTAACTCTTAAAAATATAAGTACTTACGAATACCATTCGCATGATAAGTACGTACAATACAGTAGCAAGTGATGAATGATTTAAGCACATTACTCTATTCAGATAACATCAAATTCTAATCATACCCTGAATTATTATCTTGATACACTTTCTAATCCTCGGTACGTCGTATCAACAAAGGCCGCGCTACCTTCCTCAATCGCGTATTAAAAAAAAAAACACGGCACCAGCTAAAAAAATTTATCTAAATCAATAGAAGGCCTTTCGCAGTAAAAAAAATGAAAGGGAAAAGTATAAAAATCACCGCATATGTAGGGTATTTATTTTTTAACAAACCAGCCACCCAAGCCATTACGAATGCTTTTTTATTATTTGTAACGGCTTTTATTGTGTTTCACCCTATACCGAAAAGGCTGAAAGTTGATTAGCTCGATTTCCTGAAGGGTGTATCGAGTAAATCCGCTTTACTGCATTATGACGAAAAGTTGAACTGTTAGTTTTGTTTATCCCTCGATTTGAAAACATATTGCTATCGCATCAAGCCCACGAGATGGGGGTGAATTAGAAGTTATGACTTTTGTTCGTTGCTGTAAAATTGCCCAACTTGGTGAGACTTTTCATTAACGCGAATAGACCGCAAAATTTCGTTAAATTAATATTTATGAGATCGTGTATTAATAAATTGAGTAGATAAATATGGGTAAAACTGTTGTTAATTGATAGTGCGTAGGTGTGAAATGTGACATTGTTTGCGAAGGGTTGAAATACACCTTGATGAAAGGTAAATTTTTAAATGTATACCAAAGTTCTACGTTGATTAGCAAATTCCACAAAAAAAAATATATATTTGGAAAAGCTTTCGCCAACTTATTTATTATTGATATCATTCGTTCTAACAGAAAAACTAATTTTCCTATCCAGTGCCAAAAAAAATCAAGTGTCATTCGGACATAGGTTTGTAATATGGGCCTCATTATTCTCAGCGTGATTATTTTTTCTTTAATTAAATATTCGCACGCGAATATCTGTTCGTGATTTTTAAGGCATCACGCATACGAAAAAGATTCAAAAAATTGTTTCAAAGAATGAATAGAAAACAATTCGTTGATAAATAACAATCTAAAACGAGTCATTTTGACGACTGATATCCCTCGCATAACGTCAATCAAGTGCGAAACAGATTGACATTTCCCCCATCGTTTCTTAATTTCCTCCCTTTACTAGTGGCACCCTTTTGTAAATGTCATTCCGTCGACATATCACCCTACACAGTGTTTCTTACCTCTATTAACCAAATGTCAGTAACGCCGGCACCGAACTCATCTTCGTTTTAAATTGTCAGAATATGTACTTTTCCCTTATTATTTACCATCTCCGATAATCCTAATCCGTGCGCGTTATTAAATGCATCCGTTTCTGACGATACGTACCTATCAGGAGGGTGCATCGAAAACTTTACCAGTTCGAAACCATTTGTTATCGGGTACATGTCGACGCACCAGAAATCAATTACCAAGTGTTGTCCGGCTTATATACGAGTTCCCGAGAGCTAGATAAGCTCCTCAAGGGTTGTTTCTTTCACACGTTACAACTTTTAATCGACAGTTTACCAGTGAGACTGGTAAAGTGACAGATATGCAGTTGTAAGTATTGGTATTCATTATGGAGCTGACAGAAACGAGTGTCGAAATCTTTTCTTCTATCAGCCTCGTTTAGGTTTTATTTAAGTTCAGTAAAAGCATTTTTTTCAGCCTAAATGATTACATGATACTTTATTAGAGTATTATTGAATAAATGAAAATTGAATCGATCACTGGTAACTAATTTTAATGCCACATTTGAAAGAGACGTAGTTCATATGGCTTTGTTGAGAACACGCAGAGTCGGGCTGAAACTTTTTTATCCCCGAGAAGAGCAGATTTGCCATAATTATTTCAATTTTTTTGAATGTCTTCAAAACATAAAAAGAAGATTGCTTATTGAATGAAGAATATAGTAAATACAAAAAGTTATATGCGAGAAAACCCTAGAAATTTATGAAAATAAAAATGATAGCTACTATAGCCTCCTGATTTAGAAAAGCAAGATGACCGGGGAAAGAGGGTTCAGACTATTCGTAATTATATTGGGAATATCTAGCCTCACATCGTGGCATAAATGAAGGATAATAAAAATCGCTCAAAATTCAATCAGAAAACATTCATGTGAGTATCTTCAAATTTTTTTCATTTTGGATTTTGGATTCGACTTGAAGTAACGAATTGCTAAATGTCTCAACTTTTTGGTATAGTATGTATGTACATACATTATTTCCCATACGTACTGCCGACGGGTATTTATGAAATTTTCACAAAATACCCAAAGTATAAAAGATATGGAGATGATTACTTGTACTTCCATATTTTGGGCCCATTTAGGTGCTTAGCGAGAAACATCAGCACTTATTTTTATTGAGAATCCATTGTATAATAATTTTCTTTTTATTGATTTTTCCTCTCCGCATCATCATAATTGTCGTACAATTGAAGAACACAAAATTTTCAAAAATGGTTATTATTACCCCACCCCTCTTTGAAGGTTTTATCTTATAGGAAACTGAACGAAGAAAATTTTTTTACTAATCTAATTTACCCCTCTTCCTACTCCTTTCAGAGCTATAAGCAAAAAACCCACTTTTTTCAGAGGTTTTTGTCCTCTCGCACATTTAGCCGGAGGGGTAGGGGATGAAACTTTTAGAATGTTACTTATGAAGGCATTCTTCGCATGTATGGTATAAATCATCTTTCCTGTACTTTTTTCTAGGTCCGAACCAAAAATGACTGGGCTATAAGTGTTATCGTTGCGGGCAGTAGTTGAAAATACGCGTTTTTATTCAAACTTCATTTTTTTTTAGCATGTTGCACCCCCAAAGGGACTTCGAAAAAATTATATGTTGTACCTAAGGGTATGATAAAGTTATGAAAAAAAACTCAGCGAAGGCACCCCCCAAATTTTTTTTTAATTTTTTTTTTGAAATTTTCAATTCCCCAAAAATGAGGAAAAAATTTCAAAAAAAATCTCAAAAAATTATCGTACGAACATACATGTACTACGTATGATCTGTTAAAATTTCAAAAATTTTCCTCCGTTCTTACTGGAAATATCGCGAATTGAATTTGTAGCATATAAAGCGCGATAATTCTGGAAGGGGTGGGGTAGGTGGTCAAAAATTTAGCTAGAATGTTTTTAGATCCAAAGTAACATTTGGAACCACTTTTGACCAAATTTGCGTCAAGGGCCGATTTTACCTACTTAATGGGGGAGGCCTTTGGTGAAAAATTCTTCTTAAAAATGCAAAAAAATACTTTTTTGTTTTTACGATACAACACAAAATAGCGAATCACTAAAATATTCTGGGCTGCTGGAGGAGAAGCAAATAACTCAAAATTTTTGTTTTCTATTTCATATGAAAAAGTAAATTACGGACACAAACATGTAAAAATTTCAGCTTTACATGGACATTTGGAGGGAAGATCCTAGGTACTTGGTACTTGAATGAACGATTTTGATCAAATTTAAAAAAATGGAATTTAGGAAAAATTTTAAATCATCGTAGCTCCTTCAAAAATGAGTATAGGCAAAAAGTGTATACTACAAATTTTTTTGCATTTTTTTTTTTTTATCATCATAGATACTTAAATCAGTAGTTTCATTAAAATTTTAAAAAAATATTATATGTTATACTTCCATGTACAAATAGTTGCATACGATGAACACATAAGGGAACTGAGACTAGGCGCAAGTAACCTCTCGCGAGCTAAGCTATATGTTGGTACTAGTCTTAAATCCTGGTTCCATACTACCTATGGCGGGCTATCTTCCATATCTCCTCGTCAAATCAATTTAGAAAAGTTAAACTTTGGGTGTAGGGATAGTTCCTGACCAAAATATGACCTCTTGAATTTTGGTCAAAATTAATCTACAATAACGGACGATAAAAATTTGAGTAGAGCTTAAGAAACCTCAAATTGATAAAAATGTAATTAATATGATTTCATATAATTATTAGGAATAAGATGCATACTATATCTTAAATTCGCTTTCACCCATGATATTAGAGGGGAGAGGGAGGGGTTATCGCCTTCGAAATGTGGTGAGGGTACATACAAGGTCAACAACTTTTTTAGTGGTGTTACATGATGAATTGAGCCCAAGTGACAAACTTATTCTGATTTTAGCTTCCCAATTGAATTTGGTGAAAAGTTGAAGCAAATAACGACTTTTGAAGGGGAAATTACAATAAAAAACTTAATGAATCGTTCATATCTCCTCACCATTTTGACCAAGAAATACCTAACTTTTTATAGAGGGTTAGTTGATGATCAAAATACGACTGCTTAAATTTGGCTCAAAATGGATGCAAAATAGTGAACTGTAAAAATTTGAGGATTATTTGAGTAGCCTCAAGTAGCTGTAATTTAAAAAATAAGGTGTTCATATCATTACTGCGTGACAAGAACTACTACGTTTATTCTAAATTCAACTTCTCAAGTGATTTTGGAAGGGATAGGGCAGGGGTTTTCAGACTTGGTGTTAGGATTCGCTTGCAGTCATGAAAGGGTTAGCAACGTTACTTGCAAACTTGAACAAGCTCCAGTAATGCGGCATAGCCGTTAACGTTTTTTTTTTTTTTGGCTGTTGAAAAAATTCTTCTGCATAATGAGAAAAGTATATGTGATGGTTAAGTTAAGTATATTCAGCACTTTCTGGAACACTGCGAGTGCGTTTCTTTCCAAAGATGAAGAATACCTTGAGTTTTCGTGTTATAAATTCTATTTCCCAATATTTTTATCATCTCCTCCCTTCTTCCACTATGTGACAATAAACTCGCAAACCTTGGAGTCAATACAAACCCTATACGGCAAATATTCCACAATACCGTATAACCGCATTAGCGGAAAAAATGTCATCAACCTCGGTGTAGAAATTGGTCACGCAACTGGCTAGATTGCTTTTCAATGGTAACTTGCAACGTTGCAACGGACTATAGGGAAAAATTTCCTATCTCATTTTCGCCTTTAATGGAGTGGAATTTCATCGAAAACTTATAGCTACATAGGGGAAATTCGATTATTACGGACCCCCAAAAAATCCGCACTTGTCTGACGAGTTAATGTTCCCTGTCTAGAGGCAATTAATTTCACAATACCGTCTCATTTAGAAGTTTGGACTTTTTTTCAGACACTTTTAAAGAAAACGAAATTATTAAAATATAATCGCTGTATTTACTTTTTAGGTAGCGTGGTTGCGAGTAGACACGCAAACAATTCTTACCATACACAGTCACGTAATAACTAAGAATCACCGAATCGGAGTTAGCCATAGTGATCATAGAACGTGGTATTTGCATATAAAAGAAGTACGTGAATCGGATCGCGGATGGTATATGTGCCAGATAAATACCGATCCGATGAAAAGTCAAGTTGGATTTTTAGATGTTGTTGGTGAGTGTTTCTTCTTCCTTTTATATCCTTAATGTATTTTTAACTAAGTTGTAAGCACATAATTCTCCCCTATCAATTATTTCCTTCAGGAAGCTGAAAGTAGGTACCTAATTATAGTATATTTCATCGATCTATTCGCAATATTCGAAAATTACGAAATTGCTCCGAAGAAGTTCATTCCTGTAACCTATTAATGAAAATTATCTCTACAAAATTTGTTGGTATTACCCGACTCATTTCTCGTAAATGATTTTATTCGAAGAGCGAAAATCTCGATACACAGGAAAAAATAAGGAAAAAAGAAAAAAAGAACGGGAAAAATAAGGAAACAGCATTCTGCACACTTTTCCGGAACGTTTTATTTCCACCAGAATAATCTTCAAATCGTAATTTGTGTTTTAACATCAACCGTGATTTCGTATTTACCAACTTCACGCAACGATAACTTTGCGTAGATTTTTAATCTAATTAATAAACTTACCGTCGATGTTTATTACAAGTCGTCATAGGACGAAATTAATAAATATTTTTAAAATTATTTTAGGTCAGATGTAACTGCGAGAAATTCTATATTTTTAATTTCATTACTTTTTAAAATCCTTTGTTTGGGATTTCCTCCTTCACCGAAGTTTTTTCCGCTATCGCCGACTTGTTTAATTAGAAAGTTTCTTTTCACAAATACGTATTTTTGGAGTGTTGAATGCATTAAGAAATTTTTTGAAGTTTGAGCATTCGTCAAAGGGATCAGGGCAGGAGAAGGGGTTTGTAACTTCAGGTTCTTTTTGGTATTATTTTTAAGGTTACTCGCAATGGTGCTTTGATGAGTTCTAATTTTTTTTAATTGGAATATATTAATAAATATTATGGCGCAAGCGCGGTGATTGACCTTGAACTTTATGATGACCTTCGGGGCTTATTTTGAGAAAATTTTTTTTGCTGCACAAAACAGCAAAACCACAATAATTTCTGTACAGTTATTCAGCTGTAGCTATAGCGCATAGTGTAATCAAATTACCCTCAGTTTTTGAACAAATTGGGAGGAATTTTTTTTCTCAGACGTGAAGCTAGAGGTAGAGTAAGTCTAGCCCAGCGTTTTTTCTGGAAGGAGGATAAAAATAAAAATATCATTTTTCCATTTTTTTTTTTTTTTTTTTATAAGTGAAAATCTTTGAGAAATCCAAAAGAAATGATTTTTAATTTTTTGAATCATAATTCTATCAGTATTTGAATTAAAACAGAGAAATCGTGCTTAAGGGAGGCAGATATAGTTCATTAGCTCACCTTGGCCATGCCACTGAAACAGACACCTTAAAATGTAATATGAAGAATGCATGACGTTTAAATGCTGCGTAATTTCGAATTTTTAAGCAACTCATAATTATATGTGTGTGGTACCTTCTACTTCAAGATTTTACAACCTTGGTATTGACTATACGAAAAAATTATAAGAACGTTATTTGTTGTGAATTTACAGTTCTACAAATCATAACTGAAATAATTTTCATGTATGTGGAGAAATGAGCTAGATATTTTCAAAAAACCATGCGAGAACGCAAAAACATGATTTTTGAGGAAGAGAACAGAATGGATTTTGCAGGATCTTTTCTATAAAAAAATTATAGGTAAAACACAAAATCTCGTATATTATGTTTTAAAAACACATATAGAAAAAGTACGTATTATTTCGACATTTCGCCGTGGCTAAACGGCATCATCAGGACGGTATTAAGATCTTGATGGGTAATTCGAGATTTGACAAAATTTAGGAGTGTTTCAGACATAAGAATAAACCAGGCCCGTAGCCAGGGGGGCAAGGGGGGGCGTTGCCCCTCTAGAAGAATTTTTGCCCCCCTTAGAAAAATTACCCAAAAACCCCTTTTTTACTTTTTAATTTGGTCATTTACACAAAAATTAATAAATCCACATAAATGTGTTTCAAATCGATAGTCACATTGATAAATTAACATATTTTTGACCTGACGATTGGTAACAGTGTTATAGAGATGTCAGTACTTCGTTTTCGCTTAATTTAGTTGCATCTGTGTGAGGCGATACTGATGCGTTGTTGTTGTCGTCTTTCAAACAAATACCGTGCGCGCCAGTAATTACTTACACACCGGCGCAAAAATGTTCAAAAACTCATTCATGCAATTTTGAAATAAATGTTATAACAGAAAATTGTGGGTTTATTTATATTTTTAATTAATTTTGTAACATAATTAAATTAGAAACAGGGATAAAAGACCATTTCACTCGTATTTTAATTTGAAATGTACTTTTAAAAAAATAAAAAATTATATTCATAAGTGTATTTTGAATTTGAAAATTTTTTTGGTGTTGAAAAAAAATCTGCCCCCCCCCTTTGCCCCCTCTAGAAAAAATCCTGGCTACGGGCCTGGAATAAACAATTGTGATTTTTGGTTTATCACTTTGTCAGGGACGTCTGTATTGTTACTAACTTACCTATTTTAAGATTTATTGCGCATGCGCCTAACGTGATTGGAATCTTCGTTTTCGAAGGTTCATGCGTCTTGTAAATGTTGAAAAATTACATTTCAAAGAAAAGTTTATTGAAATAGAAGAAATTTTGGAGAAAATTTTTTTCTTATCTGCATTAGAGGATTAAATGAAAACCTTCAAAATTCATCATTACTCAAACTAAAAAAATATTTTTCCAAGTTTTTTATCTCAGCCACCTCAGGAAGCTAGATAGGCAAATTATCATACACGAGGACCAGAAAAGTATATTTTTATGTGATACAAAGGCCCTCTCATTGAGGTAAAATACCTCGTAAAAAAATTGAGAAGTATTTAATGATTTCAATAAAAGCTCGAATCTTTTTTAGTTATAAAATCAAGATCATGCTTACGCTTATTTTTGTCCCAAATCACAAGTCCTCGAAATGACACCATAACTTTGTAACTCGAACCACAACTTTAGAGAAAATTATAATACAATTTAAACTACATACCGTTAACCAGCGACCACATATCTACACGTGAAAACTTCTCGCCAACGTGTAAAATAAATAGAACGCTAGTGTCGTAATCTATTATACGAATTTACTCTCCGCATCGTTATTCTATTTCTCTAGTAGATTATCGCCGGTACGTTTAGTCGAGGGTATACCTACACGAAATGCATATTTTACTTATCTAAATATTTTTAAGAATTCGACGGTAGAAGATGCGAACAGTGCTATTTAAAATAGCGTTTTACGTATACTTAAATTTTTAAACAGAACGAATTTACGTGTACTACGTATAAATATTTATGAAGGTTGCAAATTTGAAATAGCTGAAGCGTTTGGTTCGCATTCGATCATTTGTAATAAAATAGTTTTTTTACATTTTTTTGCATTCGGTATATAGCTGAGCAATAGAATAAATACGTAAAAAGGAATATAGATGGATGCGATAATGTAATGAGTTGGGTTCTTTGGATTAGCAATAATTGATAGAAGTTAGTTTCGAGCTCATCACGCATATTTCGAATGAAGCGATTTCTACAACACTCTGGCGCTGGTACCAGTATTTCCATCACGTAATGCAATTAAAGTAAATTAACGTGTACGTAAAAAAAGGTGGAAACTTGAAGTAAAGCGAATCTCTCGTCTGAGCTTTTTAATATTCTTAATTTTCATAAGTGCGAAGGAAAACGTTAACAAGTTGAAAATAATTACGTTTGCTAGGGTAAGACTTCTGGTCCAATAAAATTTCAATTTAGTCGGGGCTTTTTTAATATATAAATTTACGCCGCATTTGGCGCTCCAAAATTATCCTTAGCGTACATTCAAATGATACTCGCGAGTGGCTTTTTACCATTACCAATTATATAAATGTTTTGAAATTCGTTCGCCGTTGAATGTTCTCGGCCATTAGCTAATTACCTGTTTGCTTAAAGTTACCCCGAGTAAAAGATGGCAAATTAACTCGACAAAGGCCAGTCCATCTTGTAAATAGAGCAGTTTCAACGTTTCAAAGATCATCCTTCAATTGGCCCGATTTAAAGAAAGAACGTTTAACTTTCAACGTTTCACTTACGCTATTTACATTGAAAAGCTGTAAAACACTTCGTAGTCGGTGGAATTCGTAGATCAAACGAATTATTCGTATTTTTTAATCTTTTTCTTCGCTCATCGCTTCCACGCCGCTCCTCTCACCGTACCATGTCTTTTCTGTCGAACCCACGAAAAGGTAAAAAGAGCACTCGAAATAGATGTAATTGAATTATTCTTTTCGCCATCGCCGCCGTCTTTGCTAATCTCGTCAAAAAACGTAGCTTGCAAAAAGTTACATATTTATCTTTTAATTAAATACATTAATAATTTCGCTTTAACGAGAGGATCATCTTTTCAAACATGAAATGGCTTCATGTTACTTTGATCGTATTCCGCAGTACGTCGAGTATTTTTCCAAGCGTGAATGTAGTTTTAAATAATTAAATGTACTTTTTTTAACGCGCCACGGCGCCGCGTCATAAGCGTCTCGAATACGTTGATATCTTTTGATGTAATATTTTTATTATTATTTGTTGCGTATGGTGCGTTTTTTTTTCTCACTTTATGCTGAAATGGGTTAAATGCGGATCACCCCGCGTCTTTTAACGTTCTCGAGTCGTACAGTTCTTGAAAAAGAGCATTTTATTGTCAATTTCTCATCTCTCGTTCGGTGTTTCCCCGAACGTCCGAATCCTTTTACAAACAATGGAATCGGATAGACCTGAACGTTCGCAATTTATAGGCCTGAACGTCCGATGATGGAAAGAATACTAGGTAAAGGACAGGTCTAATAGCCAAAGAAGAATGAAGCAACATTGCCATGGGATGGCGGGGACCTTTCCTCCAGGTGTTTTGAAAAGTTGGAAAAAATTGGGAACTTGAATTTTTTGTAGAAGTCAATACTTTATATTCATTTGTGAAAATAAGAACTCGAATAAATTCGAATTGATACCAGCTTATATCATGCATAGCGCACAACAGACTATTCGCGATAACCGAAAAAATTTCCAACTTCGCGAATCACGACGAACGGTTGCAGCGCAGTTGTCTCTCTATATATTAAAATCAAAATGAAATCGGTTTTGAGATGCGCGCGCATCCTTGTTCTGAATAGCAGGTATAAAATGTATATAAAGATAACAGGTTGTAAATTTTAATAAAAGCCTTGTACATGTACAACGGTCAAGTCATAAATTTGTTTTGAGTAGCAGGGATAAAAAGTATAAAGGATAGCAGGTATACAAAGGGAAAAAAAGAGATAAATTTTAATAGAAGCTTTGTACATGGGTAAGAGCAAGGGGAAGTTGTTTAAAATGGTAGTATACAAAGGTATAAAGGGGCGAACCCATCCTGAAGGGAAGAACCCGAAGAATAAATTGGGTTGTGCAGTTTGGAATGTAGCAATACTTGTCTGATAAAATTACTTGTTTTTTTCATTTAATTTTTATTGCGAGTCCCGAAGGGGCGAGGAGCTACTAGTATGTATTAAATTTAATCATGCTTAGATTCCACAGACACATAGAAAGACGAACATACAGATCACAACATGTAAATTAATAGTGTTGGGAATAATCGATTATTTGAGTAATCGATTAATCGAATTTCGATTATTCCAATACTCGATTAAGCGGATCTAGATTATTGAAATAATCGATTATCAATCGATTAATCGATTTTTTTATATTGTCTATACTCTGTAGTTACAACGTTTACAGAACACGAGTGAATAAAGGATAAAATAAAAATTTACACTAATTCGAATGTTTTCTATCGATTTTTTCAATCTCTTGAAATTTTTCCTCAAAATTTTTTGCAATTCAAAAATTTTTTATAACATTTTTATATCTATTTCGATTTTTTTTATCGATTTTTCAGCATTGAAATTTTTTGCACCCAAAATTTCTTCAGATGCTTTTCAATTTTAAACTTCATCTAATTTTTTTCAACCTAAAAATTTTTTCTTCAATTTTTTGCCAACTTTGAATTTTTTTTTTCAATAAAATTGTAGCGTTAAAAAATGTTTCCAAAGTTCAAATGAATATTGATTTTTTGAAATGAAAAATAAATATAATTGAAAATAATTTTGAAAAAAACATTCAAATTTGAAACAAACTGTAAAGATTTTTAGTTGAAAAAATACTGAGAAAAATTTTTGGCTCGAAATAAATTTTGAGAAAATCAGAAAAAAGATTTGAGTTGAAAAAAATCTTGGAGACTTTAAAAAATTTGGAGAAAATTTAAAATTCGCTCAAAATTTGGTGAGGAACTCTTCTTGAAAATGCGGAGAGGTGCTTTTTTTGTTTTTCGAAAAATTTCAAAATGGCGCATCACTCAAATTTTGAGAGGGCTGGAGAAGGGGCAAATAGCTCAAATTTTTCGTTTTTGATCTCATATGAAAGAGTAAGTCACGGACACCAACATATCCAAATTTCAGCTTCCTAAGTGCATTTTGAGGAGAGTTAAGCAAAAACCTGTTTTTGAGGAAATTTCGTTTTTTGTGTCACTCGCCTTGCGCAGACGGGTGTGGATACAATTTGCTCAAAATTCAGTGAGGAACTTTTCTTGAAAATACGCAAAAATAGTTTTTTGGTTTTTTCGATACATTTCGAATTGACGGATCACTCAAATTTTGAGGGGGGCTGGAAAAGGGGCAAATAGCTCAAATTTTTTGTTTTTGACCTCATATAAAAGAGTGAGTCACGGACACTAACATATACAAATTTTAGCTTCCTAAGTGCATAGTTAGATCAAAAAGCGACTTTTTGAGGAAGTTTTGAGTCATGAAATTTCTTGAATCTTCCATATCTCCTACTAAATCAAGTTAAAGAGGTCAAATTTTGTGTGTGAGGTTAGTTGGTGACCACAATATGACCTCTTGAATTTGGATCAAAATGGATCCAAAATGGGGATTATCAAAATTTTGAGTAAAGCTTGAGGAGCCTCAAGTTGGTAAAAATGTAATTAATATGAATTCATATGGTTATTGGGGATAAGTTGTATACTACATCCCCATTTCACTTCCATACATGATGTTGGAGGGGGGAAGGCGGGGTTATCAACCTAAAATAGTGGTGGGGGTACAGGAGGGGTCGAAAATTTTTTATTGCTGTATCATATGATAGAATAAGCCCAAGTGACAAACGTATTTTAATTTTAGCTTCCTCAGTCATTTTGAAGGGGAGTTAGAGCAAAAAACGGCTTTTGGAGGGGAAATTGCTGCAGGAAATTTCATGAATCTTCCATATCTCATCACCAAATCGGCCTAGAATGGTCAAACTTTGTGTGTAGAATTAGTTAGTGACCAGAATATGACCTCTTAAATTTGAGTCAAAATGGATCCAAAATGGCGGATTATCATGATTTGAAGATAATTTGAGGACCCTCAAATGATTATAATTTGAGAAATATGTGTTCACATGATTATTTCATGGCAAGAAATACTACATTTGCGCCAAATTCAACTTCTTAAGTGTTTTTGGAAAGGATAGGGTAGGGGTTTTCAGACTTGGTATTAAATCAAAACAAGCTCCAGTTAAAAACTCAGCTCCAGTAATGCGGCATGGCTGCTTACGTTTTTTTTCTCTTATTTTTCAAATGATGGATTTATAGAATTTCTTTTTTTTTTTTTAAATCAAAGTTTGGAAATTAAAGTTGGCCCAATTTTTACCTCAATCGACCCAAATACTTCGCGGCCCACCGAGATTTTCTCGGTCACTCACCTGCTGGATCCGAACCTGTTACTAATTATGTACCATAGGACGCAAAGTTTGAAAGATGTTTATGCTTTGATCGCGAAGATCCAAAAATAATAATGATGAGTATAGTTGTTATTTTTCGCTGTACCGACGTGTCTAAAGAAATACTCTATTCAGATGAATAACCTCTTCAAAATGTTAGAAAATTGGATTTTGAAAGTTGAAGGTCGTCAAAAATAATACCAGTTAGGGAATGAAATGCTTTTGTCTATTTTCTATCAGTTCATTTGATTATCCCTTACTGTTAGGATAATAGTTTCTCGATATTTATCGAAAAAGCGCTAGGAAAAAAAATGAAAAACCACGTCTTTCAATCACGCCTGCAGATATCACAAAAACATTTCAGGTGTCAAATTGGTATCACATTATACGTTGATATTAGAAGAAAAGAAAAATATTTTACAAAACATATCGTAAAAATGAGTTTGCCCCCAATAAAAGTATTTCCAAGAACAAGAATGCTCGAAGCCATGATGATAGTCTGTTACTTCATACGCTAAAGATCTGCGTAAATCTGTCTTCTCCATCTTACGATAATAAGCGAAGCCAAAGACCTACGAGGCCCGCAGCTGTGAAAATTTCTCTACCAATTACATAACGAGTTTCCAGGTCGTCGGTATAAATAGGCTCTCCGGAGATGTGTAAATACCGAACAGGGATGCTCGAAAGCTTATTAAATTGCTGGTAATAATAACTCGTGGTGTATTACAAAAACCATTCGTAAAATACGACCGATTCCTCTGGTGGCGCTGACATAATTACTCAGACTGGGCGATTAAATGACCGTATAAAGTTTTTAATTAAACCTCGACAAGAGGCGGGAAATCATACATTGTAGGCTCCCGGGGAAGCTTTGAAGTACCTGCCCAAATAGGTGTAAAATGATGGCTCTTTTTATAAGCTTTAAATTCCTGGGTGAAGGTATACTTGTGGAATTTTACGACTTTTAATCGTAATGAAAAGCGAAATGACCATCGGTAAAATGAGGTTATTGTCTTTCAAAGCCTATAAATAATTCGCCAAATTTACTTCTTCATTTTATATAATTAAAGCTTTACGATCCGATGGTGAAGCGCAATGAAGGGTGCCAGAGTCAAGGTTGCATTACTCATTGGATATGTAGGTTGAAGTACGAATCAAAGATTGGAATTTTTCTTTCGCCGTCTGAAAAATTTATGCCGGGTAGCTCTAGGTGGGAATTTATGTAAGGGAATTTATGTAAAACTAAAAGTACTTAAAAAAGATTACGAACATTTGCTGTACTCGTTGTTCTCGCCTTAACTTATAAAATTAGCGTAAGTGGAATAGTCTTAAAGAACTACCATTTTGAGACGTATTACTGTAAAATTAAATTTAAAAGTTCGGTAAATATGAGAGTATTTAAGTATTTACCGAAAGTGCTCTCTAAAGCGAACTTTTTAAGTACTTATTAAAAGTTTCTATTCTTCCGAAACTGCAGTTATGGTAAAAATTTCCTCAACTATTGTTTGCATAAAGCAAATATTCTCTTATGGTTTTCGTAACGAAATAAAAAGCTAGAAAAACTCGATCGTAAAGTGATACAAACCTACCTGCCGGAATTGTAGTCGCATATCAGAGCACCTGTATGACCTGTATGCACAACAACGAATTTGACTCTTTGTGTAAGTATATCCGAGCGAAAAAGGTCGATATTAAACTTTATTTTATCAAAATAATCTCGTCGTTTTCTTGTTGGAGTTGACCGGTACACGTGTGCTCTATCAGTTAAATCTGGCAAGTTTGTTGGCGAAATATTTCTCCGCCTCGTAACGAAACACTTAGAACTAAAGGAAGGTTTTTGACGACAACAATCCGTCCAATTTGGCCAGTACGCTCGATATATCAAAATGTTCACTCATTCGTCCCATTAACCATCAAAATAGTACATGTTTTTGGTTTTAGAGTTAGTGTAAATAGAAATGGTGAAAATATGAACCAAGTCTGAGCTTTTGTCTCTGGACGTCATTTTTTCTTTCTTTTCTATTGTTATCGAAGGACGCGGTTAGTTGGCTTTTTAAAATAAGTAATTTAGCAACTTTCGAGTATCTTAGAAGTTTATTACGCCAGAAATGAATGTTAAGATACTTTCTCTGTCAAAAGTACGGCGCGCTACAAAATAGATTAAATATTAAATCAGTTCTGCTTTTTAGGTGTACATTATTGATGGCTAAAAGTTTATGACTCATTAACCGTGATGGATCGAAATTTCACCGAATCTTTGGTATTTCTTTTGCTTGTTTAAAATTAGTCCGGAGCTGTATTTTTGTTGCGGAAGATTTTTTTTCACTAGAGCTGGAACTTTTAATAGGTATCTTAAGGCTCGAATGTGCGCGTGATGCCGTTAAAATGGAAATATTTTCGAGTATTTTTGATAAAACTCGGTAATTAAATTTATCATCCAATTGGATTGTTTGAAGTTATAATTTATTCCATTTGGACGATTTATTCGAATTCCAGTTCAAAATTGTGCATTTATCTTTCCCTTTTGGAAGGAAATGACGCTATTTTTCGACGATCTGTCATCTTCTTTGAAGTATCAAAGCGAATTTTCACCGTTTAATATTCCATCGAACGAAAACTCGAGTATAAATTTTTTGACAATTTGGGTTTTTCAAGTTTCTCCGAAAAAAATTTTAAAGCGAATGTCTGTCATTTTTCTTTAAAAGTGAAATATAATTTGCAACGAAGTATTGATGAATGAAATTAAAATAATAGTTTTGAATTTAGTTTTTTAGTTTCATATAGGTTGCCTCTGAATTTGTTGATTTGGAATTAATCATGAAACATTTTTTCCTTGGAATGTGTTGTTATGCAATTTTGAATATTATACTTATTTTGATGATTAGCATTTCACGAGCTCTTGATGGGATTTCCTGCAATTTTGAAAATTTTCAAGTTAATATAATATATACTTTTTTAGAATTTATCATATTCTCTTGGACTTTAAATTATGAAAAATAAATAACATTTAAAAGTTTCATGTTTCGTTTTGAAGAGATTTTTTTTAAGTTCTGAAATTATTTTGATGATTAGCATTTCACGAGCTCTTGATGGGATTTCCTGCAATTTTGAAAATTTTCAAGTTAATATAATATATACTTTTTTAGAATTTATCATATTCTCTTGGACTTTAAATTATGAAAAATAAATAACATTTAAAAGTTTCATGTTTCGTTTTGAAGAGATTTTTTTTAAGTTCTGAAATTATTGTGCTTCTTTCCAAATTTATGGTATATTATAATAGATTTATCTATGGATAAAGTGGCATCATTTTTCGTCGTCTACAGGTAAAGTGGCATCTTTCTTACAAAGTGGCATCTTTTTTTTGATGCCACTTTACCATCACATTGCTCATCGATTCAGCTATGTGTCATGACGTCACTGGTGTGGTTATTAGGGTGACGCCACTTTACCACTAATCTTCTATTTTTCATACAAAAAAATTTTTTCGGTCTACGGTCGTAGTAGCCTCATTTTTTTGATGTTTACAGGTAAAGTGGCATCATTTTAAAAATTTGTTTCCAAGAAAACCTATGGAATTATACATTCCGTTCCCCATTGTGGTGTCGTTAACGTGACATTAGATGCACTTCTGAGGAATGTGCAAAGTGATGCCACTTTGACCATAGATCAATATATAATGTACATGTACATTATAATGTTTTTTGAGGTTTTTCATTTGGAATATTTCTTAATGTTATAAAAATTATTGATGTTTAACTCTAGAATATCATTCTGAGTATAATCATATTTTCCTCCTTTCAAATTGTTTTTTTTTTTTTGTTTTTTCTTTTTAGCTGAGTTTTTAACAAAACAATAGCTATTACAGCCTACCTGATTTCGGAAGGGAAGGTCGGGGGAGGGTGGGGTCTTCAAATCTTTGCGTTTCAGACCATTTGTAATCATCTGGCAAATGTCCAACTTTTTGGTATATATATATTTTTTTTCCCCCACGCGTAGCGCCGGCGAGTATTCATAAAATTCGCTCAAAATTTGGTGAGGCACTCTTCTTGAAAATACGCAAAAATAGTTTTTTTGTTTTTTCGATAAATTTCAAAATGGCGGATCACTCAAATTTTGAGGGGGCTGGAGAAGGGGCAAATAGCTCAAATTTTTCGTTTTTGATTTCATATGAAAGAGTGAGTCACGGATACTAACATATCCAAATTTCAGCTTCTTAAGTGCATATTGAGAGGAGTTAGATCAAAAAACGGCTTTTTGAGGAAGTTTTGAGTCATGAAATTTCTTGAATCTTCCATATCTCCCCACCAAATCAAGTTAAAGAGGTCAAATTTTGTGTGTGAGGTTAGTTGGTGACCACAATATGACCTCTTGAATTTGGATCAAAATGGATTCAAAATGGCGGATTATCAAAATTTTGAGTAGAGCTTGAGGAGCCTCAAGTTGGTAAAAATGTAATTAATATGAATTCATATGGTTATTGGGGATAAGTTGTATACTATATCCCGAATTCACTTCCATACATGATGTTGGAGGGGGAAGGCGGGGTTACCAACCTAAAATAGTGGTGGGGTACAGGAGGGGTCGAAAATTTTTTATTGCTGTGTCATATGATAAAATGAGCCCAAGTGACAAACGTATTTTGATTTTAGCTTCCTCAGTGATTTTGGAGGGGAGTTAGAGCAAAAAACGGCTTTTGGAGGGGAAATTGCTGCAGGAAATTTCATGAATCTTCCATATCTCATCACCAAATCGGCCTAGAATGGTCAAACTTTGTGTGTAGGATTAGTTTGTGACCAGAACATAACCACTTAAATTTCAGTCAAAATGGATCCAAAATGGCGGATTTACAAAATTTGAAGATAATTTGAGGTCCCTCAAATAGTTATAATTTGAGAAATATGTGCTCGCATGATTATTTCATGGCAAGAAATACTACATTTGTGCCAAATTGAATTTCTTAAGTGTTTTTGGAAAGGATAGGGTAGGGGTTTTCAGACTTGGTATTGGGTGTGGCCTGTAGTGATGAACGGTTAAGCAAGGTTATTACTAAATCAAAACAAGCCCCAGTTAAAAACTCAGCTCCAGTAATGCGGTATGGCTTCTTACGTTTTTTTTTTTGTTTTTTCTTTTTTTATTCTTGTCTCCACCAATTATATGATCTCATATTTATCGAATTTAAGTCAAGAAAAGCTCCACAAGCCTTCTTCAAAAATTTTGATTGTTTGCTATTTTGTAACCATTTTACTCCAAACTCAAGCGGCCATATTCTGATTCATAGCTAATCATAAATGCAAAATTTGAGCTTTCGACTTTGATTTTAATGAGGCAATATGGGAGGTGTATGATATTGTATGACTCAAAAAGTACGTGAAAAAGTTTCTTCTACTCTCACTCCTCTTCAAATTCACATAGGAAGCTAGACTTTGGACATGTTGATGTTCTCAATCTACTCTTTTGAGTCTTTTATTTGAGACCATGAACAAAATTCCAAGGTATATGCCCCCTTCAGCCTTCCTTGAAATTTGATTGAACGCCATTTTGATTCTAATAAAAAGTTCAATGTTTTATGATTTGAAGTTCTCATACGAACGCTCTCTCACCGAATTTTGAGTAATTTTTCATTCACACTCCTTCGCACTAAGCAGTGGCGTATTTAAGGGGAGGGTCCAGGGGGTCTGGACACCACCTTTTGCGATTTCAAAAATAGTATTTTTGCCATATACAAATAAGGAACAACGAAAATGTAATATGCAAAAATCAATAGAAATAAAATCGCAAAATTTTGAGCCTACCTAACAGATTTTTATATTTGAAAATTTTGCCGGACCCCCCCCCCCTGAGCATCAGTCTGGATACGCCACTGGCACTAAGCCAGATTTTGATCGTATCATTAGATTTTGTGATGAAACATCTATAAAGTAATTAGTGATGGATAAAAAATTCCAATTTCCCTCAATTTCCTAGATTTTCTAGTTTCGAAAAATTTTGTGAAATTACGAAGCTTCACTCTCTTTTCAAATTTCAGAAATTTCTTTTAATTAAAAAAATTCAAATTTTTCAATTTTTTTCATTTTTGTGAATTTTTTGTATTTTGTGGTTTCTTGTAATATTTAAATTTTCTAGATTTTTTTTTGATGTTGAAAAGGTCGCTTTGCCTGGTATCCTAATATAACAAATTTACTTATACATATTTGATCTAACATAATCTAAAATATCTCGGCTTCAAGGAAAATTACTTAACAGCATTATAGGTTGATATTTCATGATGGAAAATTATTGCGACAACCTACGTCTGAAATTTACGACGAGAACGACTCGTTTAATCGTAGAGTTGTCTCTTTTCGAATCATCTCAGGTGAGTTTGCCAACGTTATAACGAGTAATATGCCAACATTCGACCCTTATAAACTGACTTTTGAGCTTTTGCGAAACTGTCATACCCACTAAGGATAATAACTGAACCTGTAATATCGTTAGGATGTTAGGATATTCGGCCATTGGTACTGGATTTAAAGGGCTTTTGGGTTTTGAAAAACTGACTGGTAGAAAAAAAAAATATAAAGGTAAGGAGCAAAAAAATCTTTAACGACGAAATTAATACGAATGTAGATGATATAACATTTACTTATGAATGACTTTTATTAAAGGTTCTCGTTTGTTTTTTTATTGAACAAGGAAGAAGTAACTGGGTGGGTGTTCGGCGAAATGAAACATAAAAATTCGATTGACGTTAGGACATTTCTAATAGAACGAATAAAGGTATATTTTTGACTCCTAAAAAACACGATACGATACGTTTTTTGTTGTCGTAAAATTTTATGATAGGTGACTCGCGTAGGTACGGTATACGGCGCCGTTGTTGAAATTCCATATAGCGTGATGGTTTCGGAAAGCGCCGAGTGGAATATAAGTTTTTCATACTCGTAATATCTACAAATCGCGCCGTTCCTAATTAATGTCAGGTTCGGTTCAAGAGTTTTTTTTTTAACCTGTTGAAAAATAGCCTCGCCAAGGTGTCGGCGTCGCCTGAAGGAACGTATTAATCGGTAATATATTATACTTGGGATTAAATTACGAAAAAAATACACGGAAAGCATTTTACACGTTCAAGTGGCTTTTTGCTTTCACGCGAACGTCGACAAACGAAAAGACAAAAATTCACCCCGACAATAACATGCAAATGAACGCGGAACCGAAGCTAAGTGGATCCGAATTGAATTTAAGCTATACGTCGTTGACTTTTCATGTGAGATGCGTCTTTGTGAATATTCAATCAGATTCAATTTCAAGAGTAAACTAACTTGAGTATGCAAACGCATATTAATTTAGTATAGCCTTTAAGGTAATGTGAGGTTTGTTTGGGAATACGATAAATCAAACGTACGGGCAAGTTGAATGGCGTTGACGGGTTTGATTCGCGTGCTCGACTCTTTTATTCTGGAAATAATGACCGACTGGATATGTATTGAAGTCGTAAATTGTGACGTGGTTTGCAGGTGGAAAAAATGTCTTAAATAAATCTACGTACTTTTTTGTAATTTTTGTAACTGCATCCCCTAATTTTCACCTCTGACGAATGTGTATGCATCTTATGATACTTTTATGCATAAAATTAGCATCTACAGAATCCAAAATTTAAGGAATGCTTGAAGAGTCTTAAATAGCTCAAATTGACTCCTATGTTCAACAGAAATAATAGAAATACTTGCTATATCTCAAATTCACTTTCACGAGTGAAAATGGGAGGGGAAAAGGGGTAGAGGTAATTTTCCTCATAATTCAAAAACTTGTATCGTATGCTTATCTACGATATTTTGGATTACAAAATTGAAGACTCAAATTTACTCAATGGAATGAAAATTATTACTTCGAGGATTTTCTTCAAACTAATTATACCGTTACCTACAAAATTATAAAAGCGGGGGGGGGACTCGATATCTTTGGAATGGAGTGAGCTTCTCATGTAGCGGTAGTGATACAGGTACTGGTGAAAAAAAAAAATGGTATATAATTTTAAATCGGTTGAATTGCTGGTGGAATTGAGGAAGGGATTAGGAATAGGCAATTTTGTTTCCATAAATTGTAAATATTCATTTTGTTCGTTATGCACGTATACAGGGTGTTCCGTTTCGGGCGCACCACCTGCAAATAGCAGATAGATCAACCCAAGTTACATGCATGTATCATGGTTTGCCTGCCTAAAAATCGGAAGGGGCCGACATATGCCAGCTTGAAAAAAAATTTGCTGATAGTGATCATGAAATAGAAAAATTTATATCTCACGAATTATAAACGATAAAACTTTGCGGCTTGCTTAGGTATGCGAAGTATATAATGAAGTTTCTCTGGTGTAAGAATGGTGAGCGTAGGAGAGCTAGATGAGGAGATATGAGGAAATTAGTACCGAAAAACATGGGAAAAAAGGGCAAATTTTTTAATTTTTTATAAATAATTTTTGAAATTATCCTATCGAGACCCCTCTATTGATGAGAAATGTGTCCCCTACAAAATATAGTGAGTGAGTATCTCCTACATAGTTTTGACCATGAGCAAAAAATTTGAAAATATTCAATTTTTTTCGATTTAAAAAAAAAAAATTCATTTTGAAAAATTTTATTTCACAAACTATGAATGATAAGAAAGCGCGGTTAGTTTCAACTCTTGAAGCATGCAGTGAAGTTTCTTTGATGCAAAAATGGTAGGGATAGGGAAGCTAGAAGAAGAGATATGAGGAAATTAATACCGAAAAACATGTGAAAAATTAGTTGATCTTTTTTTATTTTTTAAACATAACTTCTGAAATTGCCCTATCTAGGCCCCTCTTTAAAAATTTCTTATTGATGAGAAATGTGTCTCCTACGAAGTGTGGTGAGTTGAAACTAACCGCGCTTTCTTATCATTGGTAGTTCGTGAAATAAAAATTTTCAAAATTAATTTTTTGAAAATAACTCGTAAAAAAAATTAATTTTTTTCAGATTTTTTTACTTATTACCAAAACTATGTAGGGGATACTCACTCACTATATTTTGTAGGGGACACATTTCTCATCAATAAGAAATTTTTTAAAGAGGGGTCTCGATAGGATAATTTCAAAAATTATTTATAAAAAATTAAAAAATTTGCCTTTTTTCCCATGTTTTTCGGTACTAATTTCCTCATATCTCCTCATCTAGCTCTCCTACGCCCACCATTCTTACACCAGTGAAACTTCATTATATACCTCACATACCTAAGCAAGCCGCAAATTTGTATTGTTTATAATTCGTGAGATATAAATTGTTGGCAAATTTTTTTTTTTCAAGCTGGCATATCTCGGCCCCTTTCGATTTTTAGGCAGGCAAACCATGATACATGCATATAACTTGAGTTGACCTATCTGCTATTTGCGGATGGTGCCCCCGAAATGAAACACCCTGTATTATATAGATGTAAAGTGGCCCCTCATAATCAGCCAAATTGGTTATAAAGGATCACTCACAAAATGCTTAAATTTGTGTACGTATGGTTTATTGAAGATTGGAATGTGAACCCTTCAATTTTTAACGGACTATATTTGCAAATGATCAAAATTTGACGAAGGTTTGAGCAATTTCAAGTTGATGAAATTTGATAAATAAAAATTCATGTGATTCTTGTGGGCAAGAATTACTGCTACTGCATATTTTAAATTCAGATACTTAGGTTATTTTGGAAGGGATAAATGAGATTCTCAGCCACGTTATGGCCTGTGGGTATAAATAGTTTGATAGCATTGTATTGGTGCTAATTTCAACGGGCTCTCTTCAAAAATTCGGTCAGATACGATGATGTAGCATAGCTACGCACTTTTTTTAATTTTCCTCACCCATAATACTGTTGAGTAAATTGGCCACATGATTGCTCTTGTTCATCATTATTTAGTGTAGACAGGCAACTTACGATATATTAATGAATTGAATCAATTATTGAAGCGAATGAGAAGATGCTATAACCACTACGGTGATATTTTGTGTTGATTTCATCTTTAGGTCAACGCTTTGATGACTGAAAAAAATCATTATCAAAATTCAAATGAAAATTCATCTCCTGCTCGCCACAGCTGAAATCGTGAACTTGTCCTTATTTTCACCGAATAAGATAGCATGGGAGAGTGGGTAGAGATCCGTTGAGATTTTTATCACTAGCCGACGCGCCTTCTTTTAAATAATTGATCGGTACTCGAGAGAATTCAACGTTGAACCCGACTTGATAATTTATTCATACGTTTACTGGGTAATTATACCATTTAGGGGAAACCGAAACTCATTCACGTCGACGAGCTTCTACTAAAAATGTCCAGTATATACGGATTCGCGAATAAATATTTATCGTTGTCTGGTCTCGTCATATTTAAAGGTATTTTTACGGTGGTAAATTTTGCGTTACAGTACCTCCGGATATTTTGGATTATCCGACCAGCACGGACATGGTGGTACGAGAAGGAAGCAACGTATCGTTGAGATGCGCAGCTTCGGGTTCGCCAGCACCAAATATTACGTGGAAAAGAGAAAACGGCGAGATTATTCCTCTAGGGAATGGCGTTGAAGGTGAGTTTATTATAATAAGAACTAACCGTTTTATAAATAAAGGTCGACTTTATAATTCCTTATGGTATAATAAAGACCCTTTTAACTATACATATTTCCTTCGTTACTAATAGTTTGTTATTGCGAAAGTTATTACGCTTCGGTTGCTTTTTTGATCAAAGCATCCGCGCTACCGCGAATAAACGGTTCAATCGGTGTTCTGGTTTATTTGGCTCGAGCGCTGGTATTTTTGACAAATTTTAGATCCTACGGATTATATAGCGTCGCATTACCTTTTCAGCTTTCCTTATCCGTTACGCCGTTTTAATAGTGAACGTCCGAATGATTCGTAATCTGTGATTTCGAGATATTAGTTTTCACAAGATTTCTCCACTTTTGGAGATACTATGTCATTCCAAGTACTTATTTTCCGTTCGTGTAGTGTTTTTCATCTTGAAATCAGTTCATAAGCGTTAAATTAGATTAAACTAGAATCCTTTAATTCCTATTTTACAGGCTATTGTACTTTTCATCGAGGCGTTTCAGTGAGAAAGGGTGAGAAAAATAGGATTTGATTAAAACTACGCAGCGAGTCAAGTAGTTCATTTTTCATAATTTTCCTAATCTTCGTTGCGGATTAAGAGTCCGCGTTTATTCGCTTTTAATGGGTAAGCAGTTTCTGAAATTGAATTTATCTCTGGTCGGAAATTGCTTATATCTGGTGGTGATAATCTGAGACGTGATTTGCATCTGAAACGAAAGGTGTCGTTGAGAGTTTGTTTGCGAAATTGTTTGTAGTGTAAATACTCACCATGCATTACCGTTGTGAATTTTTTATAAAGGATAAGTTCGAATTCATACCTCCTCACGTTCAATCACCTCCAAAAAACATTTAATTCTAAGACTACCACGCATACCCTTTTAACCATTTGCACCACATTTTTGATAAATTTTTGATAGAGAAGAAAAACCATCGACATCACGTTCCATTGAATCAGTTCACGTTTTAATGAATTAATAATCTTATCATTTATAAGGTCAACCCTTCGTTCCTACTATCATGCAAGAATCAAAAAACCTCAACTTATGTCTCCTCACGCCACCTCACTCCCGATCACCTCCAAAAACTAATTAGTTCTGAAGCTCTATTACCCCCACCATTCTTGCAACTTTGGTTTCATCCGCCAACTTTTACTTCAGTTCATGAAAAGTGAAGGGCTAAGGAACTAAAAGACCTCGACTCAAGCTCCGTCACGCTAACTCACATCTCCTCACCTACTGCTACATCCATTAAATTTTACTATATTTATCATGCGAGAACTAAGTCCTCGACTTACGCCCCATCACGCTATCACTTCTAGGGAACATTTGATTCCTAGGCTACTACGTATACCCTTTGAAGCATACATATTGCATTTTCATAAGCATGAACCAAGAAAACCTCAATTCATGCTTCCTCACACCAGCTCACAACCAATCCCCGGAGATTCCACGCGTAGTTACAAATCCCAAATTAGGTGATCTTCCAACTTTCAACTCTATTCATCAAGTTTTACTCAAGTTATAGTCAGAGCCGTTTTTACCCTATGGGCACAATGGGCGCGTGCCCAGGGGGCAAATTTTTAGAGCGGCGATTTTTTTTTCATACTTACATAAAAAATGCTGCTTCTCTTTCAAAATTTTTACAAATCATAAACATAATGATTAAAAACGGTTCAGTTCAATAGTCGTAACTTTCGCAAGCAGAAGAAAATAACCACGCTCTTAGAATTACATTTGCTAAACAAAACGCTACGACAAAGAGTCGTCTGGAGAGATATGGAAATCTAAGAAAAGGCTATACCTCTTTCTCATGGAATTTACGATAAATTGTTACATTTAATTAGAGAAAAAGTTCGTTCAACAGTTATCAATGATATCAATCAAGCCAATTATTACACCTTGATCTTAGATTCTACCCCCGACTGTGCTCACATAAATCAATTGACAGTAGTTTTTCGATTTATCAACGTTGAAGGCGATCCAGTAGAGAGATTTGTGACATTTATACCGATTAGAAGTCATAAAGCCATGTCTATGGAAGCAACTATTGTTGAATTTCTTTAAAAATCTGGTACATAACTGAACAAATGCAGAGGGAAATGTTATGATAATGCCAGTACTATGTCAGGAATTTATAAAGGTTTACAAGCTCTAATAAAAAACTAGAATAAGTTTGCTGAATATATTCCTTGCGCTGCTCATTCGTTAAACTTGGCAGGTTCTTTGGCAGCAGAATCTTGCAAAGCAGCAAATGATTATTTCACGTTCTTACAATCTCTTTATAATTTTTTTTCTCGCAAATCAAGTCAATGGGGTTTACTGATGGATTGCATCAAACAAGCAAATGCAAATTTATCTTTTAAAAGATGATCATTTTTTAAGAGTAAAAAATCTTTCAAAAACACTCAGGGCAGCGAGATACGACGCATCATTAGCTCTTTTGAAAGGTTACCAATTGATCGTAAAATGTTTAAGGTGCAAAATTTGACAATTTTTTTGCAAAATTTGACAATTTTTTTGCAAAATTTGACAATTTAAAAAAAAAAGAAAAATAAGCTAATAAAAGCTTTTGAACTCATAATTCAACTATAGATTAATTCTTTTTTCTAATTTATTTAATTAAAATAAATTAATAAATTAATTTTCAAAAAATTAATTTTTTTTAAATAAATAATTTAATTAAAAAAAATAAAATAAATTTACAATTTATTTTAAATTTAAATATTTAGGGGGGGGGGGCGTGGATATAAAATTTCTTGGTTGAATACATACAGTACACAGGCGGACATTTTTAAGACTTTTTTATATTACGCATTTTCTTTCTATTATGTAAAGTTTTTAAAAAATTAAGAAACTAGATTCATTTTAATTTTTTTTTTACAAAAAATTTGAAATCTTGATTTTTGAAAAAAAAAATGCATGCAGTTCTCAAAAAAAAAAAAAAATCATATTGAATTTTTATGATGACATTCTGCGAAAAATATCAATGGATTTTTTGGAAAACAAAAAATTGAAACATCAAAATTTGGGGAAAATACGATTTTTGCTTCATGCCCCGTTTGTAGAAAAACTATGCAACCAAGGAGAATTTTTTTTAATAAAAATTATTCAGGAGTACCTGGTCAATGATTTAATGGGAGGATTTTGTAAAATTTTAGTTTGGTGGTGGTTTTTATGGAATTGACCAAAGTAACATGACAAAAATTATGAGAAAGTTGAACAGTTGTTGAGATGAAATTGTTGGATTAACTGAAAAATGTTTTCTTTTCACAGAGTATATTAAAGAAACAGAATTCAAAAGTGCTACGGAAATGCTAAAAGAAATTGTAATAAAAAAATTGATTACAATATATCCAAATATCTACGTGGTTTTGAAAATGTTCGTTATTTTACCAATTTCAAATGTAAGTGGTAGAAGGAGTTTTTCAGCTTTAAAAAGAGTGAAGGATTTCTTAAAAATTTTAATGGTTCAAGAAAAACTGACCAATTTTGCGATAATGACAATTGAACCAGAAATTACGAAGGATATGCCAACAGATGAGATTGTGGAGGAATTTGCAATAAAAAAATCAAAAAGAAAAACGATTTAATGTTACTTAAGAATACCTTACACAAGTACATTTCATTTATGGTTTTATGTGGTAAAAATCTAGGAAAAAGTTTGGAAAAAGCTTTTCTTTACTTTTACATTTTTTTCAAAATTTGGTGGGGGCGGCAAGGTTTTTTGGGGCCTTGAGCGAGGATATGTTAAAACCATCTCTGGTTATAGTGCAAGAATGAAAAAACTTCAAGTCAATTCTCCTCACACCAAATCACGTCCGATTACCTTCATCAAAAAACTAACTAAAACACATCGACTCACGCCGCGTCACACTAATTCACATCCTCTCACCTCCTACTACTTCTATGAAATTTTACTTCATTTATCACGTGGGAACTAAAATACCTCGACTTACGCCGGGCGTCACGCTAAGTCACGGTTCAATAAAATGCGAACACAAACTCGCGTTGCTACAACATTTATAAAATTTTATTCCATATTAGAACGTGAGCTGATTCAATGAAACATGAGGTCACATAATCTCATGTTCCAAGTCAGGCCTCCTCACACCAACTCGCATCTCATTTCTTAATCAAAAACTAATCATACAAAAGTAGGTAATAAAAAGCAAAATTTGAAAATTGCTCACGTTATAGGGAGATTCAGGTGTTTACCTTCATCAACAACTAACTAAAACACCTTAATTCACGTCACGTCACGCTAACTCACATCCCCTCACCTCCTCTACTTCTATGAAATTTTACTTCATTTATCACGTGGGAACTAAAATACCTCGACTCATGCCCCCTCACACTAAATCAAGGTCTAATAAAACGTGAGGTCACACAAACTCGTGTTCCTACTATGACATATATTGTAAAATTTTACTCCATCGTTGTGCGCTACACTGTTTTTTTTTTTTTTTTTTTTGGAATGTTTCATCAAGTATCCGATATCGATATCATACAATATAAAATCGGAAAAACGATAACAACTCCGTAATTTTCCAATATTAAATCATATAATGTCATATTATCAATGATGAACGCTTCGTTTTTATAATCTCTACTTCAACAAAACTATATCCATTTGATCTATTCAATTGATAAAGCATTATACCGTATAGGTATGCTAAATATATTATGGACAAATTTTTATACTTGGAAGGTTATGGAAATCAAGTTCACGATTTTTTATAAATTGAAATGTTATCAAGGATTACAATTTCACAATTTATTTTTAGGATTCGAGTAGCAGTCACGAAATATTTTTTAAAATGCTATGTTATACGCGATTTTTGAAAAAAGCTCCAATTGCGAGCTAAGGAAGCTCCGTAAGAAAATTTTTTACTGAACAAAAGTTTTAGAAAGTTGAATTTCGCGTCGCTAATATGTCGCTAGATTTTCGATTCGAGTCGGGTTCGCGAAATATTTGGAAAAAACACCATGTTGCAATCTTAATACACGTTTAAAGCTCGAATTGCGAGCTTAGGAAGCTCCGTGGGAAAATTTTTTACTGAACAAAAGTTGTAGAAAATTGAATTTCGCGTCGCTATTATGTCGTTAGATTTTCGATTTAAGTCGCGATTCGCAAAATATTTGCTGGAAAACGCCATGTTTAAATCTTTATACGCGTTTCCCTTACAGAAACTTCATTAAGCTGTACTTTCGCGATTTCGCGTTTGTTGAGTACACTGTTACGATTCTGCACATCTACGAGTCAAGAGCTTCATTTTGAATATATATTTTGATACAATCCAATCGGTAGTTTTGAAGCACTCGCGGTTACAAAAAATGCGACATGATTTTAATACATAGATGTACTAAGAGATTCCTATGAAAATCCCTTATACTTACAGTTTTGCAATGAAACATAATTTCGGAAGTTTAAATGCCTTTCTTATGATTCTTCTGAGCATCTTTCTGTTCGAAAATTTTCATTGCTAATTTAATATTCCATTTTAAAATATTTTTGAATCAATTTCCCTTTCGCACTTCTTCGTCTGTGTATCTCCTACGAATTTCTCTGTTTGGAAGTATCATGTAAAATTAATTCAACCTTACAAATTCAGCTTGTTTCAGCTACAGTAAAAATTCGCGTTCACTTTTAAATCCCAAAACAGCTTCGGTTAGCATCAAAAGCTCCGCCATCCTGGCCCCTATAAATACTTAATTAGATCCATCTTCTCGACTGGAACTCAATAATGGCAACATCATTAACCGCTAAATAGCCTTCGCAGCTTTTACATGGCTATTTGATGAACGTACGTAGAGCAACATTATTCGGTACATGAAAATTATAGAGGGATTGGATATTGTACTGTGCTACAGGGGGAGTCTTGAATCGATTCTATTCTCGAGTACTAATTAGTAAAAAAAAATGTAACGAATAGGCGAAAAAAATTCAATCAAAATACCACAATTCCACATACGATAAACCGAAGAGGGAAAAAAAGCGTTCGAAAAACGTAAAACAAGAAAAAGGGCAGGAAATAAAAAGATTTATGAACGTTATGTATTCTACATAAAAATTAAAAAGCTCTTTATACTTTATTTAAAAGAGTTTGCGTAACCGAGAGAGGGGTATTAGAGGTAAAGCCGTGGTGGAAAATAAATGAGTTTCCTGGAGAACGCAGGGATTGGACAAAGGGTCGTGTAAGCATTTCCAGCCTGGTCAGTGTTGCAGGAAGTTCCGCATACGGCATATTAATATATCGTGTAGGGATATAAGCATATGTAAGTCACAATGGTAGCGTAAAATAAAATAGATGTATAAAATAATAACTGACAGCGTCGGTTTTTCTTTCGTTTATGAAAAAAATGCGGCTAAAAGTCTGTATATATTATAAAAATAAAACGCGACGTGAAAAAAGAATTCGGATTAGCACGGAATGCGTATTCTATACGTCCATGCAGACGTTTAAATTACGAATGTCCGTTCAAGTTTCTTCAACTATACGAGTTGCCACGAATGTGCACTTGAGTGCTTTTCGTACATCCATGCTGGTGTCAATGTAACGAAACACGCAGCTACATAAACGTTACTTCGTTAATTATCGAGTAATTATTTCCACCGCATATGATTGATATAGGTGACCAATCTGCTGCGTTGTCGACAGCGACATCGCGGTGAATAAAAAATGGATAATTGTAACGAGTTCGATTACACGTCATCGCAGCTGTGGGCATTAAACTTCATCTCCGTCGACTTCGGTAATCAATTATTCTTCGTTATTTTGCAGTTATGAGCGCCGAAGGTTCCGTACTAAATATAACCAGAGTAAACCGCATGCATATGGGACCATACTTGTGTATAGCTTCCAACGGAATTCCTCCTTCAGTTAGTAAAAGGATTATGCTAATCGTAAATTGTGAGTAATCATTTTTTAAGCTCGTATTATACGCATCGTGCTTCATATGGTATGGGGGAAATTATAATTTAATTCATAAATCGTGACATTCATTTGAGAGTTAGACTCGAGGGTGAAATTAGAGACACTTTTGTTCCTTCGTAACCAATACCCATCGTAATTCACTGGGATTTACTTAATTACCGAGTAAGATCGTAGTTATTTCAAATATTTTGGAAAGAAAGACATTTTTTTGTGTAGATGTACTAAAAATTGAGAGGAAATAGGGTAGAATTGTAGATGCCTTATTCTAACTAGATGACCATTAAGTCGTTGAATTACTGTACGAGATTAGGTGTTATGCCCTTTACGATATCAATGACCTGTAAATGGCTTAATAAATTCATACAGAGTTATCTGTTAGTTTTATAATCCCTTTGAGCTCTCCTGTGAGAAACTTATTGTACATACCTGTATATACATTCGCCTAGCCTTGTATTCGAAGGGGCAAATTATTAACATAAAAGTATAAAATATAGAGAGAACCCAGAACAATATATAACTTTGGTGTTATGGTGTTATCATACAATTTCCTTACTTCAGTTAAGAAAATTTCTGATTCCAACAAGCCCATAGAATGAAGCAAAGAATTGATTTTGATTCAGAAGTGACTTCGGAATTATCTCTAACATAGAGTATTTATAATGACTGGTCTATGTTCTAATTGGTCATATGTTACGCGCGTAATGACCAATCATAACGCTAGAATGTGATGAAATGTGGGTAGTTTCATTTCTACCTTCCTAAATAATATCGTTCAGTTTTCAGTGAACGACTAAAATTCGTTTGTGATTTGAATCATCAACTGATTTGTGTTTTTATTTTACGAGTTAGTCGAGGTAAATTTACCACATTCCAACTTGCTGATTGGTTGTTACACGCGTGACGTATGACCAATCAGAACATAGACCAGTCATTATAAATACTCCATATAATTCCGATGTCACAATTCGATTTTAAAGTATTTTTGAAAACATGACTTCTGATTCTGTTTTGATCCTTGGAACCAGTCATGAATATTGGCCTGGACTTGATCTCAAGGTCGTAGCTAAGATACATCAATGTGAGGGGATTTTGTAAGTTATTTTCAGAGCATACGTTTTTCTGATCTACAACCAGTGTAATGGAGGGGAGAGGAGTATTTTTAAAGTACATAAATATTTTTAATGCACCAAAGATTTAGGAATATATTTCACAGGACATAATTTAAAAATATGAAAAAATTTTTATATTGCTCTATAGCTCGCTTCACAGCGTTCGGAGTTATATCAATCAATTAATTTTGAAAAATTTGATTATTTTTGAACTTAAGAAATCTATTTTATTGCAAATTTATACGACAAGTATTATGTGTAGAAGAATTATGCGATTTATCTATATTTAAATATTCAAGAAACTAAGCTCATGAAGGATTTGGAACTCAACCCCCTCCCCTCCACCCTTGGTTACAATCTTGCTCGAACTTCATTTCAAGGTCATTTTAGAGCCCAATAATTATGAATGAATTTACGAGCGCAATTTTAAATGTAATGGAGAATATCTCACATTTTATGGTTATACTCATAAATTTTTTTATGGATGATTATTTTTATTTCAAATTTCTGCTAATTCACACTGAATCGTTCGATTTTTAAATTTGTTATATACTTACTTACACTATTTTTTCGAGAAGATGGCAAAATATCTAATTTGAGGATTTAACAAAGCTAATTGATGAAAAATTCTCAAACATTATCACAACAAATTCGCTTAGCTTCCTTTTCGGTAATTTTCAAAAAAATTTATAAAAAATAAATTTTGAAATATTTGAAAAAACCAAGATATGAATACGAAGCTTAACCCTTTCGCTACCGACGTCACCTATAGGTGACGCTCGATTTTCGCACCATAGGCCTGACGTCACATATGCGTGACGTTGATTTTGTGCAGTATAATAGCGATTTTATCAGTCTGGTCTGAACGAAACAGTCTGAAACTTCTGTGATAGACTAAGAGCACCCAATCGCTTCATAATCAACCTTGGGCCCGAGCAGTGTTACCAACTTTTGAAAAAAATTACCATTTTTCGAAAACACAACTCAAATTTTTATCTATTGCAAATATACTTATTTTTGCATTGTGTAAAAATTGCAAACGATATCATCGGCACTTGTAAAATGTTGATTTTTAATTAAATTTACCATTTGATGTGATTTATAAGATGTTTTAAGAAGTACCACGACCAAAAATTGTTTTTAAAACTTTCGAAATAAAATGTTAATTTTTGATTAAATTTACCATTTGATGTGATTTATAAGACTTTCAAAGTCATAAGTACTTTTTGATTTGTTACATAACTGACCAAATATACGACTTTTCGATTCAATTTCACAGTTTCCTTTTGAAGGGTAATAATAGCCCAGCGTCACATAAATGTGACAGATTTTTGGGTGTTCTCAGCCCAGCGTCACCTATATGTGTTTTCATGGAAACCGGTTCCTACCCTCTAGTATATACCAGATATGAAGTTACAACACTGTACGTCAAATTTCTATTCCATAAATGCCAAAATAAAATGCGGTCCACAGGGCAGAAAATTGAGCGTCACCTATAGGTGACGTCGGTAGCGAAAGGGTTAAAGCATCCTCTTTCATATGAGCCAATTAAGGAAAAATATAATTTGAAATTGCGTTCTTAAATGAATTCAAAATTTATGCTAAAATCATTCGACGAATTCGACTCTTAACCTTATGCCAGTCCAAAGTGGTTTGGATATACTTGCCTTTTAACTCTTGCTTGATTTCAAACTAAGAGTCAATTCAAAATCATTTAAATTTCAAATCCATAGTAACTCTGTTACTTGCTTTAAGAAGAATTCATGAAGCTAAAAATTCATTCGTTCAATTTTCAACTTCATTAAATAAATGTTTATTACGTTCTGATCTTCGGTAAGATTTAATATGAGGTGACGATTGCATTAGCGAGAATTTGAAAACACTTATCAGCGCTTCTGAAAGTGCATAATTATGTCATAAAAAGTATTTTAATACATAATTTTCCTCAGTTCCTCCAATGATTTGGATCCAAAATCAGCTGATTGGCGCCTACGAAGGTCAACAGTTAACTTTGGAATGTCATTCCGAAGCATATCCTAGATCAATTAACTACTGGGCGAAAGGAGAAACAATAGCTCACGGTGAGTACCCATATTACATTCATTTAAGAGTTAACTCTCATTTCTGTTCGCCATTTTGATTTGCTTCGAATCATACAAGTTGATGACGCGAATATGAACTCGACATTGCGTTACCTTTCATCAAGTATCACAAAAGTATTCGATAAGCCGTGAAATATTTCTCGTCGAAGATGTCTTCGGCAATTACCGAAATCAAAAATAAAGCCGGAATCGTAGCAGGTGTTTTCCACCGTCGGCAGAAAGCAACGTCTGTGTCTCGCGAACGTTAAAATTTCTCCGTTATAAAAATAATACTTGATCAACCAACTTGAACGTAATTTATCTAATGGATGTTGAGGTGCCACGAAAAGAAATGTAATTTTCATCCCCGCGCTCTTATCTCATTAACGTCCTAATAACTAATTACCACCTTCATTTCGTAAATTAGATGATTCTTCGCGCTGCTCTGTATAAGTTGCATAATTCGCTCTCACGCCTTATAACTTCACACCGTGTACGCTGTACAGGGAAGGCTGGTTTGTGACTGGCGACGTAACGCGTGTGTGATTCAGTTTTGTAGCGAATTCTCACAACGAATCCATCATCCGTTTACTTTTTTTCGGTTCCTGTGAGTTTCTATATCGTTTTTTACTTTCGTTATGTTCGCTATAAGCTCACGATTTATTATGACGAATAGGTAAGCTATAAAAAGAATAAGCTGTAGAAATTCAAGAAGAGATTAATATCCGTCATAATCTGGAGAAAAAGAGTATCATTCATTTTAAAGATGATAATAAATATGACAGTTTGTTTTATAATTGGATTATCGACTTTAGGCCAAATTATCGCCCCTCTTCAGCTATGGAGTTATAACCATAGATAATGATACCAGAAATGGCATGGTACCGAAATTAAAAATTAACTTACATTCAACGAGAATGTTTCCTGCAAGTGTAAATATAGGTAGGTGTAACTGCCTACGAAAACACGCTGTAATTTATTTTGTCGAAAAATTATTCGCTTGATAGCCTTGTTCGCTTATTGTATAAGTTATATATGTATTGGTAACAACTCACTATATCGAAGTAACTTTTTAATACTTATACATAGTAGACAGACACCGCTTCGAAAGTTATTCTGTAAATAACGTATGTCATTATAGTTAAACTTTTTCTCCACAAGGTTCTTTATTTGTAAACCTGCAAATTTACCATTCTATTTGTAGTGTGCGAGGAGAATAGGGGACAGTTTTGCGATCAAATTTTCATAATGGAATTCTTATGCTAACATTTACTCGGCTCAATGCAAGAAAATGTTATTAAAGTAGGAGTCTTCTATTAGGGAGGGTGCTAATGAAACAATTTTTATTTTTCAGAAAGAATGGTATTGGTACTTCTTTTGATTTATTTTCCACCTGTGAAATTAATTTTTATTGAATAGCATTCAAACTTTTGAGCGAAGTTTTTTTTTTTTTACATTTATTAGCAGTTTACATAGAAGTACATTTAGACATAGGGAAATTTGCTTGAGTGAAATTATTTCAGGAAGAAATGAGAGATTTGTAATACTAAAACTCATTTGAAATTTTATTTTTATTTTTGGAAGAATGTATTTTTTTAAATACTTTTTAAATCAAATACTTTTGACTGTTGAACATTTTTAGTTGAGTTTTTAACAAAACGATAGCTATTACAGCCTACCTGATTTGGGAAGGGAAGGTCGGGGGAGGGTGGGGTCTTCAAATCTTTGCGTTTCAGACCATTTGTAATCATCTGGCAAATGTCCAACTTTTGGTATATATATTTTTTTCCCCACGCGTAGCGCCAGCGAGTATTCATACAATCCGCTCAAAATTTGGTGAGGAACTCTTCTTGAAAATGCGCAGAAGTGCTTTTTTTGTTTTTTCGAAAAAATTCAAAATGGCGGATCACTCAAATTTTGAGGGGGCTGGAGAAGAGGCAAATAGCTCAAATTTTTCGTTTTCGATCTCATATGAAAGAGTGAGTCACGGACACCAACATATTTAAATTTCAGCTTCGTAAGTGCATTTTGAGGCGAGTTAGCAAAAACCTGTTTTTGAGAAATTGCGTTTTTTGTGTCACTCACTTTGCGCAGGCGGGTGTGGATAAAATTCGCTCAAAATTCGGTGAGGAACTCTTCTTGCAAATACGCAAAAATGTTTTTTTGTTTTTTCGATAAATTTCAAAATGGCGGATCACTCAAATTTTGAGGGGGCTGGAGAAGGGCAAATAGCTCAAATTTTTCGTTTTTGATTTCATATGAAAAGTGAGTCACGGATACTAACATATCCAAATTTCAGCTTCTTGAGTGCATATTGAGAGGAGTTAGATCAAAAAACGGCTTTTTGAGGAAGTTTTGAGTCATGAAATTTCTTGAATCTTCCATATCTCCCCACCAAATCAAGTTAAAGAGGTCAAATTTTGTGTGTGAGGTTAGTTGGTGACCACAATATGACCTCTTGAATTTGGATCAAAATGGATTCAAAATGGCGGATTATCAAAATTTTGAGTAGAGCTTGAGGAGCCTCAAGTTGGTAAAAATGTAATTAATATGAATTCATATGGTTATTGGGGATAAGTTGTATACTATATCCCGAATTCACTTCCATACATGATGTTGGAGGGGGAAGGCGGGGTTACCAACCTAAAATAGTGGTGGGGGTACAGGAGGGGTCGAAAATTTTTTATTGCTGTGTCATATGATAAAATGAGCCCAAGTGACAAACGTATTTTGATTTTAGCTTCCTCAGTGATTTTGGAGGGGAGTTAGAGCAAAAAACGGCTTTTGGAGGGGAAATTGCTGCAGGAAATTTCATGAATCTTCCATATCTCATCACCAAATCGGCCTAGAATGGTCAAACTTTGTGTGTAGGATTAGTTAGTGACCAGAATATAACCTCTTAAATTTGAGTCAAAATGGATCCAAAATGGAGGATTATCATGATTTGAAGATAATTTGAGGACCCTCAAATGATTATAATTTGAGAAATATGTGTTCACATGATTATTTCTTGGCAAGAAATACTACATTTGCGCCAAATTGAACTTCTTGAGTGTTTTTTGGAAAGGATAGGGTAGGGGTTTTCAGACTTGGTATTGGGTGTGGCCTGTAGTGATGAACGGTTGAGCATGGTTATTACTAAATCAAAACAAGCCCCAGTTGAAAACTCAGCTCCAGTAATGCGGCATGGCTGCTTACGTTTTTTTTAAGCTGTGCAGACTATCAGATTTGGAAAAGAGAGCTCGACTGAAATTAGATCTTTATATCTTTATCCTTCTAACGATTTTTAATCATATGACAAATGTGTTTAACTTTTTAGCTGAGTTTTCAATATAAATGTAGTGATATTCCTAATTCATTTTTGGTGATGATGTTGGAGAAAGACAAAGATTTATTTTTCTCGAAACATTATGAAAGTGAAAAAAAATCAAAAGTGATATGTAGAGCCTTTAGTAACAGTAAAAATTTATAATATCACTAATGATGAGTCAGACACCATGCACCACTGGGTAGTTTGATAAAGGTAACTAACTACCTTATAAATTAGGTATGTATTAAAAGTTGAATGAAATCCACTCGGCGGAAAATTAGGTATATTCATTAAAAGAAGTAACCCTCTGATAATCCTTACGACCGTACCGCTGGAATATGATTGCACCATTTATGTGATGGATCTGGAAAAAGGGAGAAAATAGGGAATCATACGTGTAAAAAAATCAAATAACGATAACTCGACAATAGTGTTTTTTCAGCCGTAAATCAAGAAATTCGTACGTTCAGCGTGAATAATCGAAGAGTAAACTCCCCGTGTACATTTTTTTGCAAGATATTGTCGCATTCATTGTGTGAAAACAGTTTTAATCAAATGGAGTTTATTCTTCTACCCCTCTAAAGCATTTTTCAATTCAAATCACTAACCTGAATTTCATTATTGAATAGTCTCCCTCTTCTGGTTTTTTCTCTCTTTATCGTGAGTTTACACATGTCATTCAATTGGTGACGTCTTTCGGTTGTACCGAGTATTATAAACTGCATACGTGCGTATTTATCTATAAGCTTTGAAAATAGCTACTATTTGTACGAATTTAATTTGCTACCGCGTATCAATTGGATTCAGCTTCGGTATTGTTAACCGTTAATGTAATTGGTTTTCCATTGCGGGCTCCGTGCGATGATGAATGAGTGGCGAAAGGAGGTGGCGAAGGCGTACCTTTGTGATTTCTTGACGGTTTCGCGGTTAGCTTTTGGTATTATTGGTGATTGTTTCGAAAATATCACTCGACTCGGTATATGTACGCCCACTAATCAACGAATAAGCAGTAAAAAGCTTTTGGATATTCTGAATGTTTTTTAGGTTGGTAATGCCTTTGAAAAAAGTGGTAAGCATTCTTTTCCACAGAAATGTATTGAGTCATTTAAGCTAATTTTTTAAGGATGTGAGAATTATTTCAATACTCTTATAATTTTTGGTGGCGACTTGAATGGAAAGTAGGTATCATCCATTTTTTTTTAATCTATGAATCTCTCAAATATCTCTTCAAATTCCACGATCCTCACCAACACCCTTTCGCCAAAGAAATTCTCCATGAAACTTAGCAATAGCCTGAATCCCCTCCCACTCTGACATACCTGGTAATATCTTAGCGGATTCCGCCGCTAAGCAAGTTGCATCCCCTTTTCCTGTTCCAATATTGCTTCCCCCCATCAGACTTCAAAGCCTTCTTAAAAACATCTATTCGCTCCTCCAGGCAAGTTGAATGGCGAAAGACTCCAACCACCAAAAAACTTCAATCCATTCAAATTTCCGCCACTCTTTGGCTCCCACCAGCTTTTCTCACTGGCAGAGAGCAAGTGATGCTCACTAGACTTCCCATCTGTCACTCAGCTCTCACTCATAATCACCTCCTCTCTCGGCAACTTCCTCCACCCTGCACCTCGTGCCATCCCCTGTGACTATCTGTCGCATCCTCCTCGAGTGCACAGACTTCCTCCATCAGCGCACTCGATTTCTTCACTTCTATTCTTTTACCGAAATTCTCTCCTCTAACTTTCAATACCTCCTGTCCTTCCTGACAGCTAACCTATTCTCTAAAATCTAATCTCCCTCCTCTCCCACGCCTTGGGCCCAAGTGGCAGTACACAGCACGTATAAAAAAAATCTCAAGATTTGGAAAGGATATGGAAATGGTTGATACACGAAGGAATGAGAAAGTTGTATTGGAAAAGTAAAAAGGAAAAAAGCAAAAATAAAAGAATAAGAACAAGAAAAATGAAGTATGAAGTCTTATTACCCCTGATCGAGAAGAACCTTGGAAACTTCCAAAGTTTTATTAGTTGTTCACCATTCCTTTGTTACATAAATCATTTGGAAGATTTGGAAAACCACAATGAATAGAAACCAGCTTGTTTTATGACTCCATTGGAAAAGAATATGATAACTCTTAAGGTTTCGTTACTTTTTCTTTGTTAAATAAATAATTTAGAAGAGTTGCAAGCCCGCAAATAATATAAACTAGTATGCTTTTGATGACCTTCTCCCAACATTGAGGAAAAGGGTTGCATTTCTGCATCTCCTACCATACCGTGTGCTGGCGTTACGTTTTTAAAGGTGCTATGGGAGAAGAGAGCAACCATAAACAAGTTTTAGCTCTTTGAGGCTTCTCAAGCGTTCCTTAAGTTTTTGCTAGCCATCATTTTGCATCTATTTTCTGTCAATTTTGACCCTAATTGAAAGAGTCATATTTTGCTCCTCAAACCACACATACAAATTTGGACCTTTTTAGGTCAGTTTGGCAAGAAAATATCGCTCATGGAATGCAGCAGTGACATAACTCAAAAAATAATTTTTTCGAGTTGGACATCTTTAGAGAATAATTTTGAAGGCAGTTTTTAAGTTTCAAATGCTATAATATTACATCTAAATTCTCGTACATTATGAGCAGGGCAAGGCAAAATATGCTCTTGCATATTTTTCTAGTTGTAGATTATCGAGCATATCGATAATTTCTTTACAAATTGGAACATTCTGATTAAAATAAGCCCAACATGTTAGCGCATATTTTCGCATAAAATGACTTTTTTAGGGAATATTTGAGAATAATTTGTTACTTTTCCTTAAATTTGGCCCTTTTTCGAGAATATTTCGATTATCACTTAATTTTCAATATTTACCAAGATCAAAAATTTTCTGTTCTAAAAAAAAATCTAAAAAAAAAATGACTATATAAATTTCCTATCTTAACCTTTTGTTCTGTGGTTTACAAAGCAAACAATCTTTGTTGGTATTTTAATCTGTGCCACAAATGAAAGCGGTTTTTCTATGTTATGGCATCACGTCTGAACCGCAGGAGCGATCAAGGCAAAAATTGCACCAACGAACGCGCAATAACGCGCGCATGGTTTGTGTGAAATAAAATTTCCGAAAAGTGCATTATTCGGGTCGTAATTAAGCTCCAAAGTGCTCAAAAAACGACGACTTTTATAGACGTTTTGGAGCGGTAACTGGTTCAGGAGTAAGAAATTTTAATAAATTTCTATTGGTTCTCCCAGCCACAAGAGTCTGAGATGGTCTGAGAACAACAACCAATAAAAATGAAAAATATTTGGTTCTGAATGACGTCAATATGAGCAGCTAAATATACATGTGGACTTATCACTATTGCGGTGTAAGAGGAGAAATTGAAATTTTATCAATACTTATTGAGACTGATGCCTTATTGGCTGTTGATATTATCAACTCACCCTTGCTCATATTGACGTCATCAGTAAACACTGCACTTGAAAAAATAAAGTTGAAATTTTTCACGTGATTTCAAATGGTGTAACCTGTTATAGGTCAAACCACTTTGCGTGATAGTGTTCTTTTCTGTGTCTAATGATAAGTTGACTTTCATTTTTCGTTTTTTTTTTCGAGTTGACTTTCTTTGTTTCTTTTTTTAGCTGAGTTTTTAACCCAAAAACGACAGCTATTACAGACTACCTGATTTAGGAAGGGAAGGTCAGGGGAGGGTGCGGTCTTCAAATCTTTGCATTTCAGACCATTTGTAATCACCTGGAAAATGTCTAACTTTTTGGTGTATATATATATTTTTTTCCCCGCGCGTAGCCCGGGTGGGAATTTACGAAATTTGCTCAAAACTTGGTGAGAGACTCTACTTGGAAATCTAACAAAACGATATTTTTCATTTTTTCGAAAAAATTCAAAATGGCGGATCACTCAAATTTTGAGGAGAGCTGGAGAAGGGGCAAATACCTCAATTTTTTGGTTTTCGATGTCATATGAAAAAATGAGTTACAGACACCAACATATCTAAATTTCAGATTCCTAAGTGCGTTTTGAGAAAAGTTAGAGCAAAAACCTGTTTTTTGAGGAAATTTTGTTTTTCGTCCCGCGCTTAGCGCCGGCGGGTATTGATGAAATTTGCTCAAATTTTTGTGAAAGGCTCTTCTTAAAAAAGCGCAAATGTCCTTTTTTATGAAAAAATTCAAAATGGCGGATCACTCAAACTTTGAGAGGTACTGGAGAAGGGGCAAATACCTCAATTTTTTTTGATCTCATATGAAAGAGTGAGTCATGGACACCAGCATATCTAAATTTCAGCTTCCTTAGTGCATTTGGAGGAGAGTTGGAGCAAAAAGCAGTTTTTGAGAAAGTTTTGAGTCATAAAATTTCTTGAATATTCCATATCACCTCACCAAACCAACGTACAAAGGTCAAAATTTGAGGGTAGGGTTAGTTAGTGACCAGAATATGACTTCTTCAATTTGGGTCAAAATGGATCCAAAATGGCGGATCATAACGATTTGAAGATAATTTGAGGAGCCTAAAGTTGTTTTAATTTGAGAAATATGTGTTTAAATGATTATTTCATGGCTAGAAACACTACGTTTGTTCCAAATTCAACTACTTATGTGGTTTTGGAAGGGATAGAATAGAGGTTTTTAGACTTGGTATTGGGTGTGGCCTATAGTCATGAAGGTTCAGCAACGTTATTATTACCAAACCTGAACAAGCCCCAGTTAAAAAATCAGCTCCAGTAATGCGGCATGGCTGCTTACGTTTTTTTTTTTATAATACGTTAGGTGAAATAAGAAAATTATTAAACAATATGTTTCTTTCTGTACAAAACGTGTCTATAACTTGCAACCCGTCCGTAGGACGGGTATTCCTGGCTTGTAAAATTATAAATTACTAAACTTTTGAAATTTTGAATACAGTGTTAATCATTTTATCAATATTATTCGATTAAATTACGATTTTATGAAACTGCATCAAAAATCCTCTATTTTGATACGCAGATTATGTGGGAATATTTTCGCATATTTCCTTTTTTAGGGAATATTTAGTGCATATTTTACCTCTTTTTAGCGCATAAAATATGCGCATATTTCACTGTTTTTAGCGCATATTCTGCCTTGCCCTGATTATGAGCATACATGATACATATTAAACATTGTACTATTTGAAATTTGAAAATACCCTCCGAAATTTTTCCCTGGAAATGATCAACTCGAAAAAATTGTTTTTTGAGTTATGTTACTGTTCTATTCGATGAGCGATATGCTAGATTTATGATATTTTATTCAGCGTGAAAGAAAAATGTAGTGTATGCAAAAATATGGAATCTCTCCTCTCTTGACCTTTTCTTCATAAATCAGGTACAATGTAATAGCCATTGTTTTCAATTGAAAACTCAGCCAATGACTCGAATGAGTGATTTAGCTTAGTAGTTGTTCAAGTCCCAAAGCGAAGAGGTTTCGTATTCAAGAATAAACTCGATAGCTCAGTAGTGTTGACCTATAGAACACTTTCCAAAAGTATAAGAGTAAGACAATTTTAAAAGTAATTACGTCGAGTTGGAAAAAGACCGGGGTCTTCTGTGATAGGAAATCGAAACTTCATTGTTTCTGCGTGGCGTAATTACATAGTCTCGTCGCTTCTGGCAATACAGAATATTAATATTGGGAAAAGTTTAGCTTCGAAATAACTAGGAGCATTTTTCAAATGATGGTAGGAAGGGCTTACTGGTAGGTTAATTTTAATTAAACGAATATCCTTTCACTTTAATATTTCAGTAATAGCTAAGGAGCGTGGCATTTGCGATAAACATAAACAGTATTGATTGGAGGGCCGGTTGTCGTATATGTATGCATTGGTACGGAAGAACGTCGATTGCAGTAGCGTGTGATGTGAAGGAAGCGTTATTGAATGAAGTTTTTTTTTTCGAAGGTTTGTTTATTTTGCAAAATTGATGCTTTGTTTACACGGGGTGGTGTTAAGTTTGGAAATTCAAGTCGGTAGGATGCATCGGGTACTATAAGGAGAGATGTTTACGCGACGAAAACAGCTGCAGGTATGGCTTGATTAGTATGTCAATGCGCGAACGAGAAACGAGCGAATCTAAATAGACGTCCTTTTGGTGACATTTATTCGGGTGACATAAAAAACAAGCCCCGGATAAAGTTTCGACGTCTCGGAAAAAGGGGGGGTAGGAAACGAGGTCCTAATAAATGGCAGCTCGACGAGTAGCATCGCAGTAGGCGACGGATATATTAATGGGGTGAGCCCGCGGCGGCATGGTAATGAATATAATTCAAGATTTTGAACGAGGTGCCACTGTAGTATCACATTTTTAACTCGGCCATCGAATTCGGCTAACAATAGGGTTCAATCAACGAGGACTTAAATCATGTCACATTTAGATTCGCTACGGACGCCACGTGGCCGCTTGTGGTTTCTTTATAGCTGCTAGAAGTCACGAATGTAGTGCCTACATCTAGATAATGCATCGCGTGGTGCTAAATAGTCTTATCAGGTCGGTTCGTTCCGAAAACGCTGGTTTGCCTCGAAAGTGTCAAAATTACCCTTCGGTCTCCTTTACTCGATAATCGAGGTAATTGGTTTGAAACGCTGATGTGGTCGATCAAGTTTTGAATTTGGCGTATTCGTTGTTTTTCTGTTTCTTATTCGTGACCTTATTGTGGCGTGTTTGATTTACCATATGAATTTTGGGAACACGATGTGTAAGAAATGACTCGCTTCATCGATCATGGGCGAATTATTCGACACTAAATGTCGTGTTACTCTTGTGATGCTGTAATGCGAAATGATGGGTAATCCCGTGATAATAAACATTTATAAAAATGTAGAACTACCTTAAACCACAATTTCGAAAACGAATGTATTCATCGTTGGGAACGTAAACACGGGTTATTAAAATATCCACCGAGAATATTCGCGTACAACATGGAGCTCGTACGTGAAAAATTATTTAATGCGACCATAACGCAAATATTTACTAAGTGCTTTTCATCCTATTACCTTTTCTCTCCTAATTGAGCTCTGTTGCTTACTTTTCAGGTACCAAATACGAACCATCTATGTCAAATAATGCATACAAAGTACATATGAAACTGACCATCAAATCGGTGGGACCTAGTGATTATGGTGCTTACAAATGTATATCGAGGAATTCCTTAGGCGAAACCGACGGCACGATTAAAGTTTACAGTAAGTTCGACCACTTAATTCTATAAGCAACATAATGCTATTATCGTCGTCTGCCAACCAGAGTATTTCAAGTGGCTACTTTAGCAGTTCTCGTAGATGACTGCATCGTGATAAATGATTCACCACAGACGAAAGACGTTGAAGCGCAAGCGTGCCAACGTAGTTTTTTCAGACGCCGTTTAACGACGATTATTAAAGGCAAACGTATCGAAGCAGAGTGGCTTTCAGAAAATTTTTATTTTACATGCCAACACCGAATTCTCCTTTCATTAGCGTTGGTAGTTTGAGTGTAGTGTTCTATTATGAAAACTGTTGGTATTTAGTGTGGACATACTCTGAAATACCGGCTGATCAGCGTAATGATTGGAAACTCAGTATATCTAAATTTGGTGTCGTACCAGTATTTGTTTACATTTATTTTGGATTGACACACAAGTTCCAATTCTCAAAAATAGATACCTACTTATTTCCTTATAATGATAATTTTAAGAGTGATACGGAACATTGCAATTTCAAATTCTGCAATTATCACTACAAACAAATAACATTACTTTGCCAAGATCATTCTAAAGATTACATAATCTACCCACCAAAAAAAAAAAAAAAAAAAAAAAAAAAACGAGAAAAGTACGCTTTAACCATCAGTCTTTAACGATAATGGTAAAATCCAAGACCAAAAAACGAAATAATGAAAATTTTTTAAATCTCTGTGAAGAAACAAAACGCTTCCAAAATTTAGTTCCTTTCGTTGCCGTTGAGGTTTCGTTTCCACTTGCAAAAAACCGCCGTTTTGTTCTGTTATTTCCTTTCCGTTTCGTTTCGTTGTTCGAGCCCTGACTAATCAGCAAGTTGGAAAGGGATGAATTACCTCGACTTACTCGTAAAATAAAAACATGAATCAGGTAAGGATTCAATCACAAACAAATTTTAGTCGTTCACCAAAAACTGAACGATATTATCCACCCATAGGTAGTATGGAACCAGGATTGGAGACTAGTACCAACATATAGCTTAGCTCGCGAGTAGTTACTTGCGCCTAGTCTCAGTCCCCTTATGTGTTCATCGTATGCAACTATTTGTGCATGAAAGTACAACATGTAATATTTTTTCAAATTTAAATAAAATTACTAATAATAGAAAAAAAAAATTGCAAAAAAATTTGTGATATACAGTTTTTGCCTATCTTCATTTTTGAAGGAGCTACAATGACTTAAAATTTTTCCAAAATTCCATTTTTTTAAATTTGATTAAAATCTTTCATTCAAGTAGATACCTAGGATGGTAGAAAAAATGCATTAAAAATTGTAGTAAACACTTTTTGCCTATCTTCATTTTTGAAGGGGCCAACAATAATTTTAAATTTCCCATGATTTTTTTTAATGTGACTGAAATCAAGGAAAAATTAAAATGCAAATATGTACGTTTTGCTTATCTTCAGAATCGAAGGTGTTTCAGCAATTCCTATCACTACACGGATTCGGTACTAGTTTTATTTTCCATCTTTATATTTTAATTTTGCGTGAAAAAATTGTTATATGTAGGTTTTACAATGGCTTTGATTTTGTCCATTATTCCTCATTCAATCCTCAGCCCTTCTTGGAAATATCTAATCATGAGTAATAAAAAATTATGGGGAAATTTGAAATTATTGTAGCCCCTTCAAAAATGAAGATAGGCAAAAAGTGTTTGCTACAATTTTTAATGCATTTTTTCTATCATCTTAGGTACCTATTTGAAAGAACGATTTTAATCAAATTTTAAAAAATGGAATTTTGAAAAAATTTTAAATCACCGTAGCTCCTTCAAAAATGAAGATAGGCAAAAAGTGTATCCCACAAATTTTTTGCATTTTTTTTTTTTCTATCATCATAGATACTTAAATCAGTAGTTTCATTTAAATTAAAAAAAAAATATTAAATGTTATACTTCCATGTACAAATAGTTGCATACAATGAACACATAAGGGGACTGAGACTAGGCGCAAGTAACTACTCACGAGTTAAGCTATATGTTGGTACTAGTCTCCAATTCTGGTTCCATATTACCTATGGCGGGTTATTTACAAGGGTAGAACTAAAATTACCGACATTTCATCATATTCTAACTTTATGATTGGCTATTATGTGAGTGACGTCTGACCAAATTAGAGAACAGGTCAGGTACTATAATTTTGCTTCGACCATATACTATGGACTGCTAATTCAAATGGTAGAAATTGAATCCAACAACAACAGTAGTTAGATGCGCTGACGCATGCGTAGTTTCAGTTTCCTTATCAACTTATACAGTTATGATTCACTGAAATAATTATTAATATACTTTCTTTAACGTAATTTTAATTATTGAGTAGTATTAATGAAATTAAATCAGTGGTTGATGTTGATTTAACATTCTTATCATTGAAAATTGTCATTTTCATTCCTGAAATATCACTACGCATGCGCGAGCTCATCTATGATGTTGTTATTGTTTGCTTCACTTTTGTGTTCGTTTCTGTACGAACATTAGCAGTCCATAGTATATGGTCGAAGTAATTTTGAGAAAAAAGTAAGGGAACGTTATTGTATCTTGAAAACGATTCTACTCTCACCTAACTACTGCAGTTGAATTTTAAATCGAGATGATCGAATGTTTATAGCTTATGGGAAGAAAATGAGTTTTTTCAATTTTTAACAAAAATGAGAGGGTATATATAAAATTTTGTAAGAACATGAATTAAAGATATTGAAATTTCGCGTTTATTGGTATAAATTTCATTCAAATTAATAAAATACGATGATGCTTCTGCGAATATTTCTTTCAATATGTGTTTAGCATAATATGAACTTTGCACCAAAAATTCTCTCAAATAAAAAAGATGACACAAATTTTTAGAATTTTATTCTCTTTCCAACAGTATATTAACAGAATTTTTTGTAACTATAATATTCACGCTACAATTTTTATTTAAAAGTTGAAATTGCTTCTCGAATTTGAGTGACTGTTTTATCACTATTGAAATTCGAGTCTTGACTCCTCTTCAAGTCCAGAACAAATTTCAAACCGTCACTCTGAACATATTGAGTGATTTCGGAGTCATTTTTTGACTCTTGAGTCGAACGAGATCAAAAATTTTGGACTCACGATGCACAATATGTTCGATTTTTGTTTCACAATGGTTCCCAAAGTCCAAGTTTTTCAGAAGTGAAATATTTGAACGATGCAATTTTGAAACAATAATTTAAACAATTTTCTGAAATGACAGTGAGTGTATTGAGCATATTTTTTCTCTTGCGTCCTATAGATGAACTGCTTATGCGAACAATAAATTATTTATTTATTTTTGTTATTCATTTCAAGAAAATAGCCAAAATTGACTCTTTCCCAACAAAATTGATAAAGGCCTAACTTTGAAGAGACATGCTTGGTAAACTCTGAAAACTAATAATCCTCATGCTTGTCCCTTTGAAGTACACGTTATGCTTGAAGAGTATGATCAAGCTAGACATTTTTAGCTTAGTTTTTAATGAAAAGGTTAGCTATTCCAGCACGCCTGATTTGAGATCAGGAGAGGAAACTTCAAATATTTGGGTCTTAGACCATTTACAATCATAAATGTCCAACTTTTCCGTATACATTTTTTTTTCAGGCGTAGCGCTGGCCCGTTTTCATAAAATTTGCTCAAAATTTAGTGAAAGACGCTTCCTTAAATCGCATAAAAAGTCCCTTTTTTTTATACATCTCAAAATTGCGTATCACTTCAATTTTGAGGAGGCCTGAAGAAGAGGTGAATGTCTCAAAATATTTGTTCTTGTTTCGGAAGGTAGAGGATTGAGGTTTTCAGACTTAGTATTGAGTGTGGCTTGAAGACATGAAGTGGTTAGCAACGTCATTTACAAATCTGAACGAGCCTCCAATTAAAAACTCAGCTTGGGTAATGCAGCTTGGCTGCTTATGTTTTTTTGTTTTTTTGCACAGTCAACCGTCGTAAAAGGCGTTGTTACAGACAGCTCCATCAGTTGAGAAAAATTCGACGTGTCATTTTAGCGGTGAAATTTCAACAGACGAATTAATTTTTCAAACGCACTTCTTAAACGTAATTAAAGAAAATACGATAAAAATTTAATCACCTTTGGCTGAAGTTAATTTGCGGTCACGCTACTCCACGAGTGATTTATGAAAAGCGATTTCGCCCGAAAACCGTTCCACCACGAGCGAACTGATTAGCCGGCCAGTTGGAATAATTTAGTCGAAAATTAAGAAAATTTGAGCAATTAAATCTTTCAACTTGATTTATTATTCATCCGTCGATCAAGTTTATTAACTGGCTCGTCTCATGTGTTACCTACGCAGTCGATTAGAGGACGCTCGTCATAGTGGAAACCCTTTTCGCGGCTCTTGCAAGTATTAAAATTGTTAAAGAGGGCCAAACCTTTTTATTTTTAATTTATCCTTCGTTAAGCATTTAGCAGGGTAGCCAATGGTAATGAATTTTTCTCATTTTTTTTGATACCACAAGCTAGTCATATTACCGTGGTTTTTCGTCACTCATACACCTGTTTATTCTTTGAAAGTAGAAAAAATTGTTTGAGATAAAGGAGCGCTCGATTTGCAGAAATTTCCGTTTAAGTGATAAGTGGAGAAAAGTTACAACGAAGAATTCGCCATAAGAATGGTCAGTTTATCGTCGTGTCGTTTTATTTAATGAAATTTCGCTCGACTCGAAAATTCATTTCGAAAAATATTTCCGTAGTCGTTGTCGCTTATACGGGTTATTTTGTTGAAAAAAATAGCTCTCGAAATGTCAATATTAAACTTCCGGCTTGGCTCGTAGACTTTCATATTGAAGAGGCTAATGTAAGCCAGCCGCCGAGTCGATTGTGCTCGGTCTCGTATTTCAAACTAATTGACATTCCGTCTTCAAAGAAAATATGAAGGAATATGGTCGTAAAACGAGCCATTTCGTACGTACAAGCGAACCGGTGCGAAAACGTAACGATGAGTCGAAACTTTGGAAATCAGTGAACGGAAAAAGTAGGCACGTACTCGTGTACGTAGCACCACGAAGAAATTGGTAAAAGGGAAAATTTGGTCCATCAGATTTTCATAAATAAGAATATGGTACCGCGGGCTGGGGATTTCGGGTGTTACGTTTATCGAGCTGTAACCCAGATTACGCGAAAGTTATTTTTATAAGTACCTTTTATACAAGTGCAATATTTTATAGTAAATGCGAAACATAGATACCTCTTTTTATAGGCTTTATCTTATTTGGCGGAGTAAAAAAGCAACGTAGCGAGTAAAAACGTGAAGCACACGATACCAGGCGGAATCATAAACGTAGCACGTGTAACTTGTGTTTACTAGGCGATTAAGAACATACACCATTTTTACAATTTAGGACGATGCTCAAATCTGACGTTACGTAATAGCGATTCGAGAACGTAGAATGAAATTGTTATTGAGGACATTTTTTTCGACTGGTTGTTTTTTTTTCGCGCGTAAAGCTCCCTTTGCGAATCATGATTTCTGTCATCGTCGAGTCCTCACTGTCACGTGCACCAGCGCCTATCAATTTTAGGTCATACAAAAGAACCTCGGTGACATCATCGATGATGGAAATACTCGTTAATAAAGCCAACGTTGCGAATTGCCGCGCTAACGTCATTAACGCGCGTTCGGCCTTTTTTTTTTTCATCTTCGTTAATTTCATCGTATACAAAGAGATATTTTCACGGTTGCCAAACGAAATCGAATAAAGCGTGAATTTAAAATATTGAAAAGGACCGAACGGAAAAAAAATTAATCTAACCTGTATTTTATAATGAGAGCCGATAATGCATTTTGTGTCACTTAGCCGGCGTTTTCCAAGCACCCCGCATCGGTCGATTCTTCCCCAAGAGAGTCGCAGTAGTTGGCTGTGATGATTAAAGGATTTCTTTGTTCGGGGTTTTTTTATCAGTTATGCGGAAAAAATTACCGATTGGACTCGTGGATGTGTAAATTTTTTATGGATTGGAAAATCTCGTACTCGATGTTATTTCAGATGGCCAACTCTCGATTGATTTTTACGAGAATTTTTTCTTCTTTTTTGTTACAGGACTGGAATACAAGAATAAACCATCGACACTCAGGCCGAAAACAAAATGTAAGTAATGCCTTGAAAAGTTGAAATCAATAAGTATCATTTTTGAGTCGCTTGTATCAACGGTTCTGGTCTCTAACTCTACTTACGCTACGTACACAAGTTCCTATGCTAGCCAAATGATCCGACATTATAATGGGTAGCGATGCCGATATGTCATGAGTGTTTTGCGCATGCGTGTTGCATCAGTAGCATATCAGCTGTGTTCCACATGTGTGTCTAACTGATCTTAGTACTCCATTCAGGAGCGTAACTAAGTCATTTTTCAGGAGGGGAGGGGGGATATTTAAAAAAAAATCCCTACTTTTTGTAATGAAATTCCCAACTTTTTTGACAAAATTTACAACTTTTCTTTTCTTTTTTTAAATTTGAGAAATGGCGTAAATTACAAAATAATTAGGTACAAATAAGCGCCTTCATGCGCAGTTTTTTCATGTTCTTTTTGTAGTCGTCGTTAAAAATTTCATCACACAAACAACACTACACTTTGTATCTTTTTCCTTTCCCTCCTTTATTCATTTTTTAAAATTCAACTTAAGTTAATAAAAAGTACAGACATATAGCAGGTATACGATGCACAGAAAAAAATCGGTGGATTATTGGCTTAGTGAGCAGTGGCAACGGCTTAATTTTAAGTTATAGTGTTGGGCGATTAATAATCGATTAATCGGTAAAAATAATTGGAAGAATCGATTAATTAATTATTAACAGTAATCGATTATCTTATGAAATAGGTAATCGATTAATCAGCCAATTTTCAGTTTTTTTATGTTTCGATATTTCTGTAAAAAAAAAAAACTTTTATTAAAAAATAATCATTTTGTGACGACATTTCTATAATACGATGAAATTGTCTCTCATCACATACCTTAAATATGCTTGTTTTTTAAATAAAAATTGCGACCAGGTATAAATACTGTCATTTTAGAAAAAATGATTTTGTTTTTGTAATTTATTTGAATAAATTATTTTATTTTTGTAATTAATTCAAATAAATGTTTTTTTTTATTTTTTTTTTTATTATTATTATAATCGAACACAGCGTAAAAATAATGAAATTTGATATTTTTCAAATTCTGAATATTTTTTCCAACTCCAAATTTTCTCCAAATTTTTTTAAATCTCCAAGATTTTTTTCAACTCAAATCTTTTTTCTGATTTTCTCAAAATTTTTTTCATTTCATTTTTCCTGCATCCCACCACTATTTTAGGCTGGTAACCCCGCCTTTCCCCTCCAACATCATGTATGGAAGTGAAATGGGGATGTAGTATACAACTCATCCCCGATAACAATATGAATTCATATTAATTACATTTTTACCAACTTGAGGCTCCTCAAGCTTTACTCAAAATTTTGATGATCCGCCATTTTGGATCCATTTTGATCCAAATTCAAGAGATCATATTCTGGTCACCAACTAACCTCACACACAAAATTTGACCACTTTAACTTGATTTGGTGGGGGGATATGGAAGATTCAAGAAATTTCATGACTCAAAACTTCCTCAAAAAGCCGTTTTTTGATCTAACTCCTCTCAATATGCACTTCGGAAGCTAAAATTTGGATATGTTAGTGTTCGTGACTAACTCTTTCATATGAAATCAAAAACAAAAAATTTGAGCTATTTACCCTTTATCCAGCCCCCCTCAAAATTTGAGTGATCCGCCATTTTGAAATTTATCGAAAAAACAAAAAAAGCTGTTCTGCACATTTTCAAGACGAGTCTCTCACCAAATTTTCAGCGAATTGTATGAATACTCGCCGGCACTACGCGTGGGGGAAAAAATATATATATACCAAAAAGTTGGGCATTTGCCAGATGATTACAAATGGTCTGAAACGCTAAGATTTGAAGACCCCACCCTCCCCCGACCTTCCCTTCCCAAATCAGATGGGCTGTAATAGCTATCGTTTTTTAGTTAAAAACTCAGCTGAAAATTTGGCCCATTAACTCAAATCTTTTTTCTGATTTTCTCAAAATTTATTTCGAGCCAAAAATTTTTCTCAGTATTTTTTCAACTAAAAATCTTTACAGTTTGTTTCAAATTTGAATGCTTTTTTCAAAATTATTTTCAATTATATTTTTTTCATTTCAAAAAATCAATTTTCATTATAACTTTGGAAACATTTTTTAACGCGACAATTTTATTGAAAATAGTTTCAAAGTTGGTAAAAAATTGAAAAAAAAATTTCTAAGTTGAAAAAAATTAGATTAAGTGTAAAATTGAAAAAGCATGTGAAGAAATTTTGGGTGCAAAAAATTTCTAATGCTGATAAATGGATAAAAAAATGAAAAATAGATATAAAAATGTTAGAAAACATTTTTGGATTACCAGAAATTTTCTAGGAAAAATTTCAAGAAATTGAAAAAATCGATAGAAAAAATTTGAATTTGTGTAAATTTTTATTTTTTTCTTTATTCACTCGTGTTCCGTAAACGTTGTAACTACAGAGTATAGATAATATAAAAAAATCGTTTATTTCAATAATCTATATCCGATTAATCGAATATTAGAATTATCGATTATTCCCAACACTATTAATTTACATGTTGTAATTTGTCAGTCTATGTGTCTGTCTATCCATGCACCTGGAGAATGGAACTAAGCATGATTTAATACATAAAACTGCACTGCAACCATTCGTCGTGATTCGCGAAGTTGGAAATTTTTTCGGTTATCGCGAATAGTCTGTTGTGCGTTATACATGATATAAGTTGACATCGATTTGAATTTATTCGAGTTCTTATGTTTCCAAAAGAAATTCGAGTTCCCAATTTTAGCGTTCAACAATTATAAATTTCCCATCTTTTCAAAACACCTGGGAGGAAAGCTCCCCCCATCCCCCCTTAGTTACGCCCTTGACTCCATTAAATCAGAAAGTACATTTATTTGAAATTTAATTTAAACTTCTCGACTTTCAATGTAGAAATTATTTGGTATTGAAATATTAAATTGATTCCTTACTAAATTTTTTAGTATATTTTTCAGTTAAAAAAAAGTTGTTTTTAATGGAGCTATAAACTGTGGGGTGCTAAGGGTGGTATAGCGAACTAGCGATGCATCAATGTATCATATAAAGCTGGGCGGGTATTCGCTGCATGTTACAATATTGCAATTCCTAATTGCCTAACTTGCCCCTGTATAAAAGTCAACATGAATAAACCTTTAGCATTTGTGACTGTATCGATGATTCCATTTTTATTCAATATGTTAACAATGACAATACTGATAAGGTTGATGACATTAAAGATTTTGAGGCTAAAGTCGAGGCAAAGTGCTCACAATTTTTGTTTTTGATCTCATATGAATGTGTGAGTCACGGACACTAACATATATAAATTTCAGCTTCCTACCCATAATGTGATTTACAAGTGCATTTTGTGTGAAGTCATACTTAGTCAAATTTGAATATTTATTCATTGAAACGCTTCTCAATAGAGAATTTTTGGTTCTAATTTTCTTCTACTTAAATTTGGAGAAGGAAATTTTGTAATATCGTTTCCTCCTCTCATTTTATATCACGTTAAAGGTCATAAAAGATTTGAAGTATTTGAGACTTCTTCAATCGTCTCATAATTTAATTAATGTGACGTCATGGAACGGAATTTCAGCATTATAAGTCGATAGAGGTGGAGGAGTACATAAGACTAGTAACTTTTTGCATTTCAATTTGAAACTGAAACTTTAGCATATGAGGTTTTTGCTTGTTCAACCTCTTATGATTCATATTTTCGAGGTGATTGTGAATAGAACTATCATAACACCCATATTTATATTCAAAATGAATAATAATATTGTTTCATTCTTTACAGCTAATAACAGAAAGCAAAGTGCTAGAAGAGGCTCTCAAGACTTGAAAAACAGTACAACAATTAACAACACCATACCAACAGGTAAACAGGCTCAGCTCAAAAAATCATTTGCACCTACGTATTTACAAAATTATTTTTCATTCGTAAAAATTCTCCATCGTTGATTCTAATTTACAGATTACGAGGGTGAAGAATTCTCAGATTCCGAAGAAGATTACAACGAAATTAACGCAGCCTCTACGCTTTTCAGAATTTCATATTTTCAAGTCATCGCTGTACTGTGTAAATTTATTCTCGCCTGAATTCCTTCATTATGAAACAATGTGTATACAATAAGTTGAACATTTTTTATATTCGTTGTACATAATGTGTATATATTAGGTAAATTTGTATATAATTTGATGGAAATTTTTATGAAACTAAGTCTGACTTTTCTATAGTAAATTTACAAATACTTATCTAGTCTTTGTTTAGAAATTTATAGTAGTCGATAAGTGTCATCGCATCAATGCCTAATACTGTTTTAAAGCAATTGAATATACGTTTGTTTTTTTGTATTTTTTGAAAATTAAAATTCGCCTACATTATTTTGTAACGAAGTCTTACGATGTAATATCGAGATTTCGAAAGGAAATGCTACTACGTATTATTCTGTAAAAAGATGAAAATTCAATTTGGAAAAACCTCGACGATATGAATCCGATACAAAGTGAACCCTGATCTGATATTAGTTCGATGCTTTTGTTCCTATAACCTTGGATAAGTAAAACGAGAAATGAAAATGAAAAACGCCTACGAATAAGCTGTCTTCGCGAAGCTTTCACAAAAAACTTCTAACATCCATCGGCTATGCATTAGGCTGTTGAAAAATTCAACCTCTGTAACCTTGACGTTTCAGGCAGACGGAACGTTTCCTCATCACGAGACATACAACTCGAGTGTTCCACTGTCGTACATTGAACCAAAATCTGTCTACGAGTAAATACGTTTTTTATGTCTGTAGCGCTATCTACAATAAAAGAGAAGAATTACTGGTATCATTCAGCTCCATCTAAAGTATTCCCAAGAGCTAAGCTGATACGACTCAATAGAGTACAAATAATGCTAGCGTGACTGAAACAATAGGGCATTCTATCGATTATAATAAATGACCTTTTTATAACAGATCGTCGAACCGACGACGTGGGTTGCGACAACATTTTCGGTTGGAAATTTATCGCTAGACTTTGGGGAGTTAATTTCGCTTTTATAACAGTCCGTTGAATTACTACGCTCGTAGGAATACATAAAAGAAATTCGTCGCGCTTGTAAAGTTATCGCGTGAAATGACGTTTCGACGTGAGGACTTAAATGAAATCTGCCCACTAGGAGACCGCAGTTTTTATAACGAAATGAAAATTCAATGAGGATTCACTTTATTTGTTACGTGGGCGTAATTTCTACTTATTTATAGGCTACTTTTGAATTTAAAAAAATTTAGAGTTGAAAAACAAACTTGAAAAATGATTATGAGAAGTCAAGTTAATTCTCAATTTTTTTTACATTCATTAAATTTTTTTGTTTCTTTCATTTCCAAATTTGCCTTATAAAATTATTGATCATTCTTCTGCATATCTGTCAACCAATAATCATGCAAAAATTCGTGAACTTCATTTACAACTAATCGACAACTATTATTACATACATTATGGTGTAAAAATTAACGGCGAAACAGGTATGCAATTTTATTAACACCTAATGTTTGTTGCCATCTTATGATGAAATGAGGCAAACTGCTTATGCAAATTATTCAACATGTGAGCAAATCATGAAATTATGACGGCAAATCGCTTATGCAACTTTATTAACGTCTACTTGGTGTTTAATTTTAGACTTCAACATCATCGCTAATGAAAATAAGAAACGAAAAATAATCAAAAAATATATATTTTACAAATACACTGATATGGCACGTTAATATTAGCTACTCCTAAAAAAATTAAACGATTAAAAAAAGTTCAAAAATTATAATATGGTATAACTTACAATTAATAACAAGAACGATACAAAAGGTGGCATCTTTTTACGCCATCAGCATTCGTGAAGCTTAGGTTTTGATAAAAATTTGTCTATATAGTACTTTGGGTTTTGAAAAGATAGCGTTCTTTTGCATCATTCGTAATAACATTTTCGTTGTTTTTTCCTCTTAAGCGCGATTGAGGTAAAAAAAAAATGTATATTTTTTACAATAATATAACAACTATTATACAAGTTATTCACATATTAACAAAATTTAAATGATATCACGCTGCATCCCTGTTGAAATGAAACGAACGAGGGTACATTATAAAAGTCATTGGCGATAGAAATTAATCTTTTCTTTAGTTTTAACGATTCTTTTTATATTTCATTCAAAATATAAGGATCTTTTATTTGTAGGGAATAAAAAAATGAAATAATTACATCGAATCGGATTTGCTTTTCTTTCCTTATATTACGTAGCTGAGACTGAAAAATTAACGATTATCACGATATCATGAGTTTTGGAAAATACTATTTAGAGTTGCAAAATTCAACATCGAAGATATCTGAAATGCGATAGCAAATGTCGAGATAAGATTATACAAGTGGTAAATGCGGTGGCTGTGGTGATGTGGCTAGACGTACAACTCCAACTATTCGATGATGAATGCAGCACGGTTGGAGCGTGACCTGATTCCGCCGTTGTTATCCTCGATGGTTTTTTCTGTTGGTCGTATTCTGAAATATTTTCGGAATTAAATTAGTTAGGTGCAATTCATAAAATAATATTTTTCTTATGTAAAATATTAAAAAATACTAGTAATAATCATGATTAAAAAAAAACACACACACACAAACAAGTACCTGATTTAACGCCTTTACTGTTGGTCTTGATATTATTTATATTATTAACATTGGTTTCTTGTTGTTTAGGTCTTGATAAAGTTTTCTTAGTTTCGACACCTACGACAAATTTACAAAAATAGGTAATTCTTGTCTTACGTGGACTAAATAAACGTTTAACTTAATTCATACTTTTATTCGGCGGAGCCTTAGTCGTAGTCGTACTAGGCGTTGTTGTAGTCCTCAAAACTGTAGTTGGAGCTGGTATCTCTGAAATACAAGGAAAGCAAAACGGCGCTAATGTTAATTTCATAAATTGCAAATTTTTCAGAAAAACTTCTCGAAGAGGAAAAAGTGCAAGAAGTTTAAAAGTAGTATCTGTGGGAATGAAGAATATACAGCTTTCATGTGTATTCATGTTTAAGCAAATACACCGTCTAAGTTGCTTTTTGATACATTGTAAACACGATGCCACTGCTGTTATCTCGCATCGAATTTACTTAATGTTAAATTCACGAAGTTATAACAATTTTCAGATGTATTTCACGAAGCAGGAATGTATGCTGAAGTTCGCCTTCGATGGTTTATTTTTAGGTAAACGAATATTAAATATTAGCTTTAAAATTCCGCTATATGATTGGCACGAGCCACCGGTGGAATTACCTTCGTAATGTAATTAATTATACCACATCGTGCTTTATTAGGCTAAATTAACGGTCCAGTACAGTTCTGCCTTTGACGTTTTTGGCGATTTAAATTTTAACTTATAGAGGTGATGAAAACTGAGTAATTCCAAGGTCATTTCTCAATGATTCGGTATTGAAAATGTTTGAATTTTTATTTTCGGATAAAGCAATTAATTAATTTCAAAATGACAGTTTCATGGTCTTCGATTTGAATAAAATATTGTTTCATGTGCACCAAAAATAAGATTTTGAAACAAAAAGTCCTTAGCAATATCGCTTTCATTTAACATTTAAGAATAACTCATTAACAAAACAGTTTGCGGGTAAAATCACGACTTAAAAATTTTCCATCTTGAAAAAAAAAAAATTTGAAGTCCGAATTTTGCGTTGTTTTTGGATGTTCTACCGTTATTTGAATATACCACAATTTTTAGTAAAGAAATGACGTTTTAGAGTAAAAGAGGAAATTAAGGACAAAGAGCAACACTGGATTCGTGATAAGCTCAAAACTGTTGGAAAATCGTTGAAATTTATTGTTCTTGAAGTTTTTAGAGCTTCGATGATATTTAAAATAATAATAATAGTAAAAAAGGAGATAAGAATTAACTTCTAAAACTCATTTCAAAAACGTGTACGTTTTTTGTCAGTCACACAGTATTTCGCTTGAAAAATAATTTTGTAGCATTGGTACTTATCATTTATATCGTAGGTAGAGCAAAAACTAATCATTTATAAGTTAGAAGATGAATAAAAATCCATAACTATGTTACTCTGATTATTCAATCTACAACTTCAAAAAGAACAACAAAAAAAGAAAGAAAAAACAGAAAAATTGGTAATTAGTGATAAAAACATTTTGAAAAATATTTGGGTACGCCAGCAGAAAAGTATGAAAAATCGAAACGTGTTACCATTCTCTTTTTTTCCAATTTAAGATATGTAACTTTTTCAATGCGAAGAAAACGATGCGTATTTCAAACATAGTATAAACAATTATTAGAAAAAATGAACTTTTCAAAAGTATTTGAATATCAACTAATCTTCACTTCATTCCCTACTCTTGTGGACACTCGAAAGTTTCCATGAAACTGTTTATTTGAGAAAATATATTAAGAGAACAGAAGATGCTAAGATGTATTTGAAATTCAACAAATGGCTGCTGGAAAAACTTTGGAGTGAGAAAAAAGAATTAGAAGAGTAGAAGTTGCAACAGGTGCATCATATTCAATAAATTTCTATTTAATGCCTTGATCATTGAAGTAGGCAACTCCTTCAACACTCAAAAGCTGTTATAGAATACTTTATTGGAGGAACGGTATTGGGAGTAGAGAGGATTCTAAAAAGTATGAGGTTTTGAGATGTGTTGAAAATCAACAAATTTTTACTTTATGCCTTGATCTTTGAAGTAGACAGTTTGCTCGACTTCTAAAAGTAGTGAAAAAAAGGTCAATTTGAGAATAAAATACTAGTCGAGTAGAAGTTCCTAAGAGTTACTTGAAATTTAACACATTGGCGTTCAATGCCATGATAAAGTCAGGCAACTAATTTCGCACTCAAAAATAACACTAAGAAACAGTCAAATTGAGAAAAAGTATGAGGAGAGTGGATGTTGGTGGGAGGTGCTTCCAACTCAAAATATTGACACTGCATTCCTTCATTTTTAAGATAGACAACTTGTTCAACTCTCAAGATCTGGAGAAAAAATGGTAAATGTTGAAAAAAAAAAAATTAGCAGAGTAGCAGACACAGAGGTTTTTTAAAATTCAATATGTTGTCACACTTGCCTCAATTATTATAGCAAGCAACTTGTTTGATATTCAAAAACTGCATAAAAAGTTTCAATTTTAGAAAAAGTATTAGGAGAGTAGAAGTTGTTAAGAGGTGTTTTAAATTCAACAAATTGCTTCGCTTTGCCTTGACTTTGGAGCTAGGCAACTTGTTTAACACTCAAAAATTGCAAAAAAATGTTGATTACAGAGAAACTATTAGGGGAGTAGAAGCTGCTAGGAGGTGTTTGAAATTTAACAAATCTCTCACTTTGCCTTGATTTCCAAGATAGGCAACTTGTTCAACACTTGAAAATTGCAAAAAAACTGTCGATTTTAGAGAATTTATTAGGAGAGTAGAAGTTGTTAGAAGGTGTTTAAAATGTAAAAAGTCTTATAAGATGCCTTGATTTTCAAGTTAGGCAACTTGTTCAACACCCAAAAACTACGAAAAAGTGGTGATTTTATGGAAAGTATTAGGAGAGTAGAAGTTCTTGGGAGGTGTTTGAAATTCAACAAATTGCTACGCTTTGCCTTAACGTTAGAGCTAGGCAACTTGTTTAACACTCAAAAATTACAAAAAATGTTGATTATAGAGAAACTATTAGGAGAGTAGAAGCTGCTAGGAGGTGTTAGAAATTTAACAAATCTCTCGCTTTGCCTTGATTTTCAAGATAGGCAACTTGTTCAACACTCAAAAACTGCGAAAACAATGTTAATTTTTGAAAAAGTATTAGGAGATTAGAAGTTGTTAGAAGGTGTTTAAAATGTAAAAAGTCTTATAAGATGCCTTGATTTTCAAGTTAGGCAACTTGTTCAACACCCAAAAACTACGAAAAAGTGGTGATTTTATGGAAAGTATTAGGAGAGTAGAAGTTCTTGGGAGGTGTTTGAAATTCAACAAATTGCTACGCTTTGCCTTAACGTTAGAGCTAGGCAACTTGTTTAACACTCAAAAATTACAAAAAATGTTGATTATAGAGAAACTATTAGGAGAGTAGAAGCTGCTAGGAGGTGTTAGAAATTTAACAAATCTCTCGCTTTGCCTTGATTTTCAAGATAGGCAACTTGTTCAACACTCAAAAACTGCGAAAACAATGTTAATTTTTGAAAAAGTATTAGGAGATTAGAAGTTGTTAGAAGGTGTTTAAAATGTAAAAAGTCTTATAAGATGCCTTGATTTTCAAGTTAGGCAACTTGTTCAACACCCAAAAACTACGAAAAAGTGGTGATTTTATGGAAAGTATTAGGAGAGTAGAAGTTCTTGGGAGGTGTTTGAAATTCAACAAATTGCTACGCTTTGCCTTAACGTTAGAGCTAGGCAACTTGTTTAACACTCAAAAATTACAAAAAATGTTGATTATAGAGAAACTATTAGGAGAGTAGAAGCTGCTAGGAGGTGTTAGAAATTTAACAAATCTCTCGCTTTGCCTTGATTTTCAAGATAGGCAACTTGTTCAACACTCAAAAACTGCGAAAACAATGTTAATTTTTGAAAAAGTATTAGGAGATTAGAAGTTGTTAGAAGGTGTTTAAAATGTAGAAAGTCTTATAATATGCCTTGATTTTCTAGTTAGGCAACTTGTTCAACACTTGAAAATTGCAAAAAAACTGTCAATTTTAGAGAATCTATTAGGAGAGTAGAAGTTGTTAGAAGGTGTTTAAAATTCAAAAAAAATCTTGTAAGATGCCTTGATTTTCATGTTAGGCAACTTGTTCAACACCCAAAAACTATGCCTCAAGTAACCTGATCATATGTTGAACAAGTTGCCTATCTTGTAAATCAAGGCAAAATGAGAGATGTGTTGAATTTCAAATACCTCCTAGCAGCTTCTACTCTCCTAATACTTTCGCAAAAATCAACACTTTTTTTGTAATTTTTGAGTGTTAAACAAGTTGCCTAGCTCTAAAGTTAAGGCAAAGCGTAGCAATTTGTTGAATTTCAAACACCTCCCAAGAACTTCTACTCTCCTAATACTTTTCATAAAATCACCACTTTTTCGTAGTTTTTGGGTGTTGAACAAGTTGCCTAACTAGAAAATCAAGGCATGTTATAAGACTTTTTACATTTTAAACACCTTCTAACAACTTCTACTCTCCTAATACTTTTTCAAAAATTGACATTGTTTTCGCAGTTTTTGAGTGTTGATCAAGTTGTCTATCTTGAAAATCAAGGCAAAGCGAGAGATTTGTTAAATTTCAAACACCTCCTAGCAGCTTCTACTCTCCTAATAGTTTCTCTATAATCAACATTTTTTGTAATTTTTGAGTGTTAAACAAGTTGCCTAGCTCTAACGTTAAGGCAAAGCGTAGCAATTTGTTGAATTTCAAACACCTCCCAACAACTTCTACTCTCCTAATACTTTCCATAAAATCACCACTTTTTCGTAGTTTTTGGGTGTTGAACAAGTTGCCTATCTTGGAAATCAAGGCAAAGTGAGAGATTTGTTAAATTTCAAACACCTTCTAGCAGCTTCTACTCTCCTAATAGTTTCTCTGTAATCAACATTTTTTTTGTAATTTTTGAGTGTTAAACAAGTTGCCTAGCTCCAAAGTCAAGGCAAAGCGAAGCAATTTGTTGAATTTAAAACACCTCTTAACAACTTCTACTCTCCTAATACTTTTTCTAAAATTGAAACTTTTTATGCAGTTTTTGAATATCAAACAAGTTGCTTGCTATAATAATTGAGGCAAGTGTGACAACATATTGAATTTTAAAAAACCTCTGTGTCCGCTACTCTGCTAATTTTTTTTTTCAACATTTACCATTTTTTCTCCAGATCTTGAGAGTTGAACAAGTTGTCTATCTTAAAAATGAAGGAATGCAGTGTCAATATTTTGAGTTGTAAGCACCTCCCACCAACATCCACTCTCCTCATACTTTTTCTCAATTTGACTGTTTCTTAGTGTTATTTTTGAGTGCGAAATTAGTTGCCTGACTTTATCATGGCATTGAACGCCAATGTGTTAAATTTCAAGTAACTCTTAGGAACTTCTACTCGACTAGTATTTTATTCTCAAATTGACCTTTTTTTCACTACTTTTAGAAGTCGAGCAAACTGCCTACTTCAAACTTCAAGGCATAGAAGAGCTATAGCACCTCTGAACAACTTCTACTCTTCTAATTCTTCTTCTTGAATAAACAGTTTTCTGTAATTTTCGAGTATTCATCAAGCTGCCTACCCTCAAAAACAAGGCATAATGTAAAAATTTGCTGATTTTGAACACTTCTGAAATTTTAATATCTTTTAGCAACTTTTATTTTTCTGATACTTTTTCTCAGTTTAGCCATATTGAATAAATTGCTTACTTTAAAGGTCAAGGCATAACATAATAATGCGCAAAATTTTAAAAACCACATATCATCCTCTTCACTCTTAATATCTTATAGCTATAGAGTGTTGAGCAAGTTACCTACTTTAATGATCAAAGTATTAAAAATAATAATCTACAAAATTTCAAAGAACTCTTGGCAACTTCTACTCTTCAAATACTTTTCTTTACATCAAAGTTTTTCGTAATTTTCCAATGACGAACATATTACCTACCTCAGATACTATGGCAAAAGCAGAAGTTTGTTGAATTTCAAATACCTCTTAGCATCTTCTGCTCTCCTAATAAATCTTCTCAAATAACCCGTTGCATAGAAGTATCTGCCTGCCGAAGAAGTTGCCTATTTCATAAATTAAGGCATAAAAGTAAAACGTTTAGAATTATAAACACTTCTCAACAAATTCTATTCTCTCAATACTTTTTCCAAACTAACAGTTTCCCCCATAATTCACAGAGTCAACGAAGTTGCTTACCATAAAAAATAAGGCATGAAATGAAAATTTATCTACTTTGTTTGAAATACATAATTATTGTTTTCCACATAGAGAAAACTGTATATCATCTCATATTTGAATATAGAGAACGGCAATGAGTTTCAATGAGAGATACCTTTCTGCTTATGTTCTTCAAATATTTGTCGAAACCGTCTTCATTTCTAATATCAAAATTTTCAGCTCATTTTGAAAAGGAAGGCGGAATGCCTAGAATGACTACGTCTTGCATTTTTAAACCATCCCCTAGCTAATAAATGTTTAATTTTCATTCTTCTTGGAATAACTGCGATTTTTAGTGAAACAAATCTTTTTCGAGTGTAAGACTGCATAAATTTAGTTCAAGGAAAAATGAAAGTTTTTTTTTTTTTAAATCCTTTCAACACCTTGAGAAAAAGTTGTTGATATATTCAGCGTATCACACATTTTCATATGCTTAGTTGATTTTTAAACCGATAACAAATAGAGGCAAACTACGAAACCTTCACCCTTTCTCCAGAAAAACTGCAAATTTGACAAGTAGGTAAAAAGGCAAAGTAGCAATGCGATTATTTTAAAAAATCCTCCAGTAACTTATATCCCCTGAATCTTTTCGTAAGTTGGACTTTTTTAGGGACAATAATTCGTCTATCTTGAGGTTGAAGGCATTGGACAAGTAAACTTTTCAGTATGAAAACCTCTAGCAAAAATACTTTCTACAGATCGGATAGGCAACACATTGAAAAAAAAATTAACTCATATCCATTATAGTATTTTTTTTAACTCTTAAATCTGCACTAAAAATTGATTACCCAAAACATCAACTCGTAAGAAATTATTTTAAATTCTTTATTGAATTTTATCATTTCAAAGGATAGGAATATTCAAAATGTTTAAACTTACGCGGCTAAACTGCTGGTGAATCAGTAATAAAAAGGTTTCATATTCGACGATATGGATACAAGCATAAGATAAACAGTTTGAAAGTTCGTAAACATAAAATAACAATTTCAAAAATTACAATTGTCTTGGCAGAATTGTATTTCATAAAGTACCATCGGAAAAATTGTTCCCTCAAGAGCATAAATCGTTGAATAACACAACTGCACAACGCATTTCCACATCGTGTCGGTTCTATCGAACGTTCGATTTCAAAACATCAATAATATTTTAAACAAAAAGCCAGAATGAAAGAAAACGACGAATAAAACACACTAATAATAAATATTTTACGATGATCGTTAACAATTTAATACCATAGTCGAGAAAATTTTCAATTTGTTAATTTCAGAAGGGCGAAGCCCTAGTAGGAATTATTTTAAAAGGTTTCATGATTTATGCGTAAACTTGCAGCGAGAAAATTAAGGTCTATTTTTTTGGTACCCAGATAGACTACGGGAGAGTGAAAGAGTTTATATATAGATAAGAACTCTTAATATTCTGAAAAATTAAAGGTATCGTTTTCAATCTACCATATATCCTTATCAAGTTGAAAAATACACTCGTTTGGTAAATCTTACGTTCACCCTGATACGTATAAGGTTCCCTACCGGCGGGGTAATTTATGTGCTCTTAACCTTTTTTGAAGAACGTGTTAGGAAAAGTGGTTATATGTAAAAGTTTTACGAGATAAGGTACATAATATTTTTAATGTAGCACCTATCGATAAGTTATTACTCGATTTTCCGTTATGCGTTTGAAACTTTTAATATTTTTCACCTATTTTTTCTTCGACGCTCGCTGTAGCCAGGAACAGGAGGTGAAATTAAACTTTCAAATACCATTTGTATCGACACGTTCGATAACCTTTTTCTCCATTTTTTAACGACATTTACGTGACGGTGTAACACTCATGTGTAGAAACATCCCGGTAATTATGGCTTACTTACCGTATAATTTAACCGTACCATCTGTATCTCCTAATGAATTCTTCGAAATACATCGATATGTGCTTATATCAGCCGAACTTACTGATTTTATTGTCAATTTCATTAAAATTTTGTATGTGTTATCAACGAAATCTGTGTCGTATTTGGTACCTGAAGCAAAAAAAAAAAAACATTTATAAACAATAAATCAAAGGGCCTTGCACGTAACTCGAAACTCGATTAATTAATTTGCAATGGCGTCGCAGACAAACTACGATATTGTTTCACAGAACGATTGTTGCTTTTCTTAATTCAATTTTATTGACTCAAACGGCAGAAAAAATAAAAAAACTGGGATATAAAAATATTGTCTCTAAATTCAAGTGTTTGCGACGATTTTCGCTCAAATCCAAGCCACTGATAGCTTTCATTAGAGGTTAAAATCAATATCAACTTTAATTCCACGAAATTCGAGTCGAATTTTGATTTAGAAAACCGCAAATGCGCAGCAAACACCTCAATAGTATTATTTTGCCATCAATACTGAAATATTTTTCATTCTACTAGAAAATGGAAAATTTCTAACATAAAAAAACACCGCAGCTGTCTTAAAAGTTGGAGTTTTAGACATATAGCGGCGGTTAGAAAGTTATACGTGTTTTTCATCTGTCAGGTAATACAAGTAGCGAAGTTTCCGCCAATTTTTTGCGTCGATATTCGAGCACGAGTCAATGAGGCGGATGAAATTGTCGTAAATGGTCACAACGTTTGGGTTCCATTTCTTCCCGACCAATTCGTAAATTGTGAAGCAATGAGTGGTAAAATGTACTTATTCTCGAGGTTTAAAGATGGGTTCTATCGAAGGAATAGTCTTTATTTTGATCTCATGCACGTGTTTTCATAGAATGAGGGATTCTTTATTAGAAATATACACCCTAAGTCGAATAAAAGAGATCATATGATCAGGCGATTTATGAAAAAGAACGTTATGCTTTGAAGGAATATAATAAATATTTTTTTACATGCATCTAATCCATTCTATTTTCTTAAATAATTTGTTACTCCTTCAACTGATACGTTACAGCTGATTGAATTTCGAGTCACATTTCACAGCATTTTCAAAATAAGAAAACACGAAATTCAGAAAACTCGTAACTTAATGGAAAAAAGTTCGTACATTTTTATCATTTTTAACATTTCAGAGAGAAAAGTTTCGGAAAAACATTACCACTTCGTAACTGAAGATAAACTAGTATCTTGAAACGGTAAATTTTTTGCATAGATGCTATGTGAACTTTTCAAATTATTAAATGAATTGAATTATTTTTCATAATTTAATTTAAAATATTTCCGAATACATTTAGCGAGGAGATAAGGACGATTCATGAAATTTTTTTATATCATTTCCTTTCTAAAAGTTATTGTTTCCTTTAACACCCCTCGAAATCCATTTAGGAAGCAGAAATTTCAATATGTTTCTCATTTACAATCAGTGTTGTAGGAACAAACCAAAGAACGAGAACGAAGAACAACAAGAACGGAGAATTTTCATTGTTCCTGAGGAACAGTACCAAGAACGAGAACATAAAAGTGATATATCTGAAGAATAAAGAACAGAACGAGAACAGAATACTTTCAAACTGAAAGATCAAAGAACAAAACGAAAACCAACCAATGAGCAAAGTTGAGGTACAAAAACAAGAACAAGAACGATGTAATTTTTTGTTGTTCTTTGTTCTTTTGAAAGTTCATGATTTATTATAAAATTAATAGATATCATGAAGGGAAAGAGAAAATAAGAAACTTATACTTAAAAGCAGGCAAGTGCTACATATACCCATATAAGTAATTTTTTTTTTAATTATTAGCTTCAATTTCAACAACAACATTAACTGTAAACACGTTATCAAAAAAAAAAGAAAGAAAGAACAAAAGAAAAAGTTGAAGAACGAGAACAGAACGAAGAACGAACAAGGACGAGACCATAAAGGATTGAAAGAACAAAGAACAGAACGAGAACAACATTGTAAAGAATTAAAAGAACGAAGAACGGAACGAGAACAGTTGAAACATTGAGAATAAGAACGAGCCAGGAACAGAATCAAATGACTGGGTCTTTCCAGGAACGAGAACAGAAACAAGAACAGACCTATGTTCATTCCTACAACACTGTTTACAATTACTTTCTCCTATGAGAACATAAGGGAGCGCATGATTTCTCTTTTCCTTCCCCCCTCCCCCACATGAAAATGGGTAATGCACAAACAAAATAAATACGTGCACAAACGAATGGCACAATTATTTTCGTTTTGAAAATCACAGCAAGATGCGCCTTTTTACAGCCCCCCGTTAAACCATTTTCAAAGTCATAATCAAGGCGATTTGCACAAACATGCACAAACGAAGTACAAATAAATTGTGCTAATTTAAAGGCGAGCCGGGTAAAAATTCACATTTTCAAGGCAAACTGAGTATGCAAATTTATTAACATCAAAACGGAGCTACACATTACTCATACGAGAACGCAGTTATGCAATTTCTTATACACGTACGTCAAAAATGTTGCATAACTTGATCATCGAAAGGAAAATGTTGATACTACCAAATTCTATTATTTGACGGCAATCATCTTTTCAATCCTAATCATGTAATTTCAAGCCCTTCGGCGAATAAATTCACGCAACTTTATTTGAAATGGGCACTTCTTAACAGGATATTATTGCAGTTGATAACCACTCGACTTTTTCGTTCACTACTCATCTAATTCTCGAAATGGTATACAGCGTGAAGAGCAATTTTCGGAAAACTGGATATTCTCACTACATAAAAGCATTTTGTGGGACGATAAAATTTTAAACTGTTTCTCTACATGGTCCATGTTCACCCGAAAACACAGAGGCGAAAAAAAAGCGCTTATCATACGTGACCTAAAATTCCATTAGCAGCAAATCCGAGCGAAAGGGAAACTAGCCCTTACAGTATTTGGAGACGAAACGATGCATTTAGAAGTTTTTACAATTTACGACATAAATCAGTGGTAGCGGAACCGTAGCGACAATAGTCAATGTCAACTATTGCGCTGAAATATCAAACAGTGTAAATTTATTTTAGTGGATTTTAACTGGGGCGTTAATGCGATTATGGAAAACGTGTTAAAGCGTGAAAAAGGGAGACAGCGTATAGACAAAAGCGCGTCAACGCAGACACGGTGAGGAGGGCGAAGGCGAAAGACGATGTTATAAGAAAGATAATAAGCGCACTACGATGAATATATAATAAATGGATAAAACGGCGCGTAATTTTCGTCAAACAACGGTGTATTTATACGGTAGAAATTCGTATTATAAACATAGTCGGCTGCAGCTTTTTTTCCACTCCACGGCTCGATGGTGTAAATGCGGCTCGACGAAATGTATCTTCTATAAGGAAAAGCTTAACAGAAATGTGATTCGACAAACTATATTTGTAACGTTTTTCTAATTTACGTTATGGCGTGGGCTTTTTTCGCTCCCTCGACGTGTACTTTCGAGTAAATATTTCTGGTATTCGTATCGCGACGGTATTCCGTATTAATGTTTCGTTTAATTTAGTACGCGAATATTTTCTTAATTAAATTTCTGGAAGCCGTTTGCGTCAATCAAGAGCACGAACGAAGCTCGTGATTTTTTTCGAGTCGAGATTAGCAGTAGTATTTATGACCTAGCTGGGTCGCCGGCTCGTCCATCAAACAACGAGATATTACTATCCTAGATTTCTGAATTTACAATTGCCTCAAACAAAGGTAATACTGATATTGACCGAGCTTATATTGTGCCTGTTGCTACCTCTTCGGTCTTCCTTTCATAACCTAAGTAATACAGCAGATTACTAAAATCCAATTCTTTTCAGCAAAAAACGCGGTTTCGCTTCTTTTTATCCGAGTTTTCAACAAAAACAGTAGCTCTTACAGTCCATTTTGTTACGAAAGAACAAGTCAGGAAAGATTTCGTTCAGTTTCAGACGACTGTAATCATAAATGTGGCTAATCCTTTTATAGCACAAATGAGTGTCGATAAATCACATGGAATCAGGTCAAGAAAAATTTCAAGGGAAGTTGGTGGCAGGGAAAATAGACAAAATTTTATTTTCAGTACCTTGAATGAACTGAGAAGTATATCAAAACAATAAATATCTTTCCAAGTTACGCATCTCCTCAACGAATCGATCTAGAAAGCTTAAACTTTGTATTTTGAATTTGTTGAGAACCTGAATATGAGAAATTGAATTTGGGATAAGCTTCATCAATCATTGAAATTTGAGGAAGGCCTGAGAAACCTCAAATAGATGAAACTCAATAAACGTGCGATCATACGTGTAAATATGCTTCACTATGTTGCATTAGTTCAATAATAAAGCGATTAACTGCTAATGTAATTATTTATTCACATAACATTCACGTTAAGAAAAATTATAAACGAAAAATCTGATGCAATCGCGAACACATTTTTTTCTCGCCACTCCCCGAAAAGCAAGGCTGCCAATCTCAAACCCGTAACGCAAAAAAACGTAGCTAAACATCCTGCCGCCGTTGGAATTTTAGTTAAAATTCCAAAATTAAGAAAATTAAAAATATGCAAACCATGTTGAAGAATTACACAAAGAAAAGAAAAAAAAAAAATTGAAAATGAGGAGTGACGGTCTAATCTAAAAGTATAAAAGAAACAATCAATATTTGATCAAAAAATAAATAAAATAAAATGACAAAATAATACAGTATAAGGGCAGTCTACTCTACTGCTCTTCGTTAATGTTGAATAATGGGATAAGCTTCACGACAGGGCGACGCAATGTTCTTCCATTGCTCGTAACAACGTCAACCACTCGCACGATGTTGTCCTTCCCTGGATAAATGTTTGAAATTCGAGCAAGTGGCCAGAGTAATGGTGGAGTATCTTCATCACGTAATAAAACTACGTCATTTACCTTCAATGACTGAGACTTCGTGGACCATTTTGATCGTTTTTGAAGCGTTGTCAAATAATCGCGCTTCCATGCCCGCCAGAAGTTCACACGCAACTGACTTATGAGAGTCCAACGTTGGACGTAGTTCAGTTTGGCTCCATCGCTTGTTGCGTCAGGGACGCAGACCAACGGGCGTCCAATTAAAAAGTGGCCTGGCGTTAGGATCAGGGGTGTATTCTCGGACTGGATGGCTGTTAGTGGACGGGAATTCATTATCGCTTCAATTTGACATAAAAACGTTGATAACTCTTCAAAATTGAGTACGTGAGTGCTGGTCACCCTATATAGGTGATATTTTGTGATGCGGACGGCTGATTCCCACAGCCCACCCATGTGTGGGGTTGCTGGTGGGTTGAATCTCCAGTCAATTTGGTGCAAAGAAGCAAAATTCTGTACCGCATCTTCCTTCAGCAGTATGTTAGTGTGTTTTTCTAGTTCTGACGCACCTCCAACAAAATTCGTTCCATTGTCCGAATAAATGATGGATGGGTATCCTCTTCTTGCTGCAAATCGTTTTAAGGCTGCGAGGAAAGCTGGAGTACTTAGGGCTGAAACGGCTTCTAAATGGACTGCCTTGGAGGCAAAGCAAACGAACACCGCTACATACGACTTAAGAGTTGTCTTTGTTCGAGCAGTAAGTCGTGTAGTCAAGGGACCAGCGAAGTCTATGCCAACTGTGTCAAATGGGTAGGTTGATCGAACGCGGGTTTCAGGCAGTGTGCCCATCAGAGGAGCGGGAGGCAGTTGCCGGTTGTGCCGAATGCAGCGAACACATTTGTTAACACATTTCTTAATTCGCGGTTGTATGCTGCCAACAAACCAGAAACGTAATTTCAGCATATACGTAATAAATCTTATGCCAGCATGAAAATACCGGCGATGTAGGTCTCGAATCAGCAGTTCGGAGATCCAATGACGCGATGATATGATAATTGGGTGACGTTGGTTGAATGAGAGATCTGCGAACTCTAATCTGCCACCAACGCGCAACAGGCCATCTTGAGTGAATGGCGTTAGCGTACTCAACTGTTTATCATGAGCTTGGGCTGGGAATGACTCTAATTGGGCCAAACGTAACACGACCCTTTCTGCTGCTTGGTATTCTGAGGCTGAGATTGCCATGCCTGCTGCCCGGTATTTTACCCGGAGTATAAACGCAACAGTTCGCACTAATCGTTGATATGATGAAAATCGCTGGAAGAAGGTTTCAACCCAATTAGCATTGATGTCATGTACCACTGTGGTGGCAAGAGTAGTTTTGATTGATCGTAAGTATGTTAGTGCCGATTCATCAGGAGTCCAGTCATGAAAGGTTGACTCATCATTATTCAAGCATAGTATTTCTGGGCCCTTTGACCATAATTCAAAACGCGATTCAAATTCTGAAGCAGCTCGATGACGTGTTGCGATGTCGGCTGGATTACAGTCGCCAGGTATATGCCGCCATTTTCTTGCTGGAATTTTATGAATAATTTTTTGTACTCTATTGGCGACAAATGGACGCCAATGTGATGGATCGCGAGCTAGATATGATAAGACAACAGTGGAGTCTGAGTACGCGTAGCATGTTTCAAGAGGAATGTTTAATACAGTGGCTACTGGCTCAAGGGTTTCGACTAATAGTGTTGCTGCGCACAACTCTAGTTCAGGAATGGTACGCTTAGTTCGAGTCGGCGCTACACGAGTCTTGGCACATAAGAGAGTTGAGGTTCGACTACCATTACAATGCTCGATGCAGGCGTAAATACAAGTTGCATATGCCCTTGCACTCGCATCAGCGAATGCATGTAATTCGATGGATGATGAGTTGCTACATCCAATATGACGCGGAAATGACATGTTGGATGCCGCCTGGAGTGACTGGAGAAACTTCTGAAATTTTTTACTAAATTCTGGGGTTACTGGATCATCCCAGCTTACATTCTCGGTCCATAATTCTTGGATCAGTAACTTTCCCGTCACTGTGATAGGTGCTAGTAAGCCTAATGGATCGAATACCCTTGCTAGCATCGACAGCGCTGACCGCTTAGTAATCGGAGCATTGGGTAGATTTGAGTATGAGGGAGATCGAAGCGTATCATCATTAGAGTTCCACTCAACACCAAGTGTTTTCCCTATACTGCTGGGTACGAGGGGTACGTCCTCATTCTTAACTGTTTCTGGCAGTAGGGCTGTAGTGTTGGCACGCCACTTGCCCAATTCCATCCTAGCTGTCCCCAAGAGGTCACAAAGCTCGTTTCGAAGTTCAATAGCTTCATCAAGTGTATCACTACCAGCTAAGATATCGTCTACGTAGCAATTTTTTTCAAGTATGGTTGCTGCCCTAGGATGAGTGGTACGGCCATCCTCGGCAAGCTGGAACAAACATCGTATGGCAGAATATGGAGCGCTTGCAGTACCATATGTAACAGTTGTAAGCTGAAATTCGGCTACCTCGTCATTATGGAACCAAAAAATCCGTTGCCATCGCTGATCTGCTTCATGCAACATTATTTGCCGATACATTTTAGATATGTCGGTGGTAAAGACAAATTGATGGGTTCTGAATCGTAGCAATACTTCGAAGATCGTTGGTTGGATAGTTGGGCCTACTTGCAAGCAGTCATTTAATGATAACCCATTACTAGATTTCATGGACCCATCGAAGACTACTCGTAACTTATCATCACGTTCGATCCCATGATGTGGTATATAGTACGACTCAGTTAACTGAGATTCATCAGCAGGAACGAGTCGCATGTGCCCAAGAGACTCGTACTGATGCATGAATTCTTGATATTTCTCAGAAAATGTCATACGCTTAAATCTCGCCAACGCTTGCTGACGTGTGGTTGCAGGTCGCTGATCATCGCGAAATGGAAGCCGCACCTGGAATCTACCATCAACTCGGGAATAATTTTCACGAAAATGTGTATCGCACCTATTAGCGCATTCAGCCCTTTGAGAAATTGATGGTGGATCTTGGAGCTCCCAAAAATCAGAAATCTGGTTGAACTGAGTTGTTGTTAAGTTGCAGTGCACTTGAGGCTGAAATGATAACGCAGCATAGGGCCCAATAACTAACCATCCTAATAATGATGATTGGAGAGTAGGTGCGTTGTCACGCTTATGAAATTCTGGGAGTAAAATATCATACAGTACATCTGCGCCAATGAGTATGTCGATATCCTTCCGCTCATTAAATTCTGGGTCAGCTAAATCGTAATCGCCAATGAAATTCCATGCTTCAGTTAAGTCGAAAGATTGGGTAGGCAATGGGTCGGTGATTTTTTCAGAGACTAACGCTGATACATCGATTAAACATTCACCATTACGCGAAGCAATTTGAATTTTTGTAGCCGTAGAGGCCTTTGAAGTTTTTCCACCAAAACCACTAATTATCGTTGCTGTATTGAATACTGGAGCCTGAAGCTGATAACGGAGACGATTAGTGATAAACGATGCATGTGATGCACCATCGAGCATTGCGACTGCGCGACAGGTTGCAGAAGGCGAGCTTACAGTAACAATGGCAGTAGCCAACAATACATCGCGCAATGATTGCTGGGTAACTGTTGAAACGACTGTAGGTGATGACGCATTGCCTGCCGCCGGTGGGGCAGTAGTTTGCTTACTCATTGCGGGAGTTTCAGGCTCAACTCGGTGCAACAGTGTGTGGTGTAAACCGTTGCATTCTTTACATCTACCTGCAGTACACTGATTAGCCCAGTGTTTTGAACCGAAACAATTTACACATAATTTTAAACTTTTTACCTTGTCATAGCGTTGGGGAACTGCTAGCTTTCGAAAATCTTCGCAGGCGTAGAGTGAATGCCCCTTTTTGCACATTAGGCAGGCTCGTACCATTCGAGCAGACCTTTCTGGAGTAGAAGTAACCGCTAACGTTGTTTTCTGCCCACGAGATTTTGGACCTTCCTTAATAGCATTCGTTGACGATGTAGTAGGGTATACAGATAACAAAACCTGCAAACGATCTTCAAGAAATGAAATTAATTCTCCATAGGAGTCACGTTCCTCATCGACGTTTGAATCGAGAGTAGAGAGTTGTAACTCCCAGCCTTCGCGAGTTTTAGAATCTAATTTACTCACAATTAATTGCACAAGTAATTCGTTAGATAACTTATCGCGTTGATAATCCAAATTTTCGAGCGCACGTACATTCACGATCACTTTGTTCAATATTTCTCTCAACGACGACGCACTATTAACCGATACCGAGGGTAAATTAAACAAACTTTGCAGAAAAAGTCGAACGTTAATGCGTTTATTATCATAACGCTTTTGTAATAAATCTAACGCACCTGTGTAATTTTCACCAATTATCGCAATGTTTTTGATTACCAAGGCTGCATCACCTTTCACGCAACTCACTAAGTATTGGATTCGATCAATATCAGAGAGATCCTTTCGATTCATTGCATTTGTGAATCTTTGATAGAACGAAGTCCATTCTTCTATTTTACCGTCAAATTCTGGGAGTGGTAATTTTGATAATCTGATGTTTTTCGACGATTTCACACTATCACTGGGTGATTCACTGCTAATACTCGCGTTATCGTTACCTGTGGTACATGTAGCCTCTTCAATTAGTTCATCCATTCTAGAGGTGATATGAAAGTACATCTCTTCCATTGTTGTTGCATATTCGTCACTTTCGTTTTCATCGAGAAGGTAAATCTTATTCTGGAGATCATAAAACTCGTTCAGCTTACCGGAGATGTAATCATTTCGGCGTTTCAATTCTGTAACTGATTTTTCTTTCGTACTGTTTAGCCAATTCTGCGTAGTGGTAAGGCTTGATTTTATAGCACCTCGTAAACGTCGCAGTGCGATGAGGTCTAATTTACCATCTTCTGGCATGATGAAATAATAATTCTTTGCTGTGCAGTAGATTCTTGTATCGTGTAATATACACGAATCACGTCGGGGTCACCATAAATGTAAATATGCTTCACTATGTTGCATTAGTTCAATAATAAAGCGATTAACTGCTAATGTAATTATTTATTCACATAACATTCACGTTAAGAAAAATTATAAACGAAAAATCTGATGCAATCGCGAACACATTTTTTTCTCGCCACTCCCCGAAAAGCAAGGCTGCCAATCTCAAACCCGTAACGCAAAAAAACGTAGCTAAACAATACGATTAATGAGAAAAAGAAAAACACAGTATTCCAAATCGAGCTTCACAGATGATGTTGGAGAGAAGAGGGAAGTATTATCATCATCGAAACATGTTAACATCGAATCGAAAGTCAAACTTTTTCGATTATTATTTTATTTAACATTATAAACACTTACAAAAATATTCAAATTTCAGCTTCCTAAGAGGATTTGAAAAAGGAGGTGGAGTGAAACATGACCACTGAAGGAGAAAATACTTGAAAATTCCATGAATCTCTCTTAGCTCCTCAGCAAATAACATGGAGAGCTCAAATTTTGTATGTCGAGTTACCTGAGAACTAGTACATGGCTCCTCGAATTCAAGGCTAGATTGATGCAAAATGGTATATCGCCAAAATTTGAAGAAGGCGTGAGTAGTCTCAAATAGATGAAATTCAATAAAAAATATGCGCGTATACAGGGTGTTTCAGGGTAGAAGGGATTTCAGGCAGTGATTAGGCAACACATACCGAAACTATGTATGTATGTTTGCTCAACCTCTGAGCCGCAGGCGCTGATTTCCATTGATTCAATTTTTTTTCAATTTTCTGTATTTTTTTCAAGCGAGTGTATCTCGAGAACGAACGTAGGTAAAGATATGAACTTTGTTCGAAGATAAAGAGAATTTTACCTACATTTTCATGGTATAATTAGTTTTTGTGATAGCGAAACAGGGAAGCGAGCAATTGATGAAACATTCAGAAAAACATGTATCAAAACATTCGATTTTCATCATTTTGGTTAAATTATTTAAAAATTCGTTTTCATGACCCATCATTCAAGCACATAGATATTGTTGGAAGAAAACAGTTTGGTTTTTTCAACGCTGTAAATTTAGTCTCTTTACGTATCTTACTTAGATAAAAAATTACAAGCATTTAAATTTTCAAAAATAACGAAGCTTCTCTTTAAAATAAATTTTCATTTTTGTTGAATTATTCGAAAATTTATTCTAAAGGTACATCAACTAAGTAGATGTTAATGCGAGAGAAAAAGTTGTTCTTTTTAATGCCGACGACTTCCTTAAATAGCTGAAATTGAATTAATATCAGGGCTGTAATAACAGTAACCGAACGTAACGGAATAACGGAACGTAATAACCAATTTTTTCATTTTAGAAACGGAACGGAACGTAACGTAACGGAACGAAATTTTTTTGAGAACTGAACGTAACGGAACGTAACGGATCAATTTTGTTAGTGTTCCGTTATTTTACATTGTTTTTATTTTTCGAAATTTGAATGCTGGCAAAATTGTTCCTAGCTTCCTACCTTTTAAGCCCAATGCAATGTAGATTTTTTTTATGTGAAATTCAAATTTTATCATTTTCAATTAACTTTAACACCTAGTACCATAGTAGAATTATTGAGAATTCGTGAAAAGCAGGGTATGGTAACTCCGCTAACCATGAACTTTAGTTAACCACAAAGTGACAGTACTTTTACCTGACTGTAACCTAAACTGATTAAGTGTCTGAAAGGCTATACCTAACTTTAACTTGAAATGACTCAAACGTTTTCAAATTATTTTGTAAACTGACTTGAACCGATAACTCAACCAATTATCAATCAGTCTTCAAAAAGAAAAAAAAAATGGCAAAACTGCTCCAGTGCATTGTCGTTGATTCATACAATGTAAGTCATTTTGTGTTATTTGCAACTTTGAGTCATTGTTTAAATGTTTATTGTTTGATTTTCAATGTTTTTTAAATTTTAAATTTTTTACCATTGCAATCATCAATAAATAAAAAAGAAAAAAAAAGACGAGACTCCAACTCGTACTAAAAAAAAGGTGTAAAGAATGGAACTGAATAGAACGGAACGGAACGGAACTTAACGTAACGTAACGTAACAGAATGTAACAGAACATCCTAAATTGGAACGTAACGAAACGGGAACGTAACGGAATGACTCAGGAATGGATACCGGAACGGTATCAGAACGAAACACGATCCGTTATTACAGCCCTGATTAATATAGGTTTGTATGATCAGTAAAGGGAAGAAAAATACTGTAATTCGAATCCAGCTTTATAAGTGATGTTCAAGGGAGAGGGAGGCATTATTGTCTGCAAAATGTGATAAGGGTAAAGGAAAAATTGAACTTCTTCAATCATAATTCCTTATGACAGAGTAGGTTTAAATTATTCAAATATTCGAATTTCAGCTTCCTGAATGGATTTGAAAGGGAGTTAGAGTGAAAAAGAAGTATAGGAGGAGAAGTAATGTAGGGAAATTTCAAGAATCGTCCTTATATCCTCAACAAATGTACTTAAAAAAATACAAACTTTCTACTTGAAGTGTATTGGAAAAAAGAATATGACTCTTCAATTTTGGCTAAAAATGGACACCAAATGGCGAATTATGAAGATTTGAGGAAGTCCAGAGAAACCTCAAATAAGTGATTTTTTTAAACGCGAATATATGTGTACTACATATTCTGAATTCAACTTCTAGAATAGTTTTGGAAGGGATAAATGGCGGTTTTCATCCTTGAACTACTTTTTATAAGGAAATTATGACAGGAAACATACTAAATCATCCATATTTCCCCACCAAATGGACCAAGAAAAATCAAACTTTGTATATAAGTTATTAATTTAGATCATAATGAGTACAAAATAGCAAATCATCAAAATCAAAATGGCTAAAATTTGAAAAACATGAGCTAATATGATTATTTTGGGCAAGGAATATTACATACCCTACATCCAACTTGCAAGGTGTTTTTGAAGAGGATACATGAGGACTTTCAGCCTCACTACCACACACTGTGAAGAGGTTAACAATGTTATCTGCAAATCTGAATAAGCCTGTATTGAAAATTCAGCTCCAGTAACGCGGCAAGACTACTTACAGCATTCTTTAAATTCAAATATAGAATGCACGTTTCGTTGGAAAAATCCAAAAGCGAAGCCGAGCATAACAGACTTTAATAAAGATGTCGTCTATAGCGAGTATACGAAACACTCGTACCGAACTGCTATGATTCGCGAAATACGTACCCTGCTCCACCAATCCCTATAAAATATTCCAACATTTTCGCCGAGTTTTCAGTTCATCTGCGGCGGCACAGTTGTTGCTTTTCGATTGTAAATGAAAATTATTCGTTAAATTTCACGCAGGTGAGGTCTGCCGAGCCGATATTCCGCGCGAACAAATGACACGTGCAAAAAGAATAACAACCTCGGTATTCCAATTAGATTTATTCGACAATCCGAAAATTTACCACTCCTCTCCGCCTGGTACAGTAGCAATCCATCGTCGTGCGTATAATTTCCCATTCATCGTGTTCATTTGCTCATTTACGATAACACTTCGTGGCGTTCCAACTAAAGGAGCCCGTTCGAGCGAAAAAACTACGCACCTACGACGCTATCTCCGCACACTTAGTTGACTCGCTAAAGCGTGAACCAATCCGAAGCGAGGCGATTGGAAAACACGACGAATTATTTTTACGAGCCGCTATCAGTTTTAATTATTTGCGAATATCTCGATGAATTATTCATGTTAATCCGGCGCGCATCGAGGAACGAACGTGAGTTTAAATTTAACAAATTCTTGGTGTTTTTAAATTTTCAACAACGACCGAATATTCCGCGAGGTGCGAAATTCGCAGCCTCTGTGGCCATATTTTGCATCCGTCACTATCAGCTAATTTCCATAATGAAAGTAAACTAAAAACTATACCATTGTAATTTGAATTTTAATTAAAAAACTTTTTTATCTGATTAAGATTTTTTTTAGGCTTGGGCGCGTTCACGTGCGAAAAAAGTACCGCGAACACCTTTTTAATAAAGTGGCTTTGAACTCACCTTGAGATATTATATCGCCGTTTTCTCTGGTCCAGTAGTTTATGGATTTCGGATAGGCCTCTGAAAGGCATTCTAACGTAACCGATTGTCCTATTTGAGCACCAACTAACTGGTTTTGTACCCATATCATGGGTGGAACTGCGAAGCAATGGAAATAAAAATTAGTGCATTTTAAAAAGACTTACCGTTGCTAGTCAATTATGTACACGAATATGCTAATGTGATTATAAATGATGCCTCGTACATTATAACCTGTCTTTATTATGCGTTACACACATGACATATCAAAGACAAGCTAATCCGCTAATTGAAAAAGTTAACGGTCCGAAACTTCGCTAAGTAGTTCTCTTTTGAAAACTTAAATGTCAAAGCGAACTGAAATTTGTATGAAGCCTCTTGAGCGTACGTGGAAATATGGATATTTAGTAATGCGGGGGATGTAGACTATTATTTTTTGCCAACAGTACCCAAGCCAAATTATATAAATGAAAATATCATTTGATAAATAGGAGGAGGAATTTTCAGAGCCCTAATTATTCATAAATCACCTTCCAAATTAAAGGAATTTTCAACATCAGAATGAGTATGTTTCCAGTCTTGGTTATCTTTATTCTCCTACCGTTCTCCATCCATTTTATTCCATGAATCGACAATGTTAGATGGGAAATATATTATCACCCCGAAATTACAGCTTTTGAAGTTGATATAGAAGAGAGAGGGGAAGTGGGGCAAAAATTTCGAAAAATAAGAAAATGCTTGTTGAGTATTCATTTCTAAACTGTTGATGTAGACGTGGAATACTGATTGTTCAACAATGAATGTTGTTTGTGGTTTATGCAATATTGAATATTCAACGTTCATGTTGTACAATTAATATACAATATTGCTCAATTGACATTGAATATTGCACAATCAATATTCAGTGTTGCACAATTCACATTCAGTGTTGCACTGTCGGGAAACTCTTTTCCCTCTTCATTATTAGTGAAGTAATAATTCTAAATTAGTAGGAAGAAAAAAAAAACAAAATTACACACACGAGGATAACCTTCTTATATTCTTCTTGTTAAATTTTTAAAAACACACAAAAAAATTACAACCTTCTTTTTTTTGACTTTTTCAGAGAGTAACTTCAACTTACATTATTTAAAAAAAAAAAAATTTAAAAGAAAAAAGATTAGAAACGCGCTCTACAATTAATTTTTAGAACAAATCTTTTTTTTTGCAGTGCTACCGGGGGCAATGCCCCACAGCACAGTCAACATTTATTGTTCATGTTGCATAAGTGTTGAATGTTGCACAATTAAACATTTGATGTTTTACAATCAACACTTAATGTTGCGCAATAACATTTCATGTAGCACAATAAACATTCAATTTTGCACAATTAACATTCAATGTTGCATCAGTCAACATTTTATATCGCACAATTAACATTCAGAGTTGCACAGTCAACATTGTCCATGTTGTATAATCAGTATTCAATGTTGCACAGTTAGAATTAGTTAATTGCGCAGAACTGAATGTTGATTGTGAAAAATTTAATGTTAATTGTTCAACACGGAATGCTAATTATGCAATATTGGGCGTTGATTGTACAACATTGAATATTAATTGCGCAACATTTAATATTTATAGAACACGAACAATAAATGTTACTGCGTAACATTGAATACTGATTGTATACTTAATATTAAAACATGAACAATAAATGTTTACTGTGCAACACTGAATGTTAATTGTGCAATATTGAATGTTGATTATAAAATAAGAATAGTCCGGGCATTTTATGCAAAAGGTGGAAAAAATTTAGATCAGCAGTTTTTTTGCGGGAATGTGTTCAAAAGGGTACAGTAGTTACCCTATAAAACCCAAGAGCCCCAAGTAAGGAGGAAAATTTTTTTTGGGGGGGGGGGGTGAAACACTCCCCCAAAATGAGTATTTTTTGCATTATTTTGAAAAATATTAACTTTGAATAAAAAATAATAACAAATTCGGAATCTACGTCCAATTTCCGATCCGATGATACCCCACACAACCCCTTTTAAGTAAAACATGAGCCCTTAAGGGGGGGTTCAAAATTTCGAATTTTTGAAAATCTCAGATAGTTTAGTTTTATGAGTTGAAATTTGTACTCAAATGATTCTTTATCGTACCACAACAACTTTTTATCAGTATGTAAGGGATTGCAAAAGTATTTTTACTCAACGCACCCCTATCCAGGGGATGGGTTATTTTAATACTATCGAAGCGTTCACATCTATATAGTATATACGTGTACTGCATCAAGCGAAAATGTTTATTCATAAATAAGAGATTACTGCAGAAGCAAGATATCTTCAGTTGTTCGGACTACCTTCGCGTTACATTTCTCTGTTCAATATTTTTTGTATTTTAATTTCAATAAGGTCGAGCAAAGTGAGCTCAAAAATTTGTTCATTTTTTTTTTTGAAGTATTGTACGAATTGAAAGTTGCATTATATGTGGCTATAAAGACATAGGTACCCAAATATTGAAGAAAAAAGTGGGAATAATTTTTTGAAGACTTTGGTGAAATGGTGTTCATCATTGTCCAAGGTTCGACATTCAAAATATTTATTTTTCGATTTTTGTATTAAAATAACCCATCCGCTGGATAGGGGTGCGTTGAGTAAAAATACTTTTGCAATCCCTTACATACTGATAAAAAGTTGTTGTGGTACGATAAAGAATCATTTGAGTACAAATTTCAACTCATAAAACTGAACTATCTGAGATTTTCAAAAATTCGAAATTTTGAACCCCCCCTTAAGGGCTCATGTTATACTTGAAAGGGGTCGTGTGGGTATCATCGGATCGGAAATTGGACGTAGATTCCGAATTTGTTATTATTTTTTATTCAAAGTTGATATTTTTCAAAACAATGCGAAAAAACTCATTTTGGGAGAGTGTTTCACCCCCCCCCCCCAAAAAAAAAAAAATTTCTTCCTTACTTGGGGCTCTTGGGTTTTATAGGGTAACTTGGGACCCTTTTGAACACATTCCCGCAAAAAAACTGATGATCTAAATTTTTTCCACCTTTTGCATAAAATACCCGGACTAGAAGTATTTATTGTACAATAGTGAATGTTGATTATGATATATTGAATGATGATTGTGCTACATTATGTGGAGAATAATTGAATGATAAGTGATTAATAAGGTAATATATTATACTTACAATCATTTGGATTAATAGAAAAGAAGTGGGGAAAGGGAACAAGTTATTGAACAAACCTGAACTGTATTCACAGAAAATTTACCTCAAATGGTTGTTCACTATTTCCTCAATCATTATATCCTACATCTTAAATCAGTAAGTATGTAGCTCCATAATGGAAGAAACTTCCTCCAAATGTCCTCGTGTCTGAAAACAATTTTGTAATCGTCCAACGATTCGCGCAAGGTCAAACCCTTATCCAGATATTATTTTACGGGCTCGTAAAACATATCAAAGTTGCAAAATTTCCGAATAGCGAATTTTAGCAAAATAAACAATACGTCCGGCGTGTACGGCGACCTAATAAAATTAATTTATCCGACTCTAATCCAGCATGCTTGTATAAATCGTAAAAATGTTACAACCATTAAATAAAAACGACGTTTTCTCTTCCTCACCCGAAGTGCAATCGGTAAAACGTTTTTTTTTACAACTTGTGAGGCCGATGTCGTCGAACGAGAGGTTGGAAAAAAACTCGCGATGGCGATTGAAAATATTTACGCAAACATGCGCAACATAAGAGAGGGTACTTTTGTATGGAACAATTACTAGTTCGGAAAATATTCCTAAACTTACGATAAAATCTTTATATCATCATAATCTTCGGTATAACGTTTTATAGTTCGTAGTATTTATGAGCGTTTTCTTCGAGACACGCACCACGTATACACGTTCGAATGCGTGAAATAACCCCCGGGGAACATATAAATCGATATCAATTTCGGAAACACGTATATACGAAAGGAATATGTATATAGATACTCACAATGTACAATGAGCATGATTCTTTTACTAACTGTTGGTGGTATGCCGTTCGAGGCGATGCACAGATAAGCTCCCATATGCAATCGATTCACTCGAGTGATATTTAACGTCGGCCCTTCGACGGTAGAAACTGAAACAAAGTGATATTTATGGATTATGCTTTGGCGCGAAGTGAATGAAGAAAAAACAACAACAAAAAAGGAAATCCATATCATCGGGTTTAGAAGTTTACAATGTTCATGGAGCAAATAAATTATAAATAAAGTAAGAGCCGAAAAAAAGATTAAACTGGAGGAAAACTTTCGCTAAACTTGGTTTTGTAGTTTTTTCTTGTTTTCATTCTTAAATGCAAATCCAAACTAAGAACTTCAACGTATACTCGCTGAAAATCTAATTTATGGCTCGATGTGAAAATATATTCGAAATAACTTCTACTCGTCATAATACAAGTAAATATCTATATCAGTTCTTTGGCAGCGATCAGCTTTTATTTTGTAACAGGTGCAACGCACCAAATAATTAAACTCGTACGTTAACGTTGCAGTGATTAAGCGAAGTCGTGCGTTGGCACTTCTCACTGATAAAGTGTGACGCGTATTAGTACATAAGATACGGCCAACGTACGACTCATCGCCTATCTCTTGGTCACTACTAGTTTTCGTTAATTAACGAAATACGAGTAATATTGATTTTTGAGATCCCAGTCGCCATTCCGACTATTGAGACATTTAATTGAGGCTGCGTGAGCGCTTCAAATCACAATACACTATTTCTTTCTTTCAGCTTACTAGAACCTTGTCGGTTCACTTATTTTTGCGTTCTCGGTGGTCTACTCGACTACTGAGACTGCAATTGTGGATGCGTGAGCGCTATAAATAATCACAAGCTTTTCTCAACTTTTATTTCAGAATCGTCGCAGCTTTTGCGCGTCGAGATCGAAGCGGCTTAAAGCGCTTCGATCAGATATTTGTCTTGTTAAAATTACATTTTTCTAAGATTAAGTTTTTAATTTCAAAATATATATTTTCATCAATATTATCATTGTTGTAAAAGAATTGAATTTAATAAAAACTTTTCAACTTTGCACTTTCGACTTGATTATTTCCTCTCATTCGGAGCAGCATTTTGCGCTTCGAAAAGGCTCGATCACACAGGTGGCAATTTCTAAATATCAGTTCAATAATTACCGCTCATAAACATAGGAGTAAATTACTCAAATACTTAGGTGTTCATGCATATAGAACTGCCACTAGTGTAAACGACAGAGAACCCATCATACGGCAGCGATGGTAATAAAAAATTCACCTAAGCAATGTTTTCATTTAAAACCCCGGGTGGAATTTTTTTTTGAATTTTTTTACTTAACGATGAGGCGAACCTACAAATACAAAACAGCTCGGAGAAAAAAAAAACAGAAAAATCTGCTCGCAGGATTAGCGCTACAAATGGCGAGGAAAATGCTCATTCATTGCTTAAAGTAAACAGGCGGAAAACTGGCCATTGTGCAATGAAACAGATACGTTTTATACATTGTTAAAAAGCTCTTCACTTCTTATGGCATTCTTTCCTTGTAATCTCTACGTCAGTGATTCGTAAACGATTTTTTTTCCATTTAGGTTACCTTTTCGATGATATTATCGAAGTTGATAATTTTATGTAATTTTTTAATGAAAGTATTTCAACTGCCTTTAAAAATGATTCGTGTGACTGGTACCTTGTTCGTTATCTATATGTGAATGTAATTTTCAAGTTGTATAAATAATACTAAGAATAGCAATAACTGCATTTATGAAATTTTATCGCATACGATAGGTAGGGTAATTAGGATGTTTTATTTTTTAAATTTTAAATGATAGGATACAGCCTCTAAAATCAATACGATCTCCTCCCCTTCCTACTTCACTACTTCAGCATAGTAAAAGTGAGAAATCCCTAAGAGGTGTTAAATGAACTTTTATCGTACTCGGTGAGACAGAGAAAGAAAAAACTGTAAAGCTATAACCATGTAGCTTTGCAAAATTAATGAATTTACCACCATATTGTAGAAATTTTTGTTCCAGATATCGACATTTTGAAACATCCATCTTAGTACATGACTGGATATTTCTTATTATATTTCCTCTATACTTTTCAATTTTCAATCCCAACGGAAGCTTTGGTGTAGAATTTTTCGAAGTCTTTGACACTTCTTCAAGTTTTTCCACCATTTTAGATTTCAACTTTTACAAAGATTAAACTGTTTTGCGAAAAAAATTTTATTCGGAAAAAAATGCAGCTTACAGAAATAAAAGTTTGAATGAAAAATTTAAAATTTTTGCATTCGACTTTAAGATCACTTGAATGAAAAGATTTCAAGAATCTTCGTATTTTCGTATTCGATACCAAGATTCGAAAAAAAAATCCTTTTCAAAAGAAATATCCGATTTATTTTGGAAAAAGAAAGGTTGAAACAAGAAAATATGCGAGTGAGTATAAAAGCAGCAAATGAAAAATTTTGAAAAGCTTTTCAAACTTCACTTTTCGGCGCCAAATACCTATGTAGCTGCGCGGAAACTTATCAGAAGAAATTTAGGATCTATAGAATAGGTACAAGGTAACTTTTCTTATAATATAAAACAACTAACACTTCGCTAGATTCTTTCAGTTTCAATATATTGGTATAACAAATTATTAATGCAGGACGAACCAAAACTTCAGTAAATTTAAAAATTTTCTCAAGAAATGAAGCATAATTCCATACTCATTTTTACTAGGCAATCTTTCTGAAGCTGGTCTCGATTCCAAGTTGAAATTGCTTCAAGCTAGAGTCAAGAGTCGAGTGTTTTAGAATGCAGGACGAACCAAAACTTCAGTAAATTTAAAAATTTTCTCAAGAAATGAAGCATAATTCATAAGATAGTGAAAATGACACTTGACCCAAATTCGGTCACAAGTCGTTCTAAATGTTGTCATCGATAAAAAAACTCTCCCAAAAAATTTTTAACCCCCCGTATTGCAAATTCAATATTTTTTTACTCCGAATGGAATGGATAAAAAATGTTGAAATTTTCACTGTTGGTGGACACTATATGAGTACATTTGTGGACATTTTTTTAAATTTTTCAATTCATATTTTCTTGAATTTTTCGGGCTTTGAAATTTTCAAAAAATTGAAAAAAAATTATTTTGAGGTGTACAAGTACATTAGATGGAACTAATTTTGGTTTTTTTCGAAAATCGATGACCCTTAGGTAAAAAATTTGTCAAATGGTACTATAGTACAGGGAAATAAGCTCATTTTTTGACCAAACCTGGAAAAAAATGGTAGTGAGCTGAATTTTACATTATATGTGCAGAATGGTGTCCTTAACAAGGTATAAAAAGTTGTCACCCCTAGTGGTTGAGCTAACCCCAGGAGGGGCTGAAAACCTCGCAAAAAACAGTTTTTCAACTGTTTTTTGCTAATATCTTCGAAAAAAAGGGTTCTATGTCGAAATAAGTTATATCAAAAAATGTTCCCCATTAAATTTCTTATAGAATGAGTGGAACAGTTTTCTCAAAAAGTCATTAGTAAGCCCAAAATGGGGAGGTCAAAATATACCAATTTTTAGAATTCTCTTTCGAAAATCAATTCTTTGTTAATATCTTTTATACAGTGAGTCCTACGCAAAAATTGTTAATATTGAAAAATATTTCCCGTTCAATTTTCTGTAAGGTACATGAAAAAGTTTTTGCAAAAAGTCCCAAAATGTGAGGCCCAAAATACATTAATTTTGGAAAAATTTATTCATACCGGGTGACTACTTGATTCGAGCACCCCAAGCGCAAAAATCTTTCCCTGATAGAAATAAATTATGTATTTGAATGATATTAGTAAGAATGAATACCATAAATAATATTTATTTAATGCTTAAAAGCGTCTATCAATGAAATGCAAAATTTTAATTCATACTTACGTTGTCAAAAATGCATATTTGTTTTGAGTTTTTTCACCTTTTAGCTAATTTTTTCGCTTGGGTGCTCGAATCAAGTAGTCACCCGGTATGTGTTCATATCTATTATCAAGTGAGCTATGTAGGTGATAAAAATGAACGAATAATTTTTACTGATGATTCCCCCTCCCCTTCCTCGCCCCTTCTTTTTGAAATCCTTCTCCAGATTTACATTATAGAACAAAAAAAATTACAGATATATTTTGAAATTTTTGTTTCAACTCGGTTCGGGATATCGTTGTGGAGCTGATTGCACAAATAGTATGGAGGTGGAAATGAGCGATGAAGAGGGAATAGATGATCCCGTACCGAGTTGAAACAAATATTTCAAAATATATCTGTAATTTTTTTTGTTCTATAATGTAAATCTGGAGAAGGATTTCAAAAGAAGGGGCGAGGAAGGGGAGGGGGAATCATCAGTAAAAATTATTCGATCATTTTTATCACCTACATAGCTCACTTGATAATAGATATGAACACATACCGGGTGACTACTTGATTCGAGCACCCAAGCGAAAAAATTAGCTAAAAGGTGAAAAAACTCAAAACAAATATGCATTTTTGACAACGTAAGTATGAATTAAAATTTTGCATTTCAATTGATAGACGCTTTTAAGCATTAAATAAATATTATTTATGGTATTCATTCTTACTAATATCATTCAAATACATAATTTATTTCTATCAGGGAAAGATTTTTGCGCTTGGGGTGCTCGAATCAAGTAGTCACCCGGTATGAATAAATTTTTCCAAAATTAATGTATTTTGGGCCTCACATTTTGGGACTTTTTGCAAAAACTTTTTCATGTACCTTACAGAAAATTGAACGGGAAATATTTTTCAATATTAACAATTTTTGCGTAGGACTCACTGTATAAAAGATATTAACAAAGAATTGATTTTCGAAAGAGAATTCTAAAAATTGGTATATTTTGACCTCCCTATTTTGGGCTTACTAATGACTCTTTGAGGAAACTGTTCCACTCATTCTGTAAGAAATTTAATGGGGAACATTTTTTGATATAACTTATTTTGACATAGAACCCTTTTTTTCGAAGATATTAGCAAAAAACAGTTGAAACTCAGCTCACTACCATTTTTTTCCAGGTTCAATCCTTATTTCTCTGTACTAATTCTTGAATACAGCAAGTTGAGCAAGTATTCATTCAAATTCTCTTCGGACAGCTCAAGTGTAGCCTTGTAAGAGTCGAATTGGGTCTTCAGGAATTTTTACTGAGTCGAATAAAGTTCGAGCTAAACGTGAAAGATAATACTATTCTTATGGGCATATTGCAATGACAAACAGATGTGCAAAAAACAAGCCGTTTTGAGTTTATACATGTTTTATGAGCATTTTATCGATATAATTTCAAGTTGAGCTGAAATTACTCAATGTCAAATAGATATCAACATTTTTCATTAATTAGAAAATAATATTGATATCTATTAGAAACAGAATATCAATCAGCTACAGTGTGCCATAGGGATAGATTATAATCGGAGTAAGATAAAATTTTCAGCTGACTTTCAATACTTGAAGAAACGTGTTATAATCTAGTCGTTTAGGGATATTTTTAAACTCGGATCATCAAAGAAAGCAAAATGAAAAAGAGAGAAAAAAAAACGTTGATAAATTTCATTAAATGTTGATTGAATCCATTGGACAAACAGTTTCAAAATGAAGTAGGATTTCGGCGTATATTAAAAGACCTTAATGGATGAATTCTTTATCTTTGAAAATTACTATTTTAAAGAGACGCAAATGGGGAAAACGTCCACGAATGGTATATCTAAACTTGAATGGAATGGAATTTAAAAAGAAAATAATGTATTTATGTTTATTGTAGCGTTAAACGTAGAAATAAATAAGACGAGGTAGGGCTACGATTGTCAATTTCTTCGTTCGACTAATGTCTCGCCGTTGTAGGTTTGAAAAAGATTTACACGATACTTCAACGAAGTTAAATGCTCGCGCCGGAAAACTTACCTTTCCGGAATGTAAACTTTTCTTTAGAAAACTTACACTGCTGCCTAACTTCAATCGTATTTAAAGCTATTTACAAATTTCGTTTTCACTTTCCGTATTAATTTCATTCATTTATTAAACGTAGTAATCCTCGTATCCTATTTCTCATTAATATTCCAAATTGCCGCTGCGTAACAGTGGTTGGTAAACCGGCGCGATTTTAAGACTCACTGCGAGGCCGGATCTATCGCATAGCTCTTGTATATGTACGTACATTTGGAGAAAAAGGAACGTTTCCGTTTTCAAAAATGAAACGAATAATCCGAAATGAGCGGGAATTGACAAGGAGCTTTGTTTTTTCGTGGTACTTGGAAAAGATGAACGAGACTACAATGGTGGAAAAAAACCTTTTGTTATAAAACCTTCCATTAAAAAAATCCCTCGAGATGGACTTTCTCTCAATTCTTCATCACACCCTCGTGAAATCCTTAAAGACTTGTTATTTGTTTCGCAATTTCGAGACGATAAGGTTTTTTAAAAAACAATACGAATAAATAAAAGAGAATACCAAATTATACGGCTTTACAGCCATGTTTTCGGATAATGTTATGAGTTGAACATGTACTAATGTGGTATCGGATTTTCAGGCTTTACCAAAACGAGTGTTGCATTTAGAAGTACCTACTATAGACAATATTGGTATATATGAAAGACATAAATTAATATAAAGCAGCGAAGAAAATTGCGATTACAATTCCGAATCCGAATGCGGAAAAAAAGAGCGCGACGATTGTGTTCGTAGCTAAAGAGCCAGATAATCATTTATCAGCGTATTGACGAGAAAAAGGGGTCTCGTTGAAAAGTTTCGAAGAACGGCGTAAATGACATTATCAACACTTCATTACCTTCTTGGCCGTTGTTAAGGGCAATTAATTCACCCGCTTCTTTTCGCCACGTTATTCGCGGAGTCGGTGATCCAGAAGCGGCACATTTTAATGTTACATTAGCACCTTCTCTGACAACCATATCGGTACTGGTGGGGTAATCCAAGATATCTGGTGGCACTGAAATAAGTTTTGCATTAGCGAATGAACTCCATTTTGTGGAATGGGGTGCGAAAAAGATACTTACCAACGACGTCCAAGTACCCTATTTGGCTTTTCATCGGGTCTGTGTTTATTTGGCACATGTAAAATCCACGATCTGTTTCCTGTACTTCGCGTATATGTAGGTACCAATTTCGACGGTCGCTGTGGGTGACCGCTATTCTGTGATTTTTTGTAATCACGTGACTATGAATGGTTAAAATTGTTTGAGTATCTACCCTCAACCAAGCTACCTGTAATGAAGTACGTTAACTATATTTTGAATTACTGCAATTTTCATTAGGAAAAAACTAATTTATCCCAAAAGAGAAGTCAAATATATGTTCATCGAAATCCACATTTTACTTTTATCATTTTTAGCGAATAATCTTTTCTTTCATTTTTAAGGGGGAAACATAATTTTGAAAAATGCACTGACATTAATTTGGGTACCAATTTCATGGGGTTTCAAGGGCCTCGAATTTTGTAGTCATTAAAAATCTAAACTTTATGCATTAACTCACTTCTAATTATGAGTACTTGGATGTTTTGGAGCTGATCAACTTTAAATGATCATAATTTTTGTTTGAGTAACATTGTAAAGCGACGGGTTGTGGTTGCGTTTTTTAATTTTTTGCCTACTACTTTTCTTTTCTCAACCTTCAACACATACGTGCTCCTTCATACCACATTATGGCTACTCATGTAACACTCGTGTATGATGGTTTGTCTATCTAACTTTTTAAGGAACTGAGATGAAAAAATTGACTTTGCAAAATTATTATTTTATCATCTCAGGCAAATACAAATATTCCTTTTATATCAAAATGTAAAATAAGTATTGCGACATCACTTACAAAAAATTGGTGAAAATGAAATGGTGAAATACGTGTGAAACACGATGAGGAAAACGGTTCTAAAAAATTAGTTATTTTCGACATTTTTGGCAGATGACTTGATAAAATATTTTACCGGTTCCGTATCTTTCCTTACTTATATCCTCCACTGAGACACAATTTTTTGTCTGAAGCTGAAGCATAAAACTTTGGTTTCATAGCTTCGAGAATTTTGTTGAGCTTTGGTTTCAGTTTTTAAAAACTTTGAGCTTAATTTTTCAACATATTCTAGATTAAAATTATAAGAAGACTTTTTCCCTTTATGTACCTTTTATAAGCAGTGCGCATTCCACTCCTTTTTCCCCCTTCTAAACATATCAAATAGTTCAATGGATGAAACTTGAAATCTAATAAAGTGTAAGATAAAAATTCAAGTTCTTTTTCCTTTATTTTCTGACGAACAAAATCGAATCCGAATTTTTTTTGCGTCAGACTTGGATTCAGCTTTAGGAAGAAGCTGGTTGAGTTTGTCTCGATGATTCAGATTCCTCTTGGCAATTACATTCGATAATTAATATTTTCGCGTGAACCACACATTCATACTTAGCTTAGATTTCGAGATAAAAATTTCGACAAATATTTCGATGAAAAATGAGTATAAAATGAAATACATGGTCATTCATCCAGAGTATGTGGTGAGGAATATCCTGGGGGGAGGGGGTGGTTTAAAAATAATTTTTAATTGAAGTCATTTTCTATCATTTCTTACTACTCATTTTACTACCACCGACTTTTTTCCAATAATTCTGCATTAAGCATATTTTTACGTATCTTAGATTATAAAATGGAAATTTTCCAACTTCATTAATTCTGTGGTCAAAAAATGAGCATTTTCAGATTTACATACCTCGACTCCTTCAGCAAGGAACATAGGCAAAACTTCATACTTATGTGTGATATGAGTGCTTGTACATGTCGTATGAAGAAACTTAATATATGGAGATGAAACATCCTGTATGCTGATATTCATATTACACACCTATTTCTACGATTTTTCACAGATCATTGCTTTTTTTTTACTGAGGAGCATGGTGGGCGAGATGGATTTTCTATAATGACAAATATTATTCTGTCATCAAACATTACAAATTTTCATTTAATTCATTTTCTACATTCCTCCGTTTAATTCATCATGACTAGGAAAAAACGATGCAGATATCATCCAGCAGTATTTTCAAAATATAACCTCAAAATCTATTTTTATTTAGACAAATTTTCATTACCTTTTCTCAAAATCATTTCATCGACACGCGAACCAACGGTAAACTTCTTCGCAGCAAAAAAAATTAATTCGCGACTCGATACGGATATCCGCCTCGTTCGATTATTTACCCCGAGATTTAATTAATTTACTCGCTACAAGTTCAATACACAGAGAACGAATTTCATAACACACTGATGCACGTAAGCTGTACGCGGCGTTAGGTCGAGATTAAAAATGAAAAGGGATACCCGATGAAGACAAATTAATCTCAGCTTCGCACGTTTCTCATTCAACAATACAGCGAAATTCCCTAAATCCAAAAACAACTTTATACCATGAAACTGATCGAAGGATTCAATTAAAAACGGCGCACCCTTTGGTACAAAATTTAATATTTTCAAGGACCTTCGATGCGATAATGGGTATTCTAAGGTGGTAAAAAATCTACAGCTTCTTATACGTGGATTATTTTTTGTTAAGTCGGTTTTTTCCATTCTTTAAGGTCACCCAGTTGATCTATAAAATGCACGAAATGTTTATGTGTGTACGGCTGCTTTAGATGCGAAGTAATTTTTGAGAAAGCTTTTACATATGTGGAAAATTTTAATATATAAATATCTCTTTCGGTGGAACGCTTTTGTGCGAAAGTTTACATTCGATTTGATCATTTGTGAATACTGGTGCGACTAAATTTTTGTGGTAAAGTGAATACGCGTATTTACGAGGTTTGCCAAGTCATCATATTTCCATCCCTGTGTGGAAGCTTGCAAATAAATTGTCCTTTTCAAGGTTGTCCTATGCGAAAGCTCTTGAGGATATTCGAATGAGAAAAATACCTTTTCAGTGAAATAAGTTGCCTATCTTACGCCTTCTGGTTTCATATGCTTAAAGTATCAACATAGGCAACCAATTCCAGACGAAAAGTACAATAAATTGCCTACCTTATGCCCTTTACCATTAGACAACAAGGGTACTACATTAGGCAACTTATTCAACGCACACGTTTATTATTTGTCTACCATATTTAAAAGGATGAGGTTTGAAATTAGAAAGGAAACTCCTCCGAGAGAGTGGGCTGACGTGGCATTTTTGCAATATAAAAATGAATGGTATCGAATTGTTCGAACGTATAGAGTAAACTCGTTCCGGCTGTTATTATCTTTTCCTGTTGCAGATGTCTTAAATAGAAACATCTGACACCATAAGTCAGGTTATTCTTAACAACCGAAACATTTTTATAGCCTCGGTTTTTCTACGCTAGCTTCACCGTTTTCTTTTTTTCCCTCTCTTTCTAGAAGTAATGACGGAATAACATTTCTGCTACATGCGAAATATACATTCGACGCATCCAATAAGATACGCAACGTAACATAGACGGCGATATTACAATAATATAACATTTTTTGTTCGACGGCGAAAACAGGGTTTCTCGCGCGGGCGTCCTTTCGACGCAATGCTGAGTGAAATTAGGTTGACGCTTTTTAGGCATCACTTGTATAAGAAAAGTTGTTACACCGCTTGTCATAAATTTCCATAATAGTAGTAAACTTCACGTACTGTTACTTTTATATATTTCTGGCAATATCGAAGTAACTTATCTTTTATCCGCTGATTTCGAAATTCTGCTGTACTATTTGCGTGTGTTCCCCTCTACCTCGTCTCTTTTGCCTTTTTCCTTTTTATTATTATTTTTAAATATGATACGCGTTGAGTCGACATTACAGCATAACGTTTGAAATCAACGTGTCTTACACTTGCGTGTACTCGGCGCTAGAGAGGATTTCGTTGTATCGCGTTAGAGAGATTTTTTACCCCTACGATATCCGAAATTGGAGGATTCGATTCCTTCGTAGCTCTATTATTGTTTAGTCATCTGTTCATGGCAGCATTGAAAAGACGAAATGTTATAATGCCACCACCGCCATTTACATTGCCATGTCGCCGTGAAATTCTGACGTACGAATTGACGTATTCCGATTGTTAATACGCTAACTTTTTTGTCATTACAATGTATTATTTTTCCTAACCAATCCCAAAAAGGGGATTTTTGTTTATGCTTCGGTTTTCGATGTAAAAGTACCGTTAGTGGAAAAGGAAAATAATTTTGAATTAAAAAAAAAAAAAAAAAGAAAAAAGAAAAACTGAAAGAGACGAAATGATTGAATTTTACGAATGTCAAAATATCGATTCCGGGTTTTCCCTTTAGCGATAATGAAAAAGGTGATTAATTTTGCGAAAATAAAATTAATTCAAAGGTGAGTTCGAATTCCGAGCTCTTTCTCCAAGAAGTGTTTTCCTTCGTAGGGTGTCTGTTTCTGTGACGTAATCTTGATAATGGTTTTCATTTCTGAAAATACTCCTACGTTTGTTTGCCTATGATATTCTTAGTTTTAGGAGTGAAAATTTTGTATTCAAAGCGAAGTTTAAGCATATGAGAAATGATTATAAAATAGGGTTTTTTAAAGAAACTGTTAACATCGTAAGATTTTTTAAAAACCTGCTAATTAATCAAAGTACATCATATGTTAAACAAATTTCGAAGTTATTTGATATCTTGAAGTTTAATTCAAAATTTCTCCAATGAAAATTAATTCCATTTTGAGAAATAATTAAATCCTGTCAGCTACATCAAATATGGTTTACTATCTGTGCCCGATTTCTAATAATCTTAAACTTTGAAAAATTGGATGAAAAGTAATATTGCGTGAAAAATGAACCCATAAAACTCTCGAATCAAAATATGCAATGTCCTCAACTACAGAAGCTATCACAAAAATCAAAATTTGGTCACGTAAGTACACCATGGTGGCCATGATGACATTGGTTTTTTTTTTCGATAAAAGAGGATCCCATTCATAGAAATTATGCACTGTCTCCATCTCCACTCGTTATGAACGAAGTACCAGCTCCCATGATAGATGTAAACATTATTAATCGTCAAAAATTGCCAAATTGATACAGTTTTTGAGAAACTTGTCAAAAGCATGATTCTATAAAGGAGATGAAACATTGCAAAATGGGTTTTTTGCATTTATCTCCGTTAAAACGCGACAATTTATTTTTAATTTCCAGCAAAAAGAGATTGCCCGTCGCTTTTAATTTATAAATTAAGTCGTAACAAAGTAAATATATTGGAAAATGTATTTATATTTTATATAAAAATTAATTTAAGATTGATTTAATTTATTTATTTTATTTTAAAAAAGATTATTTTTAATTACAGAAATATAAATTAATAAATTTTTAAATTAAAAAAAAATTCAAATTAAAAAAAGTTATTTTAAAATTAAATTTATTATTTTGAATTAAATTATTTTTTTTAATAAAAGGAAAAATTAAAATTAAATATCGTCGAGGCATACCTCTTAATCCTAAAAAATGTTGAGGAAAGAAAGTTAAATTAATTGATAAAAATAAGTTGAAAAAGTTTATTTTTAATCAATTATTATTTAATATTAAGTTATTAGGCTGTCTTCATACAAGAGTTGTGAAATCAGTAGTCTGAGAAGTCTTCAAGTCGAAAAAGTGGCAAATTTGGTTAGAGAACAAAACACATTTTAGGGTGAAAAAAAAATGGCAATTAACTTGGTTTTATTTCAAAAGGAATGATATCTCGATAAGAAAACTTGTTTATATCTTTTCAAATACTACACTATGGTGTAACTAAATCCACTAGCGATTATTCGAAAGGACGATTTAATTATAGAAATATAACTTAAAATGCAGATTCAAGTTGCCAAATAAGTACTTTGTTGTTGAACTAATCACGTTCCGAGGATTATGGGGTATTTCTCACGGTTTCATTGCCACATTCGCGTAAATTCAGCATGCGTTGAATTTTGATAACGAATTAAACGGTTAATAAGGTAAGGCGTTCCAGCGAGTAGATTTATTCTCGATTACACCCTCTACGTTCTATGTATTCCGAAGCTTAAAATAAATTGATACCCTCAGCCATAGATAAAATCGAACACTGCGAAGCGATGAGAAAAACGCGATGACCTCGAATATCAATCGAATATAAAACGAATAAAAAAAGCAGGAATTCCGCGCAACTATCTCAGGAAATTTCATCCCAGCTAAATCTATTCGGTACATATTCCGTCGTTGATATTGCGAAAAATTTGATTTCACTTTGTCTCAAAATGGTGTACATGTAACATACGGTCAAAGATTATGGTATTTCTTTCATTTCGATGAACTGCATTCCCCCCTTCGTTTTGTAATAACGCAAACGTAGCGAGAAAATTGTTTTTCCTCGATCGTGTTCACTTCAAGGTGTACAATCTAAACGCCATTTTTATATAATTCCACGTCTATTAATACTAGACGGGCGACACCCGATAATACACTGTATTATCCATGATCACTTGGCCCAGTTACTGGACGTTTTTGGTCGACTTAAAGTACTCGCGATAGCTTTCATTGACCTATAAAAATAACTCTCCGTCGTATCCGGATCCGGAGATTTTTGCGATGACGAAAACGCGATAAATAAGAGCTTTATTACACAATAAAAAACAAATAATTTCCACCACATTCAACCTAAAATGATCGCGCACAAAAAAATAAAAACGCCTAACTTTTATTCATAGTGGTAAAATTTTAGTGGGTTTTTGGGAGTTCAATGGAAAAGAATAACTTCTTCGTGGTATTAAATTTTACCACAGCGGTGGAATTTTTTCGAATGAGTATAAACCACGTACAGTACGCGGAACCGACGTATTTACAAGTCATAAACCCATCTCGACGGGTTTAAAATTGCGTTAAAACAAATGTCCCATGGTTCACGAGCCATCGCTTTGGAAAAAGGTGAGCTTAATTTGATGTAAGTACTTGGGAAACCTGATGTCTTTTCTGGTTGATTACCACCCAAAAAATTTGCTCGAATAATTTAACGGACAATTTCTGTTTCAGCTCGTTCAAACCTCTAGCTGCTGTTTCTTCAGTTAGTTATTAATTACACACAATTTAAAGGCATCCAAGTTCGATATGAGAGGTATGTTGACAAATTTAAATCTCTATCTATAGCAGCGCTGTGATCACGAGAGAAGTCTTTAATTTCAGTCTTCTTGAAATCATAGATCATTTTAATCCCTCAAATTTTGCTTGACGAGGTGAGAAGGAAGAGAACTCCATATCACAACATTTGAAGTCAAAGAACACATGCAAATTACTCGATCAAATTATGCAATGCATTCTAACGTGTCCGTGGTCACTAGTCAATGAGGTACCACACGCCACGGAAGAGATGAAGTGAACATTATTAATCGTTAAAAATCACTGGAAGAATTTAGTTCTGTGATAACACACCTTGTCTCCATACGAGTTCATATTTAGCAATTTCGACCCATTTAAAACTCTCAAAGCTTTCCTAAAATTTTGATCATTCGCCATTTTGAATCCATTTTGACCCAAATTCAATGTGTCATAACTCATATTATGGTCTGCAGTAAATCCTTCATACAGAGATTGTGATTTTTGGTTGGTTTAGCAAGAAGATACGAAGGATATTCGAGAGATTTCATAATTCAAAACTTCCTGGAAGAGGCACTTTTCGCAAAGACTCTCTTCCAAGTTCACTTAGGGAACTAAGATTCAGATATGTTGATATTCTCAACTCAGTCTTTGATATGAAACCAGGAACGAAAAAATAGAGGCATTTGCCTTTCCTTCGACTTTTCTAAAAATTTTAGTAGTCTATTGATTTGAGAAGAATCGAAAATCCACGAAGAGCACTTTTAAATATTTATAGTTTACGTGAACATTTTTTGATAGAATTTGAGTGATTTCATCGACATGTTTAAAATACGAAGTAAGAAAGAATACATCTCAATATTCGTACATGCTCTAAAACGCAATGGTTTGAAGACCATACCCGCTCCCAACCTCCTTTGCAAATCAGGTGGCTGTATAAGTGTTGTTTTCAAGTTGAAAACTCAGCTAAAAAAATATAACAGTGCGACGGGTGAAATTTAGTGTATCAAAAATAGGACTCGGAGCGCGAGAAATATGCAGCTACGAGGGCGAGATAAGAGTTTAGTCGTTGCGCTTGTAAAAGAGCGCCGAACGAGCTTATTGTGGCGCTAAATAGCAGCCACAATTATTGAAGAATTAATTAATCTTTAATTACTTCGTGGCGAAAGACTTCAGCCACGACGAAGTAATAAGAAATAAGTGTTGTTAAGAGCTGAAAAAAATCTTTATTTTATTAATCTACTACTATTTTAGCGCAACTGCGACTAAAAAGAACATCGACCATACGGTCGAATTCAAAAATAATGTTCTTCCGAAATAACTCGTTCGAACGACCTATACAATTAGGCCCCTAAGATATTGTATCCCAAACGTTAAATACTAAAGTGTGCCATAGTCTATCAGCGAGTAGCACCTATGTATGAGTTCTACTCGACTGATAAAACACTGGCGTGTTTTACTGTTCAAGTGCGTAAGCACCCGTTGCAACAGCAAAGTCGAACTGACTCAGGCATCCTTCATTTTTTTTCGCAAATATTACAAACAGGTTCAAGTAGAAATCAAGTTTTTAAGAATTAATCCATAGTGAAGCGAAGTTAACACTGCAAGCATGAGAGTTACTTCAAAGTCAAATTATGTAATCAGAGTGAAATGTAGGAGTTAATTTGGAAATGAAAATGAAGTGAAGAGTCAAATTTTGTGACTCATTCTACAGTCAAAAAAGAATTGAGGACTATATTATTTTGTAATTTCCTTCAGGGATCCGGAACAAATGTTGGAAATGAATTATTTGAACTGAAATCAATGTTTTGAAATTTATTCCATACTAAAATGTTGTCAGGAGTCAAGATTTGAAAATTCCTTCGTAATGAATGGGTCAATATGTGGGATTCGTGTTGGAAGTTTGCAAGTATGACCAAAGAGTAAAAGACCACGGTGAAATCAGATTCGAGCCAATTTTGACACACTTTAGATTCCAATTATGTCCTCATTCTTTCACTCACAAGCGGCTCTATTCGCTAGAAAGTGAGCTACATCAAACTTCCCCAATTTCAAAAACCATCCGAGTGCACCAAACATGATTTCATCAGCAGTTGGTAAGTTTTTCCACTTGGAATATTTATTCGGTACGTATCGTCAGTCTGTAGGAAACTCGTGTCACTTTAATACAACTATTTTAAAACGTTCGTCAAAACATTGCGGCAAAGTTTAAAGCCAAACGTCGTCGTATATTCGGTAATTTTGCATAATTTCAGCGAGAATTTCTCCTCATATTTAATATTTGCTTTCATATAATTTACGGAAATACACCATAAGCTAAGAAAATGCAAACATGGTCCGTGGACTGAAAAGACAGCTGAGGTTAGTTTTATAAACTTTAATTCGAGCTGCTGGCAATTTCGACGATATTACCGGCGGTAAATATTTGTTTTTTATTAGCGCACACGACGTCTCTCAACTTGCAAAGATATTCCCAATGAGGAACCGAAGACAGGGCTTCACGTGTCTACGAAGTCGTGTTTATGCTTGGTAAATATATCAATTAGGTTGCGAATAATGCTTTTGGATGCGCTCGACGTCTTAAATGCAAAGAAAGTATTTGTGTTTGGTGTAATAAATTGCACCAGCTTTTTTATCCAACTGGTGGTTTACCTACATTCCGTAGAATCTAAAATCCCAAAACAAGAAGTTCATGATCACCTATTCCGAAATTCATTGCCTCAAATCTGATGCCCTCAATGATATATACCCTAATGACAAGTTCCCGAAAAATATTGAAAATTTATGTTGGAAATTGATATTATAAGAAACATTGCAGAGGAATTACAGCTCGTTGTCTTCTGATACATAATCTGTCCCGATCGAAAAATATTTTCGAATCTTGATGACACTAATACGAGCTAACATTAATCGCAAATAATGAAGACAATGTACAAAAAATTTCACATATACCGGGTGTCTATTCGATTCAGGTACCCTTAAGCGCAAAATTCCCTAAAATGGCTATTCAGTTAATTCGAATAAACTTTAAATACGCGCTTGGTTGCCTCGTTAATAACATGAAAAATCTCAAAATTTTTAGCTTCGAATTATTATATTTCACGAATCTCATATAGTGTACCCATTTATGTAATAATTATAATTAACAACATTATGTTAGGGATTTTAGCGCTCTAGGGTACCCGAATCGAATAGACACCCGGTATTGCAACCTTCAGCCTCAATAGATACCTAAACAGGGAATAAACACGTATTGTTCTTCATTGGTAAGTTACATAACTCGATGCACATTTTTATTACCATTTTGGAAGCGTGCAAGCGTTGCGAAATAAAACATTTTTCACGCTCGATGCGCTGTTGGAATTCAACTCGAGAAGCCGAGAAACAATTCCCAATGGGAGTTTCAAGTATCTATTAATATTCTATCCCTGATACGGTAGCTTTATATCAATAATATCGTGAAGATGGCAATTCAATGAACACTTAAATAAATGGGCTCACCTTGTATGTATTTAAGTCGTCCACAACGCAAGTTAATATTGCTTCACGCCCAAGCGGCACTGTCAGGTTGTTGATAGCTTGACCAAATTTAGGTATATCTGTTGCAACAAAAAAATAACAAAATAACAATAATAATTAAAAATTATATTTTTTATTTTGATTTTAAGGATATCTGAGTACCCCCTCAAACAGGCATATTGGCCAATTATGAAGCAAGCACTTAGAGTATAAACTTATGAATAACTGACTAAAACTAAAGAAAAGGGTGGGGGAAATCTTCGCTCCTGTAATAAGAACACTGAAAACCCTACCACTGATTTAAACAATGATTTCTCAATTCCTACCCTTCAATGTCTCCCCTATACTCAGCCCTTTTCATGGAAAATATATGCGCTTCCCCTTCCTCTTCAATTATTTTGTTTTGTATCATTCGCAATCTTTTGAATGGAGAGGCCTAATTTTTTGTTTTTCAAAATTGTCGACCCCCTATGACTCCTACAATTTATTCACAGAGTAATTATTTTCATTTTTCTGAGTAACTCAGAATCCTGTATTTTATTTCGTAAAATGTCATATAGAAACATATCGTCCCTGCATACTTCCATCTATTTTTCAACTCTTAATTTCGCATTCAAGAAGCAGTTCCTCGTGTTTCAAATCGTATAGAAAATAATGGAAATCTTTATAGCATTAATATCTCAAAAATCTTTCCTGAATTTCCTGAATTTTGGCAATATCTTTTTTAAAGTTGTAAACCAGACTAAACTAGCAAATTCTAGACAGGACCTCAGCAAAGGACAAAATATCGTTCTCGTGATGTTTGTAATTTTTATAAGTAGTCACAAAGTTATCTTCTCATCAAAAACAACTTCAAAATCATGAACTTTTTCAACTTTGCCTAGTTCTCTATCCATTATTTTATGGGTTGTACGAAGAGGCTTTTGTTTCGAGCGAAGGTAATATGATAACATTATCCACATTTAGTAATAGTCTGTTATGTACTCCTCATTTTGTGAGACTATCTACGTCTGCCTGAAGTTTCCCCTGCTCCTCAATGGTCTCTACCAACATAAATATTTAATATAATCAGCATATTGCAGATTTCCTGCAAAAAAGATTTTATTAACTATATCATTAATGAACAGAAGAAAGAGCAGGGAACCAAGGTTTGAGCCCTGTGGAATCCAAGATTCACAGCAAAATTCAAAATACCAATATCTTCACACCTTACCCACTGGCTTCTCTTTAACAAGAACGTTCGAAAAAATGCTTGTAGCTTTTCTGAAAATCTCAATGCTTGCATTTTGTGTAAGAGTCTACCATAATCAAGGGTATCAAATTAATGCTTTGCTAAAATCAGTGTAGATTACATCGACCTGCATATTCCGTTCAATATTTTCTGTGATATTGTTGGTTTTCACAAGATTTGTCAGCACTGACCTTCCTTTTATAAATTCATGTTGGCACTAAGGTATTAGTGGCTTCACTTGCAAGTATAATACCCCATATACGATAGATTCAAAAATTTTTGCTGGGGTAAGTCCAAGAGAGATGGGTCTATAATTTCCTACATCATTATGTATTATTTTTTTTGGAACTAGTATTACTTTTAAGATTTTCCAGATTTAAGGGAAAGTGTTCGCCACCAAACATATGGTAAATATATGATCAACGGATGCAGCTGAGAAATCATGGCATCCCTATTAGATATAGGGGAGAATGGGAGCATCATCAGGATGAACAAACAAACAAAATAATGTTTATCATTGAAAAACACCAAAGATGAAAACAAAATACCTTCTTTCTTTCTCTTCCTATTAAAGTTCAAGCCCAATTATACGATCTACGAAACCATACTTCAAATTAATATTTATTAATCTCATTATTACTTCTTCCATCAGCTCATTATAGAATAAGTTAGCATCGTCGACGACCGACGTGTAATATCGCAAAATTTTAACGTTGATGTGAATTTAGAATTTTTTCAAACACTCATTTCAGCAACTGAAATTGTACGTAATTATTACATCGAGCTGGATTTTTTGTCTCTCTTTTCTATTCTTAGTGTCGGAAAAATTTAATTTATTATATTACCCTTCCTCATCTACCAAGCTAACGTCGACAAAGTTACACATTAACCCAATTAAAAACAGTTTCGAGGCGAGCACCAGTAGTCTTTTCAACGAGCAATCGTAAATATAAAAAGTTTGCCAAGGTAACAGGAAAACAATGCAGTTACTGTAACATAAATATATCGGATTAATAGAAGAATATTATGGAATCGAATGCAACGAATTTAGCTACGTAAATAAGGAAACTTTAATCCCTTATGATGGTGTAAACCACAATGATTAAATTGAAATCACGATAATTGATATTCTTGATGATAATTGGTGAAGATTCCAATTAATTAAAATCTTAATGCATGAAAATATGAAATAAATGAAGGAAAACAGTCTATCATCGTTTCTTGCAGTAGTTGTTGACTTTGGTTCGCTAAAGTTCTTCCTCGTGAAAGGCAATAAATTTTTTAATCTAATTTTTCCAAGTTACTTGTAAATAGCTTCATATCTACTTGATCCAGCAGAGTAATTAAATAATTTGTATGGTGTGGAATTAGGTGGAGTTCCGATTTTTTCTTTAAATTAAAGGCATTTAGTCCATACGAAAATCTGAACTTATCAACTTAGATATTAAGAATATGTCTAAAAAAACTGATCTTATCAAAATTTGATTTTTGGGTAATTTGAAATTTAATAGTTTTTTATTTTTCAATTTAGAGACTCTGAAATCTTTTAAATTTTTTTTGAAAAAGCATTAATCTAGGCTATTTTCAAAAATAAATAATAAATGGATACTTTAAGGATAGCGTGTAAGATGAAGACTTTCAAAATATGAAATATTTGTTGGGAAAATACCTAAAATTTGATTTCACAAAACTTCATTGAATTTCAATTCGTGAACTTTGAACTACAATTTCTCCTCAATAAACTCAACTAAACTTGAGATTTTTTCAAATAAACTGAACTCATGCAGTTTGCAAAGTTCCTTATTTTTGCGAAAATTATGCAACTTATTCAACTTCAAGAAAATCTGAATTAATAGGAGACGCAGGTAGGCAATTCATTTGACATGAATGCAAATTTTGCAACATTCAAGTCAAATAACTTGCCTATGCACATTTGTTAGGAAAGTAACTGATGCTAATTTTTTTACAGAGGTAAATGTGTTGAATAAGTTGCCTATCTATAATTTTATTTTATTCTATATACAAACTTTAGTATTCAAATTACTTGTATCAAGGGTACATTACTGCAAGGAACTGGAACTCTTCGGCGTATAATTTACTCTCGCAGCATCAATAGACGAGGTACATGTACCGGTCTACAAATCAAAATCGGATGGCTATCTTTGAGCAGTATATTAGCATTTAATGGCGTTGCTAGGGCACGAAGACGTGAACGATAGGTCAAATATTATGAAGTAACAATAGAAAATAATTCATATATTATACGCTCAAATTGATTCGTCGCGTCGTCGTTTATACCATGTCAAGCAATTAGCATAAATGGCGTTTGATAATTGATTGCTTTTGCGAACGACGCGGTGCTAGAAAAGGTCGCCCAATATGACAAAGGGATCGGTATAACACGCCTAGCACACCCAACCATACTACTGTAATATTACGAGTATTTCTAACCCGCCTGTTCATTTGATTTGACCACCTTAAATAGGCTATTTGAACTCACGTTCGCGATTTAGACGTGGAGTCTGCGAGACGCATCTTTCTGCGCTATGAATGCAAAATATGAAAGTAAAAACCAATAGATAGGAACGTTAAGAACATTTGCACTCTATTCACATTTTGGATTCACGAGTCAATCTAAAATCATAATCGTAGGCACCATTAACCGTCATATCGAAGAATTCAGCGTTATTGTTTGACCTATTTCCCGGTATAACCCTATCAATAGGATGTGTTTCGATTATTATAATAGTATACGCGTATAGGTTTTCTTATAACTTGGTTTGCGTGGCGGTCGCGCGATAAAATGGTAAACAACCGACGGAGGCGAATTAACATGCCTTTAATGGTTACGTTGTTAACGACTTTTGGATTCAGTTTACAAAAGATTCGCCGGCTGATGTTGCGAACCAAAGCGTGATGTAACTTTGTAATAATATCCATTGCGAGTATCTTAAAATTTTGCCAACGTTTAACAAGCAAGTAATAAAATTTAATTGCCGAATTTTCGCACCCCGAGTCCCCTATTTCAAACGAAGTTTTTCTTTGATTTTTCATTTGAAATGATTAAAAGCATTACTCTTATTACTTTTTTTGTTCCACTGTTGAACATTCGATGTGGGTGTTTTTATTGGAAGTATATTTGAAAAAAAAAGAAATTATGGTTCGAAATAGTAGGTAAATTTGATTTACGTTTTCTTCTATCACAGAGGTAGGAACTTTTGTTTCTCCCAACTCAAATATTCTTTTCTTTGTGGAGACATATTTATGTGATGAAATTTTTATTTATCTTTCATTCCTTATCCTAAGTACCTGTCAAAAAATTTTTTTTCATTGAATGATTATAAGTACAGCGAGGGATGTATTAAAGGGTGGATGTTTGCTTTGTGCTGCGTTAGACAAAGTGTGCGAATATTCAGACGATTTGATTGGCATTAAGGGTTAATAAATCTCACTGCGAATATTCTCGATTGACGAATTGAGCGAAATTTGTTGCCAACACGCAACACTTGGTTAAGGCTGCGAGATTGCATGCCGAAAGGCAATTTAACGCGTACTAACGTGTTGAGCAACATCGTTCATTACGTCAATTTTGTACTCGTTCACACCACGTTTGAAGGACCAAGGAGTACGCAGGAAGTTAATTTCGGTGAGAAATTAAAGCTGCACCCTGTAACCATTTAATTACTAGACTAATTGGATAATTTGGAGGGAAGTTCGCGATGGCGAAGTAAAAAATAGATAACGTTGAATTCGCCATAATAAACTGTTCTCTGCTTTCTATCATCATTGGTGGTGGCGAAAAACTAAGGCGAACGTCGCTATGGTATTTTTACACAAACAACTCATTAACTAATTACAAAGAAAACTTTTATAACATTTCATAGTACTGCAACAGTTCTTTATTTCTTTTTATTCTTCTTCTTTTTCTTCCTTTTTTTTTTTTTCAAAAGGCAAATATTCCGTCCGGCTTATGTCTTCGTCTTCTTTACCCGAGTTGGAACTTAATTTTTCTTTCAACGTAAAAAAATTACGGGATTCGGTGGAGTAAAAAACCCGTAGCAGAAAACTTTGTTAATTTACTAGGCGACTTTTTTACGTTTCGGATGTATTCGGTAGAAATACGATTTGCACGTTGCTTTTAAATGATGACTTGGAGATACTCCGGTTAAACGCTACAAACAAATGAAGCCTATTCAAAAAGAAATTCTTTTTAATAAGCAAGTTTTAATGGTGTTCATTTTTTAAATGCAGGCTTCCCCAAAATACATATTTTCTGTATTTTTTTGGTCTTTCAAGAAGTCATATAGGGTGAAGCGAAAAAGTCTGCAAATTAATTACAAATGTGGGGGCTATTAGAATTCAGAAATAACTATAAGTTAGTTGCCACTTTGCGAACAAAAATGTATATTTTCTTGTTTTCGTTCGATAATATGTCTGTGAAATGAATGAATTAAAAAAGTGCATACATCAAATTGAATCCAATGCGAAACCCTGAGCAACAAAATGTTTTTTAGGAATTTTTCAATATGTAACGTGTCTTACCCCGATGAGATTTCCTTCATACCACAGGTGGGACAACTCATGTGACACTTAGGCATGATAGTCTGCCTACCTTAGTTGCTGAAGAGGAGAGATATAAACATTACAAGAATAAACTGTTATTTCTTTGATCACAAATAATAAAAGAACGATAAACTTACTATCTACACATGTGTAGTTAGCTTCGTCTGTCCCTTTCCACACCACGCCACCTACATTTTCTATACCTACGACGTACACAAACTAAACTGCGTTTCTTCTGTCCCACTATACATTATCGCAGGCCACTTCTTTTATAATTGCAGCGCTCGTGTGTTACAGTCCCGAAGGATTTTTTTGTAATAACCATATTGGTTTTTGAACATCTATTGGTGTTAATTCTATGCTCCTTTAGTAATGACCAATTTTGTAAATTTTCATGTCTACAGGCCACACCCGCACAAAGTCTGAAAACACCTACCCCATCCCTTCCAAAACCACGCAAATGTGGCCAGAGGCACGGGCCTAATATTACTTAAGGATTAGATTTTGTAGAGGAGATTAGATTTGGTTAAGAAGGAGACAAGTAAGGAAGTGTTTTTGAGTATTGAGGGGAGAGAGTTTGGAAAGTTTAGATGAGTACGTAAGTCGGAATAATTTTGGCAGGTTGTGAGAATGTGGGAGATTGTGAGGGTGGTATTGCATTGGGAACACTGTGGGGGATCATCTTTGGAGAATATATGACTATGGGTAAACATTGTGTACCCAGTGCGGATACAGCATAAGGCAACTTGGATTCATCTTGGAAGGTTGGAGTTGTCCTGAGATGACAGAAGTGGTCCAAGGTATTCCTTCAAGATGGCGAGGACGTCTGATTCGAAAGCCGGGATGAGAGGCAGGGGACGAATCTTAGTTGAGTCTTTTGCAGCTTGATCGGCGATGATATTACCTTCGAATTGTGAGTGACCAGGCACCCATGCAATTGTGAGGTCCATTTTATTTAGATGAGCCAAATATTTAATAAATTTGGCTAAATGATGTCGTCTCCCTGAGTCGATGGCTCTGATGGCGGTGAGCGAGTCTGTACAAATTAATGCCCTATTTTCACGTTTTCCACGAATTACAATATCTACTGCGAGAAATATAGCGTAGAGCTCGTAAGATAACACACTAAAATACACGGGTAGCGGAAACCTAATCACGGCGCCTTCGCATACTACCGAACATCCACAGCGATCGTCAAATTTAGAGCCGCCTGTAAAGAAAATGTCGTGGTTGAGGTATTTAGAAAAGAAGGTTTCCTGAGCGTTATGAGGTATAGTATTCGAGTTTTTTTGAGCTACTAAGTCTGTATCAAGAGTAATGTGATTTGAATTCCAAGGAGGTATAGGAAAATCTTTTTCGTCAAGAATGGGTGGAAGTGGGTAGAGGTGATGAGCGTTCAGAATGGCGTTAGCTTTGTGAAGAAAGCTATCAGAGGCGTATGAATTGACTGATTTGATCTGTTGTTGAGGGGAAAGAGGTAGATTTTTTGAAGCGTGTATGTGTACTGGGTATTTTATCAAGATGAATGCCCTTCGAGTACAAAGTCCTGTTTCATCAGCTTCTTTATAGAGTAGATGGATGGGTGTTGTTCTCATAGCTCCAGTAGCAAGTCGTAAAGCAGTGTTGTGGATTGAGTCTAATTTTTTTAACGTAATTTTTTTTGCGGAGGAGTATGCTGGAAGTCCATAGTTGCATTTAGATTGGATTAAGGCCATGTAAATCCGCAGAAGTGAGGATTTGTCAGCTCCGTAGGCGGTGTGGGCTAATTTCTTGAGTAGGTTTAGGTTAGCATTGCAACTTGTTTTTAGGTAGTTGATATGAGTTTGCCAGTTGAGTTTAGAGTCGAAGTAGAGACCAAGATATTTTACTGATTCCACATTTGGTAGGGTTTCCCCATCTACGTCAATTTTTAGCGCATGGTCACAATTTCTAATGCGATAGAAGTGAGCTGCTGTGAATTTGGAAGGGGAAAGCTGAAGTCCCTTCTAATAGGTCCATGCGTAAATTTTATTGACAGTTTCTTGGATGACCAGTTCTCCAAGGGTTGAATCTTTGCAGGATATAAAGATAAGTAAGTCATCTGCGAATAAGGAAGCCTTTATAAGAGGATTTATTTCTCTAGTTGGAGAATTTATAATGATATTGAATTTAGAATAAAGGTATTAATTGCCAAGCAATAATTATGTGAGCCCATATTTTTTAAATTTCAGCAATTTGAGGCAACTTATAGCAAATCATCCTCAAATTTTGATGATCTGTTATCTTGGATTCATTTTGACTCAAATTTAGGTCATATTTTGATAATCAGCTAACTACACATAAAAAGTTTGACCTTTATGGTCGATTTGGTGAAGAAATATGAAACATGGGAACTCCCCTTCGAATTCATTTGGGAAATTCAAATCAGACTAAGTTGATTATTTGGGGATCATTTCATCATATGAAGTCACAATAAAAAATTGTTGATGTTATGTATACCACGACCACATGTTGAAGTTGATATTATGACGCAAGCATATTTTTGCCTATTTCGAATGAAAAAAAAAAATGTAAATTTTCACAGTACTACAGAAAATATTTTTTGGACTTTTGAATTTCCCTTCTTTAGCAACTAGGGTAGGCAAACTATCACAAACGATCATCACGGTATTAGTCTTGAATATGATGTGAAGGCGTCATACTGGTATAGAAGGGTGGAAAACCGTATAGGCACATATCATACAGGTAGCATCATTCGACAAATTTGTCCAAGTTCCGTCATCAGAAAATAAAATAAAATCGTGATAATATTCCGGGTGATATTTAACAAAGGTAAAAGGGTTTCGTTACTATATAGGGTAAAATGTACCCATCAAGTTTCATTCTTCTCCGCGCTCAGTACTCACGATAAAATTGGTTCACAAAATAATTTCAATTATATCGCTTCATACCAGCGAGTTCTCCATCGTATCCCACGAACAGCTTCGTATAAACGAACATAGGACAAAACCGATTCCTCGCTTATAGGTGTGGAAAAATAATACATCCGCGTCGATGTGATGTTATAATTGAATGAACTAAGCGGCGTGCCACCTTTTCCAAACTCGGCGATGATTTTCATACGTCGAGTCGATCGAAATTTCCTATTGAATTTAATACAACGATAACTGGAATATTGTGTTAACTTAATTTACATTGAATTCGTATTGTTTCATATCCTATTTCCATTTAAATTGTACTCTTAAAAGACAACTTGAAATCAACAGCGAATAAGGTAAAAAATCCTTTGTATTTGTGATACGATTCCTGGTATAAGGTTTTCAGATTAAAAGCAGCCATCATTTTATATTACCGCGTGAAACTTTCCGAAATGTATTGTCAAGGATATTACATTGACGGAGGAATTTCCAAAATTGCGAAAAAAAACAACGTTAGTTTTTATGCGCGAGGACATTTTAGTGTTATGAATAGGTTTTCGATATCGTGTAATGTTGTTTTATAGAAGTAGAAACGGATTCAGAAGAATTTGCGGAAATATCGATACACTAGCGTCGAATTTTAATTCGTGGTGTTAGAAAACCTGTATTTTGTCACCCACATCCTATTTTAATAGGATACAGGTTAGAGTCGAGAGTTGCATGAAATGGACCCATGGCCATATTTTTTATAATTTACATGCAAGAAATTCTGACTGATCCACGTTTTATGGTTTTGTGGCCCCATACAGTGGCATTATGCTGGTAACGTTTTCGAACTTATACCAGAGCCCACAAATTCCAACAGCTCCTATTGTTGAGCGAAGATCAACATTTTAAGGTTATGAGTATATAATGGTAGGTATGTAGAATTATGACGGCGATATCGATAATCGGGTTTTTATTCTCCGATTAAGAATATCATAATATTGAATTTTTTGTAAAATGAATTCTATGGTCAGGCAAATTCCGCATTATTTTCGAAAGCAATGGGCGAGACACCCAGATGCCTAAGTGTTGATCTACCTACCTACAGAACGAATCAAGTTACGCATGGAAATTATATAACATTCACTCATCTGATGGTTTTTATCAAAGATTGGAGACTTAACGTAAGTTATTAGGTGAGTTTTTAATAAAAACGATAGCTATTAGAGCCTACGTAATTTAGGAAGGGGGTCGGGGAGGAGGGCCTTCAAATCTTTCTGTTTCAGACCATTTGTAATCATATCTGGCAAATGTTCAGTTTTGAGATCCGGGCTAAAATTCGCCTATGCATTCCTGGTAGCATCACACAAACGTATATTAACTTGGTCAAATTAAACTATATTATAATATATATTTATACCGTACGTACCATTGATCTTCTACCTCCTCAGCACAAATATCTCACTCAAGTGACTTTGATAAAAATATTTTAGATTCGCTGAGTGGTAACAATGACTACTGTCTGTCAAATATAGCTTGAGACTTTTTGACAGCGCAAAGTTAGGCAAAAAGCGCGACAATTTTCACGATTTCATTACTTCCCAAAATGTGCTCGAATTGAAAATGCTGGCCAAATAGTCGAAACACTAAAGCACAAAAAAGTACGGTAAATGCGTTTGCAGTGAAATTCGATGAGTTGATAGGTAATAACACATTTACCTACTTTGTAATACAATCCACATTTTGAGTAACCATGCATGAATTGTTGCCTAACTTTGCACTGTTAAAAAGTCTCAAGCTATATTTGACAGACAGTAAAAGATGGAGATCTTGTATCAGTGTTACCACACAACGAATCCAAAATACTCCTATTAAGGCTACTTGAGATTTTTGTGCTGAGTGGGTCGAAGACCAATGGGACGCACGGTATATTTTTCCCTCTATGAAAAGCGTTCATGATTTCGGGAGACTTTTCTTGAAAATGTGAAAAAGGTCGACGGATCATTCAAATTTTGAGGGAAGCTATAGAAAGGCAAACAGTCAAAATTTTCGTTTTTCATCTCATACGAAAAAGTGAGTCAGAGACATTAACATAGCTATATTTCAGCTTTTTAAATGGATTTGAAGAGGAGTTGGAGCAAAAAACGGATTATTGAGGAAAATTTGAATCATAAACTTTCTTGAATGTTCCATGTCTTTTCACCAAATCAACCTAGAAAGGTCAAAACTTGTATGTAGGATTATTCTAGCACCGAAATATGACCCCTTAATGGATTCAAAATTGCGGATTTTCAAAATTTGAGCATAAGTTGAGGAGTTTTATGTTGCTATAATTTGAAAAATACGGGTTCATTTTATGATTATTTCATGGCAAGTAATGCTGTACTTATTCTGAATTCAACTTCTTACCTGGATTTGGAAAGTATAGGGTAAGGGTTTTCATGGGTGTGGCCAGTAGACATGAAGATGTTAGCAACGTTACTTACAAACTGAACAAGTTCCAATTGAAAACTCAGCTCCAGTGATGTGACATGGCTACTTACGTTTTTTTTTTTTTTTTTTTTTTTTTTCAGGACGTTCCATTACGCAATTTAAAAAGGGAGGAATCAAAATTCAGGGTGAAACTGCGTAAACTTGCAAAATTTCATAAAAAAATTTTCGAGTGAAAATTCATGTTTTAACGAGCCAACCAACTCCCTAGGGAAATTTTTCAATAAAGGACGATGGACGAATGTACATTGCGTACACACGAAGTAGATATTTCATACAACAAACTCACACACGCTCGTATTTCACCAAATTATTCCATTTGAAAGGCGAACGGCGAGATTCTATTCTGGTTTTAAAATTGTACCTAAATTAAGCAAACACAAACCTCGAATATCTCGATGAACGAATGCGCCGAATATAATTTGTATATTCAGCATGTTTGAAATAATCTGCAAAATAAATTTCCACCAGATTACAACACTCCGTACGGTTTTTGCATTTCATCCAAGAAAATGGTACCGAACGCATTATCGAATTAAAATTATCAATTTATAAATTGCAGCGTATTTTTCTCCGTAGGCCGCTCTTATCTAAGAATTATTGAAATTATTAAACCGAAAAGGAGCGTAAAATTAATGAAATTACTTTTCATCGAATCAAATCTAATCCCTCAGAGACGTCGCGTTTAAATGGTAGAACTGCTATATTAAGTAGATTTAAAAAATTTTTATTGTTTAAATTCACTCGGCGGTAATCTAGAGAAGCCGCCTTTGATATCGCTAATTTTTCAGAAGATACTTTAATACAGTAACGTAATCCGATTCGGTAATAAATTGCGTATAATTTTCGTTCGCTTTACGACCCAGCGTTATTTTTCTGCTAACAAAATCTGATGATTAAAAATTTGAATAATTCTAACACTTGCTATTTTTTCACTAAATCGAATTAATTAGCCGATATAGCGAAATCGTTGTGTAAGTACTTGCGATGGTGAATAATTTAAATGTAATGCGGTAGCATTTTCAAAAAAAAAAAAAAAAAAAAAAAAAAAAACAATTAATATATTGCACTCTAACACAGACAATGCCTTCGTACATTAATGGTACGAGTTATTAAAAATATGACCGATGTGTTTGGTTTGTTAGTAAAACTTGGCGCCTACGTTTCCACCGATAATACGCTGAAAAACAAGGAAAGTAAGCAGTTTCGGTTCACTTCCGGAGTATATGAAAGCCATTACGAAGTCGATAACAGATATAAAATAAACGTCAATAAAACAATGGACCTCGATGTATATGGAGCTCCGTATTTTTAGAAAGTGGCTTTAAAATAATAGCATCTTTTATCCTAAATTTATTATACAGACGACTTTTTTTTTTATTAGTATGGATTTCGAAATGAACTAGCTAAGTTTAAAAAAGTTATGAAATAGTCGAAACCTTCGAGACGGATTTTAGTCGGAGTTAGTTTTTATGATGAAGTTGAGACGGTTCAGTTGTGTATGTTATCGATGTTGATTTCAGGACGATGTTAAAATAAGGTAAATTATTCCACATTTCGTACTTGATTGTATAATAAGTTGCCTATAGTATACTGTGGGTATGGTAACTGGTCCATATTCTGATTGATCATACGTCACGCGTGTAACAACCAACCATCAAATTGGAAAGCGGTAAATTACCTCGACTTAATCGTATAATAAAAATATGAATCAGCTGATGATTCAAATCACAAACGGATTTCAGTCTTTCATTGAATACCGAACGATATTATTTAGGAAGGTAGAAATGAAACTACCTTTAGCTTCATGATTGGTCGTTACGTTCGTAATGTATGACCAATCAGAATATAGACCAGTTACTACTACAACTACTCTGGAGATTTTTGACGTCAGGGGGTTGAAGATTATTGTGATGTGCGGTATCATACTACAAGAGTCATAAAATCCAAAGATGAGTGAATCATAAACTTGTAGCCTACACAGAAATGATATGAAGCAAAGTGCGTTCCTTTAGAGTCCCATTTATTCCCATAGGTAACACTGCATGTGTGATGAGGTTGGGAGCTTGTGAAAATTAGAAATTTAGAGAAATTGAAAAATTCTCACATGAAATGAATTTTATTTTTTGAGAGCAGCAAAAAAAAAAAATTATTTGCAAAAATTTGATATGTCTGAAGAGAAGAGCTGATGTGTTTCAAAAATTCAAGAGGGGAGCTAATTCGGGCATGTTCAAATTTCACAGATGTAGAATTATTCTGCATGAATTTTTCTTTGCATTTTTCATTCCCCATTCATTCCAAATATTATTTGTTGAAAAAAATGTATTTTTCGATCATTTAGGAAAAATAATGAAGTGTAAGATGACGATGCCGTGAAAAAAATTGCATTCTTCTTTAAAAATTTTTCACTTAAAATATTGATGATAATATTCAAACAGTACAACAAGAAAAAGTTACATAAAGTTTTTGTCTATTGAAATTTTCAATTCACCATAATCAACGAATTCTCTAAAACGTATTACAATCAATTTCACTCTGGGATGAAGTAAATTCCTATGTTGTATAAGTTGCCTACTTGCTCCTGAAGATATTAAGGGGTAAATAGATGACACATTTTACTTCAATGTAAAAAAATTTTTAATCGATTTTCGAGGCTACCTCAAAAAAAAAAATTTAACTGAGAAAGGTACGTAATCTTTTTTAACGACACTTTAAATATTAATTACCGAGTTGGAGCTCAAATTTCAAAATTATTTAGGCTCTAAGAAAATAACAACATGGTTAAAACATCTCGACGTAGAATAATATTGGCTGGCTGGTATTTCTACACAGTGCAGATGCAAGATAGCCTTAATAAATATGATTTATTGCCAATGCTTTCAGCAAAGAGTCCCTTTTTCAAAAACTACTGCCTACCTTCTCGCCGTAATGCTATAAAATTAAAAACGACAGTTATGAATTACTTTGTTCACTACCATAAGGTCGCTCTCTCCTTTGCATTATACAACCGAATGAAAATATTATACTCTAAAGCTACGCGAACCGATTATTTCACGAAATGTAATTTAACCTATCGAAACAATCAGTAGAAAATTTTTTCGTATATTTATTTCGGTCCCCTTTCAAAAGTTAAATATGCACCAGACTCTTAATCTTCGAGTAGTTGGATTAGGCCATTTGAAACAGAGCTCTTTAGAATAATTAGGTTTCATTCATCTGCGGTCATCGGATCGTAGCTGGTAACATGATTTTATTTAAAGATGTATCAACAAAAGACCCAAATGATGTATGACATTTTATTGAATAGAAACGTACAATTAATCAGATACGCCGTGACCACATTGCTCACAGAAATATTGGTCTACTGTTGTAATTTTGTTTCCGCATGCACTTTCTTTCTTTTTATTCTAGTTTGAGGTGTCGTTTTTCATATAATGCTGAACTACATTTTTACATCTTCGTCCCCTCTCTTGGCAACTCTGAACCCAATCATCTTGTATATTTTTTTTTTTTTTTTTCAACAAAATAAACATTGTTTTCTCGATGAATTACGTACTCTTTAGTAACGATTTTTATTACAAAATGAAGGAAAAAGTGCAAGTAATTTTTTTCACAAGCGAAAGAGTTTACTTTTAATTAAACGCCGAGAAAATGATTCGATATTACTAGAATTAAAGGTAAACAGGAAAACTTGGTGGTCTACGAGTAGAGTAAAATTCAACGGTTTTATTTATGTTTTCATCGGAGATTGCGCATTTAATTTTATATACCAATTCAGTTTGAAATTTCTGTACGATTTACGCAACATTTCCTCATTATGTGTAGTCTATACTTATGGAGAAATGTTTAATGAATTCAAAATAGATGATGGTCAAAATTTGAGGAAAACTCTAGAAATCTCAAATTACTGAAACTCAATAAAATACAAGCTAATGTGATCACTGAAAAAGTGAAGTAACAAAATTAAATAAATAAATAAAATCAAATAATTAAATATAAAAGGAAAAATTAATTTTCATAATATTTCAAATATTATATCAATTTGGAATCGAAAGGAAAAATTAAAATTAAAAATAATGAAAATAATATTATTAATAAACCAGAAAATTTATTAGGAATTGAACGTAAAATAGAATAAAAAAATAAAAAATATCATTCAGGCTCAATATGATTAGGAGTAACTTAATCTTCATAGGTGATGCTGGAAGGAGGAAGAGAGGTTATTGTCCTTAAAATGTGGCAAAAGTAGAAAAATTTTCGATTTCGTGTCATTTGACTAAGTGAACCCCAATGATTCACATTCGTGAATTTGAAGAGGAGTTGGAGCAAATGACACCATTTGGGGAAATAATTAAGTTAGAAAATTTAATGAATCTTCATTACATCTTCACCAAATGTATTTGAAAAACTGAAACTTTGTATGTGTGGTTAATACGGAACTAAAATATGACTCCTTGAATTTGAATGGTTTTTGATCCAATCTGAAAGAAAGTGGTGAATCTTCAAAATTTGAAGGAAGCTTAAGCAGCGTTAAAAAACTGAACTTTGATAAATATGGACTCATATGAATCTTGTGGGCAAAAAGTGCTGCATGTCTTAAATTCGACTTTTTAGAGGATTTCGAAGAGTTAAAAGTTTTCAGATTCAGTATTGTGCATTGTTGCTGTTGGTGTGAAGAGTTTAATTACATTATCTATAAATTTAAACGCACCTCCCTTGAAAACTCAGCTTCAGTAGGTAATGTGGTACGGCAGTTTACTTCTTTTTTAGCTGAGTTTTTAACTTAAAAACGATAGCTATTACAGCCTACCTGATTTGGGAATGGAAGGTCGGGGGAGGGTAGGGTCTTCAAATCTTTGCGTTTCAGGCCATTTGTAATCATCTGGGAAATGTCCAACTTTTTGGTATATACCGCGTGACTACTTGATTCGAGCACCCCAAGCGCAAAAATCTTTCTCTCATAGAAATAAATTACATATTTGAATTGATATTAAGAACAATAAATGGCATAAATAATATTTATTTAATGCTTAAAAGTGTTTATCAATGAAATACACAATTTTAATTTATACTTTCATTGTCAAAAATACATATATGTTTTGAATTTATTCACCTTTTAGCTAATTTTTTCGCTTGGGTGCTCGAATCAAGTAGTCACCCGGTATATATATTTCTTCCCCCACGCGTAGCGCCGGCGAGTATTCATAAAATTCGCTCAAAATTTGGTGAAGAACTCTTCTTGAAAATTCCCAGAAGTGCTTTTTTTGTTTTTTCGAAAAATTTCAAAATGGCGGATCACTCAAATTTTGAGGGAAGCTGGAGAAGGGGCAAATAGCTCAAATTTTTCGTTTTTGATTTCATATGAAAGATTGAGTTACGGATACTAATATATCCAAATTTCAGCTTCCTAAGTGCATATTGAGATGAGTTACATCAAAAAACGGCTTTTTGAGGAAGTTTTGAGTCATGAAATTTCTTAAATCTTCCATATCTCCCAACCAAATCAAGTTAAAGAGGTCAAATTTTGTGTGTGAGGTTAGTTGGTGACCAGAATATGACCTCTTGAATTTGGATCAAAATGGATCCAAAATGGCGGATTATCAAAATTTTGAGTAGAGCTTGAGGAGCCTCAAGTTGGTAAAAATGTAATTAATATGAATTCATATGGTTATTGAGGATAAGTTGTATACTATATCCTTAATTCACTTCCATACATAATGGTGGAGGGGGGGAGGCGGGGTTATCAACCTAAAATAGTGGTTTGGGTACAGGAGGGGTCAAAAATTTTTTATTGCTGTATCATATGATAAAATGAGCCCAGGTGACAAATGTATTTTGATTTTAGCTTCCTCAGTGATTTTGGAGGGGAGTTAGAGCAAAAAATGGCTTTTGGAGGGGAAATTGCTGCAGGAAATTTCATGAATCTTCCATATCTCATCACCAAATCTGCCTAGAATGGTCAAACTTTGTGTGTAGGATTAGTTTGTGACCAGAATATGACCTCTTAAATTTGAGTTAAAATGGATTCAAAATGGCGGATTATTAAGATTTGAAGATAATTTGAGGACCTTTCAAATAGTTATAATTTGAGAAATATGTGTTCATATGATTATTTCATGGCAAGAAATGCTAAATTTGTGCCAAATTCAACTTCTTAAGTGTTTCTGGAAAGGATAGGGTAGGGGTTTTCAGACTTGGTATTGGGTGCGGCCTGTAGTCATGAACGGTTGAGCAAAGTTATTAGTAAATCGAAACAAGCTCCAGTTAAAAACTCAGCTCCAGTAATGCGGAATGGCTGTTTTTTTTTTTATGACTTGAAATAGTTTTATTTTAATTTTTTTTAAATTTATTTCCCGAATATTAATCTTGAAAACTAAGCTTTCCATACCACATACCCATATAAATTAAGTTCATTTCCTATGTAATCCATTCTAATCTGTAATTTCTATCCTTGCTCCTGGAAGTTCTTTCTTAAAGTGATGTATATAGTAATTCAACTTATTCAAGAAGAATATCAAAGAAGTTGCATAAGCAAAAGCCTTATGATTTACATAAGGGGGAAAAAAAGGAAAAATATAACCTTTTCTACTTCGCTGCTGAATAAGTTGCATAAATTGACGCCTCGTTTTTCAAATATTTCAGGCGTTAAATAGGCAATTTATTCGACATTTCTTCGATTTTTCAATTTCTGAGGCTATGGTTAACATTAACGCTCATTGTCAGAATGAATCACGGCAGATAATTTTTTTTAATGAAATTGATTAACGACAAATAAACTTCTAGGTTCATTATATCGATTACAATGGAATAAGTATACAGGCAAAGCGCATTATAAGTGAGTGTTTCTTCAAAGTGGCCAATATATCGCTGTGGCATGCTTCATAAATAATCCTCTTATCTGCTGGTACATTTGAAAGGGCTCATAACAATCAACAAGTTACGATTTCAAACTCGCTAAAATGGTTTATAGAGAGTAGTGTAAAAAAAAAGAAGAAAAATAGCAGAGAATAGAAACGTTTGCTTACTTATACAGGAGATAAAAGTTATAACAAAAATATATCCCGCTGCATGCTATATAATGGCAACGCCGAAGAAGAAATTATAAACACCGATAACTTTTGTAATTTATAATACTCATCGAAAGTTTGTTCGTTGGTTTAAATATTGTTCATTTGTCATACAAACGAAATTCCTTAACGGTATAATCTAGTCTTGTTGGGTGTAACTTTATCAGGCGGTTATCAAGGAATTAAGCCTTGAAGCGAATTAGCTTCATGATCGCTACAATAAATCGTGTTTACCTGATTACAAAGAAAGGCTTCGACAAAAAGAGAAATTAGCTCGCGAGGCTTTACCTATCTAAAACGAATGCGAAAGATGAAAGCAATTTTCTTATTGTGTGACGTAGTTTACACGATGTTCACATAAGCGAATATTTTGGCTTTATCTAGCGAAAGATGGAAAGGAAGCACCGAAGATGAAATTAAAATTGTTCAAATTTCACGTTAACACCGAAGATTTCTATTTTGTTAAGTAGTGATAACAATTTGACGAAATTGCCTTCGGCCTCGAATCTCTGAAAAATATAACTCGGTAAGTGAGAAATTCACGCGTATTTAAGCCTTTTATGTGTTTTGAAATTGATTTTCACAGTTAAATAATTTCAAAAAAGCTTCAGCTTTTTCAAATGGATAGCTATATTTGGCTTTAGCTTTGACATTGAAAATATGAAATCAATTTTTACGCCGACGATTTCCAATTTATTTACTCGATGAATGTTAATTCGGCGAACGATTTTGTTAGAAAGGGCAAAAAAGTAATTTCAGAAAGAAATTTCAATTGATTTTTAAATTTAGTTGGCTCAAGAATTTAGTCGCACAGAATAACCGTGCTTTCTTAGTCGAACATGCCCAAAATGGGTCAACGGTCAACGCGTCGACACATCTACGTGGGGTGTTTTAATATTTCAAAATCCTCATAAACCCAACACGAAGCGATTATTAATTCACGAGTTAAATTCACCATTCTAGAAAAAACTTGAATATTTCTTTAGAAATTTTTATTATTCAACGTTCTGATAAGTGCACAACCTTGTATGACAGCGATCTCACGCTCGGTAACGATATGACGCGCGAAAAAAAAAGCGCAAGGAGGAACTTAGCACTAAATTTCAATCACGTATGAAAGTTGGTGCATTTATAAGAAGGAACTTGTTAGTTCGACTACACAAATCTTTCAATTTAGTGGCTTCTAGGTTTTATCGTACGCAACGGTAAAGGTCAGCGTGGCAGGTTAATTGATATATCACGAGAGTCGTGGGGTTATTTAAACTCGGCAAGATTTTTTTCATCCGGCTGAAAATATCGTCAACATTTTCTCGTTGTATTTGTACGAAAACATTTCTGTTCGCCTTGTTATGAACATCTGGGAGTAGTTTAAATCCTTTAAGTTGGGAATTTTTTACCCAGCAGATTTACCCTTTCTGTATCAACTTTTCGGTAACTCGGAGCGAGTATTATAAAAACAGTTTGAAACGGCCTTTCACGCTTGAATTTGTTATTTTATGGCGAGTTTGAGGATTGAAAAGGACGAAAGTTATATGTGATGGGGGGCGGTCAAGTTTATAACGTGACGAGTTTAATTTAAGAAGTGAAAATCGACCGATGATGCTCTGGATGACTGAAGAGTCATTGATGGGAAACCTATATTTTTCAAATTCAGGTAGCAAAGACGAGTGAGAAAGATGATTGATGCTCGTTGGACTTGAAACTCACCTTAAAATTTGACTATGGCATGAATTATCGAAATTTTATTTCAACTCTGACCTCTCCAAAGGCATTTACGACAAATGACTTCAATGATAAAATTTGGTTATCCACTACTAAATTTTTTAAAACTTGATCTCGATATCAATTGGACAAAGTGAAGCAATTACACAAATAACAGACAGTGGAGTCAATTTGGTTTCAAAATTAATATCGTTTCATCTCATTCAGTGATTTTTCCACATTTAGAACACTCAAAACTCATGTAGTAGAGCACTAGCAGTATACAAAAAAAAAAGTAAGCAGCCATGCCGCATTACTGGAGCTGAGTTTTTAATTGGAGCTTGTTTTGATTTACTAATAACCTTGCTTAACCGTTCATGACTACAGGCCACACCCAATACCAAGTCTGAAAACCCCTACCCTATCCTTTCCAAAAACACTTAAGAAGTTGAATTTGGCACAAATGTAGTACTTCTTGCCATGAAATAATCATGTGAACACATATTTCTCAAATTATAACTATTTGAGGGTCTTCAAATTATCTTCAAATCTTGATAATCCGCCATTTTGGATCCATTTTGACTCAAATTTAAGAGGTCATATTCTGGTCACTAACTAATGCTACACGCGAAGTTTGACCCTCATTTTATCATATGATACAGCAATAAAAAATTTTCGACCCCTCCTGTACTCCCACCACTATTTTAGGTTGATAACCCCGCGTTCCCCCCTTCAACATCATGTATGGAAGTGCATTCGGGATATAGTATACAACATATCCCCAATAACCATATGAATTCATATTAATTACATTTTTACCAACTTGAGGCTCCTCAAGCTCGACTCAAAATTTTGATAATCCACCATTTTGGATCCATTTTGATCCAAATTCAAGAAGTCATATTGTGGTCACCAACTAACCTCACACACAAAATTTGACTTCTTTAACTTGATTTGGTGGGGAGATATAGAAGATTCAAGAAATTTCATGACTCAAAACTTCCTCAAAAAGCCGTTTTTTGATCTAACTCCTCTCAATATGCACTTAGAAAGCTGAAATTTGGATATGTTAGTATCCGTGACTCACTCTTTCATATGAAATCAAAAACAAAAAAATTTGAGCTATTTGCCTCTTCTCCAGCTCCCCTCAAAATTTGAGTGATCCGTTATTTTGAATTTTTCCGAAAAAAAAACTATTTTTGCGTATTTTTAAGGAGAGTTCCTCGCCGAATTTTAAGCGAATTTTATCCACAATCGCCTGCGCAAGGCGAGTGACACAAAAAACGAAATTTCCTCAAAAACAGGTTTTTGCTTTCTCTCCTCAAAATGCAGTTAGGAAGCTGAAATTTAAATATGTTGGTGTCCGTGACTCACTCTTTCATATGAGATCAAAAACGAAAAGTTTGAGCTATTTGCCTCTTCTCCAGCCCCCCTCAAAATTTGAGTGATCCGCCATTTTGAAACTTATCGAAAAAACAAAAAAGGTTGTTCTGCGCATTTTCAAGAAGAGTTCCTCACCAAATTTGAGCGAATTTTATGAATACTCCCCGGCGCTACGCGTAGGGGAAAAATATATATATATACACCAAAAAGTTGGACATTTGCCAGATGATTACAAATGGTCTGAAACGCAAAGATTTGAAGACCCCACCCTCCCCCCGACCTTCCCTTCCCAAATCAGGTAGGCTGTAATAGCTATCGTTTTTATTAAAAACTCAGCTAAAAAACCACAAATTAATTAGGAAAAACAACTTGTGAACTAGCAATTTTTTCATGCACTATGAACTAACACTTTTCTACAAGGGAGTGATCCTGTGACTTTGAGATCATCTCAAACATCTGATTTAGACTGTGTAAATAATGGCTCCCGAATAATTATCAACACATGGCCTTTTATTTCACATTTTACAAAAATTGGCCCCTATCAAATTTTAGAATTATTTTCAAAATATGCTTAGACTTCTATTCCATCCTGGAATGATGAAAATAAAGTGGAACTTTTTAATGTTATTACCTCGAATTTTGGCATTTTTTGATGGAAATGCCCCAAAGCCACAATACCTACACAGTTATAAAAAATGTTTTCAAAAACGGAATCATTTTTATAAATCTAAACTTTACAAATGACTCTTCATGATTCTGAAATCATTTTCAATATTTCACTCCGAATCTACAGCTTAACTTCAGAACAACTTTTCTCGTACATGATGTCTGAACCCATTTTATTTATAAATTAGGTTCCGAAAGCTTGTATTCAACATGAATTTAACGTCAAAATTGACCATAGAACTTCATTTTTGATAACGTCTATGGAGGTGGAAATGAGTGATGAAGAGGGAATAGATGATCCCGAACCGAGTTGAAACAAGTAGGTATTTCAAAATATATCTGTAATTTTTTTTGTTCTATAAAGTAAATCTGAAGAAGGATTTCAAAAGAAGGCGGGAGGAAGGGGAGGGGGAATCATCAGTAAAAATTATTTGTTCATCTTTATCACCTACATAGCTCACTTGATAATAGATATGAACACATAATTGAATAAATTTTTCCAAAATTAATGTATTTTGGCCCCCCACCCCCCACTTTGGGCCCTTTATGATTTTTTACGAAAAGTTTTTCATGTACTTCATAGAAAATTGAACGGGGAATATTTTTCAATATTAACAATTTTTGCGTAGGACGCACCGTATAAAAGATATAAACAATGAATTGATTTTCGAAAGAGAATTCTAAAAATTGGTATATTTTGACCTCCCCATTTTGGGATTACTAATGACTTTTTGAGAAAACTGTTCCACTCAGTCTGTAGGAAATTTAATGGGTAACATTTTTTAAAATAACTTATTTTGACGTAGAACCCTTTTTTTCGAAGATATTAGTAAAAAACAGTTGAAAAACTGTTTTTTGCGGGGTTTTAGCCCCTCCTGGGATTAGCTCACCCCCTAGGGATGACAACTTTTTACACCTTGTTAAGGACACCATTCTGCACATATAATGTGAAATTCAGCTCACTACCATTTTTTTCCAGGTTTGGTCAAAAAATGAGTTTATTTCCCCGAACTAAAAAAAAAAAAAAAAAAAAACAATGGTAATAATAAATACTAATAATAAAATTTTCCCACTCCATTAGGAACTTATGTAATTCAAATGTAAAATATATAATTCCTCGCAAGTATCAATATAGTACAATTTACATTACTTCATCGTGGAATGTCTTTTTGCCAAGTAAAATTTATTTTGTTCGATGAAATATAAAAAATCAATAGAGAAATCATAATGTAAAATTTATCATTTGAAAAAACATAAAAGAGCTGGAAAACTACCCAGTAACAACTTTCAAAAACAAAGGTCCGATCAACAAGACGAGAAAACATTAGCTAAACAAATAAGGGTCCGGAAGACGCGACGTTATTTACTTAAACCGTTGCGAAAAGAAATCAAAAGGTACTCGTTTTCGCTACTGTGACGATTTTTCCATCAAACAAAATCATAGTGAAGCATGAGGGTCGGATTCGGTACGTTGGTAAACCCAGTTCCGCCACATTGCGTAAAAGGTAGTTAAGATTAAAATGAGTTGAACGATATTTTTCCAAACACTAACACATACTTAAAAAACTGAAAAATTATTTTTTAAATCTCACTAATTTTAATAAAACTTTCACTTGTTTTTACTCGCGTAATTATCGCTATCATTATTCGATGTAACATTATACCGGTAGTATACGGTTATGGGTAAGAAAAACAAGCCCGATGTGATATTTCTTCAGCACAAAAGCGTACGATCCGCGTAAAAGAATATTTGGTAAGTACAGCTGCAAAGTTGGATTATTAGATGGGGAAAACTGTCGTAAAGAGAGGACGTGTTCGAGAAATGTTTTTTGAAACGTGACTGGTACGTTCTCCAGAGAGAAAAGAATGCGAGCTGACCATACTTAAAAGGAACACGAGACTTTAACAAAAATGTATAAAGAAATGGTAAAAATTTATACCAACTGCGATGAAATAATTACACATTGCCGATGCTTACGAGTGCAATTTTTCGATGAAATCGTTTTTACGATTTGCACAGGACGAAAAAAATCAGCAGGGAAAATCTTTCGGTATATTTCGCGTGGTAAACGCGACTAGTAATTTTTTTACATTGTGCTCGAAGCGGAGAATAAATGGTGGTCAGATTTCGATATGGAATTTTTTCCATATCAGCGTATTTCAATACCGAATTACCGAATGAGATATATTAACGATGAGATGGTCGAAGAAAATTTATGATTATATACGCTCGATTGTTTACCACGAAAATTTGGAACGTCGAAAGAAAATGAATTTCGCTACGGGCTGCACGTGTAACCAAACACGATACCACTAAGGTCGATTATAATATTAATGATGTAGCTGTAAGTATGCTTATCATACCTCAGTTTGCTACGAGCAATCCCCCTTCCTTTTTAATTACTTTAGTTTTTGAAGCGATCCAAATATATGGATTAACCAAGAACAAATTCTTCTCTAATTCTCGAATGGAAATACAACCATCATAAAATATACTCTCGCGAATCGAAATTAAAATGGAAAGGCCGTAAATAAAAACCGGAAATTTGCATCGCCACCTAAGCGGTTACAGGAGAAAAGCCGGCGAATAAATTTCCCCATCTAACTTTTCGTTTTTGCGGGCAGCTTTGATTTTTTTTTCTCTCCTTCGCCTTAGAAGAAAAAGAAATTAGTTAGGTACTTCCTCCGAATTCGCGTATAACTTTCGACGAACAATTGCAATAAATTTTAAAACGTTTAAGTTTTCGTAAATAAAAACAGATATACGTTTCCTTTTATAATACATTTTGTATAGTTTAATGCGTCTTGTGTTGAACTTTTTTCGCTATTGGAAACAAACGGCGTATTCGTACACTCTAGATATTGTTTTATTGTAAACGATAAATCGCGCTGCATGGTGTAAAAATTCGTTCGAATTTGGAATTCAAATGGTGGATTTTTTTTAGAATGGCAGACGACGTTTATCTTCGTTTCAAGGTTATTTGAGATGGCTAACGATTTGATGCAGTCTATGCACGAGTGAGTTGGTATTCTTAAAATTTTCAAATGCTGGTCACAACATGAAGGTTTTTGTTGAACGAAACTCTTTAATAGTTTGTTTTATTTATAGCTGTTGGGTATAGCTTTGTAATTAACGATTACGAACCATACATTTTATAAGAAGAATATATGGACTGCATTACGCAACAATGTTCTAAGTGAAATGAGGCGCCATAAACTTCAACTACATCAAGTTTCTGATGTAATGTAAATTATAACAAAGCCAGTCAATCAAACTGAACAAATTTTGCTTGTTTGTCTTTGAAATTATTTATATAACATGAATGATTTTATTCATTACCAGTTTTTCTCATTAAAAACAAAAATAAGATCGATCAACAAGTCTATGGCGCCTCATTTCACTTAGAACATTGTTGCGTAATGCAGTCCATATGATGTTGAAATAGCAGAAGAATGATATGGTAAATGTCACGATCATAGGATCACTCCCTTGTAGAAAAGTGTTAGTTCATAGTGCATGAAAAAATTGCTAGTTCACAAGTTGCTTTTCCTAGTTAACTTGTGGTTTTTTAGCTGAGTTTTTAGTAAAAACGATAGCTATTACAGCCTACCTGATTTGGGAAGGGAAGGTCGGGGGAGGATAGGGTCTTCAAATCTTTGCGTTTCAGACCATTTGTAATCATCTGGCAAATGTCCAACTCTTTGGTGTATATATATATATTTTTCCCCCACGCGTAGCGCCGGGGAGTATTCATAAAATTCGCTCAAAATTTGGCGAGAGACTCTTCTTGAAAATGCACAGAACAACCTTTTTTGTTTTTTCGATAAGTTTCAAAATGGCGGATCACTCAAATTTTGAGGGAAGCTGGAGAAGGGGCAAATAGCACAAATTTTTTGTTTTTGATCTCATATGAAAGAGTGTGTTACGGACACCAACATACGTGAATTTCAGTTTCCTAAGTGGATTTTGAGGAGAGTTAGAGCAAAAACCTCTTTTTGAGGAAAATTCTTTTTTTGTGTCACTCCCCTTGCGCAGGCGGGTGTGGATAAAATTCGCTCAAATTTTGGTGAGGAACTCTTCTTGAAAATTCGCAGAAGTGATTTTTTTGTTTTTTCAAAAAATTTCAAAATGGCGAATCACTCAAATTTTAAGGAGAGCTGGAGGAAGGGTGAATACCTCAAATTTTTTGTTTTTGATCTCATATGAAAGAGTGTGTCGGACACCAACATATGAATTTCAGTTCCTAAGTGGATTTTGAGGAGAGTTAGAGCAAAAACCTTTTTTGAGGAAATTCGTTTTTTGTGTCACTCCCTTGCGCAGGCGGGTGTGGATAAAATTCGCTCAAATTCGGTGAGGAACTCTTCTTGAAAATCGCAAAAATGTTTTTTTGTTTTTTCGAAAATTTCAAAATGGCGGATCACTCAAATTTTGAGGCTGGAGAAGGGAAATACTCAAATTTTTTGTTTTTGATTTCATATGAAAGAGTGAGTCACGGATACTAACATATCCAAATTTCAGCTTCCTAAGTGCATATTGAGAGGAGTTAGATCAAAAAACGGCTTTTTGAGGAAGTTTTGAGTCATGAAATTTCTTGAATCTTCCATATCTCCCCACCAAATCAAGTTAAAGAGGTCAAATTTTGTGTGTGAGGTTAGTTGGTGACCACAATATGACCTCTTGAATTTGGATCAAAATGGATCAAAATGGCGGATTATCAAAATTTTGAGTAGAGCTTGAGGAGCCTCAAGTTGGTAAAAATGTAATTAATATGAATTCATATGGTTATTGGGGATAAGTTGTATACTATATCCCGAATTCACTTCCATATATGATGTTGGAGGAGGGAAGGCGGGGTTATCAACCTAAAATAGTGGTGGGGGTACAGGAGGGATCGATAATTTTTTATTACTGTGTTATATGATAAAATGAGCTCAAGTGATCAAACCATTTTCATTTTAGCTTCCTCAGTGATTTTGGAGGGGAATTAGAGCAAAAAAGGCTTGGATGGGAAATTGCTGCAGGAAATTTCATGAATCTTCCATATCTCATCACCAAATCGGCCTAGAATGGTAAAACTTCGTGTGTAGCATTAGTTAATGACCAGAATATGACCTCTTAAATTTGTGTCAAAATGGATCCAAAATGACGGATTATCAAGATTTGAAGATTGAGGACCCTCAAATAGTTATAATTTAAGAAATATATGTTCACATGATTATTTCATGGCAAGAAATACTACATTTCTGTCAAATTCAACTTCTTAAGTGTTTTTTTTATCTATTTTCTCAATTGTTTTTTTTTTTTCAAATACATTTTGATTTATTCACAATACATGATAGACATATGAGAATGTAAGTGGCTTAGCACCCTCATTAAATGTTTCAAACATGATCTTAAGTATTAACAAGTCATATAAGAATCGAAAAATTCAAAATCAAATGACGATATTGACATTTTCATTATAAAGGTATATTCAGCCTATGGATAACTGGCAAATCAGTGCGAAATTAATAAAGTACCTTTACTTCTTTTTCGTGTAAAATTTATTTTATCTACTTTTTTTTAAGTCAAGAATAAAAAAAAATTCAAGAAACGTGAACCCCCACGCAGTATGATTTGAGCCAAGTTTTTGAAGGCGACTTTTCGATTTTGCAAATAATCTTATTAACTTTTTTACGCCTACATTGCGTATCATCTAAAACACTACCTAAGAAGTTGAATTTAAGAAATGTAGTATTTCTCGCCTACAGGTATTACATAAGTCCCAAGTATCAAATTTCAACCATTTAAAGGGTCCTTAAGCTTTCTTTAGAATTTGACTTTGTGCCATTTCGAATCCATTTCCATTCAAATTTTAGCATGGAAAAATCCTACACAGAAAGTTTCAGCTATCTAAAATCAATGAATGAAGGAATGTAAGGACAGAAATTTTCTCGGATGATATCACCCTACCAATCTCTTTTCAAACCAACTTGGAAAGTAGAATTGAAATATGTTGGTGCGTTGTGCTTAACATGCTATATGAAACGATAAAATTTGTTACCATTAGTTTACCCTCACCATGTATTTTGAAAATAATAACTCCTCCCTCCCTCCAAGGCTCCGACATCATCTGTGAATATGGATTAGGAATATAGCATTTTTTTACCTCTTGTAATAATATGAGTCGATATGTATCAAAATTGAGTTGAGTTGTGCTTTGGGATGAATGGAATAAATTTTTATCGCTGAAGCTGGAATTTTACGAGGTTAGAATGCCCGCTCGTGCAACCATAGTTGCTCTGACACATATTGCAGTTCAGAGTCCCTGGAGAACTGAAGACGAAATAGTTCTGACACAATAATAAATAATGACAGAGTTAAGGAACTCGAGTTTGGCAGGTCACTATTCGCTAGATGCGCATCTCGGAGGAAGATTGTTGAGATTCTAGATACCATGAAAGATGCAAAAAATTACCGCGAGAATTCAATATTAATGTGATCGAAATTTGACTTTTCTAAGTTCATTTGGTGTGGTGATATGGAAAATTCATGAAATTTCATAGCTCAAAACTTCCTCAACTCCCCTTCACATGTACTTGGGAAGCTGAAATTTGAATATGTTGGTGTCCGTAACTCTCTTTTTCATAAGAGATCAAGGACAAATAGTGATCTATTTGCTCTTCCTTCAAAACCCCTACCCCTCCAAATTTGATGTAAGCAATTGTATTACTAAAGCTGAGTACCTATCTACTCCAAAAGCACGTGAGAAAATCGATTTAATATGAGTATCTTATAATTCTTGCAGCCAATAACCATATTATGAGCTTCTTTTTTTTGAGGAAAAGTCAGCTCTGCTGCACGCAACACTTGACCTGACTGGGAATAGCTTGTGGCATTACTTCCAGCTAGGTAGGGGCACCTTGGCGATCAACCTATATCTTCCCCAAGAGTCCCCCCAATGTGCATACTTGCACACCAGGGCTCTTCTCATCGCAAGTTCAGCTGTCTCATCATCCTTTTCTTCTGGTCACCTTACTCCTCGCTGTTGGGTTTCGGTGCCAATTGCTGTTTCCTGCCTTATCCTACGTCTACCAGATGTAAACTATTTTAGGATCCCTTATTGTTGGTTTGATCTATGGCTCCGTCGCATCTTAATTTTGAGAGGTCATATTGTAGTTCCTGATTAATCTTGTTTACGAAATTTCAAGGTTCTATGTACATGCGGGGAAGGAAAAATAATTTTATCACAACTTCATTTCGATGACAGTGTCCTTATGTACATATGTTGAGTTCTAAAAACATAACATACGTGAAATAATTCTTCTGCTGTTACATTACATTATAAAAGAGTTAACGATAAAATTTTTAATATTCTACATTTCGGAAGGCACGAACGCCGATACATCGTACAAGAAGGTACGCTGGAAGAAGCAACGCGAGGGTTGGAAGGAAGAGAAAAAACGTTCGCTGGGAACGCGTACCAAAAATCTGTCTACGTTGGCGCTATAATGATTTATAGACAATCACGGAAAGAAGGAAAGTGCGGTGGTAACGCGGCGTAACAAAGACGAAAGCGGTTTTTTTTTCCTTCTAGTAAATCCCAAAAGAAAATATTAAGATACGACACTGTGTAGTACACCATAACGGGATAAGAATTTAGAAAAACGTTTATTTTCACGAAAATTTTATTTTACGAAGTCTTTGAAAATCGTTCGAGCATGTCACGAAGAGTTTAGTGTTTAATAAATCTCTATTATGATAAATGTTAAGTTGAAGCGACTTTTTTAGCTTAAATCGTAAGGCTGAGGCGATATAAAACGTTTAACAGGAAACAGGACGTGGAATGTTAGAATAAAAAGTTTTCTCATAATTAAAAATACGTAATATCATTAACGTAACGCTGTCGGGCTTCGGCCATGCGAAATTATAAGTTCATTAATTTTCGCAAACCGGCGGCAACTGTACGGTCGTTGGGAATTCGATTTGCAGTATTTCGTTGGCGTCTGTTTTTTCCCTGCGAATGTTTCGGATTTGTATCGGAGACAAAACGCGCTGGTAAAATGGTTTTAACGTTTTCTCGTTGAATTTGTTTTAAAAGATACTAAATGTTCGGTTACAACATTAATGCGAAAAGGGAGCCACTTAACGCGTTTTTCTAAGTGTGCTAGCAATTTATCAAGGGACACGGTTTTACAGTTCGATGTACGAACAAGATATCAAACCATCGCATGGGGGATTGTTGAACGGTGTCAAACTATTCTTTTTGTGCCCTCCATTAAATGAAACAGAGTAATACGTAGGACACTGAATTCAATTCTTACTGTTCAAGAGGAATCATACACCGTTGGTTTGGTCTTCAATTACGCTCTATTCCATATAAGATCATAAAATGAATGAATGTTTCGAGGAAAATGAAATTTATATCGTTTTCGAATTCACATACTCGTTACTCGCACACGCACATTCGAATACTTACAACAATAAGAATCAATTTCCACGTACACGTAAAATCCAACCAACACGTAATCTTAATAAACGTAAACCCGGAACCAGGTGAATTAAAATAATAACCGTGACGCGAACAACGCCAATAGTTTCCCTTCTCTATACACTTATTCGCGAAGTAGGTACGCGTTGTACAGCGAGCTTTTCTAACGTCAGAAATCTTGAAGAATAGTCCCGTAAGAATTGCTGTCAGCGGTGTTACTATTTACCCACCTCGTGATGACGTATTGCCGGTCAATCTATCTTCTATGTTGCTAACGAGTGGTAAGACTAGTTGATGATACAGATTCAACGCAATCCTTCTTCATATAGACCCTCTTAAATTCACCGCGTGCCTTTTTTACCAACTCTCCGATGTGTTCACAACACGCGATGCAATTATTCCATTGTTTCGCGTGTTTGACGGGCAGTAATGAAATTCATAAGAATTTTTCATATAATTTGGTCCCAATGGCCAATGCTTATTTTTGATTTTCTTTCGAATCATTTTTAGTCTAGATTTAAAATATGAAATGATGATTTGCGATTGACAGTTATGTGGAAAATTGCGTATCGCTCAGTGTTCCTATCAAGTATATCTACGATTAATGAATATTGACTCACTCCCCAACAGGGGCGAAACTAGAGTAATATATTGGGGGGGGGGGGTGGAATACCCTTAATTTTGCCGACTTAGTAGCGTTCAAATGATGATTTTTGCCGACTTAGGTTTTTATATTACATCACTGCAATCGGCAATTTATTGAGTAGGTATTCGTGTGCTATGGAAAAAACAATAAAGTGAGAATAATAATACCTATTTTTCCTATAACAAATTAACGATTACATCGATTTGTTTATAAGATACATTAAAATAACAATCAAATAGATATGTAGCTCAGTTTAAAAGATGAAAACTAAACAGTTCTTCTTGTTTTAAAAAGCTACCAGTAGGCTTATAAAGTTGATTTTCTCACATTTAATGATATTTTTTTGGAACCATCATCAGTTTTAGCCATTTTTCAACATGGTGTACCCGAGTGAAAAATCTGAAAAAATTCCACGTGGTTCGGGGGTCAAGGGAACATCTAAAAATATCTATTTCATAATTGTGCCAAAGCGTTATCATGGTAAAAAAAATAAAGTTCAAAAACTGTTTTTAGTGGAGGTAAAATCATTTTAGGTTGCTAATTTTTTCCAAGAGAACCCCTATGAAACAGTACAACATACTAAATTTTCAATAAAATCAGTCAACTACATATTGCGTAAAAGAAAAATTCGAATTAGTTTTTTAATTAAAAATTAATTTCTCAAAAACGAGGGGGCGCGGGCGGGGGTCTGAAACTTTGGCAATGGAAGTTTCTAAAGGGTACCTATCTACCTACCACCCAAGTTTCATCGAAATTGGACCCCGGGCCAGATTCACCATTCTTATCCTCCTATGCCTTTAACTACCTGATTATGAAGAAGAAATCGAACGATATTTTGAGAAGCTGAGTCTGTAGTCCAGTACACGTGTTAACGTGGAGTGATTGAGGCTAAAATTTTTCTGCCGAAATTTGTAGCTAATAGTGTCCGTAATAATACCGAACTTTTCCCCAAAAATCACATCCTTGCTTCTCCCCGAAAATCTACATTTGTGCCCCCAAAACTTGTTTTTTGCCAATAACACGCATTCTAATCTAGATACAGAAATAAAGTCTCATTAAAAAATGAAGCTGAACAAATTTCCAACAAAAAATATTATTACACATTTTTTGCTCAACTTGATACAATCGTGAGAAAACGCCCTTGAAACCCGCTACTTTCATTGCACTTAGGGCCATAGCGCAACATTTGATGTACTCCACCGCATTACGAGGAAACTTGCTCATACAGCTGTTTTTTGCCCCAACTCCACTCCAAATGTACATTTAAGAAAATTGAATTTGGATATGTTGGTATTCTTGACTTATTCTTTTAAGCAGAAACAAAAACGAAAATTTTGAGAAATTTTCTCCCCACCAGCCCCTCAAAATTTGCGTGATTGCTCATTTTGAGATGTATCAAAAATATAAAGCAACAAAAATTTGTAACACATAGGATGGCACAATATAACAGTTGGAGGTGACTATCAATATCACAGAAACTTAAGAACACAATTACCAACATAATATAAAATTTGAGAACAATATCAGAGTAGATAACAATATTTCATAAAAAAAAAATTGGGAAATAAAATAATCAACATACTTTGAAATTGGAAGACATAATAATCAACATACTATAAAAGGGCCTCCCCCATTAAGTAGGTAAAATCGGCCGTTGACCCAAATTTGGTCGAAAGTGGTTCCAAACGTTAATTTGGACCTAAAAACATTCCAGCTGATTTTTGACCCCCTACTCCCACCCCTTCCAGAATTATCGCGCATTATATGCTAAAAATTCAATTCGCGATATTTCCTGTAAGAACGGAGGAGAATTTTTGAAATTTTCACAGATCATACGTAGTACATGTATGTTCGCACGATAATTTTTTGAGATTTTTTTGAAATTTTTTCCTCATTTTTCTTGAGGGGGCGGGGGGGGAGGGTTGAAAATTTCAAAAAATTTTGGGGGTCCCTTTGCTGAATTTTTTTTCATAACTTCGTCATACCCTTCGGTACAACATATAATTTTTTCAAAGTCCCTTTAGGGGGTGCAACATGCTGAAAAAAAATGAAGTTTGAACAAAAACGCGTATTTTTCAACTACCGCCCGCAACGATAACACTTATAGCCCAGTCATTTTTGGTTTGGACCTAGAAAAAATTACAGGAAAGATGATTTCTACCATACATGCGAAGAATGCCTTCTTAAGTAACATTCTAAAAGTTTCATCCCCTACCCCTCCGGCTAAATGTGCGAGAGGACAAAAACCTCTGAAAAAGTGGGTTTTTTGCTTATAGCTCTGAAAGGAGTAGGAGGAGGGGTAAATTAAATTAGTAAAAAAATTTTCTTCGTTCAGTTTCCTATAAGATAAAACCTTCAAAGAGGGGTGGGGGTAATAATAACCATTTTTGAAAATTTTGTGTTCTTCAATTGTACGACAATTATGATGATGCGGAGAGGAAAAATCAATAAAAACAAAATTATTATACACTGGATTCTCAATAAAAATAAGTGCTGATGTTTCTCGCTAAGCACCTAAATGGGCACAAAATATGGAAGCACAAGTAATCATCTCCATATCTTTTAGGGTATGACGAAGTTATGAAAAAAAATTCAGCAAAGGGACCCCCAAAATTTTTTTAATTTTTTTTTGAAATTTTCACCCCCCCCCCCACACAAAAAATGAGGAAAAAATTTCAAAAAAAAAACTCAAAAAATTATCGTGCGAACAAACATGTACTACGTATGATCTGTAAAAATTTTAAAAATTTTCCTCCGTTCTTACTGGAAATATCGCGAATTGAATTTTTAGTATATAATGCGCGATAATTCTGGAAGGGGTGGGGGTACGGGGTCAAAAATTTAACTGGAATGTTTTTAGGTCCAAAGTAACATTTAGAACCACTTTTGACCAAATTTGCGTCAAGGGCCGATTTTACCTACTTAATGGGGGAGAACCTTTGATAACAAATAATAATCAGCATCATGTTGAAATTGAATCCAAAATACTCGGCACTTGGTTGAATTTGACGATGAAATAATCAGCATACCATCGAATTCTATAAAGATTTGAGCATAAAATAATGCCATGGGATATCATAATTATGTACCATATTAAGCGATTTACTTTCTTGTGTCTGGTACCTGTACCCAGCACAACATGAAGGTTTTTGAACTTTATTTACTTTGTTATGTGATATTAGCGGAATAATAACACAAACTTGAGTTGCGAAGGAAACCATTTAATTCGCGAAACAAAACTGCATGTCACATTATTTTAGTTATAATAAAAAACCGCTATATTTTCACAATCGACATACAAAAAAAAAAAAACGTAAATGGGTCATTGCAAATCCCTCCAAGGAGGGTTTGAGTCAAGAAGAAAACGTATTATGCTTTCATTTGAGAATATTAACCATAAACTATGAACGAATTAAAGTATCTTGGGTCAAGTTGAACGATGTACTGTCTAAACCCATTCATTACCTAAAAGCAAACTGACGACACCGCAATGCTGAGAATCCCAACATCGGCCAAATATCGCTGTTGCTGTGTACAGTCCACGCTACGAATTATTATTTCAAAATTAATTTATTTTAATTTATTAAGTTTATTATTTAAAAACATTGTTAAAAAATATAAAAATAAATTTAAAAATATTTAAGTTTATTTAAATTAAATGCATAAATAAATTAAAAAATACTTGAATTTAAAATAAAATTTTTCAAGGTGGTTACTGGTTATCTCATTAATATGATCGAAATCAAAATTAGACACCACATCAACGAAGTTTTACTTATACGTAATATTAGTAATAATTACAATGATGATAAAAAAAAAAAAAAACTTTAGGGGGTAAAGCAACACCTCTATGAAAGCATTACCTTAATTTGCTCCCCAACCACTAACTGTCTGCCACCATAAATTTAGTCTTTAGCGCTGCATGCGTTTAGATCTAATAGATGATAATTTTTATCGAAAGATAAACATAAAATCGAATTCCAGAGGAACATGCGACATCTTAATGACATTATTTGGCGCATGAATGGCGAAAGTAAATCTCATTTATGAATACCACGTTTGAAACGTAGAAAAATTTCGACCCATGTTTACCCAAGTTGGGGAGATTCTTCATCGTCGGAGGTATTATTTTAGTCAACGAGTGCTCGTAAATGGTACCTAAAAACTAGAAAGGATAAATAAGGCTCGTGAAATTTGGTAACCACGAGTTGTTTTTCTAACCACGCGTAAAATTATACAAAATTTCGCCAAAATGGAATACCAATATTTTTCATTTACGAGTCAACTCCGATATACGAGTTCATAGCTGAGTTCGTTATTTACTTTAGAATGGGGAAAAAAGGCGCGTTGTTTTTGAAACGGGCAAAGAAAATATCGTATGTCGAGCTTATTATTAACTCGTTTGTTGCGAATTGATGACTGCGCTATTAAGATGGCGTAACGCGATAAAAATAATAAAATTATTCCACGCGACGAGTATACTGGCGGTATATGCGAACAATATCCGCGATATGGGACAACGAAAAAACTGATATTGTCAAAACGTATGTAGACATTTAACAAAACGTTATGCAACATGACCGCACATTTCACTATAATAAACAACCGCCATAAAGGCCGTATCGTCGATAAAAATGTCTTCGACAGTGAGTTATATGTTAATATTTCGCATATCGTATCGAATAATGAATTAATCAACGTATATGTCCCAGATGCGTTTTGGTATGCGATGTAAGCCGGCATCGGCAATGGTAATGACTCGAGTTTTTATCAAAAATATTCCACGTCAAAAGAACAAAGCAGATAAGTTCAAACTTCGTACGCTTTGAACTTTAAACTTTTAATGCATAAACTTAAAGACAGAGGGTGATGGAGTAAACCTTTCTGTACCATCTGTTACGTTCGCGGTTGTGTCGGCGACGAAAGGCGCGACGGCGGTGTGCAAAAATAAAATATGTATATTCATAAAGAAAAATCTTTTTTAACAAAGATAGCGGAAAACTATTATTAAAAAGATTTGACGTTAAACAACTTAGCGTGTAAGAGAAAGCGAAAAAGAAATAAAGACGTATCAAAATAAAGCTAGGAAAAAAAGGCTTCGGCGAATACGTGCCGAAGGGGAACGGGTAACGATAGGAGACCCGAGAAAAAAGTGTATAACAGGAAAAATATACCGTTTAATCTGGGATTTACGGTTCATGACAGCTGTCTTCTGTTTAAGATACCCTAATATGTCTACAGAGGACAAAATTAATTCCGATACAGTAAAGGCTCTTGCGTAAAATCTAAAACATCCGCGCACTATCGATCTTACGTCCGACGATATTTATTTTACAAAATTTATTAGATTTTTGAAGGCACCCGGCGAAATGGATTTTATATCGTCGCTCTCCTCTCATCCGCTGGCACTCACTAGCATCGACGATACTATACGAATTTTTCAATTAACGATAAACCGTTTTACCTATTCGCGAACTTTATTAAGAAACGCGGATATTGAGCATTTATAATTTTACGCGTTCCTCGCTGAACTTGCAAATATGTTGGTCGAATGATGGAGAATTCGGTCGGATATTTTTAAACAACTTTTCAACTATCGTTCGTCCCGGCACGTTAAATGCTGGCGCGACAGCTCAAACGAAGCTTTTATTAGCGCAGCACCTGTTGTATCCGTAATGACTTGGGATTTCCTATTGGCCTTTTTTTAATACATTATAAGAGGGAGCGTAGACGATCTTCTAACCTATAGCCGTTGGAAATATTAATAACGGAAAACCACTCGATAAATCCGCCTTTTTGAGTTAATTTGGTAAAATAACTTTTGACGTGGTTGAAAATCCGCGAATAAAAGGAAGCGTCGCTGTATAACGTGAACTCGAGAATTCTGCGGTTTATTAGTTCAGATAGTTTTTCGAACATTTTCAGATAAATATCGGACATGAATAAGAGCGAACGTGCTCGTGTTTAGGCTTCGGCGCGCACATCTGTAAGGAATGCCGGACTTGGAGTATATTTGAAGCGAATGAGCCCGAAATAGAGAAAAGAATTAAAGTACTTTTGCTCGACGGAGAATCTTGTCCTTTGTTGGGAAAGTTGATAAAAGTTCCAACAAAAGGAATAACTTGTGCGGAGTGAAGTCGCAATCCCTTCGGTTTGGGTAAATGGTACAGTTAACTGTATATATTTCCAATCTTTATCCTTTACCCACCAATAACTGACCAGTAATAACTTCGTATCGATTTAATTCTTCCTTTTGAGCCGAGTATTTCCCAAGCTTTCTTATTATAAGAGAAAAAAGAAGAAAATCCTTAATGGTGAATTTTATTTATATGTATGGCCGGTTGAAATGATTTTTTTCCCCCGTAGTTAGATACCTGTGGTTGGTACAGAGTCGATAATAGAATAAAATTTTTATTGTCGAGTACGTGTTGTCGTGTTCGGTAGCTCATTCACAGTCTGATAACTTCGTTAAAGACGACTTTCCCAGTCCTTTGCTCCTTGCTTCTATTTTTACGTAATAATGACTTCGATTCTTTCGGTTGAACGAAAATCGAATTCCAAGTTAATTAAATTGCATACCTAGTTCGCCGTTAATATGAAAATACGGGTTTAGGTTATGCAACTCATCTACCTTATGTGATTGAATCAAATTTTTGGCGTCTTCGAATCAATATGCATCCTTTTCATTGATTTCAAATCTACCTAATTTAAACGTGCCAATTTCCCTACGCCAAAGACTGTGATTTTAAGGCGGTTCTTCCACGTACCGCTGGTTGCGTATCGCATGTTATCCGTATTATCGAAGAAAAATTTCAAATTTTGTTTTTTGACTAATTAAAATGTGCAACTAAAGAATATTCTTCATATCCAAAAGAAAACAAACATGTTTCAATGATAAACAAAATGCATAACACAAACAATATTTTTATTTACAGCATAAAAAATTATGTAATTCAAAATACTGAGGGGAAGAAGGGAGTAAGTAGACATTGATTTTCCATGAGAAATTTTTCCTCAATAAAAGATAAGAAAGTTGACGACTTCAATGAATCACGATTTCAAATATTATTACTTTAATCGGAATTAATTAATTAATTAAAGGTGAAACATACGAAATAGTTGTAACCTGGTAGCAGCATTCAACTATTCTCTCTGCTCTGATGAAGGTAATTCCATTATCACATCATAAATTTTCTTGCTTTATTTTTTTCCGAATAACCCATTTATGGAAAAAATTAATTCAATAACTGACGAATTAACTCAGTACGTGACATGAAGGATATAGAGTAACAACATTTGAAGAGTTTTATTAGGTCCATTTCGCTGCCCCCCCCCCCCCATTTCGAGGTTGAGAGCTGAAATTAACCACATCGTTTGTGCTACGTTTGTGCCGGTTTGTGCCGTAAAAATTTTCGTTTGTGCCGCTCCCCCCCCGCCGAGATTTGGCATGTGGGGCTGTAGAAATGCGAGCCCCCCCCATTTCGAGGTTGAGAGCTGAAATTAACCACATCGTTTGTGCTACGTTTGTGCCGGTTTGTGCCGTAAAAATTTTCGTTTGTGCCGCTCTCCCCACCGAGATTTGGCATGTGGGCTGTAGAAATGCGAGCCCCCCCCCATTTCGAGGTTGAGAGCTGAAATTAACCACATCGTTTGTGCTACGTTTGTGCCGGTTTGTGCCGTAAAAATTTTCGTTTGTGCCGCTCTCCCCACCGAGATTTGGCATGTGGGCTGTAGAAATGCGAGCCCCCCCCATTTCGAGGTTGAGAGCTGAAATTAACCACATCGTTTGTGCTACGTTTGTGTCGGTTTGTGCCGTAAAAATTTTCGTTTGTGCCGCTCCCCCCGCCGAGATTTGGCATGTGGCACCCCATTTCAAGATTGAGAGCTGCAATCAACCAAATATCCTATTTTCATTGGTTGCATTTTTCTCAAAAATAATGCAAAAAATTAATTGAAAGTATAATACGTTGTTTTAGAGACTTTGTTTGAGGGCACTTAGCATCATCACATTAGTAAACGCGTTATAGTTTACTACACGTAATAATGTGTTGTACTTGATAAATGCCGTAGCTTGAAAGTACTCGCTAACATTTTTACCTCAACGCGTTGCATCATACCATTTGTTGAATGAAAATTTGTTGTTATTGTAAGAGCACAAAACAGCACAAACATAGCACAAACAATGTGGCTAACTGCAGCTCTCATTCTTGAAATGGGGTGCCACATGCCAAATCTCGGCGGGGGGAGCGGCACAAACGAAAATTTTTACGGCACAAACCGGCACAAACGTAGCACAAACAATGTGGTTAATTTCAGCTCTCAATCTCGAAATGGGGGGGCTCGCATTTCTACAGCCCCACATGCCAAATCTCGGCGGGGGGGGAGCGGCACAAACGAAAATTTTTACGGCACAAACCGGCACAAACGTAGCACAAACGATGTGGTTAATTTCAGCTCTCAACCTCGAAATGGGGGGGCCAGCGAAATGGACCTATAGGCAATTACCTAATTCACTGTAATTATAATCAGCAACTAAATTCTCCTGTTATTATTTTTTAGCTGAGTTTATAATGAAAGCGATATCTATTTTAGCCTAGCTGATTTGGGGAGGGGGTTTAGGAGAGGATGTGGCCTTTAAATCTCTTCATTTAAGACCATTTGTAATCCTTGGGCAAATGTCTGATTTTCTTTGTATATATATTCATAGATTTTTCCCACGCGTATCAATAAAATTCGCTCAAAATTTGGTGTGAGACTCTTCTTAAAAATTCAAAAAAGATACTCTTTCGTTTTTGCGATACACCTCAAAAAGATGCATCACTCAAATTTTGAGGAAAGCTGAAGAAGGGGCAAATAGCTCAGCATTTTTGTTTTTGACCCCACATGAAAGTATAAGTTGCGGACACCAACATACTTAAATTTCATTTATCTAAGTGCATTTGGAAGGAAGTTGAAGCAAAAAATGGCTTTTTGAGGAATCTGTGAGTCATGAAATTTGTTTATAGCTACCATATCTTCTCACCAAATCAACCAAAAAAGGTGATGCTTTGCATGTGGTATTAGTTAGCGATCAAAATACTACCTCTTGAATTTGGGTCAAAATGGATCCAAAATTGCACCTTGTCAAAATTTAAGTAAAGCTTGAGGAGCCTCAAATTACGAAAAATGTAATTAATATGAACTCATATGATGGTTGGGAATAAGAAATATACTATATCCTTAATTTATCTCCCCCATGATGTTGGAGAGAAGGAGGGATTATCGACCTCAAAATGTGGTAGGGGCACGCAACATATCAGACGTTAACTATGCAACTGATTCATCATGTTTGATTATTTTTAAAGAAAGATATTGCGAAAATAAATACTATAACAAGCCTTCCTTCCTCGCATGCACATTGAAATTCTTATTTTCAATTATCGGAGCCAACTTAAAAATCTGCGATTCCTCATTCTACTATTTAATTCAACCAGCGAGGCAATTACAATACGCGGACGAGACGAGACACGAATTTTGTGTATGCGTGTTCAATTTAAAAGTATAACTGATACCTGCAGATATAAGATAGTAGGTTTACCACCGGCTGCGATGTAATTGCGGTGGCAAGTCTGTGAGATTACAGTCACAGTACACCTTTTTAATTTGCTACTTTGTAAATAGCTCACGTTCCACGTTGAAATTAAAACTCGCCGTTTCCTTTGTTTGTTCGATTTACATAGCGGCGAATTGGGAGATTTTTACATTTTTACTGATAATTCAAGCCGGTCATGCAGAACGTTTGAAGTTTTCAGCGAGTTGAATTTTTATTTAAAAATGGAAAATTTTCTATTTTTTTCGGGCACGTTGATTGATAATCTGGTTAAGGTAATTGATAAATTCCTACCAATGCTTGTGATTTTTTCATCCACGAAAATCCAGGTATGTCTACGAATGTGGATATCTACTTTATATGGGAGACTGTAACCAAAACTTATCAGCCAATGTTATTTTAAGTTTTTTTATATAATTTTGAAATCAAAATTTTAGTATTAAAGTTTGATAGATTTAATAATGAAAATTATTAAAGAAAGAACAAAACAGGTACCCAACCAATTTGTTAAGCGTAATGCAAAAATTCTGAAGACTCTTCAACATGACCTTTTTTTAAAGTTGTTGAGACCCTCACCTCACACTTCCAAAATGTATGCTAAATAAAAAGTAAATTTTTATGCGTACACAAAAATTTATATTTTGAAAAATTTGAATCTCAAACAATAAACATTAAATGAAGTATAACAGGTATGATTTTTTTCACAATATATCTTTGGGGAGTGAGTAGAAATGAATAAATTTTTGTACTTTCAAGATGAAACATAATGGTTTTCTCGAGCCAGATGCATAACTTTTACCAGATTTTTCTTATTTATAAGACAAGTAAGACAAATGCGCAATATTTGCAAGACTTGAATTGTGATCAGACATACTGAAAAAGTAGCTGCATTACAGAATACCATCGAGTAAAAGAAAATCAATATAAAAAAAATTAAAATTAAATTCATTTAAATTAATTTAAAAAAAAAATAATAAAAAAATATTATATAAATTAATACATAATTATATTTATTTATTTATACATATTTGAGTGCCCCCTTCACAGCCTTTATAGGCCAATTACGAGGGGGCACTTTGCAGATAAATTTTACCAATATCACAATCTTAATTCTAAACTTAAATTAAGTCCCAATCCCTCCCTTTCAGTGCCAAACATCAATATTTTTATTATCAATAATTTTATTGAGAAGGAGAATAATTCTCTTGAATGGAGAGGCCGAATTTTTTAGTTTTTTAAAATTTTTTACCCAAAAGGTTTTATGTTTTCGAGAAGTGAGTCTTGGAATAATAATTTTTATTTCATTCATTAAGCCTGAGTCTGTGATTCTACTGTGAAGGATGTCATAAAGGAACATAGCCCCAATGTACCCCCTTCTGTTCTCTAAACTTTGAATCTCGTAGCCCTGAAGTAATTCTTTATATGATATATCGTGAGGGTAATATCGAAAGTCTCTATAATAAAGGTATTTTAAAATTTTTTTTGAATTTTCTCTATTTTTATAATATCTTTTTTGAAGTTGGGGAACCATATAAGAGTCGCAAATTCTAAATGAGATCGCACTAGAGAGGTGAAAAGGGTCCTGATAATTTCCGTCCTTTTGATTTTCGCCGAATTTCTAATCACGAAATATACCATTCTTTTAGCTTTCGCAGTTACTGTATTTATGTGTTCCTTAAAAGTGATTTTTTTATCGAAAATAACCCCAAGATCCCGAATTTTATCAAGTTTAGAGAGAGTTTTATTCATTATGGAATAAGTAGTGGGAAGCGGTCTTGTTTTCCGTGAATACGTAACTTGGTAGCATTTATCTATATTCAACAAGAGATCATTTTCAATGCTCCATCTTACAAGGCTATCAAGATCGGTTTGCAGTTTTCCCCTATCATCTTCATTCTCAACTGGCATAAATATTTTAACATCGTCTGCATACAGTAATATTTTTGCGGATTTTATTTCATACACTATATCATTGATAAATAAAAGAAACAGGAGAGGACCAATTAAAAATGAAATTATAAAATAAATTGATCTAACTTCAATATTAAAACCAAATACCCATTCATTGGTGAAGGGGAGAGGTTGAAAAGGGGCGTTAGTTGCATTCAGACTCATCCTCTTCTTACTGATTCAGAAATTATTCTATGAGTGTGGCTTGCAGCCCTAACCTACAGTACAGTGTTGAAAGAGTTTGTCATTTGTTTGTGTATTGAATTTTTTTTGTCTTTGCACCCCTCCTATAATCCTTTGGTGGTATCATTGTGATGCAGTCCTGCTCAAAGACCTATTTTAATTGAGGGAAGGAGGCGGAAACGATTGAAACTAATATTACACAAACATGCATAAATGATTGAAAACCCATATTAACCATCATTTTCAATGAGTGGGGCTGCATTACAATGACTCAGCTCGAGGAGCAAAAAAGCTGTACCAATGGAAATACTACGTATGCAAACATCCACTAATGAAGCGGAAACGATTGGCACCCCTTTTTACATGACACTCTGTGAGTGGGATTGTATTACAATGACCATGCTATAGAGTGGGAGAATGCACAAGCATGCACCAATGAAGCACAAACGTTTGAAACTCGTTTCAACCTCCATTGAAATGAGTTGGGATTACTTAAATGGGGCCTAATGAAGAATTTGATGAGAGTACATTCATGTAAATTTTCAGGAACTATTTGTTTGAATCACTGATTCAACAAAAAATAGTAAATTAATCGACCAAATTAAAGCTTTTTTGAAAAGCTAAGAAGTTATGACACTCGATAAAAACAATAAGAAATGTTTTAAAAATTTCACATTATTGAAAAAATTAAAAAATTTGAAATTAATGTTAATCGCTTTCCGAATGAATGAAAATTCGGATTTCATTTATAGAATGACGGACTGAATAAGCACCATATGGATGGTAATGTTATACCTGTAACGATAAATTAACTTGATTTTGTACACAAAGGGTATCTCTTTTGCAGTACGCTCTATCAATTACATATAAAAGAAAATGCTCATTCGGTGGAGCGCGACTGTGTTTTGTGGCTAGTCAATAATTGTTGGTATTTATTTTAGCTCATTGAATGCATGCAAAGCACAAGAGCGTTACAAACAGACTAATGAGATGCATTAAAAAGTAATTACTGGGCTTCCATCAAAAATACATCGGCTAGAATCGAAGGTAGTACGAGTATAACTTTATTGTGGCGAGGATTGTTTGTTTTGAACGATAGAATCATCGTGTTTCTATATGTAGGATGATTATAGGCGAAAAGGACTTTGTTCAACTTCGTAACTGTGTTGTGAAAATGAGAAGAAAATTTTCCCCAACCCCAAGAGACATTTATCCGGCTATGGATGGAATTGAAGGAGATTTTTTTCTTTTGCAAATGCGTATTAAAGTATTCCTCCGAGTACTTCATATTCTGAGTTATAATTCGCTTTACTATCGCACGATACCAGTTGATTCTCGAATTCTTTCGCTATATTTACAACACCGACGTCGAATAAAAATTAGGAATTTCACTCCCTAAATACTTCCCAGAGGCGAATTTTTTCGAATAAATGTGCACACTGTTTTAACGACTCGTTGGCACATTCCAAAATGCTTTCCCAGGCACGATGTTATGACTTCGAAGATATAATAAAGACTCGTGCTATTGATAAATCAAAACACATCGGGGTAACGCAAGAAACAAGGCCGTTTACTTAATCTAAATTGTAATTAATGCGGTCCGCAGAATCTTGAAAGTAAAAGGACCAACAGTTATCGCAAAACTAGTATACCATTATCGCCTATGAATATTTTATAAGTCGGAAACGCCAGCCCAAATGTAATTATTAATTTATATCGTAAAGGACGATTGGCGTCGGTCAACACGACCGAATGATATAAAAGATAGCGCACACGGATCTATCAACATTATCGTTCGCCATTGATACCACAGATACAGGCTTGGTATGGTTTAAGTGATAAAGAGTATTAGCCTTTTGAAAAGGAAATATCGGAATTAAGTTTAATTTACGACTACGCTTTGAGCAACTCTATCGCTTTCAAAATCCTAACGAGTTGAGTTTCGTATTCGTAGGACACTCGGTCGTATTAAAAAATCTGATCGAGTTTCGCAACTCGCGAATCTGGACGCGAGCAAACAAATCATATTTCTACATTAACGCCGCGTGATGTCAATACCACCACTAAATCATGTTCGAGCAAATACGGAACGTGATAAATAATCGCGCCAAGAAAACCACCCGAATACGCCGCATAAATCATACAAATAATAAAACTATTAGGCGACAACGGTTCCGTAAACAGAGCCCAAGTATCGGGTTTCGACGAGTGGCTAATAGACCAGAAAACATCTAAATGCGAAAGAAAGTCATCGATGACAAGCTCCACATAATGTGTTAACGCTAGCTCGCGAGGTGGCTGCGCTTTTCTGAATAATAAACGAATGCTGAAAGTTTATGGTGTGACTCTAGGGAGTCGATGGTTTTGCGGTAGGCATTACAACCGGATGAAGTTTACAGTTACGCTGAGAATTATTATGCCGATTCCTGGTTATTTATCATGAGATTCGAATGGGAACGAACGTATTCACTTTTTCCGCGTAAAATTGAAAAGATTTTATTATAAGGGTTAATGTTGTTTTAATTACCTCTTTTTTTTACCACGATCTTCTGTAAGTGTGAAAAAGCCCTATGAAAATGTTACTTTGGTTCGACTTGTATTAGTGCAAAATTTTCGGATTTCAAAAAGTCGTTCTTTGTATTTTACTGGGAAATTTCTCGTGAATCGCGAATCAGCTAAAAATTACCTTTTTCTTGCTTGACTTCGAACATATCTCCAACACTTACATATGACTCTTCAAGGAATAACCTTACTTGAATCATCTTCTTCTTCTTATCCGCCATCTCCGGTTTGGAGGTTAGCGAACCAATTAACCAAGATGACCTTCGATGCCGCCGCTCTAAACAATTCGATGGAGGAGCACCCCAACTTTTGAGTATTAATATAGTAATATGGAGAGATAAAAGCCATACTCTTATCATTACGCATCAAGGGACCTCATAGAAGGCGCTATATCAGATGCAAATTGTACACTTGATGTGCACCAACAAGGCACCAACGTCCCTTTACTAAAGGTCGGACGGAAACGGAAAGTGCTGATTGGTACTCATTCAACATTCCTCTTTCTCCGCTAATCTCTGACGTCACGCAGCAAACCTGAAAACCCGCCACAATGTACAATCTTACACGGTACTGCCCAGTAAGTGCACACCAAGTGCATAATTCATGGTTGGCGCTGCGCTATCTATCAAAACCCTGATGGAACTACACTTTTATCTCTCCATATTACTATATTAACCTTTGACTATATAGTATATGAACCCAGTTATAATGTAAAAACTATCGTCAGACATCCTACTGGGAAAGAACGCTTCTAATTGGTTAATCTATATTCTCTACGATAAAATCATCGCAATGTGGAGCTATTCTTGTACTACAATGTGAATCACAAATCAAAATTATGAACTAGTTATTTATACTTTAAGGTGTATTGATTTACTCTGGAGTTAAGGTGTATTTTTATTTTATTTCTTTACTGAAAGTTGTTTACTGATAACGAATTATCCAATCAGAAGCGCTCTTTCCCAATAGAATGTCTGACGAATGATTTATCTAAAACCACCTAATACCTAGCTGGGTCCATATGCTATATAGTCAAAGATATTAATACTCAAAGACCCCAACCATCTGCGCAGGTCTTTAAGCCAGAATTTTGTCGACGACCTACGGACCATTTTCCGGCAGTTTTCCCTTCGATAATAGTACGAAGAATTTTGTACCGGGGGCGTCTGATTATATGATCCAAATACGAGAGTTTCCTTGCTTTCATCGACTTCAACAGCACCGGGCATGCAATTCCTATCTTCTGTAATACTTCTTTATTTGTTATCTTTTGGGTCCACGGGATTTTAAGAATGCGACGGTACATATACATTTCGAAAGCATCAAGATGCTTTTCCAAGGCAGGGTCTAGCGTCCAACATTCGCAGCCATAGGAGACGATTGGAAAAACATAGCATTTTAACATCCGTATTCTTAGATCTACGTGTAACTCCCTCTGAGTGAAGAGGTTTTTCATATTTTTGAAGGTTGTTATGGCCTGTTCGATTCTTGAACGTATTTCTTTTTTCGATGCATAATCTTGGTCGAGGACTGTGCCAAGATATTTAAAGGAGCCAACCTGTTCCATTTCGGAACCATCAATACGTATACTGATATTTTTCGGTCCTTTCGCAAATAATATGACTTTAGTCTTGCCTACATTTATTGCGAGTCCAAATTCCTCGCTTTTTTCTACCACTTTATCAATCATTTTCTGTGATTCCTGCTGGCTGGAGGCAACTATTAAGCTGTCGTCAGCGTATCTTATATTATTTATCACTCTGCCATTCACTTTGATGCCGCCGTCGTTTTCATCAAGTGACTCCTCAAAAATTGTCTCTGCGTACAAATTGAAAAGAAGAGAAGACAGAATACAACCTTGACAAACTCCTTTGCGAATAGTCACTTCTTCTGATAGCTTATCTTCAATTCTAACGGTCGCTGTTTGGTTCCAATAAAACCGAGCTATAATCCGTGTATCTTGTCTATCAATACCCAGGGCTATCAATTTGTCTATGAGTTTCATATGATTCACGCAGTCAAATGCTTTGCGATAGTCAATAAAACAGGTGTATACGGGAACATTCATATCACGACATCTTTAGGGCTTCGCGCGTACCCATTCCGTTTCTAAAACCGAATTGCGTATCTCCTATGCATTCTTCACATTTTCTATATATTCTCGAATGAATAATTCTCAAGAATGTCTTAAGAGCGTGTGACATCAAGCTTATCATTCGATAATCATCGCATTTAGAAAAGTTCGTTTTTTTTGGGAGCGCGATAAACGTCGATTTTAGCCAGTCGCCAGGAATTTCTCCAGAGCAGTAAATACTATAAAAAGCATTCGTAATTTTCACCTGGCCAATTCCGTCTTCCTCGGCAATTAGTTTCAAGACTTCGGAGTATACTTTATCTGGACCGACAGCTTTGCCATCATGTTGTTTTTTGATTGCATGTATTACTTCTTGTTTAGTAATTGGAGGACCGTCTTCGCTACACTCAAGATATTCTTCTAGGGGTGATGAGGTGCTGGTATCATCAAAAAGACGCCTTACGTACTCCTTCCAGATCGCCAGTTTCCCTTCGATCTCACTCACTATTTTTCCATCATACGTTTTTATTAAGTTGGATCTTTTTTTAATGCGAAACGAAAAAAAAACTGGAAAGTAATAAAAATGGAATAAATTCATCTTCAATAAATCATTTTCGCGAACATATCATGAGTTCATGGCTCTTGGCATTTTTGAGCATTGATTTCAATTTTACACAATATTTTCTAATTTTTAGAGATCATATTGAATTTTGCATAACTTTTTCATGTTTTAAAATATTTTTCAATTGAGTATTTAACACAAACGATACCTATTGCAGAATTATTAGACTATCGCGAATGTTATGAATTTTCTACAATCAGGCATAAGATATGCAATTTATTCATAAAGACACTTTTTAAGAGTACCAACACAAATGGAGTACAAGAAAAAAGTTGAAATAAAGTTTAACTAGTACCGATATTGCGGAAAGAATACGTTGGGCTCATTCGTCTCTTTACATTCCAAACGAAAATTTCCTCAATTTCACGTGAAATTATCTTTGTCTCAATGTCAGTTACTAAATAAATGGAATAGTGATCTAGAACTTGAACGCATTCGATTACAACGCATAGCATAATATTAGGTTTGAATCATAATGAAACACGAAGCATTTGCGATGTTACCAAAATTTAAATTTAAACTTAATTGGAAAAAAATTCTAAAATCTCGAATTTTCTATCTATTCCAGCGCTGCTATACCGCGAAAATGGTAGCATTTTGAAACTATTTAAACGAACTCGAAGGATTTCCAAACATAATCTTCTAATTAAACGTCATGTTCATCCATTAATAACGATATTCTTTATACTATAAAAATTAAATATAAAGCAAAATAGAAAAATTTCATTTCCTGCGCACCATCTGCGTCGAGCTGTCTGCAACATCTGACTATACTTCGACTTGAAAACTGATGACACTTCGATAAGAAAATTAATTACTGTTACACTAGGCGTTCGTGAACGACGAACCGTGTGATATAAGAAATTAATCGATTTCTCTCCCTCAAACTGGTTGATATTATGTGAAAGGCCATTTCGAAAATAAAAGGAATTGAAAATTAAAGTATTTCCAAAGAAACTTCACAAGCATGAAAATATATTGAGTAAAAGTTGAAAGTGAAGTCTCAGTGAAAGAATAATTCGATGAAACATATAATTTTGGTATTTACAAAGTAATGAAAGCGAAGTTATGTGCATTTGAATTCAAAAATTAGGAACTAGTACTGGCTGCTGGATCATTATGAAAGACAAAGTAAGAAATGGATTTTGAGAAAGGGAAACGCAGAAACAAAAAAACAAAACACACCTCAAATAACCCTTCTTGGGGATCACGAGTTACTTTGCGGCAATATATCCATCAATAGTTGTGATTACGTTAGGCAGTAAAAAATTTATATTTTTTGTTTCAACATTAATTACAAAAAATCGCATAGGAAGAGATAAACATATAACTCATATAACAGCTCAAAGTCCTGAACTTGAAAACACAAGCCATATTGTAGCAATTTGAACAAATTAAAAACTGTATGGTATGAGATCTATGAGGATATTTGAATTTTAATACCATCGAACGAGGGTGCCGATAGTTTTTTGATTTTCAATTTTCATACATTTTGCAATAAATCTGAGTGCAGTCGAATACGTAAAAAGCGGCTAATTATGGGGGCCTAATTCCCACTCCGACTCCAGTACTGCTCGTACTGTACGGGAAAATCCATTAAAAAGCGAAAAGCGGCTACCTAGAAAACTAATGGCTCTTGAATGGAGACTGCATTAATAACGGTGACGAAGTGAATGCGAGGGCTTTTAACCGGCTTGTACGGACGGAGTACTAGTGGCTGGCCGGACAAGTGACAGAATTTGGTAAAGTTACTTGGTAATGAATACGGGGCCGTCAGCTTTCGCAATATTTCATAATGACACATGTCGACCGCTTTTCTATTATTGCTCTCTGCTCACGATGCGCGCTACACTGGTATCAATTAATCATACATATTTCATTTTCTTCGTTTACTATATGACGAGGTTTTTTTCGGGAGAACGAGGGTGTTGAGATTTCAGAAGGGAAAATCGGCATTTTTAATTCGTTTTTCTGGATGATAAAGATTTCAATTTTGTTTATTAAAATTAATCGCTAAGTTGGAATTTTTCGGCGAATACGTTTATCAAAATTATTTATGGGTTGACGCGCCACGTGCGTCACGAAAGTACCTCATCCGAGTACATTTTTCGTAGCCGATAAATTATGCATGGTTTAAAGCTTGTGTAGAAATAACTTTCGTTTAACTGCGTTGACAAGAATACCTACTATGCCAACAATGTTTTAACATATCAAGTTGTGTTTTCCTAAAACAAATCTATCTAGTTGTCTGTTTTCCATCAACGATTAACGAACAGTTTGCTGCCTAGATTCATCATATATTAATTTCACTATTGAATGTTGAATTAGCGACTTGTGTATGATTATACATTGGTAATTCGCTTATTAATAAAATGGTTGCGCTGACACAACTCGTTTTAAATAATATCGTGTCCACGAAAAAAGTTGAGATCTTTGCAGTGATGATGTTTACCGCGTGAGATTACTTTTTATTCGAATGTTGTCATGCGAAGTTTGTACTTTAGTTATTATGGGCGATGCTGGAAAGAACATTGAAATATTAAGGCTAAGTATAGTTTAGATGATCTTGAAAATTCATCTTGCCAGACAGACCTGTGTTATTACAGAGATGTAGAGATTACGAAAAGAATTTTTCAATTAAATGAAGATGAACATCTAAACCACATTGATTGTATTCGAGCTAATAACTATTAATTGCCGCTTTCAGTGTATAATACCTCGTAAAAAGGGCAACTATGCCTTATTAAGCACCACCAACTAATATTCTGATTTTAAGAGCCAGTTATAATGGCACTGACTGGGTCAGTGAAATTTTCACGGAATGGCTAGAACTACCCAAAAAATCCCCATTACTTCAAAGTGATAACAGAGTAACATGAACAAACAAATGTTTGACACTGTAGAAATTCACTGAAAAGTTAAAATATTTCAACTTTTCGCTGAAACCCAGTGAATCTTTCATTGCCTGATTCACTGGCTATTATAAACGGTTCCATAAAAAAACACAGGTTCAACTTTTTTTGTGAAAAATTCAGTGCCATTATAACCGACGCTTTACAATAACTGCCAACATTTCATAAAAACCATCTCGTTCATGACAAACGCATATTGGAGTCTATTTGACGTTCATAGTACAGTCAAACGTCTACATATTTTTATATTGAACTATGTTTTTGTGAGTTAAGTTATGATATTGGTACGATATTTAAACTTGAGTTGAATAAATTGAAGGAATTGATTAGGTATAATATTCTAAAACCCTCTCAAGCTATCATTCTAATATACCTACCATTAATATTGGCATGGATATAATATCATATTGCTATAACATCATAGGGATTCCACTTAAGTACATGCAAATGTACTTACATTTCGTTTAAAACAACTAATGGCCTGCCTTAAGGTATCATAATGATAGATGGGTATATTATATGAAATCATATCATTCAGATGGGCTTAAATAAAATCTTTTCATAATTTGTAAATTTTTCGATTTTTTGTTCTCTGTACAGTATACATAGAGCCCATGATTTCATTTTAATATTGAAAATACCCACTTCTTGATGCCATGGTGACATATTTTTTGATAATGATCATTATTTTGATACTCCTGAAATCAATATGTGATGAAGATGGTGAAATAGAAATCTAGTATCATCTTATGGCACGCTTTGCTAATAGGGTTGATCTAAAGAATCAATTAGACAATACAACATCCATTATTTTTTGATTTACCTAAATTCTTTCCTTCAATTACTTATAGTAAAGCTCGATGGGCTTAGTTTCTTTCATCTATAGATATGGTCATTAAAGAAATCCCGCATTTATGCGATTACAATGCCAAGAAAATCACAGTTCTTGCTAAAAAGCGAAAAAAAATACTGATGGAAAAAATCACGTGATGTCGAGCATTGAGTTTGGTTGGGATCAGATTTGCACGTGTGTTGAAATAAAAAACCCATGTATCGTGGAATGTGCTGGTTTATTAATGAGAAAAACGTATCGTTGTAATAATATAAAATCAGTAACAAAACAAGACGCATTTTGCTGCGTACTTCCCCTCAGTGAAGGTCAATCTCGGACATGCTTCAACTGCTCGTATTGGCACTCACTAGACTGATTAAAAAATAGAAAAGACGATCACAAATGTTTCGATGAGAGCGTTATGCAGTTCTAAATGGTACTGATATCTGATAATTTAGCGTTGAGCCAGGCGATGTGACCTAGCACGATAGCACGATCTTGGGAATCCCAGCATTAGCCGTTCACTTCTCCTGGTCCAACACACGTCAGTTGACACTACAACCAAGCTAAAATCAGCAGTAGATTGAGCTGAAAGATATTTAAACTTTCTAAACTTTTTAATGGGACTACTTATCATCAACATGATCTACTCTTTTGAATCTAAACATGAATCAATAAGTATTGTTGATTTATTAAAAACATCTTTGTGCTACAATTACTTACCAAATTGAATTAGATACTTCATAGTGTTCAAATGTTTGTTCTTGTCGCCTTGTAGTAAATTTCATTTTATAGATGCCAAAGTTGAAGATTTTACAAAATATCAAACAATTATCATTCACAATGTTAACTTCATTTTAATACAAGAATAACAAATTGAACAAAATAGTTAAATCGATCTAATCATTCAAACTCCTTACAATAATTATTATTGTCAACTTGGCTTTGCAAGGAGAACGTGAAATAATTATGTAATACCTGTGTCACGACTAATACAATTGAACCAACTGGAAAGTAAGCAGTGAATTTATAAGGTTGTTATTTGTTATCAGCTTATCACTAAATGCAGTGATGCAAGAGTTTCAACTTGAAATCAGACAAATAAACTGGTTTGCTGTTTAAATATTAAAATTAAAAAATCTTCCAGGAAATTTACTGTCCGTTAATGTACTCGAATTCATTATTCGACGCGTTGACAGTTAACACCAATAAGCGAAAAAATGCCCCTTTTGTACTTTTTATGAAACATTACACTGTTGCATTCGCATGGTGGGAATAGTGTAGTATGTTGGCTATAGAGTATTTATAATGACTGTCTATGTTCTAATTGGTCATACGTCACGCCTGTAACAACCAATCAGCGAGTTGGAATGTGGTAAATTCACCTCCAGTAATGACTTGTAAAATAAAAACACAAATCAGCTGATGATTCAAATCACAAACGAATTTTAGTCGTTCACTGAAAACTGAACGATATTATTTAGGAAAGTAGAAATGAAACTACCTACATTTTATCTCATTCAAGCGTTATGATTGGTCATTACGCACGTAACATATGACCAATTAGAACATAGACCAGTTATTATAAATGCTCTATTGGCGAATTAGATTGTTGCGCAAACAGTGTAAAAAGTCTTTTCATAATCAGTTCATTTATACATAAGTATACTGTATTTATGTTCTCCACTGACAAAGACATAATAAAGCTAAGAAGTCTTTCCATTGAAATGTCTGAAAATGTACACATTTTGATATCATGTTTTTGTCAATTTTTGTGGGCATATTGTGATAGTGATAAATAGTGATATCTTCTTCGCATCGAGGCATGACATAAAGACTGTTTGACTAACAATATTGTCACTCCGGCTAATCTACTTGGATCATTATTTTGAATGTAAGTATTTCTTTCGAAAGATTTTTGTTTAATATGCTTTTAATTACCCGAGGTAAGATTTGAAAGATTCAGTTTCCACTTTCAAAGAGAACTTAACTAAGGAACATATAGTAACGTGTCGAGCAATTTCCATTCCATAGAATGAAATGTATTTTAAAAAAACTGCTACCATAATCATATCCCGCTGGCGTTGATATCGCAATAATTTAAACAAGAAATTCGGAATATTTGCGGTACTGATTAAAGTTTTGAATTAATCCTTCGTGGTAGGAAACACAATATGAGATTACGAGGTACTTCTGGTAAGATATTAAAGCCAGATTTTTCAAGCCTAAGATGTAATATCTACCTCCCTTTCGAAAATTATTCACCGGAAGTTGACCAATAAGTTGAACTTAGGAACATCAAACATACAAAGACAGCGAAAAATGGTAGGAAATGAAAGAGTGACCGTAGAGTACACGGATTTCCTTCTATAAAAAGGAAATGTATCATGTTTAGGTCGAAAACAGAACGAACATTTGTATTTAATTATGAAGGGTGCTAGTGCAACATGTTTTGTCATCTCTTACTGGTTGACTACAAGTAAAATCAACCCTTTTCAAAGATTGCGGTAACGAAATTATAATTTAACTGGAAGCAGCCACGATGTCAGTATTAAATGAAATTTCTTCCCAAAACTTCGCTACATAGGTATATGTGTGGTTAACTACGTAGTTTCGCAATTTGTTCTATATGAGTGTAGTGTTATTCACAATTTGCCAGCGGTCGCGACACCCAAACTTTTGAATTAGCTATGAGTAATTTGTAAAAAAACGGAAGCTATTGAGAAGTGATTTATCGAGATTTGAAGCACAAATTAGAGGATGCTTTGATGTTATTTTCATTTAGCGGGAATTGTCTGCACAAAACTTCTCTTTTAGCTGTCTTGGAGCTCAAATAGAAATTAATTTTGCTATCAAGAAAGTAAATAGTATCAGCTAGAAAGTGAATTAGAGATCCTTGAATATTTTCAACGTCAAAGTAATCCGCAACGTAATCGATTATCGAAATTGTATGGTTGAATTAAAAACGGAAACTTTATTTTGTAAGCGGTTTTACCATGATTAAAAGCTGGATGGAAACTGGACAAGTTGTTTTAGTTTCTTTTTTTGAGCTAACACTGGTTGAAAACTATTGAAGTATTCAATTATAAGTATTTCACCTGACGCAAGAGGGTATTTTAAATTGAAACGTATCGACGTATTGCAGCTCTGCTAGGCATAGTCTTAAGATTTGAGTCTTATTAAAGCAAAACTTTATTCGCATTTGCGAACTTTAATCAGTTTTAGCCTTTGTGTGACGTTTTGCGATTTCAATTTTCTGGTTTAAGGCACACAATAATTACTTCAAGTGAATTTTATTATGTAGGTATATCGCTTTGAGGTGGAAGCTATAGACTCGATTTGAAGCTGCAAAGAACACCATACAATTTATACGTATTTTTTACGTCAAAAGTACCACGATTTCAATGTTGTCTATAGTTAAGGACGGTGTTGAAGTTGGTATTAGAAATATCCATTAATTTCCCTCGCGACTTATCAACTTAAACTTTCAAAAGAATGAGGCAAGTGGATTTCATTTTTCATTTTTTCCTTATACCTACATGTTTTTGTATACGAGTGTACTTTGCGGTTACAATATGTCGATTTAGGTATTTTAGGCGAGTTCCTTTCGAATATATTTTTATGGTTTGTGAGATGACATTTGTATACAAACTGACCCAGAGATTCTATGTAGGTAAATATGATAGGAACTTCTGTATGGCATTCAGTTTTACGAATATGAATGTCACAAACGTACCAACTTATGATATTAATGGCCTACGCTTGCACAGGTACCTAAGTAACGGACGTAGAAATTCTATCCTAAAATGATATTGAGATGAAAAAACTAGTAATTTTCGTAATGATATCCCACTGTAGTGGCGTCCATAAAACTAGACTGCTATGTTCTTCAGTATGAATAACAATTAGAGTAGAAGGTAAAAGTAAAAAGTAAAAGTATTTGCTCCATTCTGTAAGAGAAAATGAAGTACGATGACAACAGTCTGGGAACAACTACATTCTCTTTTCGTATGAATGTTGCGTTTTGCTTCGCCTTATTTACATGTTTCAAAAGGTGCGGATTTACGTTTTTCTACATTGCCAGTTATTGGACTTATTTGGGTGAGTTTTTCTCACCGAGTATAGATTGGAAGTCGTTTATATTAGCCCGCCATTGGTAGTATGGAACCAGGATTGGAGACTAATACCAACATATAGCTTAGCTCGCGAGTAGTTACAGTAGTTACTTGCACACTGTCTCAGTCCCCTTATATGTTCATCGTATGCAACTGTTTGTGCATGGAAGTACAACATACAATATTTTTTTAAATTTAAATGGAACTACTGATTTAAGTGTCTATGATGATAAAAAAAAATTGCAAAAGAATTTGTGGCATACACTTTTTGCCTATCTTCATTTTTGAAGGAGCTACAGTGACTTGAAATTTTTCCAAAATTCCATTTTTTTATAATTTGATTAAAATTGTTCATTCAAGTAGGTACCTAGGATGGTAGAAAACATGTATTAAAAATTGTAGTAAACACTTTTTGCCTATCTACATGTTTGAAGGGGCTAACAATAATTTCAAATCTCACCATGATTTTTTTTTAATGTGACTGAAATCATGAAAAAATTAAGATTCAAATATGTACGTTTTGCTTACCTTCAGAATTGAAGGTGTTTCAGCAATTCCTGTCACTATACGGATTCGGTACTACTTTAATTTTCCATCTTTATATTTTAATTTTGCGTGAAAAAATTGTTATATGTAGGTTTTACAATGGCTTTGATTCTGTCTATTATTTCTCATTCAATGCTCAGCCCTTCTTCGAAATGTCTAATCATGAGTAATAAAAAATCATGGGGAAATTTGAAATTATTGTAGCCCCTTCAAAAATAAAGATAGGCAAAAAGTGTTTTCTACAGTTTTTAATGTATTTTTTCTACCATCCTAGGCACCTACTTGAATGAACGATTTTAATCAAATTCTAAAAAATGGAATTTTGGAAAAATTTTAAATCATCGTAGCTCCTTCAAAAATGAAGATAGGCAAAAAGTGTATACCACAAACTTTTTGCAATTTTTTTTTTTTTCTATCATCATAGATACTTAAATCAGTAGTTTCATTTAAATTTAAAAAAAATATTATGTTATACTTCCATACGATGAGCACATAAGGGGATTGAAACTATGCACAAGTAACTACTCGCTAGCTAAGCTATATGTACTAGTCTCCAATCCTGGTTCCGTACTACCTATGGCGGGTTATAATTAGCTTAATCTGCACGCTTTGATACCTTCTCACAGGGGGATGTCTTGACGAAGGCATCAGGTAACTCGCTAATCACTATACAGGGTAGACGTTATCTTACTCAGGCGATAATGCGAATTCGGCTGCAGTTTGGCACTTGATCGAGTCTTTGGACAACAAATTAAGTTTGCCACTAGCTTTAGGACTAGCACTTTTGGGTCAATCTACAGGTGGTATGCGGGCTAGGTTTGTTGATCCTAGAAGTTGGTGCCAGTTTGGACATTGGGCTAGGAAATAGGTATGCTTTGCTTATATACACAAATGATGTTGGCATTTAGAGTTTCGATGTAAGTACTTAAGCGCGATCACATTTCTATGTTTTAGATATTGAGGCCAATTTGAGCGGTCGTCGTTCAGTAATCCGTCCCAAAATTAGCTTAAGCCTACGTTATTTTATTTCGTTTTATTTGTTCACGTAATTTTACTTATATAAATTTTTATTTTTTCTTCTCCCTTTCCTTTGCAAAAAAAAAAAAGCACATTTTACAATTCATTAAGAATAACTTACGTCAACATCCCTGACTGCTTCGTCATAAAATCGTGAGTAATGTGCTTTTGAAATGAGAAATTATTTCAAAATTGTAAAGCATCGATAAGTTGAGGAAGAGTGAAACGACTAAAGAACAAGTAGAATAAGTGCTTCTTGGGAATTGACTAGATTTTGAAGTAAATCCATACATTCGTTGCTTACTTCATTATCAAATTCATTTAGAGGAAATATTTCTTCTGTTTGAAGGAGGGATATTTACTTTTTGACTCGAAAAAAAAAATGAGCACGATTAAAGCTTTAGACTTTCAACAGTAAAAGCAAAAAAATAATTTTCTTTTTAATTACCTACCTTAGCAACTGAAGTCGTAATACGTAAAAAAAAATATCAGTAAAAGTGTATGAAATTAAAATACTAACGAGGATAGCAAAAACAAAAAGGAAAGTAAAAATTTTGATAATTGAGGGTTAAAAAAAAAGTCAGATAGTAAAGTGAAAAATATCAGTTGGCCAGAAAATTGTAAAAAATAGTTCCATAATCTTTGTCGTCGCGGCTAATGTTTTTAATGGCCATTACTCTTGAAAAGAGGATTTTACTTAAAAAAATTATTCGTTATAACCGTCTAAGTAAAATATATTTCTGCACGCTATACTATTATCCGACGAATGTACCTTCTCTTAACTACCAATGCTTTCAAAAAATTACCGAGTTTTTCCGTTCAATAAAATATGACCCGAAGGTAATATTTTTCAAGTTGTCACCGAGGTCTTGGAACTGTTTAGATTCTGTTTCTGGTCCGGCAGCATTAGATAGGTGCTGGAAAGGAAGGTACACGGTGTAACCCCATTTAAATACAACTAACACAAAATCTCAATTAGAGTAATCGAATACAGCGGCTTGTACGCGGAATAATGAAAACCGCGAATGGTACGTGCAGCAACTGCATCATTAGGTATTGAATGCACTTTGGTGGCCGTTAATGAAAGCTGTATCGCTTGATTGGACGAACGAAGAGCGACGTACGCGAATGAAAAATGTAGTGTGCATACAGCGAGACGAGTTAGGCGGATAAAAATACGACACATACAAGCAAAACCGTTCGAGTGTTATTAAAACATTTCGCTTAAATCTGGCTAAATGTTAACAATATGGTCGACGAAGCCAGCGTGCGCGTGTCGTCGCCGGCTAAAAAGCTTTAAAAGATTTCCCGTACAGCAGCAGCGACTAGCGCGGGTACGTAAAACATAGTCATTTGGAATTAAACTAAAGTGGACACAGTTCAACTTTTTAATTCCGCTCTGTCATTTCAGCCTTTTGTACGCTTTTGTATTTTAACAACTTTCAAAACACAATAAATCATAGTCTCGTTTCGACTCTTAAACTGTTTAAAAATACTTTGGCATTAAGGCAGCGAAAAAAGCCATTCCGGAAATATAATCGTTTTCTGCATCCAATTCAAAAATTTATCGTCAATGGAGCTCGATAAATATTTTTCCGAGTATTATTTATCTTTGATAAAATATCGTCGATAAAAGTATGGGATTTTTTCGTCGAATTATTATTTATGAAATGGTGAAAAAAAATGTTTTTTGTTTTTTTTTCGGCCGAAGTTTTAAAAAATTTTGTGATGAAGTTAAACTCGTTGAAAATAAAAAAGTTTATATTCACTTCGAAGTTTTACCGCGTATGCGTTTGTTCTGTATAAGGAAACTATTTTCTCGACTTTTTACCGCGTAGGCTTTCTTTTTTTTTCTTTTCATTGTTTTCGTTCATTTGGGCAAGTTTTTGATAAGATGACAGCTGAGAGGTTTTCTCGTATTTTTTTCCAGTTTAACAGGTATTTAACCAGCGCTTAAAGTGTCCGATGAGGGTAGGTAATCTAAAGTGTGTCGAGTTTTTCCGCTATTTAATTGTTCTAAGAAAATATTTTTTTCAAGCAAAATAATTACTGAAAATTTCGCAATCCCAGAGAGTATTCAATGAAACAACGCCCTTCAGGGTTGGTCATAAAGTCGAAGAATACTACCGGTGCAAAAAAAAGTTACTTTTTTAAAATGTTGAAGACATAGGCATGAAGCAATATGTGATATCGATTAATGAGGAATAAAAGTTATACAATCGTACTATTATTTTTAGGTGATGTAATTCAATAACTTCTTTTTTCAGATACCTAAAATATAAGAGAATCCAATTTAAAAAAAAAAAAAAAAAAAAAAAAAAAAAAAACGTAAATAGTCATGCTGAATTATAGGAGCTGAATTTCTTCCTTTGACTAAATTTTTGGTAGAGACTTGCTCCTCAATGCATGATAATTTTGATAATTATTTTGCATCAGTTTACCTTACTAATTTCAGCTTTCAATTCAAAATCTTTGACTATATAGACATGGACCACTCGAACTGTAGAAACGTAGTCACCCAATATAACGCAACTAAATGGAGGTAGCGTTTCTGATACTTTCAAAAGTATCGATATTTCTGAGTATTGATACTTCAAAAGTATCGATATCTGGTATCACTGGTATCGTAGTGAAAAAGTATTGACACCAAAGTATCGATACCAATTCTTGACATTTTAATCAGGGCTGCAAAACCAACAGAATATTGGTTCTGATTCTGGTTCCCAAATATTGGTTCTGGTTTTGGTTCTAGTTCTGGTTCTATGATATCGTTCCGGTTCCATCAGTTCCAAAAAAAAACATGTGTGACCCATCAAAATACTCCATTTTCCAAACATAATCAGGAGGAACTCAGAGGAAGTATCGAAACCAAAATTTGTAGAGTATTGAAAAATGGTCATGTAAATTGTAATGAAAAATGAAAATACTCCATGTAATTATTGGTATCCTTTATTTTTAATTTTTTATTCATTTTTATTATTTTATACCTAGGTAATTAATAACATGAACAATCATGGTAGTTATTGTCGCTTGCATGTGTTTTACATAACTAGTTATGCATTTGCATTGTTCCCTGCTATGAAAAAACTTTGATGGATGAAAAAATTAAGAAAACTTTTATCGTTTAGTACGAACACTTCCACAACCCATATACCATGCGTCTAAGTGATTCGGGTACAATCAGCAAAAAAAAATCTCCATTGCAATTATTTAAAATTGTTTTTTTCGAATGCAAAGTAATTGTAATGCAGCTGAAATGAGTTTATCAGTCTTAGAATTCATTAAAATAATTTTAAAAATCATTTCTGATTTAGAAATTCTTGTTTAGCTGTTATTATGTTATCAACAAACTGAGATTTTTGCACTGATAGTACCCGAATCACTTGCACGCACGGTATACACAAACATACTCATATTCATCATAGAATGATTCGTTTTCGATTTCTTTTAAAGGAATTTTTGATTTAAAGATCAAAAGAAGCAAAACATGATAAAATAGAAGTATCGATACTCGGAAAAAAGGTATCAATTTTCCTTAATATCGATACTCGGAGTATCACGGAAGTATGGATACTTGATATCGATACGGTATCAGAAACACTAAATGGAGGTCGCATTTTCAAAAACGCATCTGCGCATAACAATTGGGTCATTCGAAACGTCGTGTTTCTCTATAAGGAAGGAAGGCAGGGTAAAGTGGGACGAAAGTGGAAGGCATTTTAGGTAAGGAACGTCAGTTCACGCATGCGCAGACTCATTTTTGGAATTGCGACGTTCATTTATATTGGCTGAATATCATAACGTTGCGCTAACTGGAGTTCGAGCGGTCCATATCTACTATATAATTGAGGAGGGTAAAACTTTGTCCGAGGTAAAGTCGAGATACACGCAACGATGAAAGTTGCGAGTGGTTTCATGTGATAGGGCTGGACGAGGAGATCATTCGTAACGCCTCAGGCAACTCACAAAAAGCTCCATGATGCTCGAAAAAAAGCTTTAAAGAAACGTCCGGTAAATGGGCCGAAGAAGTTGTACACATATCTATCAAGCTCGACCAAACGTCATTCCACAACCCCGAAGAGTAGTTAATAAATTATCCACCAGGATCTCCCTATGATGTGCGCAATTTTTAAATTTTGGACTTGGAACGTGAGATTGTGTGACCTCACGTTTCATTGAACCAGCTCACCTTTCAATATGGTAGAGTCTTCAAATCATTGTATTTCAGACCATTTGTAATCATCTGGCAAATGTCCATTTTTTTTCTCGAATATTAGCTCAGGTCGGTATTTATGAAATTTGCTCAAAATTTGGTGAGAGACTTTTTTGAAAATACAAAAAAATGAAATAGCGGATCATTCAAATTTTGAGGGCCTGGAGAAGAGGCAAATGGCTAAACTTTTTCGTTTTTAATCTCGTATAAACGAGTGACTCGCCGACACCAACATATCTAAATTTCAGCTTCATAAATGCATATAAAGGGGAGTTGGAGCAAAAGAAAAAATTTTTGAGGCAATTTTGAACTATGAAGTTTCTTAAATCTCCCATATATCTCATTACCAAATAAACTTAGAAAGGCCAAACTTCGTGTATGGGATTAGTTGGTGACCAGAATATGACCTCTTAAATTTGGGTCAAAAAAGATCAAAAATTATGAATCGTAAAAATTTGAAGATAATTTGAGGTGTCATTAAGTAGTTATAATTTGAAAAATATGTGTTCATATTTGCGTGACAAGAGATACTACTCGTACAATTGTTCTGAATTCAACTTCTTAACTGGTTTTAGAGAGAAATTTCACATTTATATGACCTGGCACCTATTCTTCTAGCTTTTAATACGAAGATGTTTTGAGTTATCTCTATCATGCACTAGATCTCTGAATGATTGTAGCATCGATTCATGTACAGTATAGAGCAGGGACTTCGGGCTATGAAGTATTGGTCGGAATTTAAAAACATTAAATCTTCAGCCCTTCCTGGATTCTCCTTTCTAAAAAAAAATAATGCTGCGATAGCTGAAGAACTTGGCTAAAAATTATTTATAATGTCTCGGGAAAGTAACCCAATGATGTAACACAGATAAACAGTCTCAACGTAAAAATTAATTTCTATTCGATACTATTGCCATTTTTTAATTTCAACGGCGACGAAAAAGAAATTTAATCCTTCGAATAAAGCGCGTAGGCTGATTATTTTTTCACCTAAATTTACTCTTTTCAGCATGAATTTCGGTTACCGCAGAAATAAAAGAGGTCGATATCGACAAGAAGTATTTTTCAACGATAGAACGTTGGCGGCTCTTGGTTACATAGATTTCATTTTAAACTTGTTATAATACGTTTTAGTTAATCCGCGCGAAGAGAAAATTTCTATAATGGAATTTCAAATACAAAGCTATTTTTAATTAGTTACAAGCTACGTGAATGGTACGCTCAGCTCTTGGTAGCAATTTCCTCGCAGCAAATGCTACATTTCCTAATACGTATCATCCGCCCGCCATGTCTACAGGCGGAAGTAATAATTCGTAAAAATAACTGAAATACTTAAACGGGATTTAATATTTTTCGTTGCAAATAAAATTCATATTCGAAAAGAAGAATGCGAAATATTAGGTATCAGGAGGATTTGACGTGACTTTAGATGAGTGAAATTTTCGATATTAAATAATAGATGTAACTTCATGCGGATAGTGGGGATTTGGCAACGTTTAGAGAACGAATGGCGTCCGCGCGAAATGAAGATTGATTGAAATTTTTTACACACAGATTATTGGTTCGAATTCCGTTTCAGTTTAATGCGGAGGTGGCGTCGAGGAGCAGTCAATGTGTCAAAGGAACATTTCGATATTTAGCCCCTTCAATATGTCTGCTAGATTCGACGTAAACATGAAATCGAGAAAGATAACCATGTAGGCGAACGAGCATGGAGGAAGGAACACGCTTCATAATTTAGGGCTACTTAGGAAGATAATTAAATTTAATTGGTCGTTATTTTCATCCCGATGAATTCCATCGCTTGTTTAACCGTTTATAGTTTGGTTTTCGATGCATCCCACACATATTTTATTTGTGAAATAAAATCCACAAATAAATGGAACTTAATAGGTATATTCTTGAAAATGAAACCAAATGAAAAACGAGGATTTATCAAAAAGTCTCAAAACACGCAATAAACTCGTTATAAAGATATCATACATCAGGTGACCCGTGAGCCAATTAAAATTAATACCCAAATTTTGAGCATCACGATGATACCTCCAGCTACACAAATCTGCCAGTTCCCGGCCATAGCTTGTTTATGGTTTGGTGAAATTAAACTTGACTATAATAAAGAACTTTCGGAGCCTGTTCTTCGTTAACAATAGCAAAGAGTGTATGGATAGTACATAATGAAAATCAAAACGCTAATCTGAATTTTAATATGCGGGCGTGTATAATCGGTGGCGAATCGCATTATCAATATCATGAGGGTACTCTTTGTGTTACCGTAGCATTACGCTTTGTCCATTATGAATGAACGCATTAGTCGAGGCTTTAGCTTTACCCGGTATTATCATCGGGTTCGAAACTGAACAACCAAATTATCTGTTGAAGTGTTGAAAAATTTTCCCTCCTAAAGTGATTTGACGCGAAACATGAGCAGTAAACGGAATCACATTTTTCGTATATCGTTACATATCTGCGCTAAGCTTTTCAATCTAATTGGTTGGTTTATACAAAGCTGTAGGTGTTGAATATTTAAGTATATCTACAGTTGAAATTTTTATATCGCATGGAGTATCGAAGCGTCGCATGAATTGCAGCATGATATTTCTTCCTCTTTCGTTAAGGATCTATTATATACAGCATACAGTATTATAGGTAGGTATGTAAGATATTTTTTCTGAGTTTTTAACTTGAAAAAGCTGGTTGCTATTTTTTGGTATATACAGGGTGTTCAGGGAGTGGTTAATCAAACTTTGCCTAATAAGTAGTATGCAATGAGGCGAGTCAAAAATTAAAAAAAAAAAATGTAAGCAGCCATGCCACATTACTGGAGCTGAGTTTTCAACTGAGGCTCTTCATGTCTATAAGCCACACCCAATACCAGGTCTAAAAAACCATACCCTATCCCTTCCAAAACCACTTAAGAAGGTAAACTTAGAATAAATTTAGTCTTTCTAGTCATGTAATATTCATATGTACACATATTACTCAAATTATAAATACTTGAGGCTCCTCAGATTATCTTCAAATTGTCAAGATCCGCCATTTTGGATCCATTTTGACCCAAATTGAAGAGGTAATATTAAGCTCATCAAATAACCCTACACACAAAGTTTGACCATTCCAGGCCGATTTGGCGATGAGATATGGAAGATTCATGAAATTTCCTGCAGCAATTTCCCCTCCAAAAGCCCTTTTTTGCTCCAACTCCCTTCCAAAATCACTGAGGAAGCTAAAATCAAAATACGTTTGTCACTTGGGCTCATTTTATCATATGACACAGCAATAAAAAATTTTCGACCCCTCCTGTATCCCCACAACTATTTTAGGTTGATAACCCCGCCTTCTCCCTTTCAACATCATGTATGGAAGTGAATTCGGGATATAGTATACAACTTATCCCCAGTAACTATATGAATTCAGATTAAGTACATTTTTACCAACTTGAGGCTCCTCAAGCTCTACTCAAAATTTTTATAATCCGCCATTTTGAATCCATTTTGATCCAAATTCAAGAGGTCATATTCTGGTTACCAACTAACCTCACACACAAAATTCTACTTCTTTAACTTGATTTGGTGGGGAGATATGGAAGATTCAAGAAATTTCATGACTCAAAACGTCCTCAAAAAGCCGTTTTTTGATCTAACTCCTCTCAATATGGACTTAGGAAGCTGAAATTTGGATATGTTAGTATCCGTGACTCACTCTTTCATATGAAATCAAAAACGAAAAATTTGAGCCCCCCTCAAAATTTGAGTGATCCGCCATTTTGAAATTTTTCGAAAAAGAAAGTACTTTTGCGTATTTCTAGAAAAGTCCTTTACCAAATTTTGAGCGAATTTTACGAATACTTGCTGACGCTACGCTTGGGGGAAAAATGTATATACCAAAAAGGTGGACATTTGCCAGATGATAACAAATAGTCTGAAGCGCAAAGATTTGAAGACCACACCCTCCCTCGGCTCCCCTTCCCATATTAGGTAGGCCGTAACAGCTATCGTTTTTAAGTTAAAAACTCAGTTAATGAAATACAAAATACTTAACTTGAAAGTATATGTGGAAACGATGCATTTTGAGAATTTTTTTGAGAGCACACGGCGTATACAACGTATATCCTATGGGAATTCCACTGGTTCCTAATACAGTGCTGAGAATTTTCTTTCAGATTTTAATGTACAATTCAATCATTTTCCTTACATTCGAAGTAAAGACAATTATTTGCGTGGGCATTCAGAGTAAATACTGGAAAGAAACCTAATACAGTAATCCTCCATTCTTGTGTACTGTCATGCCATCATCACCCACTCTAATTTTAAAAAAACCGGGGTTCGATGATAAACCCTGAGTGAAGAAATCGCGGCAACGCAGCTTCTTTAATCCTTATCGAAAGAATAGAGATGTTAATTTAAAATCAAACCGTTGTTTCACGCCAACTCACATACCCGAGCGCACTTATTATTCTACTTTTATAATACGTAGCTAAAAAAGTGTTCACCCAGTCACGCCTAATAAAGTTTTCCATTCATCGCCAAAAAAATGATGTGTAAAATTTAACATTCTGTCGTGTTTTATATCATAATTTTCTCATCTACTTGGATGGTATTTTTTACGCGTCGAAATTTCATATCCGTAATCTCATAAATTGATTTCGCTTCCAAAGCATCCTTCTTATATAGTCGGTAGTTTTAATTAAAAAATTGTATCGTTTAATTTCCGACTCGAAGAAATGTGAAAAAAAAAACTCATCTTTCGATACACGTTACTCAGGCGTATGCATGATAGGAGAAATTAGGTATATCTGAGAAGAGATAGTATAAGGAAGCGTATACATATAGTTTGTAAATGGTAAAAGCGATTGCGTTCATCCTGAAAATTCAATATTAGCTGTTTGTAGGCTTCTGTTAAATTTAACCTTCTCATTGGTTTCGTTCGGTAGAGCGATTCTTCTTTTTAGAATTATGGTTTAACTTGATCAAAGCGAAACTTTCACCAATTAATGTTTACCTTCGATGAAAAAATTAATTAAATAAATGAGATTTTTCAACCTCGCAATGGCCATACTTTAGCTATCGAAAGTGAAACTTACTTTTTCGGATAAAGGTGAAGTTTTATTAATATCGAATACTGTTTTATAAATTGGTGAGTAAAGAAAATACCCCGAAAGATGTTGGTAAAGTCTTGTTGAAATCGAAGTTTCATAGAGTTGTCGAAAAGTTGTGAATTAAAGAGGAAAATTACCCATACTTTTCAGATTTTAAATTAGGTAAAATTGTCTTTCATAATAGTTGAATGTTTAATTACTAAAATCACTTTGAACTGATTTTTAAAGTATTCAGAGTGAGATAAGTTTTTAATTTTAGAAACGCTCAACACTACGTAAATAAATTCATTACCTATCTATCTTTCATCTTCACCTTTATATTTTTGGAAAAATTATTCTGTATTCAATTTTGTTTTGGGACTTTTTGAGTTCTTGTTTGGTTTAAAACATTGCTAGTTGCTACATATTCTAGTTGTAGTTTTACTTTTAAGAATACCTTAGGGTTTTGGACAAATTCAGGTTTAATTATAAGTTCTTGCATCCAAAAATGTTGACTAGTCTTCATTTCAGTTTCCTTTTTCCCCCTAATGGTGAGATATATGTTAATCTCACGCCGATGGAATATTAAGCTGCTTTACTTACATTTTTCCCTTTTTTCAAAAATCCACCAAAATCAAGTCCAGGCAGAAAGCATAATCCGAAATGTACGCATATACCTCTTTGAGTAATAATATAGTAATATGGAGAGATAAAAGCCATACTCTTAGCATTACGCATCAAGGGACCTGATAGAGGGCGCTATTTCAGATGCGAATTGTGCACCAAGGTTCCTTTACTAGAGGTCGGACGGGAACGGAAGGTGCTCATTGGTACTCATTCAACACTCCTCTTTCCCCACTAATCTCTGATGTCACGTGGCAAACTTGAAAATGCGTCACAACGTACAATTTTGCACTGTACTGTACAGTAAGTACACACTAAGCGCACAATTCATAGTTGGCGCTGCGCTATCTATCAAAACCCTGATGTAACTACACTTTTATTTCTCCATATTACTATTGGGACCCTTCAGGCTAGTGTCGTGTTTACATATCACTGCTATTATCAGTTCTGAAAACGGGGAATTTTTGCCGCCAGTTGTGGACTCACATAGTGAAATGTTTAAATTAATTGAAAATAAATCGAATAAATGAAATGAATGAATTGTGTTTGGCTAATTTAATACTTATCTATCATTTTGGTTTATAAATGAGATTCTTTCGCATGGTATTTATGATATTCGCGATAATTGTATCACTAGTCATTAGTAAGTACATGAAAAATAATCATTTATTTCATGACAGTAACGCTGGAATTCAATTTATCTTTACAATTGAACAAAAAACAATTAATTCTATTCAAAATAATTCAATTCAGTACCAGAATTATTAATTCATTGCCAATAATGATACTTTATCAATTATTTAAATCCCCGTTTTCAGTAGTTCATTGTTTTACCACCAGGTACCGACTCTTTCGCTGAAGGATCCCAATATTAATACTCAAAGATATACCTATGAATCTATGATGTTTTGCATGATCTAACATATATTGAAAAAAATATCCATAAACTTTCAAATTACATGCAATAAGAATTTATAAACTCTTGGATCGAACGCAACTCAACCTTTTTTGATAGAAGTGTTGTCCAACCTAATATGAGAACTAGTGAAATTTTCGAATTATTTAACAAGTAACAAGGCATACTAAACATAAAAAGAACATATTTATCACTTTTACAAGCACTACACATTTGAAAGTTAAAACTGAGTAGTATATTTATACCGTAGTATAATTGGTGAATTTTTCTGATAGGTATGTTAGGCTAGGCAGCGCTCCTAGAAAGTTGGCTGATTTATCTTTGAATCGGAATTCATGAATTTTTCCTTCAATTTACTAGGCCATATCACACACAACCTTATTGACAAATTTCTCAGCGTTTCTTTGACGAGACTAGCGAAAATTTAGCGAACTTTTGATTTTTGGACGATTACCAAATGAAAAGCACCTCGTGCGATGAAAAAATAGAAGCGATGTCTTATATGTATAGTTTGGTAGGTAGTTGTGATTTATTATATTTTTATACTTGACGAATCTTCAATGAAATTTCTAAGAAAATTTGCTCATAAAAATACGAGGTAATGCAAATTTCATTTAGTTGTAATATGTAAAGAATTGTAAACGAATTGCTGGAGAGAATTCTTTGGAGAATAAAATAATAAAATTTATCATTGAAATTTTTATTCAAGTTGAGATTCGCTGAGGAATGCTAGAATGAGCATATTAGAAAGGATAAAGTATTGAAATGAAGTTGTGATAGAATTCGTGCATGCGCATACGTATACCTAAACCATATGATTTTTCTGTTTCAGTTCTTCTTCTTCATATTCGACAGTTTGTGTCGCCTGTGTTCAAAACTTATGTTAGCTAACGTGTTCTCGAGTTTTTACTCATTTTATGTTTTGTTTTGATGGGGTTTATTGTTTGCGTTATTAATGCGATCTCAAGTTTAGGGGGTTACAGGAATGTGATTTCTGATTTATTTCAATTCAGTTTGCATTTCTCGTGCAATTTCGACTTGTAGTGATTACGCGTTAATATTCTCTAGAATGTGATTTTTAATTTACTTCCATTTAGTTTATGTTAACTTTATCTAGAATGCCGGTTTATTTCAATTTAATTCGCGTTTTTAGTATCATCTTAATTGGGATTGTCTGTTTAATAATATGAGCTATAGTTTAGGTAAAATTTTATTTACCAACTTTATCACTGAAATTCAAATTTTCTGCATTAATTTTAGAATTTTCTCCACTTTATTCGCATAGATTATTCTATAATATAAAATTTTAAGCTCAGTTTAATCTATTTTTTTCGTATTTTTCTCCTTAGAGTCACATACTTATTTGAAAAATTGATATGAAGTAAAAATGATAATTTCCATTCTAATGTTCCAAAATAGGCAACAAACTTTCACATGATGATGTCAGCAGACTATGCTGGTATTTTTGATTTTTTTTTTAAATTTAGAGTGTCATGTTCTCTTCATAAGGGCTGTCTCTTATTTTGAAAATGTGACGCAAAAAACACCTTAAAATTTAGTATTTAAATATAATTACATACTACCTCAGTAGTTAAAGTTGAGCTTTTCATATAAAAAGTTGAACTATCAATTTTTAATAGTTTCATCGATCTGTTTCTATCTATTATGTATACACTACCAAATTGTAGAAATCGTTTATCTCCTAAACAAATGGTTTTCTTTTTACATGCACTCGGTTGACCATGATTTTTGTAAAAATCGAAAAGTGCCAAAGATTAAAAAAACTTCTCTTTGTAAGAGACTGAAGGGAAAACTGACGCTAATTTTTCGACTTTTAATGTAAGACTAAATTGTTAAAAAAAAATTTAACTGAATCGAATGACATGAGGTGAAAATTGTATATTTTGTTGTAGTTGTATGATTACCTTTTCCATCTGTGATGTATAACATTCCTAGAAACGAAAAATGAGCAAATTGGAACATCTGGTACGTACAAATGCACAATTTCTCAAAAAATCAACATTTTCCAAGTAAAATTGAAAAAAAAAGAAGTGAAAACACCTAATCTCTGATAAAGTAGGGAAAACATGAAAAATAAATGACTAAGACGTAATGTTTCAACCAAAACATTTCAGTAGAGATGAGATGGAGGGAGGGGTTTGAAAATCAACACATTCTTTTCGCTTGCCATTCATTTTTCACAATTATGAAAGTGTGTTATATACAGCATCACAGAGATAGAAAAGTTTGGCTTATTATGTGCCCTCGAAGGGTGGAAGTAAGAAAGCAAGGCATAAAAATTCTATTTATTTTTGCCGCTCCATTACATCTGGCCAAATACAATTCGCCCCGAAAATCATTTCAATGGAGTAGACAAATCGATACGGGTCTGATACGTCACACTTCATCGCGCCGCGCATAAAAGCAGGACACGTTAACACCGATCATCGTCTTCGGCCTTTAAATTAAGCCAGTGGCCAGCATTCAAAGTTTGGTTGTGTTTTCACAAAACCTTATATAAGGTCCGAGTGGTATCTGAAGAAGCGCGAAAAAAAAAAGAGCAAAGCCCTAACGATAAAACGTTTTAAATCGTTCTCGTGAATATAGATGCCTTTAAAGAAGCAATAAACATGAATGTAAAATTACTGCCGCTTCGATGTGCATAAAAACAAAAGAAAAAAAATAAGAAGAATAAAAAGGATGAAAAAAATAAGAATCAGTTTGATGTGGTGACTGGGACCACTACGGAAACACACAAAAAAAAGGAGAAAGAAGAAGAGCGAAAAAAAAACCAGTGTTAGGAATTGTCTTATACTAAGATAGAGCAACCCTTGAGAATGTATAAAAAGAACTCCCTTAATCATAAAAACGGAAATTTTATTCTTACTTTTCTTTATTTCGCGACTACACTAGCTGCGAGGAATTATTACGAAGGGAATACACTAGATTTTAACGTTTTTCTTTCGATAAAAAATAAAGCAGCGAAAGAACGAAGAAAGAACTAACATGGGAAATGATAAAATTCAAGGTACCTAGTTGGTAGCGTCGAACCTACGAACTTGGAAACATTCAACAATGCCAGGTACCTTAGAATTTAATAAAACGCCGCCAGCCGCTGTGTTACCAGTCGAGCCAATATTGTCTTCGATTTGATTTAATTTATGAATACCGGTTTGCCTGTTCCGTCGTTTGGTAGTTTAATTAAAGGCCAACTTTTTGCACGACTTTAAACAGGAAACCCAAGGTAAATGCGAATTGATAAAAATACGCTGTAGTAGTGGAACTTGGAATGTGCGAATAGTCGCAGCTATATTCATCGACCGCGATAAAAATTGCCATTACACAGGGTCCATCATTAAGGAGAATTTATGAGACAAGAAACCGCCTTTAAAGGCGAGAAAAAAGAGGAAGAAAATTTGACGCGATTACACCTTATTCAAGTATCTGGTAAACGTCATGTAAGTCGAAGCTCAAACAAGCTGGACGAATTTGATCCGAGTAAACACCGATATTTAGGGGAGAAAAGAGCGCAGATGGGGGTAAAAAAAAAGTGACTCGCTTCAGCGTCAATGATAATTAAACTTTGATACGGTTACGAAAGTGGTAACGTTGGCGTACTGTTAAGATTTATTGCATGCTACACGCCGTCTCGAAAGATAGCATCAGCTTTCGTGCATTTTTCCTGCTGTTTAAAAGTTGTTGCTCGAATGTAGGTATCTGTTGGAAAAGATGGATTGTTTCCAAAATAAACATTTTCTTTTCGTAAATCCTTTTTTTTTCGGGCCGTTTTTCCGTCTTTTCAATATATACGATGGCTGTGAATGCGAAATAAAACTGCTGTTCTGCGTTACATGGGTTATTGCGACCTGGGGCAGTTCATTGGAATTGGGGTGTTTATTGGACACGACATTGATGCCTGATGTGAACAGAGTAGAGATGAAAATAAAACCCGAGATTAATTACGGATATGTCTTGGAAATAATGTTGATTTTCGCCTCTTCAAGTTCGAAAATATGCAGCTATGATGGTTTTAGGATGAAAAATTCAGTTTGCCTATGTAGAATGTATTTCATACTGATTCATAAAAAGAGTATTGATATTGCATATGTCATTCTTCTCAGCAGCCGTAGTTTATATTTATTTATTTAGTTATTTATGACTTTTTCTCATGTTTTAGAGCGAACAGATGTAGATGAACATCGCTTAAATTTCAGAAAAAGATGTGTGGTGCGTAAAATAATCGCATATTAAGTCAAATTTTCGTTAAAGTTAAAAAAAAAGGTGGTTGGATAGCCAGAAGGGAATAGTGGGTAGAAGTGATGATTAATAATTGGTTGATGGCATTATCGCTCACATTCATTTAAACCTAGTTAAGCTGCTTTGACACTGAACGGTATGTTTTTTTATTTATTGCTTATCTGTTGTTGGTTTTGTTTTGTTTTCTTTGTGGTGGTAGGGGGTAACCCGTCTGCTTTTTGCTCAATTTATTTTCATTTCTGTTCTTTTCTTGTAATTATTTTATTTTCTGGTCCAATATAACGCTAGCAATAATAATTTCCGCTCACCCTAATGGGCATAGACCTTCGTTACAAAATTAAGCTAGTAAATTAAGTACCGATGTAAACTACAGGGATGGACCGAGCGGGGGTGTGGGGGGAGGTGCTCACCCCCCAGAGGTTTTGCGCAGTCGGCAAAAGTCGGCAAATCGACATCGGTGAGAAAAATTCGACAATTCCTGTTTCACTTGTCTCAGTAACAGCGAAAATTTAACAATAAATAATTAAATCAAACAAAGAAACATATGTATTTGCGCATTGTTTTGCTTACTCTGCTCGAAGCTTTTCTATTTCCGAATTTTGGCTACGCTAGGAGTGGTAATGTCGCCATGTGAGAAGGAGATACTGAATATCGGAAATGAACGAGATTAATGAAAACTGATGTTCCATTAAAATTAATATTGTTTTAGTTCAATTTCAATTGATATTATATGGTTTAAATTTATCTCAAAATAATGCTGGAGAATTGGAAACTGGAGAAGTACTCAGTCCCTTGAGTGATAACAACTTTTTTCATTCTCAACAAAAAAAATCCTACTTAATATTTTTGGATTTATTTTTTTTATGATTTTTTTATTTTTTTAAATTTAAACTTATTGTTTTCCATCATTTTAAATTTTTTTTATTGTTTTGTTTTAAATTGTTGAATATTTTATCGCCTTGGTTTCATTTTTCCCTTATTTATTCGAATCTAGTTTTTTAGTGTTTAGGTTTTCTTTTTTTTTTTTCGTTATACCGGGTGACTACTTGATTAGAGCACCCAAAGAGACAAAATTAGCTAAAGGTGAAACAATTCAATACATTTATGTGTATTTTTGACAACAAAAGTATAATTTAAAATTTTGTATTTTATTTTACGATAGACACTTTTAAGCATTAAATAAATTTTATTTATACCATTTATTCTTGCTAGTATCATCCAAATATATAATTTATTTCTATGAGTGTAAGATTTTTGCGTTTGGGGTGCTCCAATTAAGTAATCACCCGGTATTTTAGCAATTATCTTCAGTTCGAAACATTACTCCATTTTTGCACATTTGTTTTCATCTTATTATTTTTTCTTTTTTTTCATGATATCTTTCATTGTTGCATTTTTTAGTTTTCGGAATTTTTCATTTTTAACAATATTATTGTTTAAATTTTAGACTTCCCAACTTGTTTGCTTTCTAATTTTTGGATTTTTTTTTATTACTAAAAATTTTTCTACTTTATTAGGTTGTTTTGTAATATGGATTTTTAGTGGATTTCCGCTTCATTAATTTTTTTTTTTTTTTATTGAATATATTTTTATATAATAATATAAATATATTTATTAAAATCTATTTTTATTTTAAATTTATTAATTTAATTAATTAAATATATATATGCGGAAATCCACTATTGCAGTCGTCTTGGTTTGTTTTTTTATTCATTTATTTATTTGTTTGTTTGTTGAAGCCTTTTTTTTCTCACGCTTTTTTCTTCAGTTCAACTAGACAGATCGATTCAAAATTTTTACAGTAGGTGTAGATCATTAAGAACAAGAGCTGATTAGTTTTTGGTGCAAGTCTATCCACGGGAAGCTGAGCTTTGGAGCTTTAAGCTCATTTTAGGGACATTCCTTTCTGACGCGATAACTCTCGTTAGACTGAACTGATTTGCATGAAATTTTTATGGTAATTAATAGGTGTATAGAAGAAGAGCTGATAAATTTGGAAGTTGATCAATGCGTTGAAAGCTAAGCTTTTCAACTTGAAAGCTTATATCAGTTTTTCGAAAATATCTTGCTAACGGTCCATCGTAGAAGAAAATAGAGGCCAGAAGGATAGTTAGGAATTTCACGCTCCACAACTTTAGTTCTGAAGAATTTTTCTTAAAAGTTCACCGTTTTCGAAAAAAATGAGGTCAAAGTTTGGAGACTTGTAATTGATCAATTTTCATTGATGAATAGCTGACGTTAGAGGGGACCCCCTTTTTTGGAAATATCTCGGAAACGGTGCATCATAGAGGAAAATGGAGGCCAAAAGGATAGTCAGGAACTTCACGCTCTACAACTTTGCTTCTCATGACTTTTTCTCAAAAGCTCATGGTCTTCGAGAAAAATGATGTCGAAGCGTGGAGGCTTCTGATTGGTCAATTTATTTTTATTGAAGCCTTCTCTTTCTGACGCGTTTTGTTCCGTTTAACTAGACAGATCGATTCGAAATTTTTACTGTAGGTGTAGAACTGTAGATCATTAAGGAGAAGAGCTGATTAGTTTTTGGTGTAAGTCTATCCGCCGGAAGTTTAGCTTTGGAGCTTTAAGCTCATTTTAAGGGCATTCTTTTATGACACTATAACTCTTGTTAAGCTGACAAACCACTTGACCTAATAAATGTCAGCAAATAAAAACAAACCAAAAACTCTTCTTTTGTAGCCACAGCTAGCAAATGACGATAATCATTTGCATATGCAGATTGTTTGTACAGTGAAAGGAAGTCCACTATTATGACACAGTGTGTCTGGTTTTTTAATTTATCCATTTTCCCATCAATGTTTTCTTTAATTCTTGAATTTCCTTGGTTTTTTTTTTCAATTTGAAAAAAATCAATTTTTAGATATTTTTTATATTTTTAGTTTTGCATTTAAAAAACATTTTTGTTCTTTTCTGATTTCTGTATTATCTTAAGAAATTACTTCGTGACTTGATAGTTTTAAAAATTCAACATCCGTTTTTATTCACCAAAATTCAAAGTGATTCAGAATATCCATTTTTACATTATCAAAATAATTAAACTTGTACCATGTATCACCTTCTCAGGCAGTTCGAAAAACGACTGCGGATGTTGGCTTCTTTGATTTTTTTAATTGCTTCTCTTTGTTCTTTGAATTCGTAGGCAAATATAAATGTGATATTACTCATACATCAAATTACAAATCAATCAATCGTAGTCGGAAAATTGAAAATACCAGTCGGCATTTTTAGATTTTCACCCCCCTCCCCCTACCAGAGTGCCAAGGCTCGGCCCGTCTCTGTCTCTGGTAAATTATAATTAATAAAGTTGATTTGATTTGACTTGATTAGATTCACTAAAATTGTCGAGAAATATTAATTTTTTGAATTCAATACTCTAATCTGCCATGAATAAGTAAATTAAATTTATAAATTTCTGTATCATGTTTTAAGTAAATTTTTAGAGGAAATAATTATTCTAGCTTTAAGCACGATAATGAGGTTACAAATTTGTTTTGAACTGACGTTACCTATCTATCCGAGAAATAAGAGAAACTAGGTTATCAGAGAAAAAGCTAAATAGCCTAGTCTTCCAATAGGGTTATTGTTCAAATTGAAATTTCATTAAAATCGATTTTTCGCTCGCTGAAAAGAACAAGGCCCAGGAACACGTTAGGTGTGCCTTTTCTGAAATCCTGGTGTTTCACAGATAGTTATCGAATTCTTTAAAAGCTAACGCGATTAGAACAGCAGCCAAACACTTTCACCGTTCTCACAGCAATAGCTATGTGTTTTATCTGCGTTTGGTATCTAAAGTTGGTAAAAAAATAGGGTATATGGTAATTCCCGGGCACGGACTCATAAAAGAACTAGTAATAGCTGAGAAATGGCAAAATTACATAAAACTATGAACCAATATATACGTTTATTCGCCAAAACATGACGACATTATTACGAAGAGTATAAAAGTGTCGCATGATTTGAAAATTACACCAATTAGTCGTGTTTCCCACCTTATTTAGTTTCGTTTGAAAAATGATTTTCAAACAGGATCGCATGCACAAGGGAAAGTTTACGTGCTAGGATTTTTTTTTTTAGGAATTAGACAAATATACGGAAGAAGGGTTCTTGGTGAAGGTATTATACGAAGAAAGTGTATTTTGTGGAAGTTTGTTTAACTCCTTCTGGAAAAAGGTTTACTTATTGACACGAACTTTCAAACGAGTGGAAAGGTTGAAAGAGAAAAAAATAATATTACAAAAAGAAAGGACAATAACAGGGTATAAAGTCGAGTGCTCTCACGCAACAGTTCTTATACTTCTCGGTTACTTACGATTCAATGCTTGCATTCGTATGCACTGTAGGCGACTTTTTATCGTTTTTTCAACGAATAAGAAAGCATTTTTCTGTCGGACGAAATTAAATAAATAGTATTTTTTTCGATTCGTTATCTGGCGGCAATTACACGAAATATCGCGCTCTCGATATTGTGTATCGGTATTTTCGACCGTCGAACTCTATTTCGCTGAGAATGTGAACGTTCTTTGTATCGTTCTTTATCTCGGTGATACGTGATTATATTTCGCAAAAAATTTTCCGCTATAAAAAATTGACAGATAGAGCAATTTTTACCGGGAGTTTGTAATTTGAATCGACAACGTTGGACCCTTATGAGCGAATGCGCTCTGCAAATAATCTCCAACTAAGTGTCACGTACAGTGCTATGCGTTGTTTCAAATTGGTCCACGTTTTACTTCATCCGACAAAATTTTGAAGCGCTAGAAAATGTATTTTTTATTTGCGCTGCAGACTAAGCACTTTTTTATTGATAAAAGTAACACCAAGTTGGAATGGTAGGTAACTATATTACTCAAATTTTGGGAGGTGGAGAAGGCGAAGGCACACGTATCAAAATTTCTGTTCGTTGATTCATGTGAAAGAATGAGTCAAGGAACTCAACATATTTAAACTTCAGCTTTCTTAATAGATTAGGAGGTAAGTTGGAGCGAAAAACAGCTTTTTGAGGTGATTTCCAGGCATAAAATTTCTTCAAATTTTCATATGTGTTCGCAAAATTAATTTAGAAAGGTCAACCTTTATATGCGAGGTTAGTTGAAGAGCATAATATGACTTCTTGAATTTGGGTCAAAATGGAACGAAAGTCCAGGGCTGAAAATACTGTAACCAAAAAAAAAGAAACAACCAAAAAAAACTCCACCCTCCCTCAACCTTCCCTTCCCAAAATCAGGTAGGCTGTAATAGCTGTCCTTTTTAGTTAAAACCTCAGCTAAAAAAAAAAGCGTAATACCGTAAACGAAATTAGAAAAAACGCAAAGATTTGAAGACCCCACCCTCCCCCGACCTTCCCTTCCCAAATCAGGTAGGCTGTAATAGGTATCGTTTTGTTAAAAACTCAGCTAAAAACAGTAATTATCGATAACCGTAATAAAAAATTGTAGAACCTTAACGAAAATCAACACCAAAATCGAAAAAAATATGGTTTTCATTTCGGTCAAAGTTATGTAGATACCAAGTTGCACTCTGAAAAACAAACAAAAAATTGGAGTAGGGTCAGTTTCTCACTATACGAACGCTGCGATATAGTCTCAACTCTGATTGGTTTTTTGAATTTGCCTCCAGATATGATTGAACAGATCATTGGTTGTTATTTCAGCTACCAGTCAGAGATGATTTTTCTGGATGTCGCGCACCTGGCGATCGTTTCTGAACTATTATGTAAATTTTATAAATTTGGGGTTTTTAATAATATTTTTTTTAATTTTTAATTATGAAGTTAGTTTATTTTTATATAATTTTAGATTAATATATTCATTTGATTTTTTAAATTTTATTTTTTTTTATTTATAATATTTACATTGCGATCCTTTCTGAACTAATACATTGCTCTTATGGGAGTGTAGTAACTTGGTATCTGTATAACTTTGATTCCAGTTTTCCATCGTTCATTCTAATTATATTTTGTAAACAAAAAGTACAAAGTTAGAGGTGCTGAACAAAACGATTCATTTGTTCTATCATTTTGTTCCTTTGTTGTATTTTCATTCTGATTATTTTTATTTGTTTCGTTTCATTTTGTTTATTTCAGTTCAAAATTTCTTCTGTTATCTTTTCTTCTCTTACGTTTTGATCTTGTTCTTTTTGTTCTATTCTGTTATTTTTTTCCTTTTGAAATAAACGTATTTTTTTTAATCATACATTTTTGCATATGAATGGGTACACACATAAAAATTAAGACAAATTATAATTTACCAAATGATTACGCGTATATGTCTCAATTAAAAAAAAAAAAAAAAAAAAAAGGAAAAAAAAAAACGGGAAGTGCTAGAAGAACTTCGAGAACGTTACTTGAAGTAATCTTGCATAAAAAATGACTAATTTTTCTCATTTAGAAAAAATAAATAATTTAAATCCTCGAGAAGGAAAAAAACAAAAAAAATAAATAAATAAACGTAGCGTCGGTATAATAACGATTAATAAAGCGTAATTGGACTTTTTTCAAACCACACTTTATTTTAATCTATAATTTAAGAGGAACAGGTGGAGTAATATTTTTAACGAACCTAGATGGGACGAAACAATTGAGAAATATCGACTGACCGAAAGATTAACTATTTAACCCTTTCGCGGCTGAATACAATAGCGCACTGTAGTAGTATTCAAATATGAAGGCGAAGAGGTGAATAATTCGTCGAGAATTATGAAACTTGAGGGGATAAATTCGATAATACTTTATTACAGAAGAAATAAACTCGATTTTATATTTATTGCGAAAAAGCTGTTATTTTCTAACGGCAGTATAACCTTTGCGCTGTTTTGCGCACTGTAGTAGTATTCAAATATGAAGGCGAAGAGGTGAATAATTCGTCGAGAATTATGAAACTTGAGGGGATAAATTCGATAATACTTTATTACAGAAGAAATAAACTCGATTTTATATTTATTGCGAAAAAGCTGTTATTTTCTAACGGCAGTATAACCTTTGCGCTGTTTTTCCTGCTTTAAATGTTCGCTGTTCGAAGGTATAGTTAACGAGATCATTTCGCGCTGCGTACTGAATTATTTGGCCGTTAGTTTTTCGGTATGTTAGCGAAGGTGTAGAAGGACGAAGAAAACTTTGCGTATATATTTTACGAAAATAGTCCTTATGAATAAAAACTAGCGAAATGAAGAAGTCGGCTCGAATTAATTTATACTTCGATTATACGCGCCAACGGCTGAATTGTAATTCACATTCTCGGACTCTTATAAAGGTAACTCGTCCAACACTATATTTTGATTAGCTTCGGCGGCTTTGGCGAACTTTCGGAGAGTAGAAAAAACACACGAGCTACCTTTTCGACGAATACCCGGTTATATCACCGAAACGCTATTCAAATTATTTGTCAAGCGTGAAGCACGCGATTCATTTTGGAGCTTGGATAAATAATTCGGTCGCCTTTATATCGTATTGCAATCAACCGTTCGAGACAATGAACGTCGAATAAACATAGCACGATATTTGGGAAAGAAGTACGCAACCCCTTTTACACCTAGTTTTTAAGGTTTAGCTGTTTTTAAATTAAACTGATGCTTGTAAATCGTGAGTCGGTGTCACGATAATTTCCAAAAGAGGAATGAACTATGGGGTAAAACACGACTACTAATTTACTCTGGATCGTGATTAGATAATAAAGGAAGCGTTCTTGTAATTGCTAATTTGTCTTAGTTTTCTTCCTTTTTTTTTTTTTTTTTTCTACAACTGATTATGCCCAAAAATAAAGTAATGAATTCTATGAAGAATATTATAAAATTACCATAAATAAGTTAATGATATAATCGATAAATCTCTCGAGAAAATTTTACCTCCTGCAACTTCTTTAAATGAAATAACGTACATATCCTAATACTGGCGAGAAGCCTCGAGATCTAAATGCGTATACATTAACCAATCCAGCAAAATTAAAATTCTTCAATTAGAAAAAAAAAAACTTGTAGAAAAAAATCATTCCTGAAATTTGTTTTATTTTCTATGTCAAAGAATCGAAATAGTTCACATTAAATTGACACCAAATTCTCAGGTGATCTATGGTCATCAGGTCTCAGGTACCTACTTCAGAATGATTCGTTGAATTCAATATCACCAGTATAATTACTATTCAAATTTTACCAATGACTATTGTATAAGGTTAGAGGGTAAAATTTGATATAATAGATATTCTGTTCCGAAAGCATGATTTTTTTGGCGTCCGGATGTTTTGAAATTGCTTTCGAGTTCAAACAAAAAAATATTCAGTAAGATGCCAAACATTGCTTAAAAAGCAAACTGAAATAAAAATCTAATTTTAAGAATTTTGTACAGTGGTAAAAGTGGAATAATTTTTTAAAACTAGGTTTTAAGTCTCCAAAGTTACGATATGAAACCAGAAAATAAGATGGAGAAAGCAGAATTGTAATCCACATCTTAGTTGAATCCTGATCTTTGTTTTTGGCTCATGATAATAACTCTTCAAAAGATGGATATCGAGGATAAGTATGCAAAATATCTATGTGTTGCTCTTCTTTCAAGTGCGTATTACGAAAATATTACTTTCACGAGATATTTCACAACTGTAGCTAATTATAAAGGGTTCACTAACCACATCTGATGGAAATAGTAAAGCAGTATAACTGTTCCAACGAAATGCTCAAACCCTTACCTTTCTCAAACTCATGGTCTGACCACTAAAAATATAGAAATTCGTGGATCTGTGAACTAAAAGAAGAAATATGTAGGCAATATTTCTGTGTAAGGTTCACATAAAACTATGATTCGAGTTCAAAAAACGAAAATGAAGAGCCAAAGAGTCGAGTTTTCCTCAAAAGAGAATAAAATGGTAAATTTCACATAAAGGAAAACCATTTTATACGATATTCATTCGGTATTTCATTTTCAAACGCTTTGAATACTTTCACATGCATTTTGAACCTTTTCGGGTATTCAACCATTTTGAAAGCAAATTAACCGTAATTTAGGAATTTTTATGCAGTTTTACCGTAAGTTGATTACTTAATTAACAAGGCGTACTATAGTGGTAAAAGTGAGTTTACAATCGTTTGGGTGAGACCTAGTGATATCAGGTAGAGTTCGAATAAATAACATTATCAAACAGTTGCAGAGAAATGGAGTTGCCTCTCTAATAAATTATTTTAATTATTTATTATTATTATTATTATATTATTATATATTTTTTTTTTTTTAATAATTGTGACAGCAACTTGTTGTATGAAATGTATGTACGTAATGAGCAACACATTCTACGAAAATGTATAAGAATTAAACTACCTCTAGTTTTGAAGGGGCTAATAAATTTGATTGCATGTGAGAAACGAATGGTTTTGTTTGTGGCATAATATTTCAACTTATTAACTTCCCGAAGAAATATGCATATTTTAAACTGCGAAAGCGATGTTACTGTATGAAATTAAACTAATGAAAATCTAAAATACTGAAAATGCATGGATATTTGTGGAAACAAAATGAGCTACAAAATGTTGAAAATCATAATTATATCTTTTATTAATAATAAATTGCATAGGAAATAATTTCCACAAAGAAAGTGATATAATTAAGAGAAAAAAGTATGAGTATTCTAAACCAATAATAAAATTACCACCACGTGGACTCACCTGAATTTTGAGAATACGTAACGAAACATAAGAGCAGCAAGAACGTAATGTAGCGCGCGTCCATTTGGTACCGAACATGCCGACTGATAGAGAACTCGAAACGGTTAGTTATGCGATCTGCGAGCTCGAGTCGAACCGCGTATAAACATTTTATAAACATGCGCCTTCGATAAACCATACCACAACTCATCTAACACGCGCCCCCTTAATAAACTTTGATTGCCTTCGTTGTTATACTTTGAATTACGACCTGCCCCTCTCACCTTTAATATTTTAACCCTTCGCATCGCTACGAGTATATTTTATCAACAGTTAATCAAAACATAGACTGTTATTTTCGGTTAATTCTACACGAGCTTACGGTATAAATATTTTTCTTTTTAACTATACGTACGAGCGGGCGTATAATTTCCCAAACTGTCGAATGTGCGGCCAAACACGAAAGAAAATTCGCGACGCGGTGTAGTATGGAAAAATCGTATCAATTTACCGATATTATAGAGGGTTGCAAAACTTTTCACTTTTTTAGCCAGTGTTTAACGATAAATCAAAAGAAATTCACTCACTTTGAAAGTTACGGTTGGAAAATGTATGACCTAGTATCGTGTACTTTTCCTTTGGAAAAAAAAGAATTAATTTATCAACTGTACTAGATATGGGTAATTTGAGCTTTGCTACGCCAACTACACGAATTAGTTATGTATACAAAATCACAGCGCGTATGGGTCAAAGATCACTAATTAGTACCCCTTCGAGTGAGTGTAAATGAAACAACTTATTTATATTCGTAGAGCTTCGTGTTTGTATTTGAAATTGTATTCAAATTTTCTTCTTTTTTCTTTGTCGTTCATAGGATTTCTTGATTCGTTTAGAAACGTGTACTTCGATGATTTGTCTTATTACTTTTTCCGAATAGTTCAAAATGAACGAAACGATATCGTTATATTAATGCAATCAAACTTCTTCGATTTATTTGATTTTATTTTCGATGAAACGTGATCTTAAATTTTTATATTATCCAAGTATTAAAAAAAAAATCATTCGACAGCAACACCATTGATTCTTCTTTAAGACAATTCTGAAATGCGATAATATTCATTATACTGAATTAATATTAGAACTTGGTGTTTTGTTGCGCGCGCATCTTCACTATACTCAGTGAAAACAAACGATCACGAGGTATTATAGCATACAGACGTACCATGTCGCGTTCACGATCTAATTGTAAGGATTAAGCGTTTCATCATCTACAATAATGGAGTGAAAACAGATATAATCTACATCAAATTCGATATTCATAGCAGATACGATGCATGAATGAGAATACTCGAAAAAGAGTGTAGAAATTGAGAAGCAAAAAACATAAATATATTTTATCGACTAAAAATGTACAAAACGTGCCAGTGGTGAAGAAAACTCTAACCTATATCGAATACCCCTTTAAATAGCTCCGACTGTAAATCATAATAACTTTGATAGCTTTATGTTCGGTGTTAGATTTTTTTGTGTAGGAACCAAAGTAATGGCGCGAAAGCGGAATAACGTATTGTAAATTCGTATCAAAACGAAGTTACTGGTGTTTCAACGGTATCAAAAATTATTATGCCGCTAGTTCGTGTAATCTGGTATGAATTTATTGTTTATACTAGATATTCATGCTCATAGTGAAGTGCACCAACCAAGTAATAACATTGAAGGATTTGAAACTCGATAATTTTTTTTTAAAGCTGAGATTTTCTCAACATTCTAGGTAATTTGGGATGGAAATTAATTTCGCTTAGTCACACTAAATTTTCTAGTAAAGGCCAAATTGGCTTCTCAATGAAATGAAAAAATGTCGAAAAGTAATTTGACAATTTCAAGCAAGGGAAAAAATTAACGAATTTTTCCAAGTTGATTACGAAGTTTAAAAAAGCGTGGAAAACTTGGTCGTCACTTTATTCGAAAAATGAAAAAAATTATAATTCATCTCCTTTAATGTTTTCTGTCGTAGGTAGTCAGTATGCAGAGAAAATTATTAAAGGAAATTAAAAAAAAAAAATCAAATAATTTTTTCAATTTTACAAAGCATACTTGTAATGAAAAATTGAATAAAACGTTAAATTTATTAGTCGAGGTTTTTCAGCCTATTTATTTTTCTTTCAGTCATATAAATTAACTAGCAGATAAGAGGTCGCTGCGTGTTTTTCCAGAAAGTTAAAAATAAGTGATGAAATGCCAACATGGATTTTCCTCTCAAATCATCTCCCAAATGTAAACTCAAATATGTCCAAGGACTTCGTTATTTTCTCGTATGGAGGAAATAAAAAATAGTATCGACTGGTTGTGCTGTAGCCAAATTTTGGAAAAGTATTATTCTTATTCATATATGAAAGTCTTCAGGGAAAAAATTTCAACTGCTGTTTTTGCCTAATAACGATACACCATTTCCTCGAAAGGAAAACTTGCGGCTAACATGCTATACCAGTTGTACCCTAATAAAACGAGAACGGGGCAATTTGTTCGATACGAATGGGTTATGCATACAAGAACTCGTTTTCAATACACAAGCGCTGTCTAAACGTGAGAAGTGAAAAAGTTTTTCGGGATAGGCAAGCGATTCTATGGTTAGAATATTTTAAATTATATTTTCTTTTTAATGTCGGTGAGTGATGTCCAATAAAATAGAACAGAACTAAATGAGATAGACGACATTTCCCCAATAACTTATGAGACAGTTTATTATTCAAACTTTGAAATGATTTGAATCCTATTGGATATTTTCATTTCTAATTTCTTCATAACAACGCATTTTTTTTTTTTCAGTTACTTTTTTGTTACTATCCAGAAAACGGAAAGGATTTGTCTGATTTGCAATCATTTTAAATGAAAAATTATTATTTTTAAAATTAAAATTTTTTGAAAAAATGAATAAAAATTGAATGATACTTTTTTATTGCAAATCTTTATCCATCTGGTTCAATTTTGGAATTTTACTTCAAAAAATTCTTTCTATGGCACCTTGTGGTAACATAGAATCAAAGATTAAGGGTGAACTAAAAGATGGACTTTGACTAAAATTAACCTTCCTGGTGGCATCTCAACTACTGCACTCTGACTCTACTGTAAAACTGTGTTCTAAAGTATTCTAAACGTGATCCTGTCTCCATTCCAATCTGCAATGAATTTCAAACTTAACTCCGACACTGCAGACGATGATTTTGTAACATTTTTTGAAAGTTTTCGGCAACGATTCGAAAGAGATTTTATTCTAAATTCTATACAGTTGTGTCGCGAACTTCTCTGCGACGACTTTGAACCAATTCAAAAAACTTGTGTTCTAAAGTATTCTAAACGTGATCCTGTCTCCATTCCAATCTGCAATGAATTTCAAACTTAACTCCGACACTGCAGACGATGATTTTGTAACAATTTTTGAAAGTTTTCGGCAACGATTCGAAAGAGATTATATTCTAAATTCTATACAGTTGTGTCGCGAACTTCTCTGCGACGACTTTGAACCAATTCAAAAAACTGCCAGATTCTAGTCAATATGCTTCCACCAGCGGAATTCTTTCATTTTATTCAGTGAATTGGTGTAAAAATGTGTCATAAAAATAAAATTGAAGAGAACACTAATTTTTTCTTTCACATATATTTGTACAAGTAAATATCATAAGAATTGAACATGTCTGTGAAGTTACCTAAGCAATCAAAAAAAAAAAAAAAAAACACAGAATCTTTAACCTCTTCACTGAGTGAAGTTGTAAAACATGCCTCTCACTCTGCTAAGCCTAGGATTTATTTTCAAGCATTTGACTAGTAACATTATGACTTCATTGCTGAGCGGGTGTTGATATATGGTGATTTCATATTCGGTGCTATGCCATGCCTGTGGGAATATATTAGAGAAAAATTATCGTCAGTGTAAAACTCGCCTAGCTTCGCAACCGTTCACATTTAATAAACCAACAATAAAAAAAAATTTCCAACATTCCAACGCACAGGTAAAGTATGATCCTATAATCTCGTCTCAAGGGGAATTGAAATACTCAATTACCAAGTAGCGCGAACGAGTGCACATAGAGGCGGTAGGTGCTTTTTAAACAGACCACTTCATTTTTCTCATCTTTTTATTTTTTTTGTAGCGTTATTTTCTTTGTTTCAGCGCTCCGCAAATCATGTATATCTAGCGCCCCTCTGCATCGGGGTCGGGACGGATGCGGGTTTTCGCAACGAAATTATTTCCTTCAGGTACATTAAATTCGAAATGCCTTTTCTATATTTTCCTTATCCGATATAGAATCATGGTTTTTCCGACGACGCAAAAGCTTTTAAAAAATTCGCTTTCCCCCAAGATGAATACATTATTTTTTCGCGAGAGAATATCGGCTGCGCGTACACGCAGTCGGAGGGGAGAGGGAAAAAAAGCGATAAATTAGGAAAGTTGTTAACGCGGCCATTGAAATTCGTTGTTTTCGACGCTGGTTACGGTATCGGAAAACAGAGGATATTTTTAATATATATAAAAGTTGATCTGAAAATAGCGATTAAAAATAAAAAATGTATTCTGTTCCAGTGGAAATGTCGAGGAAATGAAAACTACGGCCGCGAGAAATATGGGATTATAAAGAAATATATTTAATGCTTTTTAGCCGAACCAAGCGAATATAATTGTATTTTAGTGTTCGGTAAATAATGCATTACTTTTTGGTTCCGTTAATGGACGCTTTCTTTTAATTTTTCCCTCCTCCTTTGGGGCCGTGCATACGGCGTGATCATTTCGTTGAAATTTCCGCTGCTATACAATTTAAATATATTTTTCCGTTTCGACACTTTCGCGCCCGACTGTATGTACAATCGGCGCGAACGTTTTTATTCACGCCGCGCCGGCTTTCCAGAATCTATTGTTGCGGAGCTTTTGTAATTTTGGCGAGCAGATTTGAATTTAGGTTTAAAATGTTTCGGTGGAATGATTTTAGTAGAGTGGTGACGGCCTTGAGTTGGTGTTGGGAGTTGGGGCCTTATTTTAGATGGCTGATGTAATTTCGATGAGTATGAATGTGAAGAGATATTATAATTTATGAATTGATCTAACAACTTATACCTGTAATGCAGATATTCATATTGACTTCGTTACGCGAAGGACTAATTGAGAAGAAAAGTTCTCAAATACTGGGGATTCTCCTCAAACATGATTTGCTGGGCTTGCAAACGGCTTATGCAATAACCCTAAAACATAAAGACATGGAGTTGTGTTCTTCTATCAAGTTTTAAGAGGCTTAAAAGGTCCAAAAAATCGTTCATAATTGGTGTATGAGGACAGCTCTATTCAAGGATGTGAAGAGTGCTCTACACAGAAGACCTCTCAGCATAACTACGAATCTGAAAGCCTTAAAAACAACTCTTAGTTTATGACAGAATATAAATTTTCAATGAAGACATGTCGCCTTAGTAAGTTAATTTACAAAAATCACAGTTTTACTTCATGGAAGGAGTTGCAAAGGGAGGAGTCATTAAAGGAAACGCTATTCAAACTACTAACACATCAGAGAGTAGCATAAATCAAAACGATAATGCAGAAGCAGCTATTAACCCGCCATAGGTAGTATAGAACCAGGATTGGAGACTGAGTTGCGTCTGGAGATCCCAGAAGAGACAAACGCACTGCTGAACGAGACCAGGGTACAAAGTGAGGAGATCAATAGAGAAATCGCGAACCTCCGGCGTACCTTGGTCAACCTAAGCTCAGACTATCATACGCCAGAAGGAGATATGTCTGGGTTTCGGTTTCGAGTGGGGGTGAATGAGGAACGGACCTCAACACCCAGAACCGAACAACGGCAGCAAGGGAGCGGTGACGAGAAGAGTAGCCCAGCGGGACCAATGGATCACAGACGCAACAAGCGTAGACGTGATAAGCGGAAGGAGCTGAGGAAGGAAAGAGAGATGCTTCGCCGCGAGGACCGGTTCCTGGCCAATGAGCAGGCAAGGAAGTCCGCACCTGCAGTCCCCTCAGTCCCATTAACAGTTCCACCACCGGGCAGGGCTCCGCTGGGGGGAAGGCAACCAACCCCGCCGGGAAGCCGGAGCCCTCTAAGACGAGAAGAACAATGGCAGCAGGCCAAGGGCAGAAAGAAAAGAAAGCCTGGAGCAGAAGAGAAGGTACAGGAGAAAAAGAAGAACGTAACCGTAACTACCCCAAGGGCCAGACAGAAGAAGAAGAGGCCTGAGGTGGTGGTAGTTCAGGTAGCCGAAGGAGGTACCTATGCTGATGCCATACGAAAGGTGAAGGCCGTGGCAAAGCAGGAGGTCGTGACTGGGCTGAGGAAAGCAAGAAGCGGGAACCTGCTCATAGAACTGCAAAGAAATGCCCCGGCAGAGGAGCTGCAGCAAGCTTTGATGAAGGAGGGCATAGTTTGCAGGAGGCCAGCAAGTAGCCGTGAAAAGATGGCGGTAGTAGGGATCGACCCAGAGGCCACCAAGGAGGAGGTGGAGCAGGCGATCACAAGATTTGGCGAACAAACCGAATGGCGGGCACTACCAAAGGTTGAGACACTGCGGGTCACTCCAGAGGGAACGCAGTCAGCGGTAGTGGAAGTGGAGGCTGGCACCACCCAAAGATTCATGAAAGAAGGAGCACCAAGGCTCAGGATTGGGTGGTGCACATGCAGGATCCGCCTGTATGTGGTAGTGAGGTCCTGCTACCGCTGCTTTGGCTATGGCCATACGGCTGGCCAGTGCCGGTCCAAGGAAGATCGCAGCAGGGCCTGCCTAAGATGTGCTAAAGAGGGGCACAGGGCTAAAGAATGCACCAACGACGAGCATTGCCCTGTGTGCAAGGCGCAAGGTAAACCTTCAAATCACAGGTCAGCCACGTCCCGCTGCCCCAGTTATAGAGAGATGCTAATTGGTGCTAAGCGGAGGACGGAGAAGAGGCCACGTAGGTGAGGGTTCTCCAGATTAACCTGAACCACTGCCATGTCGCCCACGATCTCCTGGATCAGAGAATTCAAGAGTGGTCCATTGATGTGGTGCTGGCGAGTGAGACTCTCCCCACAAGAGGGGGGGGACGGTGGTTCAGGGATAGTAGGGGCCTTGCTGCGGTCGCGACGGGGGATGTGTGGCGGTCGATGCAATAGGGGACACGGATGACGGCTTTGTAGAAGTGACCGTCCGTGGGGTCCGGTTGTACAGCTGTTACATATCGCCCAACGTGAGTTCCCAGGTGGCGAGGGAGTACCTGGACCGGCTAGAAGCCAGTATCCGGAGGATGCCGGGTCCGGTGATAGTCGCTGGGGACTTCAACGCAAAGTCCGTGCTCTGGGGTTGTCCAGGAACCAATGAGCGCGGCGAAGAGGTTGGAGCGATGGCTGCGGCACTGGACCTTCAGATCGTCAACGTCGGTGCCCAGCCCACATTCGTCAGGCGCGGGCAGCAATCCATCATCGATGTGACAATGGCGTCACAGGCGGCTGCCCGCAGGATCCACGAATGGAAGGTGTTGGATGAGGAGACCGGAAGTGACCACCAGTACATCAGATATGATGTAGTGACCACGCCCACCTTGCTGCGGGCACCAGAGCTGGCGCAGGGATGGGCGGTGAAGAAGCTGAGAAAGGAAATTTTCGAAGAAGAGTACGTCCCCCCTCAGCCACGTGAGGTGACGCCAGAAGAGGCGGTGAGGGAAGTAACCGGGGCTATCCAGAGGGCCTGCGATGGGTCAATGCCCCGGCGAAACCCGGGGGGACGGAAGGCTAAGTACTGGTGGTCGGAAGCCATAGCCGAATTGAGGCGCGAGTGCACAGCAGCACGGAGGAGAAGCACTCGCGCCCACAGGCGGGCCGGGTCCAACGCCCAGCTGTACGACCAGGAATACAAGGAGAAAAGAAAGGCGCTCCGCCAGGCGATCCGCTGTGCCAAAGAAGAGGCTTGGCGAGAGCTAGTCAAAGACGTCGATCGTGACCCTTGGGGGCTGCCATACAAACTTGTGGCTGGCAAGCTGCGAGGCGGCCCACCAATCCCCGAGATCAGACGTCCCGATCGGATCCGACACATCGTCCGCACACTGTTCCCGGACCAACCTGCCCTCAGGTATGAGGTTGAGGAAACTCTGGACGAAGTGCCTGCATTTGACGCCAGGGAACTGGAGAAGGCCATCGAGAGATTATCGTCAAGGAAAGCGCCAGGGCCTGATAACATCCCCAACGAGGTCCTGCGCGTGGTGCATGAGATCGCACCACAGAGCCTTCTCCATCCCTTCAACACGTGCTTGACGCATGGAGTTTTCCCCAAGGAGTGGAAGAGGGGGAGACTAGTGCTGTTGAGGAAAGGCGACAAACCGCTGAGCGAACCTAGCTCATATCGCCCATTGACCATGTTGAACACAATGGGCAAGGTGCTAGAGCGGCTGCTATTGAACCGGATGGAGGACTGGATTGAAGCAAAGGGAGGACTCTCCCCACGGCAGTTTGGGTTCCGGAAAGGAAGAGGAACCATGGAAGCTGTGGGGATTCTAGTGGACGAAATTCGAGAGGCGCTGGCGACCCGTGGAGCCCGCGTCATCGTCTCACTAGACATCCGGAACGCGTTCAATACGGCAAGATGGGATAGAATATTGGACGCGTTAGAAGCAGAGCAGGCCCCGAGGTATATCGTAAGGATGGTGCGCGATTACCTACGGGATAGGTTCATCACCTATGAGTCGGAAGAGGGCCCTGAAGAACACAGACTAAGCTGTGGGGTCCCCCAGGGTTCGGTGTTGGGGCCGACCCTGTGGAACTTGATGTACGATGGTCTTCTCCGAGAAGCGATGCCGGAGGGTGTCCAGATCATCGGCTTCGCGGATGACACCCTTCTCATCGGCAAGGGGAAGACATCAGAAGAGATCGAATGGGTGATGAACGAAGCAATGGACAGGGTCAGTACCTGGATGGAGGAAGCTGGGCTGGAGCTCGCTGTCCATAAAACCCAGGTAATGGTGTGCACGCGGAAATATAACTTCCCCGCCCCGCACATAAGGATCCGAGGAGAAGAAGTGGAAACCATGAACGTGATCAAGTATCTGGGAGTACACGTGGACAGGTTGGTGTCGTTCGCCCACCACCTGCGCCAGGCGGGAGAGAAAGCGGAGAGAGTCGCCAGGAACCTGGGAAGGCTTATGCCAAACCTGGGGGGGCCGAAGGAGCCACGAAGAAGACTGCTAGCCAGCGTGGTGAATTCGGTCCTTATGTATGGCTCACCAGTATGGGGAAGTGCCGCGAAGACTCGGAGCTGCCAGCGTACCCTGCTCAAAGTCCAGAGACGCGCTGCGATACGCACGATAGCAGGGTACAGTAACATCTCGCTGGAAGTCGCGCTAGCACTGGCAGCTGCACCACCTCTCGATTTAGTTGCCCAATCGAGAAGGGCCCTCCAGGGTTACAAAGAGACGACGCCGCCACCCTCGAGGAGGGAAATTCGAATAAGGAAGAGGCAACTGGAGGAGTGGGTCACAGAGGCCTGGTCCACCAGATGGAACCAGATAGAGAGCCACGGGAGCAAGCGGCAGAAGTGGACCAGGACCCTGATAAAGGACCTACGAGGTTGGTGCAACCGAAGTCATGGGGACCTGGATTTTCATCTGACGCAGGTCCTGAGCGGGCATGGGTGTTTCAACGATTTCCTTTTCGACATCAAGAGAGCACCCAGCCCGATATGTGCACATTGTGCCCAAGAAGCCGACGACGCTGGGCACACCCTGTTCGCATGTCCGGAGTGGTCCCCCCTGCGCGACAGGCTGTTGGTATCCCTGGCATTGGACAGCGACGAGTTTACCCCGGAGACACTCGTCCCAACAATGCTGTTGTCGCTGACGTCATGGAAGGCAATTCAGGAGTTTGTCAATGACGTCATGCTGCGGAAGGAGGATGCCGAACGGGAACGCCAGGCGCAGGGGCGTCGCAGAGGAGCTGCTACCGCTGCAGAAGAGGAGGAGGTTAGCCACACGAGTGGCACCTAAACCCAAGGATCCGAACCCCGGAGATCGGGACCGGGTAGTAGTGAGGGTTTAAGGGACGAGGGAGACGGCCTGCATCACCCCTGCCGCACACGTTACGACATGAGGCGGTAGGTTATTAATGTGATGTGGGTAGCGCGCACTTGGGCAGTGGGTGAACGACTCTAGCCGACTGTCTGAGTGGGTGTCATGGCCCCAATGCTCATGTGGTGGATCGAGTAGCTGCATGGGTGGGGTCACGTCGACCAGATCCCATGGCCGAGGCACCGAACTGATTGCGGACCGCCCCTACCTTGCTTCACGGCTTGGAGTAGGGTGGAATGACGCAGACAGAAGTAGGGCCCATAGAGTGTACGACCTCGGGCTCGCCTGCGGGCTTAGTAGGCCGTAAGAGGCTGAACGGCATCCGGCGGGGAACCTCCGAAAGGAGGGGAGTCGCGGCGCGGGGTGAGGGCCGGAGACCACCGTACACTCGAGAAGAGCGCATCGCGCAGACATGGCCGAGGAGCAAATACTGGTACGGAAACCCACCAGAGGGAGTACGGTACACCAGGGAAAAGGACGAAGCGACAGCTGAACTTCCGATGAGGAGGGCTCCTGGTGTGCAAGCCAGCACATCGGGGGGAAACTCCCGGGGGAGATGTAGGCCAGTCGCCAAGGTGCCCCTACTTGATTGGAAGTAATGCTACAAGCGGTTCCCAATCAAGTAGTGTCGTGTGCGGTAGAAGAAATTCCCGCAAAAAAAAAAAAAAAAAAAAAAAAAAAAAAAGGATTGGAGACTAGTACCAACATATAGCTTAGCTCGCGAGTAGTTACTTGCGCATAGTCTCAGTCCCTTATGTGTTCATCATATGCAACTACTTGCACATGGAAGTATAACATATAATATTTTTTTAAATTTAAATACTTTTGCCTATTTTCATTTTTGAAGGAGCTACGATGATTTGAAATTTTTCCAAAATTCCATTTTTTAAAATTTGATTAAAATCGTTCATTTAAGTAGGAAACCTAGGATGAAAGAAAAAATGCATTAAAAATTGTAGAAAACACTTTTCGCCTATCTTCATTTTTGAAAGGGCTACAATAATTTCAAATTTCCCCATGATTTTTTATTACTCATGATTAGATATTTCGAAGAAGGGCTAAAGATTGAATGAGAAATAATAGACAGAATCAAAGCCATTGTAAAACCTACATATAACAATTTTTTCACGCAAAATTAAAATACATATAAAGATGGAAAATAAAACTAGTACCGAATCCGTGTAGTGATAGGAATTGCTGAAACACCTTCAATTCTGAAGATAAGCAAAACGTACATATTTGAATTTTAATTTTTCCTTGATTTCAGTCACATTAAAAAAAAAAAATCATGGGGAAATTTGAAATTATTGTTAGGCCCTTCAAAAATGAAGATAGGCAAAAAGTGTTTACCACAATTTTTAATGCATTTTTTCTATCATGCTAGGTTACCTATTTAAATGAACGATTTTAATCAAATTTTAAAAAATGGAATTTTGGAAAAATTTCAAATCATCGTAGCTCCTTCAAAAATGAAGATAGGCAAAAAGTGTATGCCACAAATTCTTTTGCAATTTTTTTTCCTATCATCATAGATACTTGAATCAGTAGTTCCATTTAAATTTAAAAAAATATTATATGTTGTACTTCCATGCACAAACAGTTGCATACAATGAACATATAAGGGGACTGAGACTAGGCGCAAGCAACTACTCGCGAGCTAAGCTATATGTTGGTACTAGTCTCCAATCCTGGTTCCATACTACTATGGCAAGATGAGCCACTCTGCAGCTTTAGACTAGATATAAGATAAAAAAATAAAAAACTATGAAACTTATCATACATCACTGTTCGAAAAATTGCATTTACTCTATTTTAGGAAAAGGTTTCCCTTTTTATTTGAAAAATTATGTTGCCAACTAGATGTATGCACATTGCACATGAATGTTTTGAAAATTGCATAACTTCATTTATGAAGGCAATGATATTCACACTCAAAGTATTAGTAAAGAATTTGTCCCCTTCAAAAAATAATATGCATATCATACCTGACTGCACAAAAAATTGCATTTTATTCAATTCGAAGAAAAACTTTTATACCTGGAAAATCATATTACACATAAATGTATTGAAAATTGTTGAAGTTCAAGAACGAGGTTTATTCGTACTGAACGTCTTAATAAAGAATTTGACCCCTTCAAAGAATAGTGCGATAACTTAACAATTCCAGTATCCTTAACAATTTGAATTTCTAGCATACAAATTATGATTAAAAATTTTCGTCGCATGAAATCACGTAAATTTCGCCTCATAAGTATGGAAAATTATCGCGTCGTAATTTAAAGGAGCTGGGAAATTCGCGCTCGCGTCAGACAAATTTACAATGGTTTTGTACCGCGAGCGAATTCGGCACGAAAATGTGAAAAGTTGAAAGTGCGAAAAAAGTTTGTTTTCAGTTTTAACTTCTTTATTGATTTAAACAATAGCGCGACGATTTAATAAAAGGCGAAAATATTCTTAGAACGTTTCGGGAAGCGAGGGGATGAAAAAAATTGCTTAATTCACTTTCACCGTAATAAAAATGAATTAACCTTTGAACGAAGGAGGAAAAATTCGCGGTTTTTTCGAATCCTGCGGGTATCTTTTCAGTTATGATTTAAGAACGAATTTGAAAAATTAATTAAATCGAAGGGGTCATTTCATTTTTTAAGTAGTGACGACGAAATGTCAAAGTTTGGAATATTTTTTTAATTAGTTCATTTATGAAAAAAAAAAGAAACGGATGAATTGGAAAAAGTTAAAATTTTGAGCGCTTCGAAAACGTTTATAAGAATTGACGATGAGAAAATGAACCCTTGGACGAATTTTACGACGCGGAAAAAACAACAAAAGGTCCGATCGAAGTATATTCGCGAAACCTTTATGAATTAATTTTAGGAAATATTAAAATTCAATTTTTTCGTTACTCCAACAAAAACATTTATTTAATTGCCAAAGAAAAGGAAAAAGGTTAAAAAGAAAAATAATGGAATTTTTTGAAAAAAAAAAATATATATTCAAAATCAAGGAGCGGCGAAGACGAAAGAGTCAGCACATTGCAGTAAAATTTGGTGGCGAAGCAATGGCACGAGATGGGCTGGAGTGGTGCGTTTAATGTTACACTCGAATGAATTTTGAGGCTTGATAAATAATAAGCGAAAAGTTAGTGACGCGGATGAGCGACAAGAAGTCACAAGAAATGTGGCAGAAGGGGTTCAATGACAGACTAACGAAAAGATTTTTAAAGAGGAATGAACTAAAATTAGAAACTGCTTCGACGATGGAACGAGGAGCGGTTTAATTTTACCAAATTAAACGGTACGCTAAATACGTAAACAAATTGACAATGGAATTTTAACACAGCTGGGATCGGATTTCAGCGGCTTTAGCGTCAGTTTGGTTCACTGTGGGGGAGGTTTTTGACGAATTCATTCAAGCAATCGATTAAATAGAAAAAGAACCCTTGCGAAAATATTTTTGTGAAATTTGCTCAGATAGTAGATTGTGTGTGAAAAACAGAACCATCAAAACACGCATGTACTCGATAGTAAGCTAGTTTCCAGTATGAATTCTGGTGTTGGGCATTCAACTGTGTAATCCATATCTGAAATTGAAAATGCCAGATATTTCCACGTTTTTGGAAACCGATATGTCAAATTTCAATTTTCAGATCAAGTACCTCCCTGTAATGCTACGATGCTAACGATTTTATAGCGCAAAAAAGACAGAAGGGTTTGTTATAATGTGTCTTCGTGAAGTAAGGAGATTTAGCTATTTCGAAAGTGAGAGAGGAATCTCTCTGTGCTGTCTAACTCGTGTCGATAGGAATGCAGAAGATGACGATGAAGAGTTGTTGCTTCCATTCAATATGATACACGCTGAAATTTGGATACCTCCAGGTCGAAGTATTCGATAAGTATGAGAATACGAGAAGATGTTCGATGGAATTTATTCTCAAATTCAACTTCTCAAAGGATCCTTGATTGAAATATTTTGTTCGAAAGTAAACGGAATGTATTTTCGAAAAGGAAGAGAATTATCTTGAAATACACTTTATATCTAGTACTTTAGGTAAAAAAGTCTACAAATAGGTACGTACCCTTTAATTAAAAGGCTTTAAGGTTTCATCAAGCTTATCAGAACCATCAAGAGCACCGATTTAACCTGAGCAAAATTGGCATTTATAAATAAGAAATCAATAAAATAATCAAATAGGTAAAAAGTGAAAAAATATAGGCGATTCATATCTTTTTGACATTAAGATATCAAAAAAATAAATTTCTCACAAAATCCACATGACCGGCTGTAATTCTGAGATTTATCGCATGAATTAGAGACATGATTTATGAGAAAAACTGTGGAATTATCCAACAATATCTTGAGGTTCTACCTCACCTTCAATTAACTCAAATTTGAAAACTAATACTTAGATGGAGCCCTTAAAGAAGTCGTAAGCATGTAAGAATTCTATTTTAAGAGAATTTTCAAGAATCACTTCAAAATTCTAATCTCCCATAGTATCATTTAAATTAGAGCTCGTAAATGTGAATTGAAATTTTTGAAGTGGAGATGAAATTTTACAATACTGGGTGATTACGGAATTGTTTTTCATGCAGTATTTCCAGGGAAAATAACAACATCATTCTTAGTCTTGTCTTGATATTTGAGCTCGGTTATTATATTATTTCATCATTATCCTTAATTTTGAAAATTTTCTAGATACGGTTTCATTTCTTTTTAAATACTGTAGAGTTTATGAGAACTCCGAATTAGAATTTGATGAAACACATCACAAAACGTTTATTTAAAAACTTTACACAATTATACTTTTCATTAAAAAAACATTCTGAGAAGTTAAAGTTATGAGTGGAGACTGCGGTGCCTTACGCCCCCGTTCCCCAGAGGGGACTTTCGCGCTACCTTAGCCCGACATCTCTTCTGCGTCAAATCTCGAATCAAAAAATTATAACACTCGCTTTATACGGCATGCAGGGAACTAATTTCCGATGCATGAACGACAAGCGTTAACCTAGTCGTCCATACATTCAGAAAAACCCATACTCCCACTAATCGTGATAACAATAACGCTACAATACCTATTAGAACTTGATATTTTTTCAATATTTTAGATATTTTTTCATCATCATTTTCATTTTTGGACATTTATTCATTTTTTGATATTTCTACATTTTATTTCATTTTGGAAAAATTTCTCTTATTCTCGAGGCACTCGTCACATACAAATCTAGGGATTTAAATTTTGTATTTCTATTACTAAAATATTTATTTCTTATTTAAATCAGTTTGATCATTGAAGCATCTGATTTTATTACTTGATTTGAAACAAACTACTAAACTTGAAGTCAAATGGTAATGAAACCTAGATGAGTAAACCATCTTACTTATTAAGAAGATGTCTCCAGAAACCTATTTATAAATTTTCTAAAGATGATTCTGCGATAAATACAAAGGGGTGTAAATATTGTTTTAGGAGTACCCCAGTCTATAGCATTCAAAGAGCCGGAAAGAGAATCCAAGAAAGCCGAAAGAGGGTGGTATGAGCCGTAGCAAAAACAGGGCAAAAAGGGGATACAGAGTAAAACGACTGTAGCTGTTACGAATTCGCTCTCAACTATAATGTTATCAACAGAACGGAAACGCGCTAAGTAACGTTTAACAATTACAGAGGTTATTACTCGCCCTATTACCCAGCAGCTAAGATTTTCTATCCTGTGCGAATGTTTAATATCGCACTTATTAGCAATCACAGCACACTTTGCCGCTTTTAATACGAATCTCGACAGGCGCGAATTTATTAATTTCGCAGAGCAGGTTTACGAAGGAATGCGTTTTTTATTAATTAATTTTTGATTAGAGACGTAATACGCTAGGCGCAATGCCCGAGGAGAGCAATCATAAATGCAAATGCAGCTAGATACGCTTTTGAGGTGAATACGTAGAGAGTGCGATAATTGAGACGAGTAAATTGTACCTATTACGCGAGAAACAGAAAAGGCCCTCTATTTGCCAGTATATGCTGCGAAAGACTGTAAAATAAACCCAACGGAGTGGTGCGCTAGGGGTTAATGTCAATATTAACGTCTGACCGTGCAAACAAAAGCCAAGCATTTGTGATTGAACTGCACGGAAAGGTTTACGTCGTTTTCGTTTAATAGCCACCTGTAATAAGGGTTCGCGATGCGAAAAAGCGCCCGTCCTTGTGAGCTGGTTGTGTTTACTTTAATGTTTACAATGGACATTGGACATCCTACCAGACACCTGCTATTTACTTTCAACAATCGAAATTCCTGATACACGTCCAAATTTCATTAACTTTCTGTTTCCGCTCATTTGAAACTCTGATGGATAGAATTTTATCAAGTTCGCTCGTTGGTAATTTTCTATGCGAGGGCGATTCGCAAATTCGATTTTTGCATGAATAATTAGAGAGATACATTTTTTTCCCCATTGCTATTCATTGGTTCAGTGAGTATTCCTAAATTTTATTATGGTATTCTATAATTAAATTATTAATAAATTCATTTTTTTTTTCATTTCCAAAACGCAAAAACTAATCATTTTTAAAATTTTTACACCATTGTATATCACTTAATGATTCCATAAATCGATGTTTTACGATTTTGCTTAAATTTAATCTCGATATTAGATGTACTCTGCAATATAATATTGTCATTTTGCTCCTGAAAATATCAGTAAAAATAATTCTTTAACTTATCTGTCAAAGAAGTTGTATAATTTGTCTTATCGAGGGCTATGTTCCCTAAATAATTCAATTACACAACTTCTTTAACATGATGACATTCAAAAGCAAGATCTAATGTTCGGCTTCAAATATCCAGTCTTCTATTTTTCTTACACATTACTATATCATCTTGATCGCCGAATTATGTAATTAGGGAAATTCCCTTATCGATTAAACAGCACGGATACCTTCAGAATCACACATATTACCACTGTACTCTAGAAAATATTAATACAATCAGTTCTTTCAATGAAGCTGTCAAGTAAATTGCATTATCTACCGTATAAATGGTGTTCATCCAGAAAAATATTCAATTAGTCAACTCTTTTAACATTATATTCGAATATGTTGCCTATAAAAATCATGTTTCAAATATCAAGTATGCTATTTATCTTGCATATGTGTCGCATTGATTGCCTAACTGTATAATAAGGAGAATACACTCGCTAATTAAATAGCATGGATCAAAGTGGTTTGAGCATGGATATCTCTAAAACGCCCAGTCGAAAATCTGGTGAGATTTCCGACTTTAATTCTGGTCACAGAATTAAAAGTTTGAGAATTCCCACCATCCTATCTTTAAAAAAATTATAACAATTTACCTACTTATAACTAACCTACTTTTGGCTTACCTGCTTAAGACTTTGGCACTTTCAAATTTGAAACCCCTCTGGCCATCACCAATTTAGCGACAGGCTGTCTGGGCAGCGAGATCCCGTTACGTGGCAATGAACTCTGGTCTCAGATGACGTTGCCTTACCTCACGTAAATTTTTACATCCCCATTTTCAGTTACTCAATATTTTCTTTTTTATTTTTTGCTTATTTTTTTTATTAATAATTTTTTCCATACTGCCGTTTTCTCTCAAGAACAATATCGAAAAATTTCGAAGATGTCGACATCTAATGTAAGTCTTATCTATCTTTCAATACATACTTAGTTGACTGGATCTCGCCCAGAAGCACGTCGCCGCATCACCAGATCTGAAATTTACTTGACTCTCCATCAAAATTTTCTTAGATATTTCTTTTTTTTTTTAATTTTCCAAAATTGTTCCTCACTTAGTTTGCTTCTTGCAAACTAATCTTTTTTTTATTTTTTTTTAGTACCTAGCAGTACAGATGACGGCGACGACGCTATGGAAAACTGATGAGAAACCACTGTTTTAATTTAATTATTCAGGCTTTACCTATGTTGTTTTTCTTCTTCCAATATACCTTTTTTGAGATATATTTTTTTTATTTTATTTCTTCTACGTCTTTTTTTTTTATCGAGAAAAAAAATAACCTACCTAACAATGAACTCTTTAAATCTAATATAGTTCCGGCTAGCGACTAGTGTCGCGGCGTGCCGCCGGCGACACTAGTCCCTACCCAATCTTGTTTGCTTCCACTGCTCTTAATTTTTCCCCTATTCTTTATCTATCGTTATCCCCCTACTCTGCTTTCTGGATTTCGATACGCCCCACACTGACATTTTACTCCCAGAAATACCATCAACAATTTATTTTTGACAAAGTTGCGAAATAAGTTGCATAACTCATTATATCAATGGGCTTCTTATTGAAAATATTTATTTTGATTTTGGACAATTCTTTTGACATAATATTTAAATATGTTGCTTCTAAACATTCGATTTCGAATATGAAACATACCATTAGTGTTATGTGCATGTCATGTCAATTGCTTAATTATATAATAAGGAAAATATTCTTACTAATTAAATAGCATGAGTTCAGCGGACAATAAAATTTTTCTAGGCATGAAATGGTTGTGGGCGTATAGAGGATAAAATCACCTGTACAATAATCCCATTTTATCGCGTTAACGGGAAATAAATACCCATTGCGTAACACATAAAACTCCGCTGGGACCGGCGGTAAAAGAAAATTGATGGTATAATATTTAAAAGGGTCGCGTTAATTTATAGATGGACGGATATTTTATATTTGACGCCGAAATAAACTAATTACACAGGGTTCGATTCGTTTGGCAAACGATTACAAAACGTTATAACGTCAAAATGAGAATATATTTTTGTGATGTAATTTCGATATTTATGTAATTGTGGCAGACCATGATACCTAAATTTTGGTATAATTAACTCTTTTATTTCAACGATATGTATTATCATTTAGATGAAAGACACATTTGACGAATTTCGAATTAAATTCCTCCTTATGTTGTTTCACATAGATGGGAATTCTCTTTGAGTACGTAGTTTTCAAGATTAAGGGACCAAATCGAATAACCTGCGGATTGAAGCCATCCAAGTTGATGAAAGAACAATTACGTATGGATATAATTTCCGAATTCGAGGCAAATAAATTCGGCTCGTTAATCCGACGACCCGAGCCCTAGAATGCGTTGATTTGGTGTATTGGTTTTGTTAGCCCTTTGAAATGCCTTTATGGTTTAGTTGAAGGTTCGCGTATTTATTGATTAAAGCGAAAGGCACAATAAACTGTTCATAGCTTCATTGAGCTTCTTTTACCAAACTGCTCGATGTCTATCTTCATGAGTCGCCGCATTTGGACTGGTTTGATTGACTATGTTGTATGGGAACTTTGTACATAATATGTATAAGTAGGTTTTATAATTATTTTTCTATTTTTATGGAGTATAAAATAAACGTTTTTTCTAGTTTTTAAAATATAATTTTAATATATAGAGAGACTGCATGTAAGCATTTATTGAATTTTTCAGAATGCCTCTTAAAAAAATAACTGTACATCTTTACGTAAATACTGAAAAATCTGAAAAATATCATCAGTCCAATAAAGGAGACCCATGATCTCCCAAGCTTTGACAAGATCTCCCTTCAAAAAAATGAGTGGAAGAACTTTTTCCAAAAGTGGATGCGCAACTCAAAAGTTGGTTTTAATGTTTTGAGCAAAACACAAAAAAAAATGTTGATGAAGTGGAAATATCTTTTTGACATAAAAGGGGATTTTATGAAATAGTGTTCACTAAAAGTTTGCAAAAATATTATTGCTTCTAAAATATGTTAGATATACCTTCCCAGGAAAAAAGGAATAGATCAAAAATTTGAGCAAAATTCATAAAATACGATAAAATTCGATGGAATTTCATCAACAAATTTACCAGTTTTTGATATATTCCGGTAAAAATTAGACATAAAATGATAAAATTTTATCAAATATAAGATGAAACCCAATCAAATTTGTTCCAAAAGTAATTGAATTCTATTTGATTCAATTTTACCAAAATTTGATTAAATTTGATCTTTACATGTTAATGTTATGATGGGATCAAATTAAATCGAATTTCATTGAGTTCAATATTTGATAAAATTATATGTATTTGGTCATTTTTTTGATCAAGCTTGATCACCTGATCAATTCCTTTTTTCTTGTGTGACAACTCAAGAATGTCGGAAAATTTTTTCAGAATGTTGGAAAAAACTTGAATTAAAATCTGCAATATGTTTACACAATAAATTTCCAGGAATTATGATCTCAGCGCTATCTATGACTATCACTTCTGTAGCATTAGTTTGCGAAATAGATTCCAGAAAGCGTTGTATATTTATTCTGCGTTCATGGGATTGAATGATCTTACATATTGTTGAATTTCAAATATTTCACCACAGTAAGTACTTGATAGCAAGAAAATGAACTAGGTACTCTGCACTGTTCTCTTACTTTAATTTACTTATTAGGATTTAAATTTGAAAATGAACTTGGAAATAATGATTTATTTAACACAACTCTAAACATATTCAAAGATTACAATTTTAACAGGATTACAGTTCTGCACGAAACTGATAAAAAAACGAAGAAACGTAAACGCACAAGGATGCGTGTTATTGTTTGCTATTTTTCCACTATCTGATAAGCGGTACAGCATAAAGCTCGATCCGATGCTCGTTTTAGACGACATGCAGTCTTAGTATGTGATGAGAAATAGAGTGACAGTTAGTAAAAAATGTTTACAACCCGGTACCGCAGAGGTAGTGGCTCAGGGTGGCTTCTAGGTTTCTTTTTTGCTCCCAAATGGAGGTACGTCCAAGGGGTAGATGCTTAAAGAGGCCTATGGGCCGCAGAAGTGGAGGGAGAGACCTCTGGCTTTTTTTGTGATTTTTTCATCTCATTTGTTATAAGTAAGTATGTACTAGACAATATTTTTTTTAGATAACGAAGCCTCTCTGGAGAGGATCCCTTGGGAATCTCTCCAGAGGTGGAGTTGCTTTTGTATAATCGAGGTTGCAGGGTACCTCCTGCATCAAGATTCAATTCGCTGCAATCCCTGTTTACCACATACTGTTAATGCATAATCTTTCAAAACTTCAAAACTATCATGTGGAAAATATTAAAAAATGACTAATTTTTCCCATCATTTTTACATCATTTTATTTCATCATTTCTTCACACATTAACATCTCCACAGCCAAAAATTTCTCATCAATATTACATTATAAACTTTATAGCATATTTATCTGTTCAGGATGATGAAATAAAAATTTATTCTTTTGATCATTAACTATTTTTCCAAATTTTATAACTGACTCCTTTTCAGCAACTTGGGTAGACAAACCATCGTACGCAAGTGTCATATGGGTAGCCCTAAACATAGTACGAAAGGAATAACCCGGCTCAATGTTCATGCATAATGAAATGTAGATAAAGTTGGCTTGTACAGTATATCATAAGATCTAATCATTAGTTGTAAGATACAATAGTTCATCTAATGTAGTCATGTCAGCAGGGGAATATTTCCAAACATGCGAAACAGTCACTGCCTCCCTGAGGGGGACACAATTTGGGGACAGCGTCTATATCACGACGGTTTTTTTTTTTTAATTTCACAATTAAAATATCGTTTTGTTAAAAACTCAGCTAAAAAAATTAAAAATCATGTACATTTTGACATCAAAACCAAAAACATTTGATTAATTAGATTTTAAAATGAATGAGTTTCTCTTGAACAATTGTAGGTAGCGCTAGTAAAGTAGAAGAATGATGGAAGAAATGTGGGTTCACTTTGAAAAATGCTCCATTGACTCCATGCTTTATAATTTTTGTATACAATAGCATGGAACTCATAACAGAACATTATAAAGAAGTGCGCCTAAAAAGTTTGGGATATACATTTAAAATCAACCACCTTTATTTACTAAATGAATAATAGCATACAAAATGTTCTAGCGAACTTACCATCCCAAAGCTCAATATTCTTGAAAAGTTGAAATATTTATAATTTTTTTAGCAATGTAATGTTAAGCAATGAATTTTGAATCTTTATTATTAAAGGAAATATTTATTAAATTTTTTTTAGAGTTTTTACGACCTGTCCTGTAATGTTTGATTTTTAATAAGCTCAAAAGATTTTTTGTGCATCGGTACCTTTCAAAAATTCTGTACATTTTTTCACCATTACATAATGGTATAAAAAATGGCAATGAAGCGATGATGTAATTTATTCAATGTAACATTAGGTATGACCTCAACCACGACACTTTAATGCGCTAATGCAATGCAGTAAGTATACTTAATGTGGTAAAAATTAATAGCAAAACCGATGAATAAATAACTAATTCGCTATTTTTGGGATTCTTCCGAAAAATTTTCAAATATCTACGTGGGTATAATAGGTACAATGTGGATACACGTTGATTTTACTCATGGTTTATTTATTGAATCATTCCGCGAACTTCGCGTAGGCGCGAACCTAGAATTCCTTAATAGGCACTATATGATACCAGTGCGGAGAAATAAAACGAAATACAAAACTCGCCAGAGAATCAATACGATGATATTGAAATAAGAATGACTAAATTAAGCCTCCTGGGAGACAAAGTATGGAAAAATCTCAGCAGTATTTTGATATTATGAACAACATGTTATTTGAGTAATAATACTCGTGTTGTAATAGATACGTAAATGAGAAGCTTAACACATTGAACTTGATGCACTTTCATTAAAACACACGTACTCGATATTACTTAAAAATTTTAAAATACTCGAATATATATCGAATTAGCACTGAATTTGGGAACTTCTTTAACACGAAAAGTTTCGGTGAAGGCGAAACCAAGTACTCGAATGTATGAAATAAATCACAAAGGGAGCTGTAAATTTCGGTTTTTTTTAATAATAACGTCAAACTGTTTATTACGAAATATCGTGCAGACATAAAACGAGCGCGATAATTATTCTACGGTCGGCTGGCAAATCCATAAAAATTTTCTGGCATGACTCGTTCATATTTGAAAAGAGCAGAAAAAAGTTGACGGCCATTTGATACATTTCCCTTTTCCCATCATACTGAGGCTCGAAGGCGCGTGAAAATTGGATGAAACGAATGTTACCTTTTTTGGAATAAAATAGGTAGATAATATTCAAGGATAGCGTAACTTGGGAACCGGTTCGAAGCGTGGAAACGTTTACGTCATGTAACAGCGCCTGGTTGAATAAATTATGGCGTGAATTTCTTATCATTTCGGAATAAAAAAATACTGAAAAAACATTACGAGGCAGCCGTATAAAAATGTTTGTAAAAACGGAAACACGTATAAGATAGGAAATAAAAATGTATTATTAGCTGTGGCGTAATAAAAATATATAAAAATAGCGAAGGAAAGGTTCAATGTTTATATGGCTTGTTTGGGAACAGAACCCTTTTCGAAGTTGATACGAGTTGTATTACAGGTTTCATATTGGAGTCGTGTTTTTCGGTAACTTAAAAATAAACCCTCGCGTACATATAAGAAAATCCTACGCCGCCCAACATGTTTCAACCTTTCTCCCCTTTTCGTAGCCTATGAGCACGTGGGCGTTAGCGTAGGACTGATAACCATTACGACATCAAAGACTCGAGGCGTTTTATAATTCATCGAATTCCTAGGCCGATACAAGCACTTGTATTAATTCGTACGAATTCTTCGTGCCTTCGCATTGTTTTAATTACATTGTAAATCGGTGAAGTAGTTTTGGACTTCAGAGCGAAATTAAATTCGTAATTTTCTTTCATTAGATAAATGCATCGGTCAATTTAAAGGCTAAAGACCAAGCAGATGTTTGGGAGTCCAAACGTTGCATAGTCACGTGGGTTAATATGTAGGTGGTAATGTTCTTTGAGCGTCTCGAGTCTAAAATTGGTTTCGTCATCCGTTTAATAACAGAGTATACTTGCCAAGGCGTATTTCTCGCTTACGTATCTTGGCTACGAAACTAAAACAAAAACAACGTTACGCGCTAAATATTACATAAACTTTAGCATCATCTTTTGATGAATCGGTATCTGTTGTTTCAAAAAACAAAAAAAAAACACCAATGCAAAGTTTAACTCGTCAAATTGCGCGAATGTATCGAAACCCCGATAAATCTTCGTAAAATACGAAAAAAAAAGAAAACGAATGATTATATTCACCAAAAAAAAAAAACCGTTATTAATTATTACCATATAAGTAGATGTGGAAACATATAACGACTAAATTAACAAAGAATGGTGATACAAATAAAAATAGCAGAAAAAAATAGGTATGAATAAACTTAATACTTTCGTCGAGAAATTCTTCATATCAACTGTTCGAGAAAAATATATTATACATTAAATTAAAAAAAAAAAAAAAAGAATAAAGAAGGAAAGATAATAGAACAAAAAATGAACTCAAATAATCCAAACATGAAAACGTAAAAAACTGACTGAACAGATTTGTACTAAGTAGCGTAACTATAGATACACAACTGCTTCATACAATTAAACAACAATTATACACTTACACATATACACATAGTTTAGTATAATTAATGCGAATTTTATCATACAAAAATGCACGCAATTATTTCGACAGTCTGTGTCCAGCATTTTAACCACCCATTGCCTTGTAATAACTGTTAGCCACGATCAAACAGTATCCTACAACACCTGTGGAACAAAAATATGGTTATTACAATAAAGTTTCTCAACATTAATTAATTTCAATTAAAACGAAAACTCGTATAACTAGAAATTCGCGAAGTAACATTGCGAATACGATAATATGATTATTTCGTATTATATAAGTGAAATTTGAAAATAGATGACGATTTCGACTTAAGCAGCTTAAAAACCTTAGAAATCGATATGCATGTTGCATTTTTATCAATTAGCAGTTTTGGTCCCCAGGTAACCCCCTTGATGAAAAAATGGAATTAGGTAGATAAATGATAAAAATGCACTGTGTCTAATTGATTTTCATACTACCAAGCGATAAATTCTATTAATCCATTAAAAAGTATTCGTTACTTCATTTCTTTTTACGGGATTAAGAAATTAAGAAATGAATAATTGTTTCTCGTGATTTTAATCCATAATTTGCAAGAATATGAATGTTTTTAAACTTTCAACGTTTCATTCTAGTTAATTTTGCAACACTGATTTTGGAAGAAATGAATTTAAATCAATCGAATAACCAGTAAAAAATTATTCAACTCATAAAATTTGAGTAACTAAAGTCTTAAATTATATATTTTTTTTCAGGAATGAGAATTTCGCCTCGGGGATGTTGAAATCAGTTGAACACAGTGTATAGTGCTTTCAACTCGAATCGAATAGTCCATTTTTTTTCGAATATTCGTTGATAAATTCGCTTCGATATTCGATAGGCTTTCATTTCAATATTCAGAATGATTTCCATAATATATTAATTGTTTTGAGTATTCCCTTCGCGAGAATAATTTTTCAAAATGCATAATTGAATCACATTATCACCCAGTTAGTTTTAAAAGGTCTCATAGTCCACACCATGGGATGCAAAGATGTGACCATTTTCGTTTTTCCATATTTCACTGCGCTATTGCTCACCCTACCGATTCCTGGCAACAGCTATGCATGCATGGACAATAAAAAACTCGGGCTATTAAAATTCGAATGATTTTTCCCACTACCACGTTCATTAATTGTATTTTGATTTTGAGCTAAGTTTTTTTATTTTTCACTTTTTTCCATTATTCGGCTTTAATGCGAGACTGAAAAAAGATTCAATCTGAGTGATTATTGATCACACGTATTAGATCTTTTATGATTTATTTAAATCGAATAGGTACTCAGTTCATTTCTAATACGATACCTTCCCCGTATTTGATAAATTCGAATGTACAATTTTAATACCATTGAAAAACTCAGAACTTTCATTACTTCTATTATTCATTTGTTTTAAGTATTGGAATCCCTGTGTTGAAACTTCGAATACCTATTCAAAATTCAATTTGCTTCAAACCCTATGTACACATTTCTATGATAAATAGATATGCAGAAAACACCGTTTTGGACTGATACATGTCTTATGAATATCTTATCGACATACTTTCGAATTGAGCTTCAATTAATGTCAAATAGATATGAAAATTTTTCATTAATTAAAAAAGATATTGATGTGTATTGACATCTATTCGACATTAATTCAAGTTCAGCTCAAAAGTATACCTATAAGATGTTCATAAGATATGTATTAGCTCAAAATGGTGTTTTTCGTCTACTTATTTGCTATGTAAGAACAGAAACAGGATATCTATCTGCCAAAGTGTGCGCATAGGGAATATTCGATTTGCTTTGATATTCGATCCTTCAAATATTCGGTCTGTTTCGAATAATCGATTTGATATCGATTTCAATATGGCTAATAACTATTCCAATATCATTCGAATCAAATATTTTTCAAAAATCGAATATTCGATTTTTTTTCGTTGAAAGCTGACAGCACTATAAAATACGGCATGGATGTCAAAATATAGGTTTTTAGGTGTACTGAATTGGAATAAGGATTTCATTTCGCGATTTGAACACAGTAATTATAATTTTTTGGAATTTTTTAACAGTGTAGTAGGAACAAACCAAAGAACGAAACGAAGAACAACAAGAACGGAGAATTTTCATTGTTCCTGAGGAACAGGACCAAGAACGAGAACATAAAAGTGATATATCTGAAGAACAAAGAACAGAACGAGAACAGAATATTTTCAAGCTGAAAGATCGAAGAACAAAACGAGAACCAAGTAATGAACAATGTTGAGTTATAAAAACAAGAACAAGAACGATGTAATTTTTTGTTGTTCTTCGTTCCTTTGAAAGTTCATGATTTATTATAAAATTAATAGATATCATGAGGGGAAAGAGAAAATAAGAAACTTATACTTGAAAGCGAGCAAGTGCTACATATACCCATATAAGTAATTTTTTTTTTTAAATTATTAGCTTCAATTTATTAATTTTCAATTTCAACAACAACATAAACTGTAAACGGTATCAAAAAAAAGAGAGAGAAAGAAAGAAAGAAAGAAGAAAGAAAGGAAGAAAGAAAAAAAGAAAGAGAAGAAAGAAAGAAAGGAAGGAAGAAAGAAAAACAAAAGAAAAAGTTGAAGAACGAGAACAGAATGAAGAACGAACACAAACGAGACCATAAAGGATTGAAAGAACAAAGAACAGAACGAGAACAACATTGTAAAGAATTAAAAGATCGAAGAACATAACGAGAACAGTTGAAACATTGAGAATAAGAACGAGTCAGGAACAGGATCAAATATAACTGGGTCTTTCCAGGAACGAGAACAGGAACAAGAACAGACATCTGTTCGTTCCTACAACACTGTTTTTTAAGGCTATTTTTACTGGAACGAATTTCAATTAAGAGTTCATTTTTTTTTAGTACGGACTCGAAGTCACCTCTGAATTCGGAGTCAAAATGATTCCAAATAACTCCCATCTTGACTGTAAAACAAGGCTGTTAACTTAAACGTATATTAGTTAAATTCAGTTAAAGTTTTAGTCTTTCAAAACAAAAATAAGAGTTAATAAAGTTAGCAGTTTTATTCTTTTCACTTAAAGTTTAAGTTATAGTTAAAGTTGATGTAAACTAGTTTTAACTTGAATAAAATGAAAGTTTAGAGTTAAGGTTAAAGTTAAATTCTTCTTTATAGTTAAAAAAGTTAAAGTTATTATAAGTTAGTTAAAGTTAGATTCTTCTTTTAAAATAGTTAAAGAAGTTGAATTTAGAATGAAATAATATAGTTACCGATTATATCATATCCGCTTTTTATGTACGATGAAAAGATGAAATAAGACATAAGAGTTTCCAAATTCAATAAATTAAGCGTTTACAAAAATATAAAATGAATTTAATTTAAAATTTCACATTTTAAATTTTAATTTTCAAAACTACTTAATATAATTATTTCGCAGCAACAAAAGATCATTAATAATAGAAAATAGACCCTTTGAGACTGCATTGCAAAGGGTCTAAAATAAACCTCAAGTCGCTGAATGTTCGTTCAAAGTCGGAAAATTGGAAATTGGCTTGAGACTTTAACTAAAACGATTTTTTTTTTAAGTTTAAGTTTAATTCAGTTTCAGGGACTGAAAATATTAGTTTAAGTTTTATTCAGTTACATATACTGGGATTTATAGTTATAGTTAAATTCAGTTTTATTCTTAATACGTGAAAATACGAGTCAATTTGAGTTAAAGTTTAGAGTTTTAGTTATTGTTAACAGCCCTGCTGTAGAATTGAGCTACAGTCCAGAGTTGAGATCGGAGTTGGAATCAAATTTCAGTAATGACTTCCATGTTAAAGTGAAAATGAGTCCGTTGTAGAGAAATGTTCCGGACAGAAGAGTCAGAATTTGAGTCAAATGTTAGTGGTTACTCTGCTGTCAATGTGGAGTCAAAGTTTTGACATTTGTTCTCCAGACAAAGTACAGTGTTGAAATTTGGTACGAGGAAATATTCAGGAGTCGAATTTTAGAAAAAACTCCCGATGTCGTTTAGAATTAAATTTCATAAAATTAAAGGGACTTCAGGGTCGGATTTTTTTTACTCTTGATTCTATTTGTTTTTTTAATCAATTGCCTCAAAACTTCGATTGGTCAAAGATGAAAGTTGAATCCTTAGATCCAGAGTTACTTCCTGGCTTGTAATCAAACTTAGTGCAAATAACTCCGACTCTTACCTTGACTCCAAGTCATGATTGGAGATCTTGACTCCAGAAGTTTGGAGTCAAAGAGCCAAATTCCAGCACTGATTTGGAGTCAACGTTAAGTCGCAGTTCGGTTTAAAGAACTGTTTTCAAGGCAAAGTCTTCGTCAACATTTTCGGTTGACTATAGGTCGTGGTGGTGGTGCTTACTTTAAAGATATGTCTAAGGTGTATTATGAATTTAATACGCTGAAATACTTACATATATAAACGATGAACGAAACTATGTAATTGACAGTTACTCCGCCTCTATTGAGTAGAGCAAGTATGAACAAAATTATAGAGAATATAATAAGTAGGATGAACGCTATAATGAAACATTTCACCATCAGTTGGTTATCCTGCAAAAAAAAATCCGTATAAATGTCGATATGAATTCCTGTCGTAATGAATGCAATATGTCTGCGATTAGCTAAAATTCAATATTGATAATAAAAACTCTATAAGTACGAATGGATTTATAGACGGCTAATAAAAATGAAAAATTTCTACTGCAGGTACTATGAAAACGATATCAGAGGTGCGTATTGAATTAAAATTCTCACAGATATTCCATTACTTATTATGGCACAGTTCAGGTGCAATGACCGCTAACGTCATATAGATATATAAGTCTCATCACGTCTCTACAATATGAATTGCACAAAAGTACTTATGCTGTGATTAATAGCCCTCATTGGCGCGTTGATCGTGGCGTGTGCTGGGAAGTGAATTTGAAAATAAGCAAATAAAGGTGAAAACGGTAATTGTATTCAACTCGAATGGCTGTCATTATTTGATGAGTTTTTGTAACATAATAAATATTCAGTACCTAATAAAAGGAAAATTTTTTAAACATATCAACATTCTATTTACTCACCATGAGTACTCCGGCAATCAGAAGTATCGATGATATAATACCAAATATTACCAGTATACCGTATATCGTTCGAATCCAATCTATAACAAAATTATTCATTAATAATGGTTCCCGTTTCACGTCGAAGCGATAATTAATCATTCGCGATGTTGTAAATATTATTTAGTATCTTTACCTTGACCGCTCGCATAGTAAGTTTCACCACCATGATAGGCAGCTTCAACGACCTGTAAAAAAGAAAATAATTATAATGGGTACAATTGCCTGAAATTTCATTAACAAGGGGCAGCGGGGCGAAACTCGGTATTTTTGGAGACACAGAAGGTATGCACATTTTAGCCATTACGTCATTATAGGAGTACCCTTATTATACATTTTTCAGAAATTCGACAATATTTATAACTGAAATGATAAATCGTACTAGAGGCGTAGAGATTTCATTGAACTCCGCAAAAAATTCATTCAATATGGGAAAGTGCCAAAACAAAGCTTAATACGTCTGACACAAATAACATAAATGTGACAAATTAAAATGTATAAAGAATGTACGTAGTAGAACGTGCGAAACATATGGATGTGCGAGTGAGCTTTTTGCACACTTTCTTCAATGCATGTTATCTTTTCTAGAAATGGATATACTCAAGAGCCGGATTTCTCAATGAAAAACATCGTTCTTCAGTACTCAGTATTTGGACCGTGGTCGAAAATACTTCAAATTTGAATAAAACCGGATACTATCTTAATTCAAAATGTAGCGCATTACTCATAAAGACATTCCTATATTTTATACATATGAAATTCACAAACAGAAATGAAATTTTGTGTCTTAATTATTAATTTCGTAACTCGTGTTTTATTCCGGTAACTATTTTTGATTTTTGTTTGTGAATATCATGGGTGAGGTTAATATGTTTGAAAGTTATCTATTTTATAAAGCGAAGTGTGTCACAGCATCACGCCCGATTGGCTGGACGAAATACGGCGAAAGTTTGTATACAGATTGGTATTGTGTAGATGGTTGTGCTGAAATTTTTTTTGCGAAAGTCGCATTAGAAAAGCTGTAATTAAGCTTTAAAGTAGCGATGATGTAACGCGCAGTTGATAAGCGTCCCAGTGGAATGGGCAGAGGACGAAGTATACCTTTTTAGACGAGTTTTAATTCGAAAATGATAGCTATTACAGTCTCCTTTTTTAGCGAAGAATAGGTCAGAGAAAGGGGCTCTTCACCTTCGCGTTTCAAGTCATTCGTTAATATATGAAAAAGTTCATTACGATACACGTATTGGTATGTACATTTAAGGTTTTTTGAGTGAAAGTATTTTTTGTCCATAGTCTCATACATGACATTAAAATCTCGAGAACAAAAAAACCGATTTTTGAGAATATTTGAGTCACGAAATTTGTTGAATCCTCCGTATCTTCTCGCTAAATCGACCTAAAATGCTCAAACTTCATGTGTGAAGCAATGTAGTCCAGAATATGAACCCTTGAACTTGGGTCAGATTGGATTCAAAATGGCGGATGGTTAAAATTGAAGGAAGGCCTGAGAAGCTTTTAAAATCACAAACTCGATAAATATGATCTGATATGACTCGCGGTCAAGGGGAGAGGGGGGGGTCAAGTCGAATCTCATCTAATCTTACTTTGGGGAGAGATGGAGTTTCGGCAATTATCAAGTAATTTTTTCTCGCAAGAAACAGAGTAAAATTGCGAGAAAATGATATTAAATTAATTAAAACATGTTTTGTTTTTATTTTGTGATCAGTAAATTATGTCTTCTTGTTTTTTTGTAATTCAGTATTTATTCTGGAGTTGTCAATGTTGTCTTGCCCGAGGGGTGGGAAGGTGTGGCTAGTGTGCCATATGTTGTGAGTTGAAAAATCAAAAAAACTTCATATCGGAATTAGTATCTTCTAATGGAAGGAAAATGGGAGTAAAGAGTACATCAATAACAAGGAAAACATACCGCAGCAATCTTGTGAATAAATATTTAGAGTATTGACGCCGTATAATTTGTTTTCCTTCACTTATTAAATACCAAGGACCATGAGTCATTCCGGATTCCCAGTCAAAATGACGCCGGAGTCTGGAGTTAAGGTTTTGAAGTTGACTCCAGCGTCAGAGGTTGGAGTCGGAGTCAAATTTTCAACTGACTGCGCCCTCCGGAGTCAGAGCTGGGCTTTCAGATTTGCTTCGGAGTCATACTCGGAGATATGTTTTGGAATCAGAGGCGGGAGTCGGAGTCAAATTTTCAACTGACTGCGCACTCCGGAGTCAGAGCTGGGCTTTCAGATTTGCTTCGGAGTCAAAGTGAAGTCGGAGCCATACTCAGAGATATGTTTTGGAATCAGAGGTGGGAGTCGGAGTCAAATTTTCAACTGACTGCGCACTCCGGAGTCAGAGCTGGGCTTTCAGATTTGCTTCGGAGTCATACTCGGAGATATGTTTTGGAATCAGAGGTGAGAGTCGGAGTCAAATTTTCAACTGACTGCGCACTACAGAGTTAGAGCTGGGTTTTCAGATTTGCTTCGGAGTCAAAGTGAAGTCGGAGTCATACTCGGAGATATGTTTTGGAATCAGAGGTGGGAGTCGGAGTCAAATTTTCAACCTGACTCAGGAGTCGTAGTTGGGCTTTCAGATTTGCTCCAGAGTCAAAGTGAAATTGGAGTCAAATGTTCAATCTGACTCCGGAGTCAGCTTGGAGTCGGAGTTAGGCTTTTAGGTTTGCTCCGGAGTCAAAATGGAGTCGGAATCATGTTCAGAGAAATGTTTCGGAATCAGAGGTTAGAGTCGGAATCGGAATCGGGTTTTCATATTTGCTCTGGAGTCAATATGGAACCTGAGTAAAATTTTAAACCTGTCTCCGGTATTAAGCTGGAGTTGGAGTCAAATTTTTGGGTGACTCCTGGTCCTCGCTGAATACTATTACGTAAGAAAAATTTTTTATCTTAATGAACGAGCAAAAAATTGATATATGTACCTATTTTAAAGCTAGTGAAAAAATTTTTCCACTAGAATTCAAAAATTTGATATGCAAATTGTAGAACTCGTAAAACATAGTATGAAATCTGATATGTATCGATGTCTCATCTCTCAAAAGAGAGGAGCTATGGAATAGATTTCAGCGAAATACTATATCCAAAATCTCAAGTGCAATTGGCCACTTGTGAGGAGAAGAGTTATGATTTTTCAAAATGTTGAAATTAGAAATTCAAACCTATAATATTGGAGAATTGAAAAATCAAAATCAAGAGTCCCTATACCATGTTTTACTTTACTGAGTCATTGAAGAATAATTTTTTGATCTTTAAAAAATATTCCTATCTCCCTCTCCTCTTCTTGGCGAAGAATAGATCAAATCAATCAAAATACTAAATCACAACACCTATATGAACTCATAACGCTAATTAGTATCTAGCGAGGGACAGTTTTCAGAAGAAAATGGATAATAAATCATAATCGATGTGTAACTTTGGTCATTTCGCGAACTATGGTAATAAGTTGACTTAAAATTATAACTTATTAAGGAAAGGCAAATTAATCGTTCACTAATGATTTATCCAAAAGGATTTCTGATTCTAACTTTCCCCAGATAAAGTTTGAGTAGTAGAGTCCACTCATTACGTACTGTAGTACATAGGTCGATGTCCTTTTTGTATTACCAATTGACTTAAAAAAAAAAATTAATCGCATCGTATCTTCATTTGTAATCCTCCCAGTTTAAAAAATAGGCCATCAACCTCGACTTTTTCCTTAGTAGCACCCAGTAACCAAATCTATAATCGCCAGCTGTTCGTTAAATTCCCTTTAGCTATTAAACCGTATCTTCCCATTCGTGAAGGAAAAAATAAATTTGGTGTTCATGATTCAATTTACTCCCTAATAAGTGATTTTTCACGTCTACGTTGCGATATAATCTTGTTATTTTTAGAAACTCCACTCAAGTCTTGAGAGATTCGAAGGCGGCGGAAATTGTCACTTTTAATAAACGTCGAGTGCTTTATCAGCGTTTATTTTTGTTAACTCGTTTTCTTCCAATAACACATACTCGTATGTAGCAGTTGTTTATGTTGTCGGTAATTTCATCGCGGTAACGTATGATTTCTCTTCATCATCGTTCATCGTTAAACAATGTAAGCTCAAGTACCACACCTTCAATGAATTTCTGATTTCTATAACGCCGGAAGCCAAAAAGAAGCCGCATCCAATCGAAATTTTTGCATCTTGTATGCACCGTTATTTGTTTTTTTGCAAAACCACATGGTTGACGAGTATATTTGGCACGACATCAATGAATAAATTATACCGGTGTGCTATTTACTGGTGGTGAAATTCCGATGGAATGGAGCACGTTAGTGAGCTCATGAAAAGTACAGTATAATATTATAACGATTTCGATGAAGAATCTTTGGGTGTTTATTTCAATAATTATCGACTTTGAAGTTATGATAATACCGATGATGCACAAAATGTGATCTAAGCTCTTAGGTCATACAGTTAAATAGTTGAACTACGTGGGAAGGTTTTAAGGTGCGTCTGTAATGGCTTCAAATTATTACAGTACGTGTTATTGTCGAGTCAATACATAACGAGTGCTAATTCGATAAGTAATTCGTAATTCTTTCTTCGTATGGGATTTAAAATTTATTTTTGTTAAAGAAAAAAAAAAAAAAAAAAACCTCAAGATGTAAATAACTAAAGGCGAGAATCAGTATTATATTATATGGGTACCTCTACCTATACAAGAATTATGAGTTTCGTAAAACTGTTGCTAAACACTGGTCATCGTATATTTTTGTAAATGAAGTACTCGCCCAGCAATTAAAATTACTTTTATGTCACAGTCAGCAATAAAACGTTTTTAACGAATGAAGCAGGAAAGGTGGGTGCAATAATTTTATCAAAGAGTTTGCAAATTTTACGATTTTTCCAACCCATTTCAAAATGGAAGCGGTGATAAAAAAAGGAATTACTCAGTTTGATAGACCTAACGCGACACTGTGTCGAAATCGGTTACTGAATTCAACGCTTCGAGTTATTTTACACGAGGGTAATTTTTTTCTACTAAGGTGACCTGTTACTATAAGAATAGTTTGGATAATCGTGAAACAAATTTAACCGAAAACAGATATTTTATCGCTAATGGCAAACGGATGGTCATGCATGGTTGCAATTCTTCCGGTTTATCGCGTTTACTCAGCGAACCTTGATACCGATTTCGGAAAACTACTGAGATCAACGTTAACAACATGTACAGTTGGGGTAATTTTCTCTATTTTTATTCAAATTTATATCGAAGGGTTGAATATAAAGCGAATTTCATATTTAGAAAAATACTCACAAAGCAAACAACCCCCGCGATGATGGCACCGGTCTTCAACGGTAGTAGACCAAAACAACAATTGTCCACAGTTGGTAAATCCATTTTGATGATTTTTTCGAACAGAAATTAAAACGAAATTTTAAATATTTGCGTTCAATTTCAAAAGAATGTCACACTATCACGTAATAATCGGATGAACGCGTGGAAATATACTGAACTTTTAGCAGCCGGCAATAAGCGGAACCGCGAACGCAGCGATGAACACGACACGGCAAGTTGAGCAAGTCTCGACTGAAAGAAAGGATTATAAATAAGTAAATGAATGGAAAGAAGCGTCCTAAACGAAACCCGGTGTCGTAAATATTGTTACATAGATAGCCACTTGTCATGGGACTGGGAGGTCAGCTTATCAGCGTACACTACATAAATATGGTTGTTCGGTGGTTACCTATCGCTTATGACGAAATGTGTGGGTTGAAATATTGTTTTTCACACGTTCGAAGATTAGGGAAATCGTGCAAGAATTTGCGTGATAAGATGAGTTTTGCAATCGTTGAATTTTATTTCAGATTTTGTAGTAGGTAGCTAGGTACCCATAATGATACTCGGAAAATCTGTTCGTATATTTTACGTCGTGTCGTTGATACCTAAGAATCACCTTAAAAAATTGCTCGATAGATTTCTGTTTAGAAGTTTAGAACTGAATAAAAAGGGTTTTATTTTTCGTTCTCTCAAAAAGCAAGTAATCTAGAGTCAGAAGAAATGAAGCTGAGAACTATTAATGAAATTGTTATAACATTATGTGCCTATATTATAAATTTGTTACCATATTTGAACGAATGATAGAGAAAAACAATGATGAGCCCTCATCAAATTCGTAGGGATATTTACTAGGTAATAGTTTATATGTCGGTCACGGTAATAGGTAAATAAAATTACAACATATAGGCAATAATACATAGATCTTTGATATTTTTGTGACGAATCACATCGACCATTATATAATCCGATAAACAATATGGGAAAATAATCATCGAAGTATTTCAAATATCTAATGACGTCATTATGCACTTATCATACTATCGTATGTGCAATAACAATCGTTGAATTGATAACAAAAATTAGATTATTCGTGTTCTACATATAACTTTGAGATAGAAAACAAATTTCCAAATTACTTGTAACCTATACTAATTTATTAGCTTTTCTAAAAAAAAAATTATGTGATCATAAAAATCATTGCATACTAATCTGAGTTTTTCCTTTGCCCTCCCGTCTCTTATTACATATTCTTACATATTCGTAGAATCAAAATACCTAGTGATTTTTTTTTTCAGTTTCATGTATATATTGATCAATTTTCAAGGGAAAATTCAATTTATTTTATATTACAAACATGTAATATTTTTCAATCAATGTTCAAACAATCAAAATGTAGGATTGAAATCGTGCCATTTTTTCGTGTTTCAATTTTAAAATTCGCCTTCAAGGTGTTACATAGGCCAATCGAAGAACACACTGAGACAAAATTCTTCGAAACGTAGGCAAACCGTTAATCACTGTAAAAGTGGCGAAGTAATTACGCTAACAGGTAGTACCTAAGGTGTGGTCAGTAATAAGAGAAGCTGGGACTTCTTTATAGCTTCACGGTATTCGAAAGAAAATAATACCGTCATCGCGTTTGTTTTGATACGCCATCCTTAAACGGCATCAACGTGCCGCTTGGAGAAACCGGTTATCGAAGTGGGTTCGCTATGAGAAGTAGAATTCCGTTTGTATAACACTGACCGCAAGATGCAACGCACTAGTATTGTTTTGAACTGTTTTATTGACCTTATTAAACTTTTTTGTGGGGTGTGTAGGCGGAGGCAAGGTTGACAAACGTAAAGAAATAAAGAACGAAAAAATTATTAATTTTTGAAAAAACAAGAAGTAAAAAGTTGAACGAAAATGAAACGTTCACAAAATGAAAATCATAATGAACAAGATACTAGTTCGACAATTTCATTAATGACTCCCATATCTGAGGAAACATACAAACAACAATTTTTTAACTTCCTTAGGGGAAAAGAAAAAATTATTTAAAAAAAAATTGCCTGCAATAAGTACCTCTAAAAGTAGACCTATTGAATGAAAATTTGATTAAAATTATCAATCTATTGTGATCCACCTACTGACTCAAGAGTTATTCAAACCACCGTCTTACTCAGCCATGTCCTTTGCTAACTTTATTCCATCAAACGCATGAATATTATACATATGTAATAATTGTCACACGACTAGTTTCAAACTACTATATAATTAGTGCAGGGAAATAAGGACTGAGCCTGGAAAAAGTGGTAGTGAGCTGAATTTCACATTATATGTGCAGAATGGCACCCTTAACAAGGTATAAAAAGTTGTCACCCGTAGGGGGTGAGCTAACCCCTGGAGGGGGCTAAAACCCCGCAAAAACAGTTTTTCAACTATTTTTTGCTAATATCTCCGAAAATAAGGGTTCTACGTCAAAATAAGTTGCATCAAAAAATGTTCCCCATTAAATTTCCTACAGAATGAGTGAGACAGTTTTCTCAAAAAGTCATTAGTAAGCCCAAAATGGTGAGGTCAAAATATACCAATTTTTAGAATTCCCTTTCGGAAATCAGTTCTTTGTTTATATCTTCTATACGGTGCGTCCTACGCAAAAATTGTTAATATTGAAAAATATTTCCCGTTCAATTTTCTATAAGGTACATGAAAAACTTTTCCCAAAAAGTCATAAAAGCCCAAAATGGGGGGCCCAAAATACATTAATTTTGGAAAAATTTATTCACATGTGTTCATATCTATCATCAAGTGACCTAGGTAGGTGATGAACAAGTAATTTTTCCTGATGATTCCCCCCCTTCCTCCTCCCTCCTATAGAAATCCTTCTCCAGATTTACATTGTAGAACAAAAAAAACTATAGATATACTTTGAAATATTTGTTTCAACTCGGTTCGGGATCATTTATTCCCTCTTCATTACTCATTTCCACCTCCATACTATTCGTGCAATCAGCTCCACAACAATGATCACACAGCTTCGAACATTTCAGTCTTGAAATAATAGAAAAGTAGGTCGTGCAAAATGTTTATCATTCTGCACATATAATGTGAAATTCAGCTCACTACCATTTTTTTTCAGGTTTGGTCAAAAAATGAGCTTATTTCCCTATACTAATAAGTCCTATGATAGCTGGAAAAGTGCGGCGCAAACCCTGCCATCTTGAGGGAAGATGCAGCACTTTCAAATTTATTTTCCAACATTTTTCATATTTGCGATATTTAAGGGAAAGCAAATAAATTTTTTTTTTTTTTTCATTTTTTATAAACTTTGTATATTTTATTATTCGACAGATATCCCCAATTTTTCAGAGATGTATAAATGTGATGATATTTTCTACCCTGGATTGAATTTATTGGACAATTTTTTTTTTCAGTAGCATCATCCATTAATAAAGGTACATTATTATATACAACAAATTTTAAATAATTGACAAAAAGATTTTTTCGCTGATTGCACCCAGATCACTTGCACGTAGCGACGCACTGTATCTACATTGGTAAAATTACCATTTTTTTTTCAAACGGCTTACATTAAAAAAAAAAAAAAAAAAAAAAAAACTGAAAGTACATGATTTTTCTTCCATAAACACTTATGTCATATGTGCACATAGATGACAGTTTTTGTTTCTCTCGACCTGTTTTAGCAACTGTTAATCTCGCAAAATACGAGTAATTTGGAAAAACTTTTAAAATGAACTTGAATGTATTTACATATAAAAAGTTTTCAACTTGACAACAGTAAATTTTAAAAACTAGGCTAGTTTCAGAAAAAAGGTAAGTGATGTTGAAGTAGTTGCATACCCTACTACACATAGGCCAATATCAGTCAAATCGGCGTCTGGTACTTGGTGAAGTTCGCTCGCTAGTATCAACTTCTGTCACAAATAATTGTTCTAGAAGGATAAGTACCTACCGTTGAAATTCGCATAGTAATGAGGTAATTGTAGACGCAGCAAAAATTTAAGATAATGATTCGACGCACGTATAACAACAACAATCAACTAAAAACTGACATCTGAACGAAATTTGTGGAAAGGAAAATGGCTAAAAATCGAAGATGCTACAAAACTGAATCTTTTTTATGGTCTAATTTCTAATTTACGTACATTTTTTTTTGACAGAAAATAAATACTGAATGATATGAATAAGATAAACTAGAGAAATATACATAATTCGTTTCAATATTTCAAAATTTCATTTTTTTGTACAAGCAATCGCACCATTAACTACACTCCATCGCCAGCACAAGTCCAGAAGTTTTGAATGGCCCACAAAACCAAGCATCGAGATTATTCCATCAATTGAAGTATTTGGGAAATGAAAAACCGTATCAACAATTTAAATATATTATGTCGACAATGAGAGTGAACTCAAACGTACCAACGAGTAGATCGAAATGACGAAGGAGCATGCGGACACCGCAGTAGTCCAGTAACAAGATCAAGGATTCCCATGCGTAGTCCGGATTGAAAGTAATCATTTTTTTGCTTGTAACTTAGCATACTAAAATTAAATGAATATTTTGTAAGTTCCCTAATAAATGTTACATGCAAATTTACAACAAATGTTTTCATTATAAACCTTGTAATCACTTATATTTATTTAAGTAGTATTTTAACAAATAAATTGATACGGTAATACGTCCACGGTACACTTCCTCCTTCTATTAGTCCTAGCAGAACGTTACTTTGTATAACGCAGGTATTAATTATCTGTATCTACAAATTGAAGATCACTCACTTTTAGAAAAAAGGAGAGCTCTGCAACATCCTTGCCCCCCCCCTCACAAGAGTGAGCTGGCGTGTATTAGAATAAGAAGGAATTTTTGAAGAAAAAATCTACAATGAATGTGGAGCATTTGGAAATCTGCTTTTCATCGAAATTGAAATAAATTGCCAATTAAATCTTACACAACGAACATCTACAATCTACACTTTGAACCTAAATTATAATGTTTTCCATTTCGTTAATTTGTTGATTATAATTGTTCATAGAAGAAATACGTAAAGATAAAAACAGAGATACGACTATTCCAACTGACGACCTCAATACAAAGAAATGGAATAATGGCAATATTCGCGATGTACTTAGGTAAAAAAAGGAAAGAAAACAAAATTAATGACTAAATGAAAGTTATACTTTACATAATGAATATTGGACACTAAAAAAATTAATAAATAGTTAAGTACGATAAATAGTACATTTCGATAAACAAATCAAACTATTTAACAACACAAGTATCATATACCACAATTTCACAACCAATTTGTCCATCGCAAATAACATAATATCATTAATTTACAGGAACACATAAGTGAAAACGTACAATAAAAATGCAATTCATAGGTAATAAAATGGCACCAAAATATTCGATATTGGTCTGCTTGTTTCATAATTCTCATATCATCAAGCCTAAGCGAGATTCACTAAGTTTTTTGATAAACTGCTCATTTCCTACCTTTATGAGATAGACGTACATAAATTACATGCTAATGAAAAATTGGTAAAAAAAAAATAATAATAAAAATATTCAACATAATATACCTTATGAGTAATACAGGAATACTTCATGAGTAATTCGAAATAATCAACTAACACATCTGAATTAACAGGTCTTAAGTATGCACTCAAAAGATCTTTTTTTTAATAGGAAGCAATAAAGGAAAAAAATTATAAAGGCTTGTACGAACGAAAGGGACATTATATGTCAAATGTATCTGCTCGTCATCTAGTCCAGGCTAATTATACGCAACTACGTATATCACAACTTTCTACTCAGGGTTTGGTAATATCGATCATATAGCATCTACATACTCCTGGAAATGAATGAGTATTAATATTTCAATTTGGGAGAATTTCACGATCCTTACCAGTATCAAGATTCGTTTGACATCAGTGGAAATAACATTCTATCACAGTTTATAAACAGTAAAACATTTCAACTTAAACATAAAGATAATTTGAAAATATTTTCAAAGATTCAAGTTAACAAGCGCGTTGTTTCGAAACCAATGACTGATCGATCAAGTTCGTAAAAAAAAAAAATATTTTGTAACACTTGGAAGCACACTGTCAAGCATTAAAGAATAAATTTCAAGGCGCATATGGTGGAGGATTTTCATTAATTACGTGAGTTTGAGGTAAAGGATAAGGCGGAGGAGCGTACGGGTATGGTTGTTTCTGAATTGGAACTTGCTGAGGTATCAATTGCTCGTGGTGAGGATAAATGACTGGATATGAATGTGGTATGAAAGGAGCTGATGTAGGTTGCACTGGATATGGCGTATCTACGAATTGGGCTGTATCCAGTGGCAGCTCACTAGCACTAGGAGCAGACGGTGGTGCTATGAAAGCGTTGTTTTGGCTAACTATCCAGCCACCTCGAGTCCGACCATCGCGGCCATGCATTACTTCGTACGAGAAGCTGATAATTATGAGATACAGGTAGTATTTAAAACCTGCGTAAAGTGAAATGAAAATCAAAATAGCAATATGTCGATACAAAGGTGATTTGAATTCAAAGCTTGCTTACCTAGAATTACGAACATTTCAATTGTTTCTTCTTCTATAAGGGTGCCAGTTCGAGCGATACATCTGTTAACTTTGGCTAAAGTCATCAAAAAATAAGCTAGAAGAATGATAGTTTCACTTCCTACCAATAAATTCAAGCAGCATGGTTGGTTCTGTTCAAAGGAATGATATAATAAATATTGTGATATTCGAAATCATAAATGTACAACATGAGTTGTACTCACTGAATATACTCCTATTAATGCAAATAGCATTATTATATTCTGCGTCACATAATATAATTGACTATATACTGCTATTTTGTAAGACGAGAAATTCATGATTCTTTCTTCATCAACTGTTGATAACACGAATACAAAGTTAATTCATCAAGAAGTGAAGAAATAAACGAAATAATGGCAACAAACACTTACGAAATTTCAGAATTAAAGGCTCCTTATCAAACATGAAAAGGCACATGAGATTCCATAGCTGAAAACATAATATTTCGATTAGTCAAATGTTTAAAAATGGAAACTTCAAAAATATTTGATGAATAAAAAAGTTAATTATGCATGTACATACCAGCCCGATCCAACAAATGATATAAATTCCTGTTCTCAAAGAAAAGCAGCAGAAGCACTTATTTAGTCTAGGAAAACACATTTTTATTGTTGGTAAATTTATGTAATTCAATAGTAGAATATATTGCTGTTACTGATTCATTTTGACTTCGAGATTATTAGGAGACAGGAGAGTAACAGATTACAAATTCACATCGTTTACACAAGTTTTATAGAGAGAGCGATGTCTACAACCTTACTTTTAGTCATGACTTTACCTTTAGTACATTGTAAACCGTCAAGATAGTGGTGCGCTAGTGTGTATTTACATTTTTTATTTCTGTCTAACCGTCAAAAACGCTGTCGAAGTGTCAGTTTTTTGTTATTCTCTAATGATTATCGCACATTAGACTAGATTTTTTGCGACAAAAGTTTCTTCAATTTTAATTCATTTTAATTCAAGTTCGATAAAACATTTGTAATAACGTAATATTCTAAAGGGTGATTGTTTCGGTATTCGGTTTTCTGTTTAAAAACATTTAAATACATTTGAGTTGTTTTATTTTTGGAAAAGTGAAACACCAACTTCAAAGTTCAAATGTTGGAATGAAACAAAGCAGAACTTCAAATAATCATTTGAAATCTCGTCACGTAAAGATGTTAAGCAGAGTTAGCACGAAGAATAGAACTGGAAAAAGAAAAAGGAAAAAGTGTAAGACATTATGATTAATATTGTACCAGCAAGAAGACCAAACGAAAAACTGTACAGTCTTGATTTCATTCTTTAAATGACTTTCAAAATACCATCGAACAAACACAAATTTGAAAAAGTTTATCTGTCATAACTCATATCGATGAAAGTTCTAGGAGATGTTATAAACATTCAACTGTTCTGTGGTATCTCTGCGCACGTGAGTAATGAGCAATATATTAGTCTTTTTATATACTTGAATATAAATAAATTTATTAAGAGGAAAAGTATCGAAAATACCCTTAATATCATATATAGTCAAGTCTTAATTGTACAAACAGGGCTACCCCGCGTTATTCTTGACCTTTTAGATACTTACTGTAGGCAGAGTGAATCTTATGCATGTACTTTGATAGAGTTTTAATGCAATAAGTAATGATAGAGGTATGTAAATTTCAGTGATTTCAATCACTGATAAAAACATGTAGAGGCATTCCTTCAATTTCATTTTTACTCTAATCTAGCGTATGGCATTCGCTAATAAGTACTAATCATTGATTTTCACCCACATCCATTTGTTGCAATGTGAAGATATAGATACGCTACTAGATGTATTATAATATCATCAAACAGACACCAAGCTTGCATTTAATCCTCGAACAGAATATTAAAATTTACACTTGCATTGAGGATTGCAGACCTACGAAATACACATCCCCTTAGCAATCTGGTTTCTTAGCCCTGATGCTTTGTTCCAAATTTTCCGAAGTAGAGAAGCTAAGCACATAATGCCTTTGCCTCCTTATTCTGTGATACGTACAAAATAAGTTGAGAAACAATTTCTCGTCAATATAGGTGAAAACAATAAAACAACATACATTAGAATTTGTCAATTAAGTGAATATACTAATTTGAGAAAAATGTAAACGTAGTATGTGATTAGGTAAATGAAAAATGAAAAATCAGCATGCATGAATCGTCGCTATGTAATATTGAACGCAACTATGTGCGGTGTATTGCGATGATTTACGACTGATGTGTCTCTTATTTGCAACCGAGTATTGCGTAGAATTCTCGCTTTGTGATTTATTCATGTAATCTATACTTGAAGCAGATCACTTTGAATAATTTATTTGAATTTTGGTGGATATATCAGCATTTTATCTTCGCACACCTATTATTGACATATTTTTATGTAAGCAGTGTATACCGAAGTTATTTGTAATTTATTTATAATACTTTATTGGAGTTAATAAGTCGGTTATCACTCAAACTCTATGGTTTTCATCTTCTCTTCAGGACTGATATTGAAATAGATACTAACATATAGGGAAGCTACAGAACAAGTAATACCTTAGAAATGACGAAATCGCTTGCCATTTCAAATGTTATGATGTTTTATTTTAATGTTCTAAACCTATTTTTCCTACACATTAGAAATTCCCTGCATATAAAACTTTGTAAAATAGATGTTAAACACCGACTTTAATATGCGGTTGGCACTACAACATACAAATACCTGTTGGATAATATATGAAAGTTTTTCATCATTCATCAAATAAAGCACATAACTGCTATAATCTCACGTAGTAGTAGATCGGAAATATGACCGAGTATACCCCTTAAACTCTTTCATTAGGAAAAGAAACTGGTTACTAATAAGAATCGTCGTAGAATATGTAACGACATTGGTTAGCTTACATTAGTTTTTTTATATGTAATTGAATGCGGTTCAGTGTGCATTATTTGGTTTTGAACGTTGTTAAAACGAGAGTAGGTTGAAGGTTGAACTGATAAAACGATACTGGCAGTCAAGTAATTTAATAATATCCTGGTTTCTATACGAAAGTGTTGCTTTAACTTGTAATATAAACATGAAGATTCATTCATAGAAAGTGTTCGGAAACTGAGTATACATAATATTTTTATGTATTTAATTTAATGTGTGATGATTTTGCCATATAATTGAGCACTCTTTCCGTGTGCTGTACCTGGATATGCCATTAAACGAAGATCTTTAATGTAGGTAAGTGTTCAAAATACATTCAAGTTAATTTCAATGATAAGACTCGTGAATTACACTCTTATTAATTGAAGTGTATAAATAGTAAAAAGCTATCAAATTTTAATAGAATTTTTTTTCTTTGTCTATTTTTCTATCTAATCCAGGAATGAAAAATTCATGCTTACTTACTCCATATTATTGTTCCTTTAAATTTGAAATTAAGATTATGTCAATTTTCAATGTATGTTACTTGTCAACATTTGAATGCCATTATTAGAAATAATTGAATACGAATGAAAACAATAAACTTTTGTGAATTCTAGTGTTTTTGTGTCCCTCCAGTCTGCGTGCAAATTGAAAACAGTTCTTTTTGAACACCAACAGAATACTGTACTAGTAAAATTAAGTGGATATCAAACTAATTTTGCATTTGAATTTAGAAATTATTTTACATTTTGAAAGAAAAGATTTTTTTACTTTGTCGGAGTGTAAAGATCAACTGGGCACACTTCATACGCTTTAAGTATTTCTACATGTACCTGTAATGTATTTTTATGAATTTATGGTCTAGATTTCAATTTAAATTTCTTTCTCCCATGATTTCACGAATTAAAACTGATAGCGCGTTGAAGTGATAAGATTAAAAAATTTTATTTGGGTGTCAGACTTATTTTTACAAGTTGATTTTCAGTTTTCTTTCGATGACTCGAGATTATTGCAGTACTTTTATTTTCACTAAACTCACAAGATTGCGTTTAATTGGGGGAATAGGTGAAGAAGATCACCAGAAGATTTGAATGGACTTTATAGTCATCAGTGAATTACAGGTAGGCTTACTAATCTTTTCAAAATTCATATAATTATATTCTCTAGATAGATATAATTTATATTTTTGTTTCAACTAACTTATTTCATAACTAATAAGTATATCGTGCGTTCAAATCTTTTAGGTTGGTATTTTTTTTTTTTTTTTTTTGAGAAAAAATAGAGATAGGTACCATTGAAATGAATTTATTGCTCATTAAATTCATTAAAATAAATTTTTAATAAGTTTTGATTAAAAAATTTAAATTTAAATTTGAAGTCTTATTATTTGTACGTTTGTATTTGTAGAACTAAATTACTTGGATGCATGATAAAGGTAATATTAACTTATCAACATGTCTGATTGAAAACCGTTTCTTATTATTTTAACTTTATTGTTATTATTACTATTATTATTATTATTATTATTATTGGAGTATTTTACAGAGATGGCTTTCAGTGTTGTGAAGAACTTGTACAAGAACTACCCTCTAATTTCGAATTGTGCCACCTATGGTACAATGTGTGTGGGTGCTGAATTTTCACAACAATTTATTAATAAAAAAATCTTCGTAAGTATCACAATGACTGAAATTATGCGACTAATTTTAGCAACAAAATGTTCATAAAAATATTTTACATTGATATTAAGTGTAACGTTTTGGGGCAATGAAAATAACGCAAATTATCGACAAGTGTAAGTACCTAAAATTTTACCTGCATGATCATGCTCATACTAATGGTTGATAAATAAATGATCAATATTACATCTTGAATTTGAGTAAAAATTGATTCAAAATGGTGCATCATCAACGTTTGAAAAGGACTTAAAAGGAGCCTTAAATGACTGAAATTTGATGATTATGACCTTATGCGATGTTTGTGGGCAAGAAATACTACATATCCTAAATTTACCTTCTTGAATGTTTTTGAAATGGATAAGTGGTGGTATTATAGATCTTTAATATTGGGTGTGGCCTGCACACGTGAGGAGATTGACAACATTATCTGCGAATTTGATGCTTGAACAAGTTAAAAAATCACTTGCGTTTGTTTTTTTTTTTTATGAGTGACATATTTTGTATGTAGGGCATTTATATGTAACCAATAAAAGAATTATTCTGCGTTTATATTGATTTTAGCGCTCCATGAATTTTTGGAGTTTCCATTAACAATTTTTTTCTTATATTTTTGACGAAGAAAACACCTAATACATCAGAAGAAATTGATACAGACGCGTTGAAAAAATATGCCGTCATTGGATTCGGAATTAATCCTAATATATTGTACTTATGGTAAGCCCAAGCCAGCTGGTAACATTGCTTACACTCGTTTTATCGCAACTTATCTAAAGAGCTTGATATTAGCTAAGACTGATTATAAAATTACCTACAATCGTTTATCATTCAGGTACAAATGGCTCGATAAAAAATATGTTGGTACATCTACGAAAATAGTTATCAAAAAAGTTCTAATGGATCAATTCCTTATGACACCACCGTTATATGTGATATTTTACACCAGTAAGAAATTTTAAGTGATTATTTATTTTGTAGTTTTTATAGGAAAATTAAAAAAAAAAAAATTTCCACGTATAGGTATGAGCCTGATGGAAGGAAAAACTGATCTTCTTGAAGAATGCAAATCCAAGTTCACGCAGACGTTCAAAACCAGCTGTTTATTTTGGTTGCCTGTACAAACTATCAATTTTTTTCTAATACCGAATACCATTCGTGTAGCTTATGTGGGAACGTGTTCTTTTATATGGATTAATATCTTATGTTGGATTAAAAGATCAGACTAACGATGCAATTTTAATATATTTTCCTATTGATCTATTCAGATGTTTATATTTCTGCATGGATGCCAACTAATGAAGCCCTACTTAACAAAAAGTTGTTACGCAGTATACGTGTTGTGCTCAGTATATAAGTATTTCATATGAAAGATTCGTGAACCCTGAGATGTGGGTTCCTTACTGTCGGCAATATTTTTATGATACAATAAGTTCATAATGAAGACAAAAATGAGAAACATTAAAAACCAAACAAAAATTGAATGCGCGTATTAATTTGAGAGTATTGTAAGAATAATTCATATGGACTTAAATACTAATGAATCGAGTAAAAACCATCCAACGCAAGTTCAAGTTACTGATTTAGTAATTCGTTATTTTTTTACTTTATGAGTAGTGAAGCTCCTGCAACCCTCGTCGACAATATGACAAGAAGGATTGTCGAGACGCTGACAATGAGAGGTGAAAAATAAAAAATAGTTTATGAATAAAATTAAAAAATGAACTCATCAGCTATCATTAAAACATTTTTGAATGAGTTCCAATTTTCAATGAAGGAAGGGAATATGAGGATTTGAAAGAGTACGATTGATTTTTCTCACTGTCATGGATCCGTCAAAATCCAAGTGTGACTCTGCTATTCAGAGAAACTTTAACATAATATATTTCGAAAATAAAATATTAATTTATTTAAAAATAAACACATATAAAATAAAATAGTAACATCTTCAAGATAAATAACTACCTTATCTCCTCGTCTTTTCGACATTTAAAGACAAACGATTGGTTCAAGTTCATAAAATGTATTGTGCATTATTAATATTAAGTAAAATAATTTATTTAGCCTGGAAATTCACGACGTACTTACGCAAATAAAATATTCTTATATTTTCACGCGTCCTCGACTAGCAAAATAAACTCTCATTTATCGCTAGTTTTCTACCTCACTATACAAATATAGGAATGAAGTATACCAATTTAAAAAAATAAATAAATAGGTGAAAATCATTCATGAGTAAACATTCATGTTGATTTAAAAAAAAAAGAGCACCGTAATTATCAAGGTTCTGTCACAAATATTATTCGTGAAAGATGGAGTAGATACCTATTAATAGGTAATAGGTACACCATACCGTACTTGTTATCAATTTGCTGTTTTTATTTCTCAAAAAAAAAAAAAATGACACTTAGGTATAAAGAGAAACTAGTATGGCACTTAGATTAATTAAAATTAACTATTTATACAGCATAAGGAGGTGGTGCTTGCTTTTTTGGCACTTCGGTGTTGTAGGGTGCATACGGAGCTAAATTTTCTGCTGGTTCGGGTACAGCTGATGTGAAGATAGTCGGCGGTGCATTAGCGGTTTCCATTGCTTCGTGGCGAACGTTTTGGTAATGACTGAATAAGATGAGTAAGAAGTAAGCTTCAACAGCTGTAAAATACGTAAATTGTATATGATAAAAAAAAATATAACAGGCGTTCAATTGGTAGATATTAAATTTACGCAGTGAACTTAGGTACATAATTAAAACCATACCGATTAGGAATAACGAAGTGACGATCACGCAAGGTAAAACGTTATCTTGATTCACATGCTCGAAGTGTTTCTTTATTTCATCACTCATTGCAGGCGCAAAACCCAGTATCATGGTTAGAATAAGTACCAAAACCAATTTATAGAGTAAAAATGGTACCATATATCCAGCTTTTTTCTAAAGAAAAAAATAATAATAAATAAATACCAGAAATATATGATAATGATGATGCTTCACTATTGAAATAGATCAATTTTTCAAGTAGGTATTGGAAATTTATTTAAATGCACAATGTTCAACAAAGTCTACTCACCTTATAAATTCCATATAATGCGTGAGAAACGACAACAATGGTAACCACACTCAGCCACGTTAAATCACGTTTATATTCGTTGGCCAATTTCTTATCAGAACCTGCAAAAAAAATGATAATAATAATGAAATCGTTATTTCGTAAGAGAAAAATTATCTGCAAATTAATATTTTTGGGAAATTTACCATGTTTGACTCATTTCAGTCTCTTTTAAGTTTATTCCTCGTTGGAATTAAATACATAATGGAAATTGAATACTTTTATTATTCAGGCAAGATTTTTTTTTGAATACTTACTCATATCAGGAGCAGTGTTGCTCAGTATGTTCAAGATCGGTACAACTGCTTGAATCTAGAACAAAACATTAAACAATTAATACTCGATATGGGCTTTTAATTTTTAAACGTATGTATAATAGGTCTTAAGAACAGCGTAGCTCATTAGAGTGTGCAGAGCCTATGAGTGTGGATATAGCCTTCCTTCGTGTTATACTATAATAGAGTTTTTTTTTGTTATTGTTATTTTTTTTTATTCAGATTTTTATCTTGTTCGCGTTCGTGACAAAATATTTTTTCGTACATTTTTCAATTATTCATAGAAAATCTATGGCTAAATTTTAGAATAATGCAGCTGTACCATTTTTTTAAATTTAGAAACTTGAATTCAAAAAAATATTTCAATTGCATATTTTATGTAAAATATTAAAATTTTTAGAAATCTCATTCTTAAAATTTCAAAAATTTTTAGTTGTAGATATATATATATTTTTTTTTGTCATACGCCATGTACAGCTCTGGGCTAGAGGCGAATTTATTTCATTTTATTATTATTTTTTTTATTTTTTTTTATTTTTTTTTTCAAATAAGTAGGTAGAGGGATGTATTCAATCCTCAGAGATTATTCATTTGCTCACATAATTTTCTTCAGAATGAAAAAACTTTTTAAAATTTCTCAAGTTGAAAATTCTCGAATTAAAAAAAAATAAAAATAAAATATCAAAAAAGTGTATGATCAACCATAATTATAAATTTTGGAACTATATATATTAAGATAGCAACCAAAAAACAAGATTTTCCTATAAGAAAACAAACTGGAACAACTACTCCGCTCAATGTCTCAAAAACTTCAATCTTGAAAACAAACCTAACATTGACTCATCAATTACCAGCTTTACCAACTCTTTTATCTCCATCGCTCAAAAATGCTCTCCAGAGAAGACTCATAAAGTCAATAACACAAAAACACAACTCAAATTCATATCATGGTGGTCTGCAGATTGCTTTACCGCTCTACAGAACCGACGAAAAGCACTAAAAAACTTGAAATCATCCGACAATATGGAAAACTTAGTACAATACTGTAAACAACGAGCCAAAGCCCGATGGATAATGAAACAAGCGAAGGGATACTCTTGGAAAAACTACATCTCTTCAATCACCGTAACTACCCCTATAAAACTTGTGTGGCAGAAAGTTCGATCCTTAGAGAAAACTTCCTCATTTCACCTACCTACTAGCATTCTCCAAGGAACCAACATCATCATGGATGAATCCCAAATTCTTGATAATTTTGCATCCCACTTCGCTAGCTCATTTCACAACAATCTTATAACCCTCCAAGAACTAACAACTGCAATTGAAAACACCAAGCCGACATCCCCAGGACCAGATAACTTCCATATACTATTGCTACAACACGCACCAGACATTGTCATCTCTTCTCTACTTCAAATATTTAACAGCATCTGGACTACTGGAATCTTTCCAAACTCGTGGAATCTAGCAACAATCATTCCTCTTCTGAAGCCAAATAAAAACCCGTCACAACTAGATAGTTACCGCCCAATTTCCCTGATCGGATCATCAACACTCGGCTCATATTATGGGAACTTGAAACGAAAAACCAACTCTGCACCCAACAGTACGGTTTTCATCCTAACCGTTCCACACTTAACCAACTATTACACCTACAAAATTCCATCCACGACTGCTTCGCTACAAAACGATACTTATTGGCTGCCTTTTTCGAGTGTTCAAAGGCTTTCGACACCTCATAGCGATACAAAATCTTGAAGACACTCCACGACCTCGGATTCCGAGGAAGACTCCCAGAATTTATACGAAGCTTCCTTACTACCCATCACTTCAACATCCGCATTGGAAACCACCTCTCCAATACCTACGAAATGCTTAACGGTGTACCCCAAGGCTCAGTTTTGAGTCCAATATTATTTAATCTCTTTATCAATGACATAGTATAAGAAGTTTCTTTTCCAGTCAAATGCTCCTTATTTGCTGACAACTTTACGATCTTCGTACCATGTTCGGACCCAAATGAAGGCCAAAACATGCTTCAAGATACCTCTAACAAACTCCTAAATTGGTCTCGAAACAACGGGATAAAATTTCTCCCCTACCAAAACTGTCTCCATGCACTTCTGCAAGGTTTGAAACTGTAATCACGAAATTAACATCAACTTAGGAAACTCGCTAATTCCTTCAGTCCGCGAAACCAAATACCTGGGCCTCATATTCCACGAACAAATCACTTGGATGCCTCACATCAATGCACTTAAAAGTTCATGTGTGAAAAAACTGAACCTAATGAAAAAACTTATCACACACCTCATATGGAGCCAATAGAGCATCACTTCTCCGAATATACCGCGCCCTCATCCGCTCAAAACTTAGTTATGGTGCAGCAATTTACTCCTCAGCCAAACCAACGGTCCTCAACAGGTTAAATGTCGTACATCATACTGCCATCAGACTCTCTACTGGCGCATTCCGTACTTCACTCACCATCAGCCTCCTTTCAGAATGCGGAGAGTGGCCCCTACACCTTCGACGCGAATATCTCTCCAAAAAACTGTTTCTACACCTCAAATCATCGCAAACACCAACCTCAAACATCACCTTACAGTCCACTACCCTCTTGAAACCCTACCATTTTCAATCTTACTCTATGCTCTCAAGTAACTGGCTACAACAGATCTACCCACAAACTCTAACACCCCTTCCACCATGGTCAACCTTCTCACTCACCGTGGACACATCTCTACTTGAATTTGGAAAATACACAGACACATTGATAATCAAACGGGCGTTTCAAGAACTGGTATCAAAATATCCGAACTCCTCATTACTCTTCACAGATAGATCCAAATCTAACTACGCCGGGTGAGCCCTCTATGACGATCCAATGGAGACGGTGCGTTTCTCCTTTCCACCAACATACTCCCTACTCTCTTCGGAACTATATGGAATTAAGCTAGCAGTTCACCATGCTATCAGCTCCCATGTTAACACCCTCATCTGCTCGGACTCTCTTTCCTCACTGACGTGCCTTTTAAATTTCCAGAACAGAACCCAACACCCTATAGCTAAACAAATTGTTAAACTTCTATTACACGCCCCTTCTCCAGTACATTTTGCATGGATACCTGGACATAAAGGCATTCGGTAACGAGAAAGCTAACCGCGCTGCTAAGGAAGCTGCTACTCTTTTCCCAACACCTTACTTAACAAGACCTCTAAAAGACGCGGCCAAACACGAACTAAAAATAACGCAGCAAAAATGGGCCGATATGTGGCAAAAAATTCCCACCACCAATAAATGAAGGAGCATTAGATCAACTATCGAAAAGAAGAAGTCTCCCTGTGCCGCCTGCTCATTGGTCATGCACTTCTTTCCCATTCCTATCTACTACGTAAAGCTCCCCTCCCAATATGCCCAACTTGTTATGTCCCCATCTCAGTTCAACACATTCTCACAGATTGCCAAAAATTCAAACATACACACCGCTCCCTCTCTCTTCCAACCACTCTCGCTCACCTCCTTCGAGATGACGAATCCATTACAGTCCGGCTGTTCCTCTTCCTTAGAAAAACTAACCTCCTATCCCAGATCTAATTTAATCTTCCGTGCCTCTGGCCTTTGTAGCAGTACATGGCACGTTAATGAAGATAAGGAAGTAAGTAAGCAACATTGAAGATGTTGATTTTGAACCAAAGAAAGGTGAAAAAAAAAATTAAATTTTGGCCAAAAAAAAGAAATATATAGATATATTTCTTTTTCATCAATTGTTTTACATAGTAATACTTGTCTGGATGAAAACTCTTTTTTCCCCTCTCTAGATGACATTGAAGTACGCCTATAATTAAAATAATTGGTACAACAGTCTTTTCTACGAAAAGACAATATATTGGTTCTCAATACGAAAATATTGTGTATTTACTTCTCTTAAAAATTTCTAGATAAGATAATTCTTTATTCCGAACACAACGTATTGAGTACTTGATAAACACGAGAATTCATTTTCACCATAAAAATATTTCAAAATACCAATATTTGTACAATAAACTGCGTAAAATCCCTTTTACACGCTTCATCCGAGTGAAAATTAATAATCTCTCGCACACCCAAATTCATGCGATTTATTTCAGTATATTCTCGCATCAGTGCCCGTAAACTTTGAACAGCGACAGCCGACAAGGCAGGATCAATATTCGGAATTAATATAAAACGTAGAATGCATAAACAAAGCGAAAAACTAGAGTACCCTTGAACTTCATAACGAATCGAGTTATTAAAATTTCACCAGCCGGTGAGAGTAGTACCACCCTAATGCGTCAATCGACTGAATAAAAAGACTCCTTGGATACAATTATGTACCCTTCAAAACGTTAGGTCAGAGGAAATTTCGCGGCAATAATTTGCTTTAGTGCGTATGATGTTATTTTTTTCCTTGCAGTTTATGTGGAATGGATTCGATTTTAATGAAGTTGTAGAGTACACTGAAGTACTCAGTGATACTTGAGAGTTTGTTTGAGCAGATATACTTACGTATTATATCTTTTCAGAGAATAGTTAGTTCATAAAAAAAAGAAGAAATATTTCTAAAGCATGTTACAGAATTTTGTATTTTGAATTACAGAATTTTGTATTTTGAAAGAGGCAATGGTGAATTGGTGATTGATTGAAAGAATGATATATATCTGAAAGTTCCAAGTACCTATTGAATTTTCAGTTTACGTTAGGTAAGAATGAAGAAAGAAAAAACAAAATCACGAGTTTTTACTATAAAATGTGTACTGAACTTGTGGTACTTTATTGATAACACATGTTCACCAAATAAAATATACCTACATAAAAAATATGCACACAAAGAGCATAAAAACACCTAAAAATATTTTTTCGAAACGTGCCTCGAAGCTTATAATTTACTGGCATGTATCACGAATTGAAACAATAATTTGTAGAAACTAATACTTTTTAAATATCGTTTTAACGAAATGACGACATGTTCAAACAGACGGACATAGTCATTCAATTTTTGCTACAACTACTATTGCAGGTTTGCTGCAGGTATCATGTTGAACAAACGACGCGTGCTTAATGGAGAAAAAAAAAACTGCAAACAGGGCAGAACAGTGTTTATAAGCTAAATTACGTAACAGATTGCATCGAGGACTGGCATGTTTCACTTATCTTTTTTTTTAATACAATACGCGTAAATATTTTAGGACATTGGTGAAGGTTAGACATGGTTACGCAGATCACCAATGTGGCATGTGAATGAAGGTGGAACATTTTAATTATTTAATAATAATTCACAACAATGAAAAAAAAATACATAATTTTTGATGTTCAGCGAGTTGTATTACATTTTTGTATCTTTTCATAAACTTGGCACACTCTTCGTCTTAATTTTTATCAGCAAAAAAAAAAAACACGATTTGAGAGCAATAGGTATTAGTAAATTAGGTACATTACTTGGCATCTTATGGAGGTAATCAAGATGTTTAACTTAATTTATCGAATTTAAATGATAGGTTTGCCTTAATATTTGGTCGAAATAACTACGTCCGTCATTCACCTTAAAGCATGCAATGTGAAATAACCGGCTGAAATGAATATTTACTCGACAACGCTGATGGGCAATTATCGAGCCGATGCTTCGAAAAAACGACTCCAAGTCGAAATAATAGGTACCGACGAAATTATTGTGATTCATTTATACAATTCACTCGAAAATTTTTGCAATTTTGCGATGTTTCCAATGCTGAAAATTTTTTTAAATTTCATTTTCAAGGTCAATCGCAACTAGTCTATTTGTTCAACGATGTTCCCAACCTGAAGTATTACAAGGTTAGCTCAACCTTAATTTTGTTCAATATAAAATATCGTAGCGTCGACTGTCGAGGGAAACGTGTGTAATAAATCTATATAAATTTTACATAAAAAGTATTTTATGCATTTAGGTAATGAAGATTAGAAATTAATATAGATAAATTACTTATAAAGATACCATAATTTCAGTAGCGAATAATATTAAGGTATCTGTTACTTATTAATTACAGTACATAAAATGCAAGAATCGAATAGTAATTTTGCAGCTTTTTATGTAATTAAAATTTATGTAAGCTGTATATGCGAATTTTCAAAAATTACTTTCCAGATGAAAACAAAATAATTAACAGCAATATAGCATTTTGACTAGCGATGAAAATGTTTTTTCGATTTTATTCAATTCTTTTTTTTTACAAATTAGTCTTGCCTACGGGGCAAAAAGTTGCACAGCCATATGGGGAAGAAGATGGTCGCTTAATTGTTGGTTCTTTATTGACTCTTTAAATAAAAAATAAAAACACTTTATAAAGAGATGAACGTTTTTCACAGTTCTGTAGTGCACACTGCACACACAACAAATAATAAAGGATAGATGAAACTTGTAAGAACTGAAAGTGAAACTTTTGGTATGATAAACTTGACTTTCACAATTCAGAAAATATAACTGGCTTGTTGCCAAATTGAATATCGGTCCTAACTTTTTGAAGGGGAATAGAAGGAATGAAATTTTTGTTTTTTGTGAATATCTCGGTTTCTATGAGTCATGCATGAAAGACAGTTCAGTACAAAAGTAAGGACCGTCATATCCCCTATAAAAAAGGTTACATTGATTTATGATGGGATAGTTTTTCTGTAAAGATGAGAAACGTGCAAGGGAGGACGTATAGGCGATTACAATGGATGCAGTGCCGTATTCTACATATTATATGTATATGTAATATGTGTGTATCGCATATTTGGATGTTCGACCAATAACACAATCTAAAATGAAAAAGATGAGATGAAAAGAAGTATTTTCACGTTTCTAAGACCACAATAACAGGCTCCCTTTGTAAGAGAGGGAAGGGAGGTTGAACGACTGATATGTCGTCTAAAAATACGTAGTATAGGTACTTGCATTCCGTGCGAGGCTGGCCTAGAAGCATACTACATCCCAAATCTGTTTTAACAAATAATTTTGGAGGTGAAAAGTAGGGGTTATTATCCTTAAAAGTATGGTCGAGCAAAGAGAAAGATTTAAAATTCACGAGCTCTATAGTTAGCATCGTATTCAAATTTCAACTTCCGCAATAAATTTTACTTGCAGATATGCATATGATTTTTGCATACTAGGTATATTTTTTGTTAAACTCATCCATAATAACGTATTTACAACAGAAAAATCTGAACTAAAAAAAAAACGTTTCGACTCTCTTAGCCATATTAATGTTGAGAACAAATGAGATGTCGTCAATTCTCAAGTATTTTTAATCGCACTCGCTGTCTGGCTAGCATTCACTATGTTGAATAAAGATACGAGGAACTACAAACTCAACTCCTCAGGAACCCTGAGTTCTCATAATTGAAAAAAAAATCATATTAAAAAATCGTAAATAAAACTCGAATATTTCTCCAACAGAAATCTACTCGTACCGAACATTTTGTAAGTAGTTATTTTCTTACGTTATCATTAAAAATAAACCCTATTCGAGTAATTAGTAGGTCTAATTCCTGTTTACGTCATTCGTCGATGAATTAACATTTTTATTAACCAAACATTACAAAACATTCGCTTCATACTATGATGGTAAGAAACGCACGTAAAATGACGAATGAAATTTACCAACCACTTCAAGTCGAACTTATCAATCCGAACGAAAAAAAATAGAATGACGAAAAAAAGTTAATAAGCGATGCTTGAAAAACCTATAGAGACTCAAATTTCAGGTGAAAATTGATCAATACCCAAATCGATCTAACCGCAGTACACACCTGTAGTAATATAACTTGATATCCATCATGATCGATGAAGCTTTCGTTTGTAATTTTCCATCAACTATATGAATATTTAGAACGATCTCATTTCCAGCCCTAATGTAAACTAAATCTTTTGTGAAGCGTTTAATTTGGCCTGGTTGCGTTGTTCGTATGAATTATCAAACATATGGGTAGGCATGTGTGCAACTGCATTAATTACTTCGCGACAACTGCCTATTTTTTTTTTACTTGTGCTGGTATACTTGGTAATTGTTATTTTCGTTGTGTGTTCGGCGCCTGTTATCGACTTATTGATACGCGGTTTCCATGATGACAATACAAATTCTTGGAATACTGTATCGCTTAAAATCACAAAAAAAATTCTTTCATATGAAATATTATAATTAGTTGATGTGAAAGGTGAGAGAAAATCAAACGTTGATAAACATTAACACTCTAAATAGGTAGGAATTCTAGTACAATTAATTCAACGTATGTATTATTAGAGTTTCTGTCCTGAGTGAATAGAAAGAATGAAACAAAGATGAAAGAATCAACTTATTCGATATAAAATTCGATTATTTCGAAGTTTCGCCATCCTTTAAAACTGCTACATTGGAAATATTATTGCATCACGTTCTCCTAGTTACACCACAAAGTGCAAATTTTCTTCAGCCATTGAATAGGCGTGTCAATCTCAAGCAGTTTTTAAAATTCTTCTTCCCCAGTAAGATTTCAAGATAATAAGCCTATTATTGTGATCATGTTTCCATCCTTATAATCTTATATGTGTATTTTTATATCTTCTCACTTCCCTCTACCGCATAATATTTAATACGAGATTAAGAGCGTTATCAATTCTTTTTTTAGGTACATCGCTCAATTTTCTTCCAAATTTTTGGTAATTTTTAATAGGTATACGTATCAAAAAAAAATAAATATCATTTGGGCTTACTTAATCGTCATGCGAAACAAAAATCGAAACTTTTCTGTCTATCGTGAATGGCCATCACATTTCAAGGACAATAACCCTCTCCTCTCTCCTTCTCTCCTTTATGACACCGATGAAATGGATTTGTCGAGAGATATAATATATATCTTGTTAGTAATAATCATATGAAGTTAAATATGAGAAATTTTTGCCATTTGCCAGTTCTTACAGCTATCCTTAAATTTTCACCATCCGTCATTTTGGAACCATTTTGATACAAATTCAAGTATTCTAACACTCCACACAAAGTATGATCTTTCTAAATTCATTTGGTGAGAGATTCGGAAGATGATACCTCAAAATCTGTTCAAAAAGCTATTTTTATTCCAAACTTCCTTTCAAATTACTTAAGGAGATGAAATTTGGTTATGTTGGTGTGGTCATCACATTTTTTCATATGGCACTATGAACAAAAATGTAAAGATATTTACTCTTTCTGCAACTCCTCTCAAAGATGGAGTGAATTGTCATTTCAAGAAGAATCAAGTCTTCAAAAAAATATTTTTTCATATTTACATAAAAATTCTCTCATCAAATTTTGAGCAATTTGCATTCATGCGTGTCAGGACAAAAAGCAGATAGAAAAAACCATTTAACGTCAAAAAGTTGGGTATTTGTCACATGATTACAAGTAATCTAAAAAGCAAAGATTTGAAGAGCCCTCCTTCCTTCCTAAATTAGGTAGGGCTTAAACTGGATGGTGTAAGCAGCATGCACTTTGACCATTTACAGAGAGCTTAATGAAGTAGCTGAAAAGCAGCGAAAATGTATGAATGATCTCAACAATTTCAATTAATTTCTGCAATATCTGGATTTTGTGAAATTCAGATAGATAAGAGAAATTCTCATTTTTTATTAACTGGTGAGCTTGATGTGCCTTTTGCTTATAATTTCGATGTATTGTAACATAGGCGATGACGAGGCTGAAAGAGAGGGATCAAAGCCTTGCTGAAAAGAGATAATTCATTCTTCGAGTCAGTAGCGTAACTTGAGATTCCTTCTGGGAGGGGGGGGGGAAGACAGAAATCATAGAACAAAAATTTTTTATTACCAATTATTCACATAAAATTACAAAATAAGGTATATTTTACGCTCTTTAGATGCAGCAAAAACTTCTTCTTATCAACAATAAATGGACAACCGGCCAACGCGGCCGTTCTAAGGGGAGAGGTAAGTATAAAGTCCTTCAGATGAGGAAAATAAAAAACTTGAATAATCGATCTCGATACCAGTTGGGATCACAAACACTTTTCAATTCGAAATAAAAAATTAATTTTCGAAGGGTTTCGGGGGGGAGGGTTGTATCCCCCTCTCCGTATTTACGTCACTGCTCCGAGTACGATGAAATTAAAAAGTATAATGTGCATGATGAAAAAGTGCTTCCTAATTCCTGAATTAATGCATATTATGTTGATGAATGGTCGAAATCTTAGAGATTTATGAATAGTCAGCTGATACAAGATACATATGGATGAGACCATACATGAGACTTGTATGTACCCATGTAAATGTAGGCATTATTTAATACAACTACCTATTTAATGCAGTTGACGACTTCCAGTATTATTAACGAGCCCTTTTTAACTAACATAATTCTATACAAGTCTCATTAAAATCTAATATTGAAGAAGAAAGAAACGTAGTTGTTCATTATTTTAATTTTCAAAAGAAATGGCCTCAATTTGAAAATTATGGTTCTATCTGTGGTCATAGAATATCACGACTATAGTTTTCCCTCGTGTGTACATTCAGTCACTCGCTAGGTACTTGACAAGATGGAAAAATCGACCGAGAAATGGAGTAAATTGAAAAAATTTGAAACAAAAAGAAGAAAGAACCGTGAGAAATTCCCAAAAGAAAAAAACCAAAGATAGGAATACACTTCGATAACATTCGAGTAAAATGAATCAATAAAAGAAAGACGACGCCGAATAGTTGTGTCGCAGAGAACTCACCAAAGCGATGTAGCAAATAACCAGAGCTCCTGTTTTCACACTGCATCCGCAGCAACTTTTTCTCATTAGCTTCATGGTGATAGGTGCTGATACAACAAAAGAACGAAAAGAAATAAACGATTATCCGCGCATCACACAAAAAACTCACTAATAAGAAGGTACTCGCGGTTTAACGCAGTATACAAACTTCACGAACGTAGACACGACGACGACTCGCTCAGCGTCATAAACGGCGGAGATAGACGAATGTTGGTTGTATTCGAGACATGCGTTCAATGTACATTCCGGTAGGGATTAGTATTTTTTGCCAAAGCCAGCGTCGTTCCTTCCCCGCAACGCCGTTCACCGAATAAATACTGGTTCAGCTGCGAGTTTAGAGGTCAAATCTTCGCATTGAATGTTATGGAAGCTTATGCACAGAGTATGTTGAGTGTAATTATCGAATTTATGAATTCGTTCGCGAGAGGAGAGCGTGGTTACAAAAATGAGGTTAGGAGCTGTAATTACGTTATCGGTGCATATGTTCTCGAGGAAATTTTTACACTTTGATCGCATTCGGTTCTTGTATGTTGTGAACTGTTTACCAATATTCTTGGTTGATGGTCATCACAAATCATTGAAGATATGATATTTGAAATCGTGATTTTATAAAAAATATTGTGTTGCGATCTGTTGTACAAGCTTAATACATGTATCGATGTATGCGTAAACCATCTTCGTAGGCTATGCATATTGTCCAGCATCGCAATTGACCCAAAAGCAATAGTTCTCCAAGGAATACAACTTTTCTACACTTGGTCCTCAAACTGGCTATAGAAAATTCTCATTCTATATCTTACATGGATGCCTTGAATGTTGTGTAATATTTGAGATGCTGCAAGCAAGTTACGTTATTCTTTCAATTAAGCGATTCAATTACTCGGTGAATTTGTCCATTTAGGATTTATTATTACCGCTCGTAGAGAATAAACAACTGCGCACATGTAGCTTTACCAAACAGCGATCAATTTATTAATAGAGTTGTTATATTTTGTGTAATAGATATATATGTAGCTATATTTATCACTCGCTTCAAACAATAAATAATCACGGGAACAGTGAATTATGATTGACATTTCCATTATTAAACTATCATCAGGATATACAAATGAGGTAAACCATAAAACTACCAAGAGTTCAATTGGTGAGATGGATTAAGAGTTTCTTAGTTGCAAAAATTTCTCTATTTATGGCAAGCTACATTCAAGTCCAATTATCACCTAACTGAAATTCATGGATTGAAATTCCAACCACCAAAAACACTCGCAACCGTACACATCAATCAGGATAACCACTTTCCGCAACAAAAAAATTACCCTCTTCTGACTGATTAAAAATCATCCACTGAGATTGCTGTACTCATATTCTCATACGATAAATGATATGACAGTTGACACGTATTTGCAAGGGGAATGCTCATAATGTTTTCAATACCATTAATTTTGTTGAAATTTGAAAAAAAAATAGCTATATTTCATTTTATGACTTTTAATTATCAAACACGTGTTAACTTACACTCACAATAATTCAACTTTCTTATATTTACTTAATTTTTAGCTGAGTTTTTAGCTAAAAAACGACAGCTATTACAGCCTACCTGATATGGGAAGGGAAGTCGGGGGAGGGTGTGATTTTCAAATCTTTGCGTTTCAGACCATTTGTAATCATTTGGCAAATGTCCAACTTTTTGGTATGTATAATATATATATTTTTCCCCTACGCGTAGCACGGACGGGTATTCATAAAATACGCTCAAAATTTGGTGAGAGACTTTTTGAAAATGTGCAGAAGAACCTTCTTTATTTTTTCGATAAATTTCAAAATGGCGGATCACCCAAATATTGAGGGTGGCTGGAGAAGGAGCAAATAGCTCAATTTTTTCGTTTTTGATCTCATAGCAAGGAATGAGTCACGGACACTAACATATCCAAATTTCAGATTTCTAAGTGCATATTGAGAGGAGTTGAAGCCAAAAACAGCTTTTTGAGGAAGTTTTGAGTCATGAAATTTCTTAAATCTTCCATATCTCCCCACCAAATCAAGTTAAAGAAGTCAAACTTTGTATATGGAGTTAGTTGGTGACCTAAATATGACCTCTTGAATTTGGCTCAAAATGGATCCAAAATGGCGGATTATCAAAAATTGAGTAGAGCTTGAGGAGCCTTAAGTTGGTAAAAATGAAATTAATATAAACTCATATCATTATTGGGAATAAGAAGTATACTATATCCCCAATTCATTTCCATACATAATGTTGGAGGGGAGAAGGCGGGGTTATCGACCTTCAATAGTGGTGGGGATACACGAGAGATCGAAAATTTTTTATTGTGGTGTCATATGATAAAATGAACTTGAGTGACAAACTTGTTCTGATTTTAGCTTCCCCAGTGATTTCGGAAGAGAGTTGGAGCAAGAAACGATTTCGTAGGGGAAATGGAAGCAGGAAATTTCATGAATCATCCATATCTCGTTAGCAAATCGGCCTAGAAAGGTCAAACTTCGTGTATAGGGTTAGTTAGTGACCAGAATATGACCTCTTCAATTTGAGTCAAAATAGATCCAAAATGACGGATCATCAAAATTTGAAAATAATTTGAGGATCCTCCAATAGTTATAATATGGGAAATACCTGTTCACATGATTATTTCATGGCAAGAAATACTACCTTTGTGCCAAATTCAACTTCTTAAGTGTTTTTGGAAAGGATAGGATAGGGGTTCTCAGACTTAGTATTGGGTGTGGCATGTAGTCATGAGGGGTTTAGCAACGTTATTATTACCAAACCTGAACAAGCCCCAGTTGAAAACTCAGCTCTAGTAATGCGGCATGGCTGCTTACGTTTTTTTTTTTAATTCAGTTCGATGACTATTGAATTGAATGTAGTATTATTTGAAGAGATTTTTGCAACTAGTTCTCAACTGTGTCTCACCAATCAGCAGCCTCTCCTTCTACCTACTCCTTTTTTTTTTTTTTAGAGGCTGGGATATTTTGAACTTGATCTTCCCAGTTCAAAAGTAGTTCGAACGGTAATATTTTTTAGTGAAAGTTTATAAATACATTTTTTCCATGTTTTTGAGATTATTTCGCAGCATTGTTAAACTATAATTTTCGTTTTTTTTTAAACCCCCAAGAACTGGCTGACTCATTTTGTACGTATCTGAAATTTGAGCGGAAAATTCCCAAATTTCCTTTCTGGAGAAGTGCTTAAGAAACGAATTTCTTCATTGAGTGTTCATTTTTTCATTTCAATTATATAGCTATCAAAAATTACTATCATAATTTGAGAATCATTGGCGATGCTTTGCACTCTAATTAGATACACGCTTTGCGTGACAGCATAGAACTGAATTTAAAACACCAACTAAAATTTGAAATTTAATTAAAATGAAAGCTCGTTTTATATCAATTTTTGGAAGGAGGCAATTATGCAATTTTATTAACATCCACAAATATTACGTTTATTTATTAAGGCGAAATCGCTCTTTGCAAACAACGTGACAAGGTAATAAATTAGTATAATTATCACACTTCTAGCATTTATTCAACAAAATATGAGTAAAGTTAATAAATCCCGTAAAAATGCATTTAAAAAAGTAATAATAATACTTAATGATAATAATTGAATTGAATTGAATCGATATACTCGTATATGTTCATAACAATAATTACAATAACATAACACGTTTAAAAGGTAATTTTCAAGTCCCATAAGGCGGTGGTAAATTAGAATTTGGGTTATACGTGTATTTCGAATTCTCAAATTGAGAAGGATATTTAGGAGCTTGAAATAAGTACGGATTCAAAGGTGGTTGAGTAGAATACATATTAAAATTATCCTGCTGCTGAACGGAGTACGCAGCTACAGGCACGCTGATGGCAATTATTCTTGCATTTTGACATAATATTCGGTAATAGCTGTACAACACCAGTATACTGTAAAATTCTACAGCTGAAACAAATAATGCACGATGAGAAAACTTTTATATGTGTCAAATTAGTAGTACGTATATTCGAAAAATTCACCCATCATGGTTACGACGGCAATGAGAACAAACGGGAATAAATTGGGCAGTTCGTTTTGTCTTTCATCATCTTCGATTTGTTTCTGGACTTCATCTGCCAAAGCATCAGCGATATTTTTCGCATTGAACAGAGTAAAGGACATGAATATTAAATTGACTGTTCTATATGCCAGAAATGGAATGATCAGCGGTGCTCGTTGCTAGGAATATACGATTAAAGAGCAAGATCAACACTTGAAAAGTCTATTAATAAATGTAGCTCTATTTTTAGCCAATATTCAGTTTATTTTAGGAAAAGCCCAATCAATACGACTCTAGGTTACTTGTATATACCCAATTTTTATCACTATGGTCACAGTGTATTGTTTTGACGCTGAGGAACTAGCCGGCTATAGATCAATAAAGGGGAGGATCGCGTGACAATGGTTGCTTCTTCGAGGCTGTAAATATTATACTAGCATAGAAAAGCCCATTTCAATTTTGGCTACGTTTTCTACATTTTTAATAAGATAATATCGGCCTGGCCATCTGTATAATTATGGAATATGGGGAAGTGGTAGTATTAAATTTTCCATCTATGTAGCTAAATTTTAATTTTGGTTTGTTCGAACCAACACTTTGAGCTTACTTTATATATTCCATATAATGCCGTACAATCGATGATAATGTTGAACACCGAGCTCCAGATATTGAAAAATCTCGCCGAATTGGATTCATTTCTGGTGGAAACTAGAAATACAATTTCATTCGGATATACCTACTTATATGTATTAGTAAGCTTCAGGGGACAACTGTAGATATACATTTAATTCGCATAGTAGGTAACCATTCAATGCAGAAAATTGAAGCTACTTCGTTGTTACACCAAAAATAGGTAACAATAAAAAAATTTTTTCAATAGGAATATTCTTTCATGATGAAATAAAATTTTCTCCCCGAGGTGTATACTTTTCTAATAATATTGACTACAACTCGACACAACTGTGGGAACAACTATATACTTAGTTAACTGACTGAAAAATATTCCTTCATCTTTTAATTATATTTTAGAAAACTGTAATTTTTTTCAACAGTATCGGTAGCCGATAAATCACTAAATTGTAGTAAACAGGGAAATTATGATGGATTTTCATTCACACAATTTTTTTTTCACATGTGTAAAAAATTTATTGAAAGCATATTTTACTTAAAGATTTAGCCGCCGAAACATCATTTGAATTGATCAATGCGCTTAAAAATGTCAGCACGTTTTCAGTCTGTAATAAAAAAAAAAAAGCTTAATTTCAAGTTCAAAATAAAAAATAGCGATAAAATATCGATAGGTACCTACCAAAACGATGTAACAAATAATTAAAGATCCAGTTCTTAGACTACATCCGCAGCAGCATTTTTGAAGAAACACCATTTTATTCGACATGAACGAGGAAAGAAAAAATCAAACGAAATCATATTCGATCATAAGTCACCATCAATACTACGAAAACGTTGTGTAACAACGTGCTATACGTGTTGTGAAATATGCTTCGAGTGCTGCTCATTTATGCATGAAGGCAAGAATATTTAATGTCGTCGATGGTGGGGTGAATGATGAGGGGTAGTATTGCTAACAAAGGTGCAATGAAAGAGTTAAAGATGAGGAAGCATATGTACTTTGTTTCATTAATTGCTTATTAGAATTTTATTAAAGATTTGAATTTTTTAAAAATATTAAAAAATATATAAAATGTATAGATAACCAAAAAACTTTTTTAAAAATACATACTTGGAAACGCAGAAATTTACATTCATGTACAATATTGAACTCAGAGTCGAAGTGTTGGGGGAGTAGAGGTCAGAACCTCTCCTATGAACGTCCTTTTTTAAAAATATATGTTATCGTAAGATCATATAATTCCTTATAATAATGGTTAATGCTTATAAACACATTAAAGTAAAATCGTTGCATTGAGATTTTTTTTTTAATATTGGAGCTCAGCAGAATAGGAAGTATGAATTTCAGCCAGCAAATTGGAAATAGTATTAAACTTGCCAAAAGTGATGCCCTCAACTCCAGCAAAAGTCATTGCCAAAATTTCGATTTTTATAAAAATTATATAATAAATAATGGATTACCTATATAAAATTTTATTTATGAATTAAATCGATGAAAAATAATTAAATAAATTAAAATATTAAAATTTATTTTACTATTTAAAATTGAAATTAAATTAATTATATTCATATAAATAATATAGAGGAATAAGCAATCATTGCGATTTCACTTGGTGATTCCCTTAATTTTATACTTTTTTTTTTACTTTGTTTTTATGATTTTGTTCTTTGTTTTCGTAGATGGGTACTTCATTATTTTCATGTGTTAATCCTATTGATTTTTCTTTTATATTATTCTACACTCTATGTATTTTTTTTTCTTTCTTTTACTTGACATCGGTTTATTCATCTTCTCTTTTATCGTTGCGAGTTTCTTTTTTCATTCTTATTTTCAATTTAATTCCAAGTTTAAAAATCTTCCAAGATAGGCGATTTTATTTTATTATTTTTTTTTTTCAATACTTGTTTATTGTAAATATGATTTGCCCCATTTGGGAAAATTCTAAACTGAAATTCTTTTTGAATAAAAAAAAAGACACATTAAGCGAGGCGATTTCCTTCCAAATGGCTTTTTCGGTTTCATTTTCTTCTAGGAGACTAAAACTTTCATACCTAGGTCATTTAAAAAAATATTTTTTAATAGGTGAAGGTATATCAAACATACACGATTGCATATGCGTTTGCCTGACGAAATCTTATTTCGGACTGCACTTGAATCTCTTAATGTAATGAACCGTTTGCTTTGAAAATAGAAATGAACACTCTCCATCAATATTTAAAAAATCGTACGCAAGATCTTTTCTAACTAAATAAATATTTCCAGGAAAAAAAAAATTAAAAAATAAAATTTTACTGATATAAGGAGTCAATGTTTCACTTCTGATAACTTACTTATAAACAGTAGAATTAAATTCATCTTGCGTATAAGTCAAGAGAAAGGTTTCAACTTTCTTACTTACTTGTTTACTTGTTTAATTTAGGTGCCCTGTACTGCTACATTGGCCAAAGGCACGGGTTGAGGGAAGGACTAAATTTGGGGAAGGATATTAGTGGCTTTGAGGAACTTCATGAGGTTTCTCAAAGTAGTTTCATATTCTTGAAGGGTGAGAGGAAGAGACAGGTGGGAGCGCTGGGATGAAAATTTAGGACAGTCAATTAAATTATTACAAATTTCATGACATTTTGTCAAATATAATATGTTCTGAAAAGATTACAACCCGAAGTTTTTATTAATATGATGTTTGATAGTACTGATTTGAAAATGCCCCACGTTGGGCGCCCTGTTGTAAGATTTTAGTTGAAGAATAATGAAATGAAAAGAATTGAAATTATAATATACATTTTGTTGATTTAATACGCATTAATTTATTAACAAAGAGAAGAAAGTAAATATTGTTTTATTCACGATTGATAAACTGAGTAATAATGCTTGTATTAGTATAAAAATGTGCTTGTGTTGGTGAAGTAGTTTGAAAGAAGATGTTTGTATTTATGCGTTGGTTTAAAGGAAGTGCTTGTGTGTTAAATAAGGGTCGTTTGGCAATTGTTATATCCTTGGTGCGTCTGTGTGAGAGTATTTATGAAGGACCACGTGGTAACTTTACATCTTTCCAATGTCAGACTGTCAGGCTTATGAGTTTTGTAAAAGTTGAATATGTAGCAAGCTAGCAACAGCCCATAATTTATTTTTTAGCATGTACAATTTTACAAGTAATTATTAAAATGGAAAGTCATTCATAATTCAAGAATCTTGATACCAACATTCAATCATGTGAAGGAAATCCATCAAGCATTTTCTCATTTGAGCGTCAGATACTAGGTTTATCTGTTCAGAGGTAGAGTTGAAAATGTCTTTCTTATGGGATATACATCTATCTTTCATTTGGAGCTCTTCATAAACATCAACAACTGCTTTGATACATTTTGGGTCATTTTTTCCGTAACAATCCTGAAATTATAAAGGGATGCTTATATGTGTGCGAAAAAACTAGGCGCGATCACTCATAATGAGTGGACTTCGCCAATAAATTGAAACGAAGTAACATATTACCACACCACTGCTACAATATGTACGAAGAAAATTAATTTTTGGAAGGAAAGTACATGAAATGGAAAGCACGTAAGTCATGGTTGTAAAGTCCAACAACAAAAATTTAACATAGAACCTCTGTTGAACATTACCTCGATAATGGCTTTTTGGCGGGAATTACCATGTTCAAGCGCAGTCAGTAGTAACCATGTTAATTTCCCAAGCTTGATGTCTTCATCTGGTAATTTACCAGTAGTAACAGGGTATCGGTCAACGAAATCGTTCTAAAGAAATTATTCTTAAATTATACATTTGTTTAAACGTGGGTTAAAATATTTTACTGAGTGGAATTAAATTGTTTCACACATACTAACTTCTATTGCGGCGTAACGACCAAATGCGGCTGTCATCTGCAGTAATAAGTCTGTATTAAATTTGAAATCAACCTAAAAAATGATGATAATTCAAATTTTTAATCAGATTTGCTGACGATTGGGAAAAGTAAACACATGGAACAGCTATGAATTATGAATCAAAAAATGATTCCTATTTGAAATAAAATCCACAATAGCTCTATGAAGTCAAAGCAGAGTCGAGAGTCGAGGTTTTCAGAATGGCTTAATAATTGAATAAAATTAGGAATGAAGTACACATGGAATGACTTGGGAATCAAGTTGAAGTTGAAAGACAATTTTAAAAATCGTTATGAACCCAAAGCGTAGTCAGAAGTCTAGAGTCATCTTTGAAAAATTATTTGAAGCTCAGAGTATTCGATATGGTGTCAAATTTTTCTAGATGATTTCTTAGCTATGAGAATTTTCATTTCGAAATAATCGTGAGAGTAGATGTTATCAGAATTGGTCCACTGTCAAATAAAGTCTGAAGTCAATGATCGAGAACTACTCTAGTGTCAGAATGTACGTTCATAGGTGAACATTAAAAATGTTTCGGTAACCAGGTCGAAGTTGGCGTCGTTTCTCTAGGTGAATATCAGTTTTTAAAGAAGCTTCTATAAGAATATATCGAGAATAACACTAACCATATGCATTGCTGTTGCCAACGGCATATAAAATCCGCTCACTCCCATAATACCGAAAGCTAGTTGATTGTAAACTTCCCAATTGAAGTTTTTCCGGTTGGTACCCAATATATCAAATGTCAGGTAATCCAAAGACATTGAACATGATATTATCCATTTTACCTTTTAAAAAAATTAAAAATATGATGAAATTAATCGTCAAAGTTCATGAATTTCCATATGCTGTTACACTTTTGCTTACATCATGTAATACTTTCAGACAGTTCATATAATAAGGTTCATTTTCGAAGAAATTCCTCATCACCAAATCAATTCCGCTTTCTATGAGGACAATATCGTTACTCGCTATTTTACCAACTTTTCTAAACCAGCTTAACTTATTTCTCCGTTTTTCTGAGCCATCTATGATGTCGTCAATTATCATGAAAGCGGACAGAATCTGCAAATTTTGCTTAGCTATGACTTTCTTCGAAGTAAATTTTCATATAAGCATTACGTGATACTCGAGTTAATGTAATAACCATTTCGTTTATGTAACTCATAATGGAAGCTCGTAGAATGTGTTCATCTGATAAGTTCAAACCAGAGGTTAAATTGTTGTATGTGTTGAAGAATAATTGCACTCTTTTGCATCTTCCACCTACTAGGTTGTAATCTATCACCTGTTCAAAAAGAATGGATATGAAAAATTATACACGAAATAATATTATGGGTAGGTATAAGTTAAGAAGAAGGACCCACTCTATAGTCATTAGGTACTAAACCTTTAATATCCAAATCTATAACATGGCTATCCCATATTTCTAAACACATATGAAACTATTCGTGTCTCTCATGTCTCTCATTCTACATTGAGAGCTGCCAGAATGATTCTCATAGTAAACCTGACTTTGTTGCCGATCTGGATTTTGTCAATGTCAAAATAATCTTGTCATTGTTTAGGTATATATAATTGGGGAAATTTCTGCTTTTTTGTTTGTTCTTCTCGTTTTCATTTATTATTTATGCTGTCTTAATTGGGCGATGTTTTTGATTTTTTGTTTGTTTTCTCTCATGCTGTTTTCTTTCTCTTTGTGTGGTTTTTTTTTCATAATAATTACTCCATTGAGAAATTTTCTTTTTTGTTTACATAATTATGTTTTTTTATATTATTATTCATATTTTTTGTTATATTGAATTCAAAATAAATTTTCATTTTATTTTCAAATTATCAATAAAAAACCAAACCCTTGAAAATAAATGTAATTTCGCTCAAAACTTGTTACCGATTTGGACTAAATTTAGAAGTTACTCGTTGAACTTCCCTTATAAAGCAAGTTCTACTTTCCACCGAATGCGCTAAAACCTCAACTTTTGACTCCAGAACGGAAGTAATTTGAAATTAATTTAAGTTCTAATATAGGCACTCTTAGTTTTCGAGTAAAAAGTATAGATGAACCAGTAAAAGAATAAATATTTGGTAAATTGCAATAAAAATGAGGGTTCATGTACTAACCTCACTGTTTCTTTCGCTTATAGTTGACGAATTCAAACAAATATCTTTATCTGATAAGATTCTTTTAACTATATCGTTGGCCAGTTTAAAATTTGACATATAATCTTCATATTGGCGGATATTGTTTATCTGCTCATCAGGGATTCTGTAATTCGGAAAAATTTTACATGATTAGAAATGCATAGGGTTGGTATTAGCGGGGAGAGGGAGCACTTTAGATGCGTGCCCGTCGCAGCAAATTTCTGAGGACGGGAATTTTTCGTTTTTTTTTCACATAATTAATTAATTAATTATATAATTACTAGATATATTGTATCCACCAATTACGTATTTTCTTTGTATGTAGAGAAAAATAACTATAATATTTTTTACTGTTTGTTAATTATGAATCGGTACTTTTATTATTATTTTTTTTTTTTAATAAAAAAAATTATTTAAAAAAAAAGTTTTATCATCACGAAAAATGAAAATAAGTTAAACTTGGAACAATAAATTATTCTAAACAAGTAAATAAATAAAGAAATAAACAACAAACATTATAACAATTTTGCAAAAGTTGAAAATGGGCAAAAAAAACGTAAGCAGTCATGCCGCATTACTGGAGCTGAGTTTTTAAATGGGCTCATTCTGGTTTGGAAATAACATTGCTAAACTCTTCATGACTACAGGTCACACCCAATACCAAGTCTGAAAACCCCTAAACTATCCCTTCCAAAACCACTAGTATTTCTTGCCATGAAATAATCATATGAACACATTATTCTCAAATTATAACTATTTGAGGATTTTCAAATTATCTTCAAATCTTAATGATCCGCCATTTTGGATCTATTTTGATTCAAATTGAAGAGGTCATATTCTGGTCATTAACTAATTCTACATACGAAGTTAGACCTTTCTAGGCGGATTCGGTGATGAGATATGTATGATTCATGAAATTTCCTGCAGCAATGTCCCCCTCCAAAAGCCGTTTTTTGCTCTAACTCCCTTCCAAATTCACTTGGGGAGCTAAAATCTGAATAAGTTAGTCACTTGGCTCATTTTATCATATGACATAGCAATAAAAAATTTTCGAACTCTCGTCTACCCTCCCCCCACATTGTGAGTTCGATAACCCCTCCCTCTCCCCTTCTAACATCATGTATGGAGTTGAATTGGGGATATAGAATACATCTTATCACCAATAATCATATGAGTTTATATTAATTACATTTTTACCCTTATGGTATGTTTGGTGGTAAAAGAAATATTTAATGTAATTTTTTCATAATTGCAGCTCAAAAACTTGCCATAGAAATGGAGGTTTGAAATTTTAAAAATTGCATAACTCTTTTAAAATTGATCGAAAAAAATTGAAAAAATTACTGAAAAAACCTTTTATTGTCAAGATACTATAAATAAAATTTCAACTTTCCACCTTTATAATAAGGCGAGAAAAAAAATTTTAATTGAAAAATTTGTTTTTGCCTATATCTCCGAAAATAGGCGTAACTGGAGCCTGAAATTTTGGCCAAAATTTTTTTTTAATGTGGCCCACCTTTTGCCATAGAAACTGTTCGAAAAGCTCTCGGGGGCATTTTCGACCATCTCATCCCATCATGCCCTTTCTTAGACATTCTGGATTTTGATGTATTGATAGGGAATGTAATTTAAATTTTTGGGCTCAAAATTTTATCTCTGAAAGCAAAAATGGCAACTGGACCGCAGATTTTACTCGTTTGACAAATTTTAGGATTTTATGAATTCAAAATTTCTCATCTTTGAATACTGGCTTGAAATTTTGAAAAAATTTTATTCTCTCGATGTGAAAAAATGATTATTCTTTCCAACCCACGGTTCCAACCCACCTTACTGGGTAGGGCAGTACTTCTTTCTAATATTTGAGTTGATATGGCGGTTTTTGTGAAAATCCTAAAAAATTTTCAAAACTTCTCTAGCACCGAAAAAAATTGAGATTCCTTTTGTCATTTTTACAAAGTAAAAAAAAAAATCCACGCTTGGCCTAAAATCTCCGAAATGTTGCACTTCATAGGTAAAATTAATGTTTTCCATTTTTCCAAACAGTTAAACTAATGTAGACTAAATAATAAAATAGGTTAAACAAAATATGGATATACTATGATATACCATACCTAATTCCACTTTTATGACAATAATAGGTTCTCCAGATATTTCTACTTCTTGCATTTCCTAATAATCTCAGGGTTGAATTGTTACCACAAACGGAACCAAATTTACAAATTTTATTCAACAAATTTACGTTCATTTTATTCGCTTTGTTCACGATATTAGATTTTCATAACTCACTAGTAAAAAATATTAATGGTAAACATCAACGATTCTATTTTCGCTTCAAATATGTACTGTGCTTTTGAAAAATACGTAAATATCGAGTGGTTCGACTAGATCGACGTAGACATAGCTTGTAAATCTAGGAAGGGGATGTAGAAAAGGGAACTGATTTGTATACGCAATGATCGTATTGATTGGTATTCTAAAACAACTGGTTGCTATTTGAATAAGTATTTTTTTTATACTGAATTTACATAAAGTTGTCACGATATAAACACCATAACTTTCAAAATAGGCGCTCAATTTTAGAACCGGAATTCAACTGGAATTGAGAGGTCGCAAGGCTGATATGAATCCTATGAAGAAATTCGTGAAGTAGTCAATACAGCTCATGTTGGTAATACGTAATTTAATTTTACCATAGATGAACTTTACTTAGATAGCTAACCCTTCACTCTAAAACTGAGCTGGAATTGTTTTTTGCTTATATCTTGAGAACAATTCAATATAAGGGCTCGCAAATGGCTCATTATGAAGAGATTGAAATGCAAAATGGTTTAATTTTTCTAAAAGTTACTGTCGTCGATTTACTTTTGCAATTAATTTCGTAAAAACCATTTTTTACTTTGCTATTTTATCTCAAATAGTAAATCTATGACAATTGCTTTATAATAGCGAAACTCATTCAAAATTTTTTGCTCCTTCGAATAAGCTACTTGTAAAATTTCTATCTAGATTTTTTCTTGAGATATTTGCAAAAAACCTAGCAATAAATCAAATTTACCTTTCGTACTGGAGCTCATTTACAAGAGTGTGCTGTAACAAATGAATTAGTTTTATTAAAATTACTCGAGACTCACATCGATGGCTATAAAGTTTTAAAATTGAATCGCGTATGAAATGTCAAGCTCTTTTGAATAAACTGTTTCTAAACGCTTTAACTCAATTTTTATCCTAGATATTAATAAAAAACTTTCTCGCTCCTTTTTTAACATTTACTTATAAGTGATAAATTCATATATATACCGGTGAGCTATAAGTGACATGTTCCAAGCTTGTTCTGAATAGCAGGTATACAAAGGAATAAAAGGTTGTAAATTTTAATAAAAGCCTTGTACATGTACAACGGTCAAGTCATAAATTTGTTTTGAGTAGCAGGTATAAAAAGTATAAAGGATAGCAGGTATATAAAGGGAAAAAATGAGATAAATTTTAATAGAAGCTTTGTACATGGGTAAGAGCAAGGGGAAGTTGTAAAATTGTTTAAAATGGTAGTATACAAAGGTATAAAGGGGCGAGTCCATCCTGAAAGGAAGAACCCTTGGTGGGGGGTAACAAGGGAGAATAAATTGGGTTGTGCAGTTTGGAATGTAGCAATACTTGTCTGATAAAATTACTTTTTTTCCTTCATTTAATTTTTATTGCGAGCGCCGAAGGGGCGAGGAGCTACTAGTTACTTTAAAATTTGAATTACTCTTATCTGCTTCCTATAACTTCGAAGATGAAATTTGTTAAGCGTTGCAGCTTTTCTTCGATTACGTTCATTTCTAACGCAATTTTTGGATCTCTCGCCACCGTAATTTATCATTATACTCGGCAATATTGTTTACAAAATTCTGTATTTAAAAAAAATTTAATTTCTATTTTGACATAATGTATGTTTAACCTATGCTATTGTTTACTCCTTATTCAACTTCAAGTACACCTTTGTGGCAGATGCCCAGAGCCTCTGGCTTTCTTCGCTCTCCTTTAAATCCGCACTGGGGGTTTATATTAAAAACCCTTGCTGGAAACTTATCAAAAGGATCATATAAAACAACTCTTGGAAATAAACTGGCAAGGAATATTTGATGGGAGTTGATGTCTACAAAAAAAATGGTATTTATCACAACCAAATGATACTGCATACATACATACGTAATTTCAAGCAATCTCATAATTTATGCATTTTTATTGGTAAATTGACTTTTGTTGATTGCATATTTTATTTTCACTTTCATACATCGCTGCTTTGAAACTGTGTTAAAAAATTCTAAGTTTGCCAATGAAAACAGATCGATTAATCAGGGGAGAGAAATAAAAAATAAATTTCCATTGTTACAGTTTTATTTAAAAATCATTAGTAAATTATGATCTGCTTTAGATTTTTAATATCGCTAATAAGTACATACACAAGGATGCTACTTTGTTTTTTTTTTGAGTTACGATGCGATTATCAATTAAAGAATTTTTTTTCGTTGATATCTTTTGTAATATTCATCAGAGTGCAGAATTACAGTTGGAAAATGTTAGTGACATGCTTGATGAAATCGCTTAATTTTTTGCCTTGTAAGTTAGGGGTAGGCAGCTTTTTATGAATAATTTAAGCCTGTAATGTATCAACAGTTGTAAACGATTATCAATTACCTGCGGGCATGTAGAGATTAATAATGAAGGAAAAGAAGAACTATGAATATTTCATATACCTAATGTCTGTTGATGGGTTTGAAAAATGTTATTTGTTTGACCATTAGATTTCATAATAAGCCTTCTCACTAAAATTGTTTTCAGTTAATTTGCCCAGCGGAGTAATGCGTTGAATCGCTTGATAAGATAATTCAAATCATTGGATTTTATGTCCATACTTGAGCTTGAAAATTACAAGGGCGACGGGGTACGAAATATATGTAGTATAGAGTAAACTTGAACTTGGAAAACTACTCGATGATTTTATGTCAAGTGTGTACATAACTTTGCATCGCCAGTGAGGAAATCAGTACCAACATACATTCCATTTGTTTAGCGCTGGTGTACTCGTGACGTTTCTATGAAAATGTTCCCATCAACGAATATGGGTAGATGTGACTGAAGGTGCTCCTAAAGCCAAAAATTTTTAGTCTTGATATCATACCATTAGGTAGAGTATGAACTTTAACATATTCAAGATTTAGCTTCCTACACGTATTTAATGAAAAGTTAAAGCGAAGAATGGCTTTTTGAGGAGGCTTTAAGTTATGAATTTTCTAGAATCTTCTATATTCTCCCCAGCAAATGAGGCTAATTTGCTGGGGAGAATATAGAAGATTCTAGAACATTCATGACTTAAAGCCTCCTCAAAAAGTCTGTAAGATCGGTTGCAGGTTAAGAATTAACCCCTTGAATTTAGTACAAGCTTACAAACTGAATCCAAAATACTTCCTTCAACCGAAAGGAACATCGAAAACTTGGTCTCATTTGGTCACTCGATGTCGAGGAATTCGTATTTATAATTACGGTGTCCGAGTTGGAATTTCTTTCAATGCATTGAAATTTGACTCAGGTCTCCGACTTGAATCCGAAGTCAAGGTCAGATTCCATATCATTCGGAATCATTTGGATCTCAACTGGACTCCCGATTTTTAATATTCTCTTATTTTTGCACGATTTCTTTTCAGACTTATTTTCCATCTTTAATGATTTTTCACATCTTTAACCCGTTCTATCTGCATTATTGAAATTTATTTCAATTTTCACATCTTCTTCTAGGTATTTCTTCCTGTTTTTTTGCACCTTTTTCCTATTTTTGAGTTATTATTTTTTGATTTTTATTTTCCAATTTTCTGAGTTGTTTTTTCTTTTATTTTAGGATGATTTTTCCATTTTCAATAATTCCTTTTATTTTTGATAGTGTTTTTTTTATTATTATTTTTTTATTTATTTATCGTAGTTTTTTTATTTTTCTGAATTCATCTATTTTTTGGCGTATTTTCCCATTTTTGAGTTTTTTCAATTTTAAGGTCATTGTTTCTTTATTTATTTATTTTTTTTTTGATAATTTATTATTCTATTCTTTGGAAAATCTTTCCCATTTTAAAATAATTTTTTTTCACTCTATTGCATCTTCATGTGAAACCCACTTGCTTTTAATATTTCATATTACTTAGAAGTTAATCTTCGGTTTTCGTTTGATACTTACAGCTGTTACTTTGTACTGTGAACGATTTGTTCAACTTACAATAGGTGATACAAGTAAGTTTTCGAAAAACTAATTGATGTGGGCACCCTTGATGGGTTATTAATTCTCCATTGCTGATTACATGAGAAGAAGAAAGTAGAATCATTTAATAGTCTTCGATTCAACATTAAATCTATATGATATTCTAGCCTTCTACAATATCATTGCGTTGTAAAAGAAATGGTATAGACGATAGATATTGAAATTACCAATCTAATCAGATAAATAAATATCTATGAAATGGCCACACACAATGCCAAATAAATTCCACTATCTTTGTTCATTTGCAAATGTACGTAACTACAACTGCTGTCGCGTTTAGAAGTGCTATTGTAATGTATGCTAATGGTTTTTAAATAATATTTTATTTTAATTTTGTGAAAATTCAATGCTAATAAACATATATTTTATTCATCATGCATGTAAAATGCTCTTATTGTAATGTGACTCTTAGAACTGTCACATCGGTTATTTTTTGGTTGGATGTGGTATGTACCTAAAACTCCGGTGAAAAAGTTTTTTGCGATGTAAAATGAAAAACAATCGCATTAAAGGTATCATGTATGTATAGGTGATTTGTGGCTGTATATTGTTCGTGCAAATTTCAGAAGCGCAAGATGAATCTTGCTTGGATGGACGTAAAGGTAAGATAACAGAAAATTATTAAGTAAATTATTCGTTACGGATGAAACACATTCATGTTTCATAATGAATACAAAATTCGATATTTTTTTGCAGATTGTAGCGTTAATTATCATGTCGCCGAATGTCTAGCTATCAATATTATTCTAGCTTTAGTAGCGTTGTATGGAGTACGGGAGGTAAATTCAATTAATTACCCACATAAAATGGTTGCCATCGTTTTGCTTATTTTATCGCTCTAATTTTCGGTATATTTTTGCAGAATAAGCCCGATTTATTGCTTCCTTTCATAGCATGTAAATTTTTATTGGTAACGGCTATCGCAGCGTTTATTTTATTCGGAAAGTATTTCGCAAATAATGAATTGAAAACCAAGTGGCTACCTCATATTGACCAGTGCGATGTTTTCGCAATATGTATTATCTTCGGTTCGTAATAATTCATAGGCTGTTACTTGATGATTGTTATAAATTGTTTTGATGATATTAATATTAATTCGCAGGGTTTCAATTGTATTTAATTTTTATCGCAATTTGGTGTTATAAAACGACTAGGAAAACCGTGCTGGCGTGTAAAGCACAAAAATCATTTAAATCAATAGTCTCAGTCTGGATCGGCGGACCTTCTAATTTGTCGAATTCTGCTAGTGAAAGCACCTGTATCATCGAAACTTTGTGAAGAATATTATAAGAAGTAAATGTGTTTGTATCACGTTAAGATTGAAGTGATTTAAATTTTTTCATACCATTATGCTGTAAATACTTGATGTTTGGCTCTTTTCGCCAAAAAAATCTTTACATATTTATTCTTGTAAGTTTGTGTAACATTAGGAACTGTGTATTTATTTATTATTATTATTAATTTTTTTTTTGTATAGCTTGAGAAAAGAGATTATCTCGCATTAAAATCAGCCTAATAATGTAAACAGAGACCATACAATATTTTTTAATTGCGGAAGTTTGATACGTTACCAACTAATAAGCATAATTCGAAAAATCAAAATGGAAGAATTTACCTGATGACTAAATTAGTTATTTAGTGACTTAAAAATTAATTTTGTCAAATTGATTTTTCAATAATATTTTTCAGTGGAAGAAAAAGCGAATATTTTTCTCCTTCTCATTTTCATAGTTGGAATCAAACTGTTCGAAATCGTTGTAGTTCATTATTAATAATTTTTCCAACTTTACCGCTAACAAAGAATAAGGAATTGAAGTTTTTTCACGATTATTGGGAACACTGAATATCAACTTGAATAATATAATATTTATCAAAAAAATTTTTCTTTATAGATTTCAAAATTTTGGTTACTATTTTTTTTTTATTGAACGAAATTTGAACTAGGTAGGTACCTATTAGATTTTTTCTAAATGTATTATTTTATAGTCGTATTTTTCAAAATTAACACATACCTACTGAATTTTGAAATCTTCGTATTTTATTGATATGTTGGTTAAAAAATAATTTTTCAGGTGTTCAGTTTTTTAAAATTCAAACTTAATTGTCCATCATGATAATATTAATGACATTTTGAACCATACTTGCGATAAATTTTCGGGTAATTAAAAATTCTTCGTAATTTTAGAGAAATAAAAAATATAAAAAATATAGGTAGTAAATGATTTAACAATTTTATGGTGTTTTGATTTGAAAAATGTTCATAATTTTGTAGAAATTTAGAAATAAAAAATATGGTAAATGATTTTACTATTTTGTTTCCTTAATTACTTCTTTTCCCTCATTCCATGTGGGAAAATATATCTACAATAGTAGACTAATTGCGATACTTTCATAGAAATATTACGTATAGCAAATAGAATATTGATATTTACATAATAATATTTTGATGAAGGTGTTTTAATATTAATCTGCGTTTTGTTCTGCTGATCGCTCAACTGAAACATCATAAAATGTCTAGTAAATTCTGAAAGTCTCCTCTTTAATTATCATATTATAGAAATAACGAACAAAAATTGAATCAAAGTATGAATCTTCTCGCATTTAATTCATTTAGAATTTTTTTTTTTTTTTTTATAAACCATATTTGAAACAATTTAGAATTTTAAGCATACGTTCCTTAGCTATATCACTACTAATGGGATAGAACTTTGACTATATACTAGATGGACCGAGCTAACAACGAGCAAATGCCAACCCAAAAACGGTGATACATTCCCAAGATTTTCTCAGAACACTCGTGACTAAATTCTAAATGCGCATGCGCAAATTTATTTTGCGCCAATAGTGCGGCAAGGGGACATCGATAGTACTGCTTAAAATCAGAATAACATGGATGCGATAAAGGACTTCAGGCATGCGCAAGATATGAAGTTGCAACGAGTGTTCCGACTCTGATGCATGTAATGTTTCACCGCAGTTTTCCTACACGTAACTCGGTCCATCTAGTATATAGTCAAAGGGATAGAACTTGTTTTGTAATAAAAGCTTTACATAAACTTACTATTGATATAACACATAATACTTATTTGCAAGATATTTATCCTTTAGAAAGAGACATGTTGTTGACCCTCTCACTTTTACATTACACTCTTGGTTTGGTAATGAGGTATGTTGCGGGATGGATGAACCAATGAAGTCAAAAACACGAGAGAATTGGTATAGAATGGTGGCTGCACATCCCCCTAAATGTTATCTGTCATCACAAATTGTGATTATTTTCAATGTACCAAAAACGAGATAGTCACATTCTCAGTAATCTACCGCACCACACTGTCCCTTCACTGAATATATCTGTACACTGTTGTACCGCTACACTACTGTACTACTCACAAATAGCACTGTCCTACTACTAATAGTAGAGCAATATAATTATCCTATTATTCAACCCATTTGTTGATAATGCTACCACTTCGCCCACACACCCTCTTGAAAAATGTCCTTGCTACGTCCGTGAACGCAGTAAATAGTAAAGTGGTATTGTCCATCCGAAATGGGAAACAGACATTTGTTCGCTACGACATCTGTTCGCTACGACATTTGTCCGCTATATAGTAGGAGTTATATATTCGTTACGACATTTGTACGCTACGTCGTTTGTTCGCTACGACAATTGCTCGCCACGTCATTTGTTCGCCACGACATACATTCGCTATACGAAAATTTAAATTATTCAAACGTTGTAAGTAGGGCCGACATTTGCTCGCTACGACATATAACCGCCACGACATTTGTTCGCTATCTGAAAAATATAAATTTGAACGTTTTATTAAAGCCCCGACAATCGATCGCTACGTCATTCGTTCGCTACGACAAATGTTCGCCACGTCATTTGTTCGCTACGACATTAATTCGCTATGTGAAAATTTAATTATTCAAGCGTTTTAAATGGGCCGACAACTGTTCGCTACGACATATGGTAGCCACGTCATTCGTTCGCTATATGAAAAATATTAATTTGAACGTTTTATCAATGCCCCGACATTCATTCGCTACGACATGTGTTCGCTACGACAAATGTTCGCTATGCTTCCTTTAACAGGAGTACCAATCTCTGTGAATCGTCACATCAAATTTCTCTTTTCTCTTACATCAGCTCATTTATTATTTAATTCTTCAGAGGTGAAAACTAGAGTACCTTTTTTAGGTGCCTTAGTGAAAACTACCCTTTAGAAACGCTGAATATCATTCAAAATTTAGAAATAAATTGATCAAGTAAATGAGAAGAATCAAGCTTCTTTTAATTTTGTATGTCATCAAAAATAGAGGTTCACTCAAATTTTGAGGATACTCTAAGGAACCTAGAATGCCTTCAAATGTTTTTACTAATATTTTAGGATTAAGTGAAATAGGAATGCCAACATTTATACAAAATTCAGATTTCCGTTATTTAAGTAGGAGTTGGATTAAAAAACTTTTTTTTTACTGATCATTTTTGGATTTCAGGAGTCTGAAATAGAGTGTGCGAAAATTTTTTGTAAGGTAAATCTGCTACCTAATATAATAAATTATGCAAACACTCAAAAAAAATCATGTAGACTGTTAACCATCTCTTATAAATCGTTTATCCTCAAATTTTGGTTGATATTTCAGCAAAAAACGAAGTGTAGAGTGATTGGTATTACTCCAATTTCTTCTTTTGTGAATATTCCACATACTTGTTTTTTTTTTTTTGAAAAATTGTATTTTCATACATTGGAAGGTGCAAATGAATATAGTGACTTCAAATTTCAATCTCACGTTGAAATTACGTGATTGTTGAACAGTTTTTCATTTTTCGGCTCCTATTACCACCCATTTCGAAGATGAAAACTACTACTTGGCTTGACTAAAAATTGCTCAAAGTTTGAAAACAAAATTACTAAGAAAATAAGTACTAACAATCAAGCTTCATCAATTTTTGATGTCTTTCAAAATGGCAATTCACTTAAATCTAGAAAATGCGCTGAAGAATATTAAAAATTTTAAAAATTGACCGAAAATTTGAATTTTTGAAATGGAAAATTTTTTATATGTTGTGAAATGCAGTTACGAATTTTTTTTAATATGCGGCAATGTTAATTAAAGGTACTAACCCCCGTGAGCCCAAAAAAGCATCCTTTTTAGAAATTAATTTTTGTCAATTATTATGGGTAGATCGCATGGAATGGAAAAATTTATAATGACTAAACATTCTCAACGTACTTTGTTTTGTTGGAATAAATAATTTCGAGCGATGAAATTTCGAAATTTTGAAAACGTATTTGACTATGCATAAAAAAAATAAAAAATAAAAAAAATTTCGCTGAAATTTGTATTTTTGAAATCGAAATTTGTTTACATATTGTGAAATGCACTTACGAATTTTTTATACTATGCGGCAATGTTAATTAAAGGTACTAACCCCCGTGAGCCCAAAAAAGCATCCTTTTTTGGAATTAATTTTTCAATTATTATGGTTAAATCGCATTGAATGGAAAAATGTATTATGATTAAACATTCTCAACGTACTTTGTTTTGTTGGAATCAATAATTTTGAGCGATGATATTTCTAAATTTTGAAACCCCACTCGTACACAATATGTATATGGTGCAAAAAAAACGAAAATTTCACCAAAATTTGCCTCTAGATTTCTAGAATGGATGAAAATTGCTCAAAATTTAGGAATAAATTGATTAGGTGAATCTCGACAATCCAGCTTCTTTTAATTTTTGATATTATTGAAAATGACGGTTCACTCACATTTTAAGGACACCTTGAGGGACCTAAATTGCTTTCAAATATTTTTTACTGATATTTTTGGGTCAAGTGAAATAGGTACGCCAACATTTACAAAATTCAAACTTCAAAGTTATTTCGAGCAGGAGTAAGATGAAAAAGCGTTTTTTTTTTTCATTCTGTATTTTGTATTTCAGGAGTCTTAATTAGGGCATGTGGAAATTTTTTGCGAGGAAAATCTGCTACTTGATATCATGAAGTATGCATACACTCAAAAGAAATCATGTATAGACAAGAGCTCAAAAAATAAACGTCCAAGGTACACTCAAATTCGTAGTAAAGACACCTTAAGAAGACAGAAGATACTATCGCTCAAACAACTGCAATAAGAATTATATTTGATTGCCATAAATACGTGTGAAAACTTGTAGCAAAATTGCATGAAGACTGAGATTACCCACACTTTATTCATTACTATATTACACATATGGACAAGTAGCAACATTGAGACCACATCAACTACTGATTTAATTTCATAAATACTACTCAATAATTAAAATTACGTTAAAGAAAGTATATTAATTATTATTTCAGTGAATCATAACTGTATAAGTTCATAAGGAAACTGAAACTACGCATGCGTCAGCGCATCTAACTGCTGTTGTTGTTGGATTCAATTTCTACCATTTGAATTAGCAGTCCATAGTATATGGTCGAAGGATAAGGCGTACTAGAAAAGAGAAATTTGATGTGACGATTATAGCGAACACATGTCGTAGCGAATGAATGTCGGGGCATTGATAAAACGTTCAAATTAATATTTTTCATATAGCGAACGAATGACGTGGCTACCATATGTCGTAGCGAACAGTTGTCGGCCCATTTAAAACGCTTGAATAATTAAATTTTCACATAGCGAATTAATGTCGTAGCGAACAAATGACGTGGCGAACATTTGTCGTAGCGAACGAATGACGTAGCGATCGATTGTCGGGGCTTTAATAAAACGTTCAAATTTATATTTTTCAGATAGCGAACAAATGTCGTGGCGGTTATATGTCGTAGCGAGCAAATGTCGGCCCTACTTACAACGTTTGAATAATTTAAATTTTCGTATAGCGAATGTATGTCGTGGCGAACAAATGACGTGGCGAGCAATTGTCGTAGCGAACAAACGACGTAGCGTACAAATGTCGTGACGAATATATGACGCCTACTATATAGCGGACAAATGTCGTAGCGAACAGATGTCGTAGCGAACAAATGTCCTAGAGCCATCCGAAATAGCATGAGCTAAATTGTAAGAAATGTATTGCTGAAAGCCAAAACGAAATATCATCAGGGTTTGCCAAACCTTTGAGTATTAATATAGTAATATGGAGAGATAAAAGCCATACTCTTAGCATTACGCATCAAGGGACCTGATAGAGGGCGCTGTATCAGATGCGAATTGTGTACTTCATGTGCACCAACGTCCCTTTACTAGAGGTCGGACTGAAACGGAAAGTGCTCATTAGTACTCATTCAACACTCCTCTTTCCCCACTAATCTCTCATGTCACGCGGCAAACCTGAAAACTCGTCGCAACGTACAATTTTGCACGGTACTGTACAGTAAGTGCACAATTCATAGTTGGCGCTGCGCTATCTATCAAAACCCTGATGGAACTACATTTTTATCTCTTCATATTACTATATTAATACTTAAAGTGCCAAAGTAGATTTTGTTTACTTTCATTCTTTTTTGATTTACAAAGACAAATGCGTCCAGTGATGGGATATTGAGGGAAATTTCCCATATCGTGGGATTTTTTAAGTGAAAAGGAAAAACGAGGGAAAAGGGGAAATAGTGGGAAATTTTGTCCATAAAAAGGAAAATTTGGGAAATATTGTACTTAGAGAGGGAAAAATGTGAGAAATTTTTTTATTAAGCAGAAATCCAGAAACACTGGAAAATTTGGATTTTACATTATTGTTTTTCATGAATTGACTTATACATTCGGAGCGGCTGACATCTGGTGGCGATTGTAGGAACTGTTGAAAATAGGATAACATTTAAAAAAATACATCGGCTCTTATGAAAGCATTTTCATTTTTCACGTTACACACTAAAGCAAAGGGTTTTTTTGAAATTTTAGTAATGCAATTATTTACAGAGATTTTTATGCTCTTTTCAACGATGTATTTTTGATGACTGTAGCACTTAAACCCACAAAATATTCATTTTTTATGAAATCATAATTTACATTTGAACAAAGAAAAAATGATTCTCCTACATGTAATTGAAATTAAGTTCAACATCATGGCGTTTATGTAAAAAACTGCTTTTAAAATGTAAACAGTTGATTTTTATCAAAAGTGCAGTTTTTTAAAATTCAATATTTTCGCAAATATAAACGTTACAGCTGTCAAAAATACATTGTTGGAAAGAGCATAAAATTCTCCATAAATAATTACATAACCAAAATTTCAAAAAATCCCTTTGTTTTTACGTAAAACGTGAAAAATAAAAATGCTCCCATAAGGACCAATGTATTTTTTTTAATGTTATCGTATTTTCAATTTTATACTGTCTTAGTTTTCTTTTCGTGGTAACTGCAGCGCACTCTACACGTTTGTGGACAGGTCAATAATGTACCATATTAAATCTCTACAAAAAAAAATAGAGGGAAAAATGGGAAATTTCTGATTTTGTGTGGGGAATTGAGGGAAATTGCAGGTTGAAATATGGGAAAAACTTTGATTTAAATATCCCATCACTGAATGCGTCTAAACAAGTTATCAGATTATGTTACAAATAATAACCATTACTAGTTTACTCACAAAATTAAAATCCTTTCGTTATATGCTCAGTATGATCACCTGAAATACTATTTTGGGAAACCAAAAAAATTTGAAATCTTTTTACAATTTAGTTTATGCTATTTTGAACGGACAATATATCCTATTGTTTGGCCGCTTTGTTGAAAATACCGCGAAATTGTTCATGAAAAATAAAAATTAAAAATATATTTCTCCAATATTATGTATATAAATGTTGTTATTGAAATGGCAAGTAAGATAATAAACGTTGAAATAAAGTTGTACCTTCGTAAAGAAAGATTTGAAGAACAAAATTATGATATCTAATTCAGAGAAGATGCGAAAGGAGAATACCTACATTAATATGAATAAGAAAATGTGCGCAGTTTTTAAAAAAAGAAGGATATATATAAATCATATTATGATTCTTATGTATACTTAATACATACAATTGTGCAAAGCAAATGAAAAGTTGATGCTCATTAATTATCATGAAGGTGTTTGATATTTGCCTGCGTCATTAAATGAAAAATTCAATTCAATTATAAGCTACGTTACTGACATTTAATGAAACATCACGTCATGCGTTATAAAAGTAATAAATGAAAAAAATATATATAGTGATCTATGGTCAAAGTGGCATCACTTGCACATTCCTCAGAAGTGCATCTAATGTCACGTTAACGACACCACAGTGGCGAACGGAATGTATAATTTCATAGGTTTTCTTGGAAACAAATTTTTAAAATAATGCCACTTTACCTGTAAACTTAAAAAAAATGAGGCTACTACGACCGTAGACCGAAAAAAATTTTTTTGTATGAAAAATAGAATATTAGTGGTAAAGTGGCATCACCCAAATAACCACACCAGTGACGTCATGACACATAGCTGAATCGATGAGCAATGTGATGGTAAAGTGGCATCAAAAAAAAGATGCCACTTTGTAAAAAAGATGCCACTTTACCTGTAGACGACGAAAAATGATGCCACTTTATCCATAGATAAATCTATATATATATAAAAATATACAAGAAGATTAAGGTAAAATAAAAATTAAAACATCGAAATAAGAATGTAGGTAGGTAGGTAAGTATACTAAGTATACCCACTCTAGATAATATATACATGATATGCAGAATGAAAAATTCATACAGTTTGTTTCACTAAACCTTTAGTTGTACATTAGGATATGTAGTCACATAAGGATTGTAAGAATCGGGAGGAGCAGAAATAACATATCCCTTTCTAGAAGCTGCACAGTTTTTATCAACTGGAGATGAGTAGGCATTTGTTGCATCCTGTCGTTTAATGGCAACCAAATAACTGTACACGACGAGCGGAAAATAGACTAGGAAAACTGTAAAACAAGCGAGTATGTTTAGAAAGAATAATGATACGAGTATTTTTAAAAAGTTTAGCAATCACGTACTCAATGCAGATACCACCAAGGCTACATATGGGAGGAATTCAATTTTTTTGTACATCTCATCAGCCCTTTGACGCACTTCGGTTCGTTGATCATGGTTTAAATTGTAATTGGATAACGAAGATTCAATTCCATTGTCATACGCCGTTTTAAAAGTATGCGAAGGATTAACTTCGATTATTTGGATCACGAAGATTATGGTTTCCAATACTTTCACATATATGAACCCCTTTAGCCAACCTAGTGATTTCTATCATACAAAAGGTATAAACAAATGCTCAATGGTGAAGCTCCTAAATAACTGATACTTAAAATTAAACCCACTTCTGGTTGGTTGACAATAGGGACGATGGAGAATAGCGTATTTAATAAGCTACAGATCATCGCAGCGATGAGAGATTGAGTAGAATATCCTGTAAAGATAAAATGCAACTAATGTGAGAAATGAATCAAATTGGATGAAAAATGTTTCTTAATATTTTCTTTCCGATTTTAAATTAGCAGATATTTACTCACCATACTGCTGATAATCGGAAATGAATGTTAAACAATAAATAAAACTTAATCCATAAACAATCTGTAGCCAAAAACAAAAAGGTAGATAATTTATGAGACTTGGAATCATAGCTAAAACACAAAAAACTGAAGGTGTTATTAAAGAAAATCAGACTTACCGCATTGATGTATAGCACAATGAGGAGATTGGTTCTTAATGAACACCCACAACAACCATTTTTTATATGCAACATCTTAACTTGAATTTTAAATGCAAACTGAACGCAATTTAACGCCGTATGTAGTTTAAAAATAAATACAGTATTTAAAAAATAATTTGAGCGCGAATTACGAAGTAGGTTCACACTGCACTCTTTGTATTCGATTATGCGAATCGATCCGTCTATTTGCAGTTACATTAAGTTAGAAGAAAGAACCAAATTATCGGAATGTGAGTACTTTGATACTGAAGTGCTGCGAAACGTCAAGATTTTTTGCAACGCAATATCGTTCTAATTAGGACTTGTGAGTAATCGCATAGATAAACGGAGGGGGCCGTATAGTCCAATTCAGAAGTATTGCTATCGTGTTATCTACAGAGTTGCCATGTTAAAGAGATTTAAAAATGTAAATCAGTTATAGAAATTTTTAGTCTATCACTTTGAACCTATCACATAAGTTTTCATATTAAAAAAAAAAAAAAAAACAAAGGAGATAACAGTCGTACAGGAAAAAAGTTTCAACGAATAATACAGTCTGAACAAAATCAAGTGCCCTATCATGCTAAATACGTCGAGAGCGATGTAGGGGCGTAATGTGCGCGGCAAGGCAGGAAGTGAGCTGGCCGTATCCGAACAATATGTCAATTATTTATCGAATTCTGTTTGAAATTTTATACGTGAAAGAATGAGCTCATGAAAATCACAGTGTTTCTCTACCATGTCAGTTTTTCATTATTATGAACGAAACGGTATAGATAGATAAGAATGGTAAATTCGCCCTGGAGCGATTTGAAGCCAATACTTAAGTACTAGATGAATATTATAGCCACTCTTGAGAACATTCTTCAAATCCAAAATTTCAGCCGCTTTAAATGATTCGAGGGGCCTATGAATTTTTCAAATTTTCAGATTCCTCATTTTTGTTATTTTTCGCTACAGCAGCTATAACTTTGGAAAACACCTAATGTGCTTCATTAACTACGATTTGTGGTACAATCGCCAAAAGTCGAGTACCACATCTCGTATCTGAATGTTTTTTCCTTGGCGGTAGGGGGAGGGGTCACTTATATACGAGTAATAGGCACTATAATTAGAATCCAGCATATTAGAAATTTCGAAAAGTTATAGTTGCTTTCTAAAAATTAAACCAAATTTTTGTTAGCATAAATATATTGTTGACGTGCCCTCCTCCCATAAAAATTTGGAATGCGATGTGTCACGCTCGGATTTTGACGATTATAGCATGAATCGTTGATAATGGAGTATCTTAGAGGTTCTTTAAAGTTATAGCGGTTTTTTAGCTGAGTTTTTAACAAAACAATAGCAATTACAGTCTACCTGATTTGGGAAGGGAAGGTCGGGGGAGGGTGGGGTCTTAAAATCTTTGCGTTTCAGACCATTTGCTGCTTTTTTTGTTTTTTCGAAAAATTTCAAAATGACGGATCACTCAAATTTTGAGGGGGCTGGAGAAGAGGCAAATAGCTCAAATTTTTCGTTTTTGATCTCATATGAAAGAGTGAGTCACGGACACCAACATATTTAAATTTCAGCTTCCTAAGTGCATTTTGAGGAGAGTTAGCAAAAACCTGTTTTTGAGGAAATTGCGTTTTTTGTGTCACTCACCTTGCGCAGGCGAGTGTGGATAAAATTCGCTCAAAATTCGGTGAGGAACTCTTCTTGCAAATACGCAAAAATTGTTTTTTTGTTTTTTCGATAAATTTCAAAATGGCGGATCACTCAAATTTTGAGGGGGCTGGAGAAGGGCAAATAGCTCAAATTTTTCGTTTTTGATTTCATATGAAAGAGTGAGTCACGGATACTAACATATCCAAATTTCAGCTTCTTAAGTGCATATTGAGAGGAGTTAGATCAAAAAACGGCTTTTTGAGGAAGTTTTGAGTCATGAAATTTCTTGAATCTTCCATATCTCCCCACCAAATCAAGTTAAAGAGGTCAAATTTTGTGTGTGAGGTTAGTTGGTGACCACAATATGACCTCTTGAATTTGGATCAAAATGGATTCAAAATGGCGGATTATCAAAATTTTGAGTAGAGCTTGAGGAGCCTCAAGTTGGTAAAAATGTAATTAATATGAATTCATATGGTTATTGGGGATAAGTTGTATACTATATCCCGAATTCACTTCCATACATGATGTTGGAGGGGGAAGGCGGGGTTACCAACCTAAAATAGTGGTGGGGTACAGGAGGGGTCGAAAATTTTTTATTGCTGTGTCATATGATAAAATGAGCCCAAGTGACAAACGTATTTTGATTTTAGCTTCCTCAGTGATTTTGGAGGGGAGTTAGAGCAAAAAACGGCTTTTGGAGGGGAAATTGCTGCAGGAAATTTCATGAATCTTCCATATCTCATCACCAAATCGGCCTAGAATGGTCAAACTTTGTGTGTAGGATTAGTTTGTGACCAGAATATAACCACTTAAATTTGATTCAATATGGATCCAAAATGGGGGATTATCAAGATTTTGAAGGTAATTTTAGGACCCTCAAATAGTTATAATTTGAGAAATATGTGTTCGCATGATTATTTCATGCAGGGACGTACCGAAAGGGGGGGGGGGGGGGAGCTTCCCCCCCCCTTGGCTGTTGGAAAGTTGGTAAATTTGGAGTTTTAGCGTAAAAAGTTGGCAAATTTGGAGTTTCAGCGTAAAGTTGGTAAATTTGACCACTTGTGCAGTATTTAAATTTTTTGAAAACTAACAAGACTGTGCATCATATTTTTTCGTGGAGCAAAAAAAAAAAAAAAAAAAAAAAAAGGTCAACAGTTGGTAAAATTTCATGGTATTAGTTGGCAATTTTTGGTTTTCTCCCCCCCCTGAAGAAGGTCTTCGGTACGCCCCTGATTTCATGGCAAGAAATACTACATTTGTGCCACATTCAACTTCTTAAGTGTTTTTAGAAAGGATAGGGTAGGGGTTTTCAGACTTGGTATTGGGTGTGGCCTGTAGTCATGAACGGTTAAGCAAGGTTATTACTAAATCAAAACAAGCTCCAATTAAAAACTCAGCTCCAGTAATGCGGCATGGCTGCTTACATTTTTTTTTTTCAAAATATACCCAATTTACGGTAATGTTTATTAGCATACTACTTGAGCCCCGTTCCCCATACTTCTACTATGTAAAGAAACTATTTGTGTTGCTTAAATATTGGTAATGAATGAAAAATATTATTCATTGCAAAATCAACTGAATCACTCACATTTGTTCGTTATTTTGCTTTATGGCAATAAATGATAGAAATGAGATATTTGAAAATTTGAAAAATTCATAGCTGTACTCCCTCTAAAGCATTATAAGCCGTTGAAATCTTGTATTTGAAGTATCCTGGGTATGTACTTTCTAATAATATTTGGTTGCCACGGCCCTTTCCTCGTGAGTGGAAAATAATCCCTTCCTCGAGTAAATTCCAGCAATGGGTACATATTCATTGAAATAATTTGTCTTTTCATCTTTCTACGATTCGTACTGTAATTAATTCGACGACACTTAATATCTTCGAGAAAATTTATTTATATTTATTCAAGTAAAACACGTGTGGATAATTACTCCACCATTTTGAAATTAATTTCTCTGCGCTACCAAACATTTTTTTTTTTTTTTTTGAAAAAACTAATATACCTAATCGTTTATAAGAATGACTTATCTACTTTAGATTAAGGGTACTATTTTTTTATGAAATTGTTTTCAGAAAACACGAAATGTGAATGCTATCTATTGTAAGTACCCAGCCTATCGAGTAATTATGTACATAACGTCGACAAGTATATGATCAATACTTACTAACAAAATATAGCAATATGAACGATGTGCGCATTGCTTTCGATAGTTGGTATTTTTGCGCGAGTTTTTGGTTAATTAATTTGAGCATGATGCTTGGTGCCTAATCTTCATTTCGTATTTTTTGCATTCCAGTGAATTGAAGCTCCATGTTGAGAAATTATTAATCTAATTCTACTTATGCGTAAAAATGCCTCGAAAGTAGTATTCAATGACAACGCGATAGCGCTAATTTTATCTAATCGAATATAGCTGGCGTAGATCTAACTCATTTAGTTTTCAATAAATATGAGTCATTGTCTGACAATTTCAAAATGCTAGGTAAGCGCAGGAAATTATAAAGTAAAGCGTATTTGTGTATGTATAGCTACCTAAAATCTGTCCATAGCTACATATTTCTTTTTTCAATAACTCAAACTCTATCTTGTGATGTAACTATGATAAATATTGATTTTGATACAAAGCATAGTTTCCTTTCTGTTATTATCCGAAGTCATATGCAAACTTGGACCAAAAATGTTCTTCGTTCATTTGACTCCTAGTGTCGAAGAAACTCACGTATGATTCGTTTGCGAAAACCACCGAATGTTTTAAGAAATTTGTTTCCTTTCAATCATAACTTTTTGGGTAAAAAATTAAAAATTAGTGTTTTTTTATTCTTTGTTTTCTTCATGAGTGACATCGGAAAATACAACGATTTGTTCGACCTTCGATGAAGATAAATATCCAGTGATATAACTGAAGGAAGACCATGGTAATAGCTCGTAGGCGAATTTGGCGTTTGGTGCAGTAATGTATTGGTAATTTTTTCTATCTAGAAAGCATTGGTGATTAAAAAAATGTTGCTCATACTTGATATTGCGCATATACTTCGATGAAATTTTATTTATAATCACCTTCAAACAATCTTTACAGACGTATATAAATTCGTACATTTTTGCACCCGCACTGGTCTTTTACATACATTACTGCACCCATTTTCGTGTGTAATAATATATAGGTATTTATGTAGGTGGGTGCAACAACTTTTACTATTTTCGGGTGCATCATGTGCACTTAAAGATCCAGATGCGAGGAAGTATTGTAGTTAGGTTCTAATCAGGCGGTGATGTGCTGCAATCACTACAAATTAGTTATTTAGGAGATGGAACGATATGGGTTTGGGGCCGCAGAGAAAAAAGTTTAGGCTTCCTAATAACTCAAAAGATGGAAAATCCTTCCACGGAAACGGACAATTAAATCCAAAAGAAAATAATGCATCAATAGAACACCTTGTCAGTCTTCTAATGGTGTATTGTGTGTATAATATAAGTACCTATATATTTTTTTTATTTTCCATCACTGTTGAAAGGAAAGCAAAAAACGCATATGTTTTGTTATGTTATGAAAATTATCCCCAAACTTATGACTGGAAGTGTATGCATTTTTACAACCACAAAAAAGATGATGGCTTTCATGCTCTTCTAGTAACACAAGGTTCATAAACATTTGCTAAAGATTGAATTAATATAAAATATTCATTCTTTATTATATTACGCATATCTAAATTTTCTTTAGTCATATCAGTTTCACATAGCCAAAAGAAAAATCCTTATATTCAACTTTCAACCACTCTAAAATAGAACCTACTTTCCAATAATCACCAAGGAATTCAATATGTTCTTCGCTAAAATAGGCCTGAGATCTAAATTGATTTAAATCGTCCTTCATACACCATTCGCCTTTGTTGCTGTACATAGTGTTGGAATAAAATATATTTTACCATTTTTCTAATGATGAAATAAGTAAGTAGGTACAGTAAATTACAAAGTTTCTTCAAAATTTAAATTTTCCATCGAAATAAAAATCAAGGTTGGTAACACTACTTTCGAATATTGATAAGAATTTCAGTAAGCAATAACGATACAAAATTACAAAGTGGTTTGACCTATAGAGTATTTATAATGACTGGTCTAGGTTCTAATTGGTCATACGTCACGCCTGTAACAACCAATCAGCAAGTTGGAATGTGATAAATTTACCTCGACTAACTCATAAAATAAAAACACAAATCAGCTGATGATTCAAATCACAAACGAATTTTAGTCGTTCACTGAAAACTGAACGATATTATTTAGGAAGGTAGAAATGAAACTACCTACATTTTATCACATTCTAGCGTTATGATTGGTCATTACGCACGTAACATATGACCAATTAGAACCTAGACCAGTCATTATAAATACTCTATAACAGGTTTAACCATTCCGGCTGGCCACCAAGAAATTTTAATAAATTTCTATTGGTTCTCCCAGCCACAAGAGTCTGAGAACAACCACCAATGGAAACAAAAAGTATTTTGTTCTGAATGACGTCAATATGAGCAGCTAAATGTACACGTGGATTCATCATTTTTGCGGTGTAAGAGGGGAGATCGAAATTTTATCAATACTCCTTAAGACTGATGCCTTATTGGCTGTTGATGTTATCAACTCACAGTTGCTCATATTGACGTCATCAGTAAACAATGCACTTGAAAAAATAAAGTTGAAATTTTTCACGTGATATCAAATGGTGTAACCTGTTATAGGTCAAACCACTTTGACAAAATTAGTTGTTTCTCAGTGTTGACTAGACGAAATCTGGATTAATTTTGTATAGTTAGCCAATAATTTATCATAAATGAAAGGTTTTTACTTTGATATTTTTCCACGAATAGAGCAAATCATTTACCTGTAACAATGAGTCATTTTTAATGATTAATCATTTATTATTATTATTTTTTTAGCTGAGTTTTTAACAAAACGATAGCTATTACAGCCTACCTGATTTGGGAAGGGAAGGTCGGGGGAGGGTGGGGTCTTCAAATCTTTGCGTTTCAGACCATTTGTAATCATCTGGCAAATGTCCAACTTTTTGGTATATATATATATACGAGTATATAGTGATCTATGGTCAAAGTGGCATCACTTTGCACATTCCTCAGAAGTGCATCTAATGTCACGTTAACGACACCACAGTGGCGAACGGAATGTATAATTTCATAGGTTTTCTTGGAAACAAATTTTTAAAATGATGCCACTTTACCTGTAAACTTAAAAAAAAATGAGGCTACTACGACCGTAGACCGAAAAAAATTTTTTTGTATGAAAAATAGAATATTAGTGGTAAAGTGGCATCACCCAAATAACCACACCAGTGACGTCATGACACATAGCTGAATCGATGAGCAATGTGATGGTAAAGTGGCATCAAAAAAAAGATGCCACTTTGTAAAAAAGATGCCACTTTACCTGTAGACGACGAAAAATGATGCCACTTTATCCATAGATAAATCTATATATATATATTTTTTCCCCCACGCGTAGCGCCGGCGAGTATTCATAAAATTCGCTCAAAATTTGGTGAGGAACTCTTCTTGAAAATGCGCAGAAGTATTTTTTTTTTTTTTCGAAAACTTTCAAAACGGCGGATCACTCAAATTTTGAGGGGGCTGGAGAAGAGGCAAATAGCTCAAATTTTTCGTTTTTGATCTCATATGAAAGAGTGAGTCACGGACACCAACATATTTAAATTTCAGCTTCCTAAGTGCATTTTGAGGCGAGTTAGCAAAAACCTGTTTTTGAGAAAATTGCGTTTTTTGTGTCACTCGCCTTGCGCAGGCGGGTGTGGATAAAATTCGCTCAAAATTCGGTGAGGAACTCTTCTTGCAAATACGCAAAAATAGTTTTTTTTGTTTTTTCGATAAATTTCAAAATGGCGGATCACTCAAATTTTGAGGGGGCTGGAGAAGGGGCAAATAGCTCAAATTTTTCGTTTTTGATTTCATATGAAAGAGTGAGTCACGGATACTAACATATCCAAATTTCAGCTTCTTGAGTGCATATTGAGAGGAGTTAGATCAAAAAACGGCTTTTTGAGGAAGTTTTGAGTCATGAAATTTCTTGAATCTTCCATATCTCCCCACCAAATCAAGTTAAAGAGGTCAAATTTTGTGTGTGAGGTTAGTTGGTGACCACAATATGACCTCTTGAATTTGGATCAAAATGGATTCAAAATGGCGGATTATCAAAATTTTGAGTAGAGCTTGAGGAGCCTCAAGTTGGTAAAAATGTAATTAATATGAATTCATATGGTTATTGGGGATAAGTTGTATACTATATCCCGAATTCACTTCCATACATGATGTTGGAGGGGGAAGGCGGGGTTACCAACCTAAAATAGTGGTGGGGGTACAGGAGGGGTCGAAAATTTTTTATTGCTGTGTCATATGATAAAATGAGCCCAAGTGACAAACGTATTTTGATTTTAGCTTCCTCAGTGATTTTGGAGGGGAGTTAGAGCAAAAAACGGCTTTTGGAGGGGAAATTGCTGCAGGAAATTTCATGAATCTTCCATATCTCATCACCAAATCGGCCTAGAATGGTCAAACTTTGTGTGTAGGATTAGTTTGTGACCAGAATATAACCACTTAAATTTGAGTCAAAATGGATCCAAAATGGCGGATTTACAAAATTTGAAGATAATTTGAGGACCCTCAAATAGTTATAATTTGAGAAATATGTGTTCGCATGATTATTTCATGGCAAGAAATACTACATTTGTGCCAAATTGAACTTCTTAAGTGTTTTTGAAAAGGATAGGGTAGGGGTTTTCAGACTTGGTATTGGGTGTGGCCTGTAGTGATGAACAGTTGAGCATGGTTATTACTAAATCAAAACAAGCCCCAGTTAAAAACTCAGCTCCAGTAATGCGGCATGGCTGCTTACGTTTTTTTTTTTTAAATGATGTATCTTATTCTTTCGATTTTTCTTAAATTTTACGCCTCCCTGCTTTCGTATTCAAGGTCATATTATGGTTTTAGCCGCTCTACGCACAGTCGAGGGGCCGTCCCGGAAAAATTTGGCTTGAATCTCTCCCTCTCAGTCATTGAGTTGAGATTTAAAAGTGTACCTTCATTTTAAAAATTCTAATTTTTGAAGAAACATGACAATTTATAAACAAAAATATGAAATGCTTCATTCCTCTTATACTAAAAATTCTTGCATCATTTTGAATTCATGTTCAATATTATACACGCAGTGAAAAAGATGAAAAAAAAAGGAAATTCCAATATGTACAAAAACATGACCACATCGATTTAAGAAGGAGTATGAAAGATAACCAGGTAATCGGTATTTACGTAAGCTAATAATTCATGTACCTAAGTACCTACTAAACGTAGAAACGGATTTCATTTATAAAAAAAATAGATAGGTATTGAACATTTGTTTCGTTAAACTGCATTTACAATAGGAACTGTATTCATACAGAGATTATAAGCTGGCTTAGATAAATTAACGACATTGAATTGTTCAGGAGCTACAAACTTTTGACCAACTGAAGATAAATGAGTGTTTGTCGCATCCTTTCGTTCGATTTCTTTCAAGTAGCTGTACACGACTAATGGAAAATAGACTGCAAAAACTGTAAAACAAGGGAGTGTATTTAGGAAATGAATCAATAATTAAAGTTTAATCACCTATAATCTTTCTATGATTTCGTACCTAACATCCATAGCACCATGCATGTATAGGTGACATATTCAATTACATCGGTTACATCATCGAAAAGTTCTCCAATTTGAGCGTGTTGAATACTATTTACATAAATTAAAGACAAGCGTTCATGTAATAAAACGTCTCGTATTTTCTTAATTATATCTAAATGGATCATTTCGAATATATAAAACACGGTGCCTACAACTTCAAACGCTTTTATGAATATAAACGCTTTCAGCGAAAATAGTTCTTTCTGTAACAGGTACGAAGGAAATATTTATCAGTGAGAATTCCAATAAATGAACTGATATTTATCATGATACTCACTTCTGGTGTTTTCATAATAGGAACGCAAGATACTGATATAGTTAGTACATCCCAGATTAATTTTAAAATAATCATGTACAAAGGAAACCCTGTAAAAGTGAAATGCAATTGAAATCAGATAATTGCATTTTGCGAAAACGTTTTAGAATACTCGTCTCTTTCAATTTTTAAAATCACAGAAGGTAACGACTCACCATAGTACTCAAGATTGCTACTGGTTCCAAGATATAAAAAATAAGTAATCATATAACACGTCTGTAACCAAAATGTTTGTATACGTTTATGAAAATTTAAAATTATCAGTTCAACTTTGAAAGTTAAAAGGCAAAAAAATGATTTTTTTGTAAATAAAATCAAACTTACTGCACTGCTGTAGAATACAATAAGAACACTAGTTCTTAATGAACATCCGCAAAAACCACTTTTCAATATCCACATTCTGATGCGAATGTTAATTATTTAATATATTAACTGAAATAAATTTAACGCGGCATGTGCTTTGAAAATAATAAAAAGTTCTTACTATTTCAACGCGAGTTGTACGTTACTTACAGTATACCTTTTATTCCCAATAATGATGAGTCAACTAGGTATCAATAATACATCGAAGGAAGGAAAAGAATCATGGGATTTTTTCTACACGTAACTGAAGTAAATAAGATTCAAGATTTTTGCTTATTTTTTAATATGAAAATGATAGCTTAGAGCCTTCCTGATTTTCTGCAATGATATGGATAGTTTCAGTTTAGGCTTATGAGTGGTGGTGGCGAGGGTGAAGAAGGGTGTTCTGCTACAGTATCTGGGCTAGTCGGGAACGAAAGTTTTCCAGATACGAAATTTTATTGAGATAATCAAATTAACTATGATTTTCGACAATTTTTTTTCGACAAGAAATTGTCATTTTATAACGATCCAACGTGAAAATTTGTGTAGGTTTCCTAATTTCAATTTTTTGATTTTGCAATATAACTTCGGAAAATCATAACTGCCTCCAAGTAGACAAGAGTAGCTGATTTTGGTTACGAGGTATTACAGTGATGCACTTTTGAACAAAATTTGCCACTTTGAAATCCATGGCTAAGGGTGTAGGTAGTTCCTTCGTTAGTCAATAATTATTACATATGTGCCGATAAAATGTTTTTACCCACCTATTTTTCAGCGAAAAGAGTAAATCATTCATTTGTTTATCACGCAAAAACAACGAGTCATTCTTAATGTTTTATCTAATTAACATTTTTTGCAAATATCTATTTTAAGATTGACGTCATTGACCGAGTCAGAATCTGATATACTTTTGATTTTTCTCAATTACTATTGCCCCTCTCTCACTTCGGTGAAAAGTTCGGACTCAAACATTGGTCGCTTACTTACACATTTTGAGGTCTGTCTTTATAATTCTCCTTTATGCTTTCAGAATCTTCATACAATTTTCAAAAATATTCATTAAGTAGAGAGATATGCGAGCGTGTAATCCTAGGATACAGGCATGCTACAATTGTCACAAGACTGGTTTTAGTATTCTGCCGTAAGTCCCGGACAACAGACCTGCAACGCGTGGGAAGGTGCAGCGCTTCAAATGGCTTGTCTAATATCTTGCATGTTTTCGATTCTGAAGGGGTAGCAAACCAAAGTATGGTTTGACCTATAACAGGTTACACCATTTGAGATCACGTGAAAAATTTCAACTTTATTTTTTCAAGCGCAGTGTTTACTGATGACGTCAATATGAGCAACTGTGAGTTGATAATATCAACAGCCAATAAGGCATCAGTCTCAATGAGTATTCATAAAATTTCGATCTCTCCTCTTACACCGCAAAAGTGATAAGTCCACATGTACATTTAGCTGCTCATATTGACGTCATTCAGAACCAAATATTTTTCATTTTCATTGGTTGTTGTTCTCCGACCATCTCAGATTCTTGTGGCTGGGAGAACCAATAGAAATTTATTAAAATTTCTTGGTGGCCAGCCGGAATGGTTTAACCTGTTATAGGTCAAACCACTTTGGTAGCAAACACAATTCCGTCATTATTTTCACTATTTATAAATTTTTATTTTTTATCGTTCGATTGATATATTATGACATTTTCGCGTTCATAAGCGCCTTATTCTGAAAACATATACTTGATAGTTAGAATATTTCTTGATGTTTTTCTTCATATTGGTTCATAGGAACTTAGGATTATTTCATTTTCAGATTTTTCTCAACGATATTTATCAGTATGTTGTTCGTTTTATTTTTTTTTCAAATTTTTGTGAATTGCTGTATATTTGATAACACCATTTTCTTGCTCTTCATATTCATTTATAATGAAAAAATAAAAACATTAATAATGAATTACGCTACGAAAGTGTGAAGTTTATGTCGTTACTTCATCCGGGGTTGCGTGTGATGTTTTATTGAACAAATTTTCAATTTATACAATATAAAGCAAAGTAATGAGGGTTTACATACCAAGTTTAAATAAAAATATAAAATTATATTTTCTGATCATTTTAATATTCACTATCGTAGAAAAATTAAAAGAAATTAAATAATGAATGATGTAGGGAGTTTTTCGCTCAGAGTGCGAAAATCACGTCGTATAATAAAGTGTGTGCGAGTGACCAACATACATCAGTTTTAGCTTCTTGTGTAAACTTGGAGAGGAGTGAAAGCAAAAACAAGCTTTTAGAGAATAATAACGTGTGATAGGAAATTTCATGAATCCTTCATATGACCTCATCAAATTGATCTAAAATAGTAAATATTGTGTGTAGGATTAGAAAGAGACCGCAGTATTACCGCTTCAATTTAGGCAAAAGAAATTCAACATGTCGAATAATCAAAATTTGAGAAAGGCTTAATCAGTCTCAAATCGCTAGAATTTGAAAAATATTAACTTACATGATTCCCAAGTGTAAGTGGTACTATATAACCTAAATCTTCTTAGATGGTTTTGATACGGATACTCTAGGGACTTCTAGAGTGGTTACTGAGTGTGACATGTGGACATGAAGAGTTTAACAACATTACCTGCAATCAAGGCTGAAGGGACGGGAAGCAAAAGAAGAGACTGACCCTAAGCCCAGCTTTCTGAAGGGGCTCGAAGATCTAAATTTTAGGTTTTAAAATTTTTCAAAATTTTGATAAAATATTTTAAAAATTTTATTATTTTTTTTCAACTTTCACTTCATTAAAAAATATATAAATAAGGGTTAAAAATTATTTTCCATCATTTTTGAATCTGTCTTGTTCTGTCTATGAATCTGAGCCAAACCTAATTAAAAAGTTAGTTCTAGTAATGTAACAAGGCTGCTTACTTTTTTTTTTGTTTACTAATAAAAACTACGTTACACATTTTGATACACACGCAGTTTTCCTTCTCTTAATATCTGACGTAATACCAAAAATGTAAATCGGAAACGTTCCTGATTCATTTATGTTTTCAGTATTAAAGAAATTTTGAACAGAAACATTTAAAATGTTCCCTATGATTCTTATACAAAACTATATTTATTGTGATATTTTTATTTTAAATTAAAATTTGGTGGTTTCTCTGTTCTTTGTTGTCATCATGAGTAGCATCGAAAAATGCGGTAATGAGTGTTCAACGAAGATGAATATCTGCAAGGAATTTATTCTACGCATTATCACGCTGGTTCTGTTATGGTTATACTTGGTAAGTTTTTTTTTCAATTCGTACCTATTTCCTTGCCAATCTTTCCTGATATCTTGCACACACTTGTAACGAAGTAGCATGTATCAGGTATGAGAGGATGCCTCATGTATGAGTAGGTACCTATAAAAAACACAAAAAAGTAGTAACATTTTTATGAAAAGATGAAAATTTATTTTTTAGGTAACAAACATCTCTGAAATAATCGTATGTGTGATTTTTACAATTTATTATTTCATGAATTCATCTTCTGTATATGGTAAGTTGAGTCGAATACAGCGTTAATAATCAGATCCTAATTCAGTTTCTTTGGGCTGTAATTTTTCAAACATGTTTAGTCAAGTCTTAGACTCTTAATCTATGAACATAAGGAGGTTGGATGTGTGCAACAAAAGTTATACAAGATAACTATGTAGAAAATTAGTTCCTCAGCATGCACTTCTCCGAGTATCTCAAACATCTAAATAAATCTCTCTGTAACACCGCTGCTGAACTTATTGTACGATGCAGTTTGTGAATGTTTATTATTTGATGTTTTGCATATGTGCGATTCTGAAGGAGCCGTTAGCAATTTTTTTCCTCTTTTTCACGTCTTGTAACATTTTTTGTATTTCTGAATCTATGTTTATATTACTGCGCTAATACCCTATTCTCAACAAATGGGCTGAATAATAGGATATATCGCTCTATTATTAGTGTAGTAGGACAATACTATTTGCGAGGAGTACAGTAGTGCAGCAGTACAGTAGTGTAGTGGTATGGCAATGCATTCATCATTTTCCCTTTGTCAAATTACGAAGAAAAAGAAGAATGCACCATTACATTACTACTACACTGTTGTGCTACTGCACCACCAATGCTTTCAACCAGTGTTGTAGGAACGAACAGATGTCTGTTCTTGTTCCTGTTCTCGTTCCTGGAAAAAACCCAGTCATTTGATCCCGTTCCTGACTCGTTCTTATTCTCAATGTTTCAACTGTTCTCGTTCCGTTCTTCGATCTTTTAATTCTTTACAATGTTGTTCTCGTTCCGTTCTTTGTTCTTTCAATCCTTTATGGTCTCGTTCGTGTTCGTTCTTCAACTTTTTCTTTTGTTCTTTCTTTCTTTCTTTCTTTCTTTTCTCTCTTCCTTCCTTTCCTTCTTTCTTTCTTTTTTTCGCTCTTTCTTTTTTTTGATACTGTTTACAGTTTATGTTGTTGTTGAAATTGAAAATTAATAAATTGAAGCTAATGGATTTAAAAAAAAAATTACTTATATGGGTATATGTAGCACTTGCTCGCTTTCAAGTATAAGTTTCTTATTTTCTCTTTCCCTTCATGATATCTGTTAATTTTATAATAAATCATGAACTTTCAAAGGAACGAAGAACAACAAAAAATTACATCGTTCTTGTTCTTGTTTTTATAACTCAACATTGTTCATTAGTTGTTTCTCGTTTTGTTCTTCGATCTTTCAGCTTGAAAATATTCTGTTCTCGTTCTGTTCTTTGTTCTTCAGATATATCACTTTTGTGTTCTCGTTCTTGGTACTGTTCCTCAGGAACATTGAAAATTCTCCGTTCTTGTTGTTCTTCGTTCTCGTTCTTTGGTTTGTTCCTACAACACTGCTTTCAACTATGGTAGTGGTATTGCACTCCTACACTATCATACTACGAACACAGTTAGTGGTAAAGCACTATATCCTATTATTTAGCCCATTTGTCGAAAATAGTACTAGTGAGTGGTGTAGTAGTATAGTAGTATTTTTACGCGTGTGTGATGTAAGTTTTTCTGCTCTTCATCTAGATTACCGGGCAAGTTGTTAATTTATTATTATTATTATTATTATTATTATTATTATTATTGTAGTATTTATGTCGAATAATAATGGCACATCGATAGGAAATATAATTCTCGAACTAGAAGTGTAGGTATTATAACTTATTATTGAAGAATAAGCTTGAATTCTCCGGTTACATGGTATTAATAAACGCTTGATCAGGAAAGTAGAGGTCAGCATCCTTTGAATAATAGAGCCACACTTTATTTCCTTCGATCTGAAAATTGTTTCTCTACCCAATGTTAATCATTTCTTCTATTTCTTTCTTAATCTAAAATAAAAAGATGAATCCGCATATTGGCATTCCATTTTAAATGATATAATTTCTTCAAACGAGTGATGTAACATTGATCACATAGTTCATGTTTGCTTCTTCATTCTCTAAATCAGTGTTCTTTAGTGAAAGATTCATCGCTGATTGTAACTCGTGAACCATGATCATAATTATTGACGATAAGTATATTCTGTTTTAGAAACAATCTTTCAACTTTCCAGAGCATCTTATTACCTACTTGAACTAACGATTGGAATATTGATCTTGAATAGAGGAAAACGCGGAGTAAATGATGTAGGTGATACAATTTGGCATTCTTATCGTCAAATACCTCTGTACAAGCGATGAACTTATTCGATAAAAATTTAATTTTAGGGTATACTACTGTTATTGGAAGATGCTTTTTATTACATTTGTTACTTGATGGTGTACAGAATCGTAGCTCTCATTTTATTGGCAACTGGTTTTCTTTGGTACCGTGGATTTACACCAGTTTATAAAGACACCGTGGTGCTGATTAGTGATAAAAAATCAGCACTAGTAGTAGGACATGTATTTGCATTAGGTTAGTAAGTTTGGAGTAAAATATCAACTTGAACCAGTTTTTGTAATGATTGTAACTGTTTCGTTAATGTTGAAGGTTTCAATATTTTCACCGCTGTTATGCTAAAGTTATGCATTGACGTTATACGGAAAAATGAAATAGAAAGGTTAGAAGAAAGTGAAGAAAATATTGAGATAACTTGTACTCACTCTACTGTTACTTACACTTCGGAAAAGAAAAAATCGAATGATTTCCGAGTATGATTGAGTTGGGTATGCAATTCCTGTGAATGGGTTTATAAGCCTATGTGAATGCAAATGAATGGATATTGATTACATTGCGATTGGCTACAAATCTAAATTTTTATTCGTTTGTTAAAAAATAAGGATTATCTCGCTCCAAGACAATGATATTTGAGTTATTTCACGCTATTTTATATTTCATATCAATCATAAGGATTTAGCCCATATTACTGTCTTCATTATGTACAGATTCGCTTTGTGAAGTTTTCACCAAACTTTGCTACCTAATTGCAAGAGTTTAATGAGAGAATACTCCAATATGTATCTATCTATATGTATTAATATCTCAGGTAATGAACTGTTGCATAATAATTATGTGTATTGTTATTTCGCTTGAAAATGTAACCAATAAATGGTTTTTCTGTCTGTAATGAGTATTTATTTATATTTGTGCTATTGCATTCCCTTCCATATTAGATATATATTTCATGGGGGTACCTTCTTGGTGTTGAGCGAATTTCAGAGGTTTTCAAAATTAAAGTAAGCAGAATCAAAATAGTTGCTCTTTGTTCAATTTTTAGACTCCTCCAAAATGTGGTGAAAGTTTTCAAAAAATTTAAAATTTGGAAAAATTAATTTTTGAATAATTAAAATTTGTTATCTTCAAAAGTAGGTAAATATTTCATCATCCAAAAAGTGAAAAAAAATTGGATCCATTTTTTTTTTATATTCAAGAGATTTAAACCTTCTCAATTTTTTTGAAAAAAACCAATTCTGGCTATTCTCAGAAATAAACAGCAAATGGGTAATTTCTTGGTCGTTTGCATAATATTGTTTTCACTTGACTCTTTTGGGCTCAAAAAGCATACTATGCTCGATGTTTGCTTCCCAAGGGCTCTCAGAGTCTTGTTTTCTTTAATGGTAAACATCTAAGGAACCATTTTGAAAGAAGAATGTGATACCCGGAAAATCATATGAGGTGAAATTCGAGCATATCATCTGACTCGTGAGTTCTGAAGAACATGAATCAAACTAATATATTATGTACTAGACCAATTAATTACTCATTCATCATTCTTCATGAAAACAGCCAAAAATCATGCTTTTCAAAAAAAATTGAATTTAACCGAAAAAAAAAATTGGTAAATACAATTTTTCAGCCTACGAATGATAATATATAATTAAATAGATATTCGCCGCAATCTTAGCGGGCGTCATGGTATATTTACAGTTGATCTTAACGGGCATACAATCTTAACTGCCGCTGACTTGTTCGATGGAACTTACGGTCAATGTCAGCGGTCTAACCGGGTTGCGGTACAAACAAAATTATATACTTCGCGATAGGTGATGTAGATAGCGACTTCTAGAGTGTTGAATAAGCTGTATCTTTTTTTTTAAGGGGAATAGGGTGATCCTCAAATTTTTTTATTTCATTTTATTTTTTTGTTGGTTGTTTATGAATTTATTTATTTTTCATTTTAGAATTGATTTGGTATTTTGAAAGAAAGTTCATAAAAATTTTCTGGTTTGTCATTTTTTTTTTCAATTTTTGATTTACTTATTATTTATTTACTCGTCCATTTCTTTCAAACAGTTAACAGTAGAGTAGCAGGAGTGGAAATCGGGGACCAGTTCCCAAATGTATAGTTGCAGGGCCACCCAAATTCTGCTTGTATTAAATAATGAAATTAATAGGCTAAAATAAAATGATCGAAAATCTCACAATGGCATTTTTCAACGAAATAGGGGAATTCTTTCTATTTTTCATTCACTCCTCTTTTTTACTTTAACCAGTATACAGTGATGTAGCAAGAGGGAAAATCAGAGATTCATTCACCAGGAGCGCAGTTTTAGAGTAACCAAGATTTTACTTTTTTTACTTTTATACTTCCTTTTTTTTACGATTTTGGTTTTTTAGTTTAATGTTTTTTCATAATCTTGACCTAAACTTTAGAAGCCGATTGTACCTACTTTCGGAGATGTAGGTAAAAACAATATTTAGGTTTCCTTCGTCTTGTAATGAAAATGAAAAGTAGGAAAATTTTAATAATGATACCTACCCTGCCATAGCTAGGAATTATAACTTAGTATACTGCCAAGACTATATAATGTGGTTGGAACAAACAATACATGAGCCCCTCCCCCCTAGAGGCGGAGAGGGTGTAGAAATTTTTTCTCTTCCTAATAATTATATATGCTGACGCAAAAAAATTTTAATTGCCGGAAAATTCATTTTTTGGGGTTTTTAAATTTTTGAAAACTTTAAACTCATTTTGGGGAAAGGAAAAATTTAGTTGGTGGTCTGAAATTTTTATGGCTTCTCTTTGAGGCCATTTAGCAGCTACTGTGATAGAAGTTGAAGTTCGGTGCATCCTTATAACTGAATACCTGCACTTAATATTTGCTTTTCAAAGCAAACTTAGAACCAAAAAATTGTCCTAGTACGAGTTTTTTTTGAAAATAATTTATAATTTCAGTATACAAATACTGACGATAGATTGATGTTGAATCGAATTTAGAAACTGTTTATGAACATGCTGAATGAGATCATTCTCTTGCCCAACTACCAATTGAATAATTCATTTGGAATGTGAAGAGAAGTGTTATTCGTGATATAATTGTAAATATTCCTGCAATTTTGCAATTCCATCGTTAAATATGTACACAAATGTTCATCTTATGCCATACTTTCATAACAATGTTATGATAAATCACGTTTTACCGAAGCATCTTTTAACAGCAATACGATACGTTTTGATGCAAATCAGTAGGTGGTACTATGTAGACCTGTTAGATTCTTCATTGAATTGATAAGTGTAAAGGAATTCATTTTTTAACAAATGAAAAATATTTATCATAAAAATGGCATTATGCTAGATACTTGAAGATAATAGTAAAAAGTACATATTATGAATGGGGAGCTAACGAAGAGATCGTTAACATTTCGAGAGTGAAAAAAATTTTATTTTTACACGTTGTAAAGCAGCACTCCTGTAATATAAAGAATCATGTCATCGCATTTTTTTTTTGGGGGGGGAGGCGAATCACACAACGTAATTATTTTGTATCCTATTAAAATGTTCAATTCTTAAATATTATTTACCTCTTAGTTAACTGCATATAATATTCACCGATAAGACCAAATCATTCCAAAGTCTATAAGGCTTAGGATTCTCTTAGGTATGCAAATTTTTAAAATACAAAGATGATTAAATGCGCTGAATTAAACTAGCAGAATCAATGGAAATATTATGGACATTATAGCGAGCTATTTCCTTTCAAGATAATGAGGTTTCACTCCATGAATTTTATCGTAATACAGTGATACGAAAATTGCCAGACTTGATAAGAGAATTGAAACATACTAGATTGAAGGAATATTCATCGCAAGATATACAAGCAAAATATTTTGCATAGATGATTAATATTAGTACAGGGAAATAAGGATTGAACCTGGAAAAAAATGGTAGTGAGCTGGATTTCACATTATATGTGTAGAATGGTGTCCTTAACAAGGTATAAAAAGTTGTCACCACTAGGGGGTGAGCTAACCCCAGGAGGGGGCTAAAACCTCGCAAAAAACAGTTTTTCAACTGTTTCTTGCTAATATCTTCGAAAAAAGTGTTCTACGTCGAAATAAGTTATATCAAAAAATGTTCCCCACTAAATTTCCTACAGAATGAGTGAGACAATTTTCTCAAAAAATCATTAGTAAGCACAAAACGGGGAGGTTAAAATATACCAATTTTTAGAATTCCCTTTCGAAAATCAGTTCTTTGTTTATATCTTCTATACGGCACGACAGGTGTTAGACGATAATATTATTAAACGAATGGGAATGCTTGCTGGATTCCCCATGCTCGTAGTGCTTAGGACTCAAGTGAAAATTAAATAATTATGGTTCTTAATTTTTTTTTATTCAATTATAAAGTTACGGTGAGGAGCATAAGCATTATAAATTTAGAATAGTTGAATACTAAAAAAAAAAACAAAAAAAAAACAGATTTAAAACTGTTTAAAACTAGTTTTAAACAATGTTTTAAAAACGTTCTTTTTTTCATAGAGGTTTTTTGTTTTAAAACGAAAAATCTGTTTTTAAACAATAAAAACCCTTTTTTTTTGTTTTTTATTGTAAAAAACGGTTTTTTAGCAACCCTGAAATGTTCGAAGCTGTGTGATCATTGTTGTACAGATGATTGAACGAATAGTATGGAGGAGGAAATGAGTAATGAAGAGGGAATAGATGATCCTGAACCGAGTTGAAACAAATATGTCAAAGTATATTTCTGTAGTTTTTTTTGTTCTATAATGTAAATCTAGAGAAGGATTTCTGAAGAAGGGAGGAAGGAGGGGAGGAGGAATTACCAGTAAAAATTATTTGTTCATCTTTATCACCTACATAGGTCACTTGATAATAGATACGAACACATGTGAATAAATTTTTCCGAAATTAATGTATTTTTGGCCCCCATTTTGGGCCCTTTTATGACTTTTTGGGAAAAGTTTTTCATGTACGTTATAGAAAATTGAACGGGGAATATTTTTCAATATCAACAATTTTTGCGTGGACGCACCGTATAGAAGATACAAACAAAGAACTGATTTTCGAAAGGGAATTCTAAAAATTGGTATATTTTGACCTCCCCGTTTTGGGCTTACTAATGACTTTTTGAGAAAACTGTCTCACTCATTCTGTAGGAAATTTAATGGGGAATATTTTTTGATATAACTTATTTCGACGTAGAACACTTTTTTTCGAAGATATTAGCAAAAAACAGTTGAAAAACTGTTTTTTGCGGGGTTTTTGACCCTTCCTGGGGTTAGCTTACCCCCTAGGGGTGACAACTTTTCATACCTTGTTAAGGACACCATGCTGCACATATAATGTGAAATCCAGCTCACTACCATTTTTTTCCAGGTTCGGTCAAAAAATGAGCTTATTTCCCTGTACTATATATGTATTTTTCTAATTTTCCAATTATAACATCAAGTTAGTAGGTATATTAAGACTTTTGGAATATACATAGGTATTCGTCTCTTAAATTATGAATTAAGAACAATTAAATAGAGCCAATGAATTAATAGATAATTTTTTGAAACAAGAAATTACTTGTTTGAGGTATTTTCGAGCCATGTATCGAAAGTGATAATAACCCTGAAAAAATTATACATCATTTGCCACTGCTATAATAATCCTTTTACTACGTATATATTTTATTCTTCATTGATTTAAATCTTTTAAGTATATGATTATGAAGGTACGTACGTAAGTACGTTTACTGAAATGAACGCCAATAAAACCAGTCGTTGCGTAGATGTAAAAGTCAGGTAAAAACCAGCAGTATCATTTTTACGTATTTGGAATTTTGTGATGAACGTAGAAGTGATTAAATGATACGAAATAAGTGACACATTATCGAGTGGATGGTTGTTTTTATGCGACTGTGTCGTGTTTAAGTGGATAGTTCTTTTTACTGTGATGAAGTAATGTTTTGAAAATGGATTACTTAACCATAAAATGTTGTTGGGGCTTTACCTTAAAAGAAGGATCTTATGTGACACTGGCAATTAATTTGGTAAATATTACTAATAGCCACAGATACTCCTATATACATTTATATACATACCTGATTTTATTGAAGTTTAGGCATGTGAGATATTCTGAATTTAAATTGATATTTTTTGTTATGATTATTTTTGAAGATATTAGAAACTGTATTTACGGGATTAAGTGTCTCATTATTATGGGAAGAAGTTTTCAGTCAAGGAAATTTACATGGTGAGAAATTTTTTTTATGCATTATTTGAAATGAAAATTATTACGATATAAATTTCAATTTGTCATTAGCGTACAATTTATAAAAATTAAATGCTGCTATTTATTTGTTTAACAGAAGTGTCTGGATTCTTCGTAGTTCGAGATGTATATTTTCTAATTGCCAATTTATTAGGTATAATTTTTTCCATCGTGGGAATCTGCGCAGTAGTGAATGTACGGATGTTTTTGAATTTATGTCTACATCGTTGTGATATACCTAGTATAATCAAAGTTGAGATTTTTTTGCAGGAAAAAGCGAATGGGTTAAAGTACTGCATTTATTACTTCTGTTACGATTGCATTTATTTCTTACTGGCTTTATTTGCGCTACTGGACGCACAACCAGAACACGATAAGATTTTCTTTTTTCATTCTTCGTCTTCTCCGATTAGAACGAAATCTCTAAACGAAATACTATTTATCCTCTTGGCATATGTCGTTGAAATAGGTTGGTATATTGAAAACATCATCATACAAAATAAGGAAAAAACAAATTAGCTAATGAATATCAAAAAGCCGATAAACTGATGTGGCAAAAATTTGTAGTGATATCAATTTAAATTGTATTTTTCAGCTTTTGCATTATACACTGCGCTAGTGCTTTTTAGCTTTCGGAGAAGTTTAATCAGACGCGACTCACAACCAGTAAGATTAAACGTTGTGCCATCAGGAATGGAAATGGTACCAGTGGCGGCGTTAGAGGAAGGTACTCAACGTGGATCTAAAAATGATAGTCCATCAGCATTTTATCGTTTCAAGCGCCGTGCGTTGAGTGTTATCAGCGAACACACTACTCCGAGCAGTAGCGAACGAGATGAAACTGCCGCTCAGAAAGCTGCCTTAGGTTTGAGCAGCGGCGAAGCAACTCCACTTCATGAGGTCAAGTCTAAAGAAGCCGCTAAAAAAATAAGCAGTGGTGTGGTGGATAGTCCTTCAGGAAGCGGCGCTCAAGTGTCAATTACTACGAAAAGCATAGATACAGAGTCATTAGTCACTCAGACGTCTGCGGTAGGGTGTTCGAGCGAAGCTTCGCATAGTGTGGATTCAGATAGTAAAGGTGAAACTGGTTCAGTTAAAATAACGCGATCTCAAGTTCAGCAGTCTAGTAGTGGACAGCAAACTAGTCTTGAAAAAGCAACACAAGCAGGAAGCTCTCGCGAAGCAGCTCAGAGTCCGAGTGAAGCAGCTCAGAGTTCCAGTGTCAGTCAAAGTGATGGGAGTGAAGCTATAGATCCAGTTGCTACTCTTTATTGCTAAAAGTTCGAGTATCGAAGGAAAGAATGCGTGAATTTTTTTACGCACCATTTGCTTAATCAGATGGATTTGGTAATTGACGATGTTGTGAAATATTTACAACAATTTTTTTAATCAAATTATAATTTTGCCCTGGTATATATTTATTATTTATAATTATTGACAAATTAATTAATTATTAATTTATTTATTTATTTATTTATTTGGACGTGGCAATGAATATTTAATTATATTAAAATTTTGACATTACTTGAATTTTAACTTTTTTTTTTTTTTGAGAAGTTCGAATGTATCGTTGTCTTCAAATTAGGTTTCAAAATTGATTTTTTGTTGAAATGTTGGAACGTATTGTTAACAAATATCAATGAGTAGGTAAGTTGTGCCGAGGTAAATATTTCATGTTTAAATATCTTATAAAATCCGCCAGTTAATAAAGATGGAATAGAAAATTAATCAGATACACGAAAATCTCCACAATCTTGGGTATCCAATACTCACTTAAATTTCTCTTCTCCTTTGTTTTAATTTTTATCACCTGAATAAATTTAGTCATAGATGAGCGATTAAAGCATGTCTCCATCTATACATCAAATTTGTTGGTTTTCACCTCTGTTTCTAACTAAACACTAACAATTTTTTAATGGCACATTTACATGTGAGTTCAACGTAGGGTTGTTATTAAATTTCTTCTTTGGTGTAATTTTCAATTTCAAGCATGTATTTATTAGCTGAGTTTTTAACAAAACGATAGCTATTACAGCCTACCTGATTTGGGAAGGGAAGGTCGGGGGAGGGTGGGGTCTTCAAATCTTTGCGTTTCAGACCATTTGTAATCATCTGGCAAATGTCCAACTTTTTGGTATATATATATTTCCCCCATGCGTAGCGCCGGCGAGTATTCATAAAATTCGCTCAAAATTTGGTAAGGAACTCTTCTTGAAAATGCGCAGAAGTATTTTTTTTGTTTTTTCGAAAACTTTCAAAATGGCGGATCACTCAAATTTTGAGGGGGGCTGGAGAAGAGGCAAATAGCTCAAATTTTTTGTTTTTGATCTCATATGAAAGAGTGAGTCACGGACACCAACATATTTAAATTTCAGCTTCCTAAGTGCATTTTGAGGTGAGTTAGCAAAAACCTGTTTTTGAGAAATTGCGTTTTTTGTGTCACTCACTTGCGCAGGCGGGTGTGGATAAAATTCGCTCAAAATTCGGTGAGGAACTCTTCTTGCAAATACGCAAAAATAGTTTTTTTGTTTTTTCGATAAATTTCAAAATGGCGGATCACTCAAATTTTGAGGGGGCTGGAGAAGGGGCAAATAGCTCAAATTTTTCGTTTTTGATTTCATATGAAAGAGTGAGTCACGGATACTAACATATCCAAATTTCAGCTTCTTGAGTGCATATTGAGAGGAGTTAGATCAAAAAACGGCTTTTTGAGGAAGTTTTGAGTCATGAAATTTCTTGAATCTTCCATATCTCCCCACCAAATCAAGTTAAAGAGGTCAAATTTTGTGTGTGAGGTTAGTTGGTGACCACAATATGACCTCTTGAATTTGGATCAAAATGGATTCAAAATGGCGGATTATCAAAATTTTGAGTAGAGCTTGAGGAGCCTCAAGTTGGTAAAAATGTAATTAATATGAATTCATATGGTTATTGGGGATAAGTTGTATACTATATCCCGAATTCACTTCCATACATGATGTTGGAGGGGGAAGGCGGGGTTACCAACCTAAAATAGTGGTGGGGGTACAGGAGGGGTCGAAAATTTTTTATTGCTGTGTCATATGATAAAATGAGCCCAAGTGACAAACGTATTTTGATTTTAGCTTCCTCAGTGATTTTGGAGGGGAGTTAGAGCAAAAAACGGCTTTTGGAGGGGAAATTGCTGCAGGAAATTTCATGAATCTTCCATATCTCATCACCAAATCGGCCTAGAATGGGCAAACTTTGTGTGTAGGATTAGTTTGTAACCAGAATATAACCACTTAAATTTAAGTCAAAATGGATCCAAAATGGCGGATTTACAAAATTTGAAGATAATTTGAGGATCCTCAAATAGTTATAATTTGAGAAATATGTGTTCGCATGATTATTTCATGGCAAGAAATACTACATTTGTGCCAAATTGAACTTCTTAAGTGTTTTTGGAAAGGATAGGGTAGGGGTTTTCAGACTTGGTATTGGGTGTGGCCTGTAGTGATGAACGGTTGAGCATGGTTATTACTAAATCAAAACAAGCCTCAGTTAAAAACTCAGCTCCAGTATTAGTTTTTATCCTTCAAGGAAGTAATACTGAAAGTTGAATAATTTACATTTGCATTCTCACCTTCTTCCGCCTCTATCATTAAATGTACCTACTTATAGAGAGTTGAAAATTGTGAAAAAATTTGTAACAGGTCAATTTTTGAAGATATTTAAATAACATGAGGCTGGATAATGTTTAAACCTTATGCTATCTTACATAGGTTGTTTTTGTTACCAAAAGATGCCAATTTTTAACATCGTCCTAATTTATAATCTTCGCATTAACTTGCTGCTTTCAGTGATACGGTACACCTCGATTTGTTTGAATTTACATGAATGACGATTATCTTTTTTAATGTTCGTGTTCAGGTATCTGCGTGTTGGATTTAGCTATAATAAGAACGTAATAGAGGAAAAGACTTGAGTACAGTGTAATCAAATGAAAACGTTCTGTAACAGTGATATCGGATGAATGTTGGTTTTTCTGGCGACAGTTTTTCATTTTTTTGATGCGACTATAGTTTAAAAATGGTGAAAATAGTTAAATGCTGTTGCGGCGTACCTTTGAAGTATGGATCATGTTTAGCATTTATGGCGATATTGGTAATTCTTTATTTTATTTACCGATCAAGATACTCGTAGAGTACATGAAATGAAAATATGGAGTTTAATTATCATAGTTTTTTCATTCAAGTTCAAGGGTGTGGCTACCGCATTCCTGGGTTTTATAGCAGCGCTTCATCAACCTATTGAATCTGTCTTTGGTAAGAATCGAAGATGCCAAACGAATTTGTCGTGATGTTACTGTAATCGAATGATAGTAGAAGGTGACAGAAAATTAGTAAAACTTTCGTTTTGTATTTTGACAGAACCAACTGGATTTGATAAACTTCGCAACACAATGTATGCATTATTTGGAATATGTGCTATGATTTTAAGCAACTTTGCTTTCTTTGGAATGGTGAAAGTATGAATAGGCTTATCAATAACTTTATGCGTAGATTATGTATACTACTATGTATATGTTTTGATAATATGCCTAGGTAAATATTCTTTGCAGAAAACAACGCATGGTTTGACCTTATGCATTTACTATTTGCACTTCAATAGCGTTTGTGCCGTAATAAGGGCAATCATAATGTTATTTTTGCCAGAAATGTACGATAGATTTATAGCGTTCAATCCACTACCCCCATCGACAGCAGAGGGAATTTTTGTCATTTTCTCCAAAACTTATGTATGTCCACTTGAAATAGGTTAGTACTTATTTCGTTCATGGTTACTTTGAAGGTAAAAAATGTATATGTATAAAATGCACGTCTATATCTCAATGTAACAATTTATCAGAGTTATTTGCAATGAGTGAGAGTTGAGGAAGAGTTAATAAGGAATCCAACTTGATTTAAAATCACCTGCAATTGATTGTGACTATACTACCTAACCTTGCAACCCTTCTTTCATTCTGAAACGGTTATGGATTCGTACGTCATTTCATGGTCAGCTATTATATTCAAATCTTTGTTCATGAGTCAAGTTGGACCACCTGGTTTGAGAAGGTGAGGTAGGTGGAGAATTAATCGAATGATAAAGATCGAAACTTTTTATATATGTATATAAATGGATAAAAATCACTAATAACTTGGTGGGAGGCTTTTCATAAAAATAGGCAAAACTACTAGTTTTAGATTTTTGATTCACCACAAAATAGTGCTTCGCTATTATTTTAAGAAAGGTAGAGAAGAATAAATGACTTGAAATTTTTTGCTTCGTGATTTTATGTGAAATGATGAGTTGGGGAACCAGTATATATGGATTTCTGCTCCCTACGTTCCTAAATTGGAGAAGAGTTAGAGTAAACCTCCGCTTTTTGAGGAGGCTCTAGTTATAAAATTTCTTGAATTTTCCACATCTTTATTTCAAAGCGACTTGAAAAGCTCACATTTGGTTCGTAGGGTTAGTTGAAAATTGTAATATTATACCTTAAATTTGAGTCGAAATAAATCGGAAGTGGCAAAGCATCGAAATTAGAGGATGACTTTGAGGAATTTCAATAATAAACTGAAATTTAATAGACATTAGCTTGTTTGATTACTGAGGATAAGAAATATACTATGTCCAAAATCCATCTTAATGAGTGACGTTGGTGAGGAAGAGGAAAGGCTATTGTCCTAAAAACTGATTAAGAGTGAATGAAAGTTCGGAAAAAGATAATTATAGTTTTATATGTATGACAAAAATCAGATCAGCTATAATTGATGTATGTAAATTTCAGCTTTTAAACGGAGAAAAGAAGCTTTAAAAGGATAATCGCATAAGGAAATGTCATGAATCGTGTCTATTTCCTCCATCAAATATATGTTACAATGTTGACATATTTGATGTGAGATTTGTGTTGAGTAAGAATATAACGCTTTCAGTTAGCTTCAAAATGAATGTTAAATGGGATTGTCAAAATTTGAGGAAAGTTTGAGGAGCTTCGAGTAATAGCTAAAATTTGATAAATATGGGCTTATTTAATTCTTATGAGCAAGAAGTACTACATAATCATCCAGCGTTCAATCCTCTTGAGTGGTTGTAAAAAAGATAGGTGTGGGTTTTCCAACTCATTATACGTATGATGACCTAGGGGCATAAAGAAGTTGCGCATGACTACTTACTTTTTCTTTTTTACTTTCTTATGTTCGGATATTTTTGACATTTTTCAGTCCTTTCAGTTTATTTTGGTATAATACTCCACAGTTATAAAGCTGTGATGACAGCTAAAGCCTCTGATAGTTATCCCATAATAGAAGGCCAACAAATCCGAGGTATACGTTATCACCCTCGTGTTTCCAGAAGTCTAAGCGACATTAGTGAACAAACGACTCCAGAGAGCGAAAAAGAGGTCGTAAATACTGCAAATGTCCCTCCTATTAATGGTATTCGCAGTCACTGTGTTGCTACTCAGACCAACATTGATAATACTGATTCAGATGACAAGCAAGGTTCACGCAATATACCGGTACTTCCTCACAGCGCACCTTGCAGTTATGGTATTGTTTTGGAAAAAACCCCACTCAGTAGTCCTGAAAGTAATAAAAGCCCAGTGCAAATCATACAAACTCCAGCAGATATCCAAAGCCCGGATGATGATGAACGTGAACCGAGTAAAAGCGTTGAAGAAATTCCTAAGCAAGTGATCCACTCTGATACTTCTCCGTCTACCTCTATGAAACTGTTAACAGAACATGATACGGTACATAGTTTATGTCACAAGACTACTGAATATTCAAACGTCGAGGAACATGTGTTACCTAGTGGTTCTGATGGAATTCCTAAAAAACTAATTAAGTCTGATACCTCTCAGTCCACCTCTATTGAACGCTTAACAGCGTGTCATTCGGTATATAGTTCATTTGAAGAGGTTTCTGAAAGTTCAGACACTAGGGGACATATGTTATCTAGCGATTCTAAAGGAAATGAAAGTTCAGCGGAAACCTTACTAACTCCAGCCGATATCCAAAGCCCGTATGACGATGAACGTGAACCGAATAAAGATTTTGAAGAAATTCCTAAGCAAGTGATCCACTCTGATACTTCTCAGACTACCTCTATGAAACTGTCAACAGAACATGATACGGTACATAGTTTATGTCACAAGACTACTGAATATTCAAACGTCGAAGAACATGCGTTACCTAGTGGTTCTGATGGAATTCCCAAAGAACTAATTAAGTCTGGTACCCCTCAGTCCGCCTCTATTGAACGCTTAACAGCGAGTCATTCGGTATATAGTTCATTTGAAGAGGTTTCTGTAAGTTCAGACACTAGGGAACATATGTTATCTAGCGATTCTAAAGGAAATGAAAGTTCAATGGAAACCTTATTAACTCCAGCAGATATCCAAAGCCCAGTTGGTGATGAATATGAACGGAATAAAGACTTTGAAGGAATCCCTAAGCATGTAATACACTCTGATGGCTCTCAATCTACCTCTACGGAACTACTAACACCAGATAATGAGGTAGCTAGTTCATTTACCGAGGTTGCTCAAAGTTCAAACGTTGAGCAACATGAGTTACCAAGTAGTTCTAAAGAAATTTAACATCATTTTTTGACAAATACTCAATACGGTGGTTGAGATTCAAAATTTTAATGTAATGTGTGAATTCTAAATGTATTTATTATATGTATTTATGCCAAATCAGTTTGAATTTGGTAATTGATAAGGATATGTTATGTGTTTGTGTTACTATTGATAACTGATTGAAATTTACTATTTATATACAGTCGACTTTACGCGTATTTATTATTTTTATATTTAAATGAAAACAATAAAGTCTTTAGTTCATAATAATACTACTTTTTTTTTTTTTGAAAATATTTCGTCTATAAGTATTTGTCTTATTTACCATCAAATACCCTCTTCGCTTAATTTGGAAGTTCAAGAACTCTAACCTTAAGTAGGTAGTTACCACGGATGTAGCAACGAATTCTTAAAAACCGCAGTAATTTTGATATTTTTCAGTTGTAATTATAGTTACCAGTAAATTAATGCTGCGAAAAATTAATCTACGTATGCTGAATTTTCTACACGAATACATAGTTTTACTAGTAGTGAATAATACCACAACTAGTAGTTGTGGTGCAAACTAGTAGTACATACTTAAGGTATAAGAAAACCAAACTGTGTTTTTTTTATACCTTTTCATTAAAATCATTTGCAGACTACCCTTCAATAGCAACAAAAGAAGATTAAAAAAAAAATTCAGAGGTCAAAAAATTGAAAAATTCCATAAAAACAAAATTTTTCAGATTGAAAATAATGTAAAATAAATCTAAATATTAGAGTAGATCCAATGTACCATAAAAATACAGAAGTACGTCGTACGACGTATTCCCGATGATATCCGACTTTATTCGAAGATTTGCCTCTGAAAAAGCATCACACTATAGTGCTGACTGAGTGCTGACCACACGGACGTTAACTATATTAGTTAACGTCCGTGGCTGACCACGAAACTTGAGACTTGTGATAAGCGCTATGTTGTCAGATTTAGCAATGTCAAGAAAGGTCATGAGAAGTTAGTGACTGTATATTTTTTAACGAATGATGGTGGAAAATATGCAAATTCATTCGAATGCATGATCAGCTGATATGTTTTTCCGGAAATATGGCAACATACTGTCTGTCAAATATAGCTTGAGACTTTTTGACAGCGCAAAGTTGGGCAAAAAGCGCGACAATTTTCACGATTTCATTACTTCCCAAAATGTGTTCAAGTTGAAAATGCTGGCCAAATAGTCGAAACACTAAAGCACAAAAAAGTATGGTAAATGCGTTTCCAGTCACGGACGTTAACTATAATACCTGGATATTTGGCTGCGTGTAAATAAAACGGCTCTGAAATAGAAATATAAGCCACGCCCACCGCAACGTTGCTTTAAACAGTATTAAAATTCAAAATTATAAGCCACCACCACCGCAACGTTTTGCGATCAGCCAAATATCCAGATATTATAGTTAACGTCCGTGTTTCCAGTGAAATTCGATAAGCTGATAGGTAATAACACATTTACCTACTTTGTAATACAACCCACATTTTGAGTAACCATGCATGAATTGTTGCCTAACTTTGCGCTGTCAAAAAGTCTCAAGCTATATTTGACAGACAGTAGTTGATCTTGGATGAAAAATTTTATTGTTTGTTTACGAATTGCAAGTCTCAAGTTTCGTGGTCGGCACTATACATATATAGTGGGCTTTAGGGACTAGTTTTTTCAAATATACTCTCGATTTTCCCAATCGGGTAGTAGTTGATACCTTTAGTACTACTAGTGAATACCACAACTATACTTGTTAACAACTAGTTGTGGTGATTACTAGTAGTAAAACTAATAGTTGATACCTTGAGTACTACTAGTGAATACCACAACTACTGATAAATACTAGTTGTGATATTCATTAGAAGTAAAACTAGTAGTTGCTACCTTAAGTACTACTAGTGAATACCACAACTAATTCACTAGTAGCAAAATTATAACAATAGTTTTTGTGATTACTACTGTATAGTATTTTTCTGTACGGGGAAGGTAGGTAAAGTCTGGTAAAGTGCTTTCTTCAAAGTTAGAAAGTGGTAGAAAATTTATTATATATTGGCTATGCAAAAATTTTTGAAACTCTCTTTTTTACGTGCGCTCACATTAATGTATTTTAGATAAGAATAGAAAGTAAACTGTTATCTTTTGATGTTTATTTGTAACTTATTTATGATTTTGTGAATAATAAGTTTGTGATTTGAAAATATAAGAAAAAATAAATTAAACCAAGTTGATACTCCATCGAACAAATTAACCGAAAAAAATATGATTTTTCAAAAATCCTTGTAGCTAAATAAACTATTTCACGACGATTTTTAAACAGCTAATAAGTAAGTATTGTAATTTTATTAAAAATAAAGAAGGCGTAATCGCATATGCAGTATTCTGTATCTGTATTTTAGGAATTCCTATGTCTAATCAATGTTTCGAATTTAAGCACACCGAATGATGATGATGGCAATGTACTTGAGGCTGTTGGAATTAAAAGTTCTACGATATGTACCTTGTTGTTAGTGGATGTCATTAGTTCATTCGTATGAAATACTTAAAATTGTAAAATGATTCAATTTGATACATGCTGTTGCTGTTTTTCTTTAAGAATTGGATCACTGATTTTATTATGGGTAATATTGGTAAGTGGGTAGTACTTGAGCTTAGACATATTTTCAATGAGTAAGAATAAATTTATAATTAATTTTAATTTATGTCATAAAGGCAAGTAATGTCCTAAATGCTTTAAATGGTGTAGCAAGTTTGTTTATGGTTGAAGGTGAAAATCATGGTGAGAATTGACGATGAATCATTAAAAAAATGATAAAAGTTTACCCACTACCTATGTCGAATTATTTTTATAATTTTTTGTTTTGTCACTCAGTTGCTATCAGCAATAGAAAAATGTTGCGGATTTTATTCTATATGATTTCCAACGTTGTAGGAATTGTCGTTGCCATATTGGGAATATACGCAATCAGTAATGTACATAAACGAATCTTCAAATTAATTGAGTTATTATTGTATGAATTTTGTAAATTTATGCATATGGGGAATAATGATTCCCGCAGAATGTGCCGAAGTATCTGACTGCTGGTTATTTTTACCTACTTTATGAAGCTTTTTTATTATGCGTGGCCATGGTGTTATTCATCGTATCTCCATTCTTGCATTATGAAGTTACTGGCGACATTCGAATATTGGAAGAGCCACGAACTCAAGAGATGATAGTAACAACAGTTTTTACATATTTAGTCCTAATAGGTTTGTATTATGGAGTATTACCTATTCTTTTTTGTAAATAGTTATGAACTTTTTAATGTGTCTTATACACATATGGAAGGATAGTTAATAAATTATATTACATATTTACAGAGATGTATCTATGTAGTTTATACTTACATGTCATCAATCTAGCATGTGCTTTTGGCTGCATTGAATACCCCCGTATTAGGAGGCAAAACAGGAAAGCATTTTTTTCACTCAGAACCAAAAGATTTCTGCTTAGCCTTTTTAGCTTCTGTGTCCTTGAAAACCATAGCGAAAAAATGTTTTTTGCCTCGCCATAAAATTTTGTGGATCCTGAATTTGTAGAAAGTTCGATGGGAAGCATAGCATCTGGGCACACCGTACAAAACAATTCACCTATTAAAATTTGTATGGTGGAGTACCTATATTATTGAAATAATTGATCTAGCAAGTTTCTGTTGCCAAAGTTGGTATTCTTTGAATTATGCAATGGAAAAAAATATAACTGTTCGATGTGTCAATGTGTCATTTCCATATATAGATAGAAAATATATTCATTAACAACATTGAGTTGAATATAGCTGAAATGAATTGTCTAATGAGTTTCAGCTATGACTTAAATTTGATTTTTTTTCTAAAAAACACTCCTTGATATGCCTGTATGAGATAATTATTTCTGAAATTAAGTAATTGAAAATCAGCAATGAAAATGACAAATAGTTGAAACAAAGGTTCTGGAGCAGGAGGTGATGAACGGAATGATTGATTTATTCTATTCTGTTATATCCTTCTACTCTCTCTCAAATTCTGAGAGATTATAAATTAATCGTTACAAAACTTTAAGTTTCTTACAAGAAAATCGCATTTTTCCTCAACTATAATTCCTCCTACGATGTCCACGTGTTTCTGGCATAATAAGTTGAAAAAAAAAAACAATAATAATAATTTTCCAAATTCATCTAACTTAATTTAAATTATACTAGGTGATTTACATATTGTTAAAAATAAAAAAATGTATGCTTTTTAAATGAATTTAATAATCATTGAATTTATTAAACTGTATAAATAGTTAATTTTCAAATTAATTCGTAATAAAAAGTATAGTATTTTTTCATAAAAAATTGTTTTAATGGCTTTGGCTCGAGCCCTCCCGCCTCCTAAATCACCGTGCTATCTCCGCCTGTATCCTTGATAGTGGCAAAAAAGCCCCTTCCTTCTTGCCTACCAGCCTATGAAATTGTCATACCTGAAAGCTTCCAATTGAAGTTGAAATATTTGAAGTTAGAATACATATTACTTGTATAGAGGTTGAATGCTGTAGCATATAGCCATAGGTATGCATAAAAAATTTCGAATTCAAAACTATTTAATATTTTTGCAGTTTTATCGTGCTATTTTGCTTTGATATTGAGAAGTTACCGCGATGAAATGATTAAGAAGAATAAACATAATGCGTCGGAGAACCCATCGCTATCTGCAACGGTGAATTCTAGTTGAGATATGAGCAAAATAATATAGTTGGTCTAAAAGGAGTATTGATAGGTTTAGGTTAGGTTTGCCATTTGCTATATGATGATTATTTGTAGCAGATTCATGATAAGTCATAAAACTTACCAACATTTTTATAATTATATAACTTATTTAAGCATACATTACCTAATTGTGAATCTATGAATCTTTTACACGATCAGTAATGTGTATATTAATGAATCTTTTCTTACCAACGTAGAAATAAATGAATATATTTTAATTATTTGCATACCTTTGATGCGTCATTATTATCGCATAGAGATACCTTATCACTCTTTGATTATTTACTAAATGGACTGAGTTACGTGTAGGAAAACTGCGGTGAAACATTACATGCATCAGGGTCGGAACACTCGTTGCAACTTTATATCTTGCGCATGCCTGAAGTCCTTTATCACATCCATGTTATTCTGATGTTAAGCAGTACTATCGATGTCCCCTTGCCGCACTATTAGCGCGAAATAAATATGCGCATTTAGAGTTTAGTCACGAGTGTTCTGAGAAGATCTGTGTAATGTATCACCGTTTTTGGGTTGGCATTTTGCTTGTTGCTAGCTCGGTCCATCCAGTATATAGTCAAAGTTATCACTGGATTTTTCCTTCTGTATGGGCGATGGGTTTCACGTTATGTCGTCATACACCCATCTTCAGTTTCCCAATGCGTCTTACAACGATCAAGTTTCGTTTTAAATGCTGGTAAAAAGGTCGAAAATGGCTGAGTAAAGAAGTTCGAATATCCCCTCCAGGGAGTGGGGGTGCGGCCCACCATAGTTTTTGCCGTTGTTTTATGTTTTCGTTATCCATGATATGTTTTTTATGAAAAAGATAACTTGTGAAAATTTTAAATAAAATCTTCTCGTCGTGAAGTCAATGTTAATTGCGTCTTTATTGTATTCAACGCCACGTCATATACACTACACCTTTATTAGATGTTTCATGAAACTTCTCATTCTCCTTATATTAGGTAGTCAATTATAATGAGGCAGTTTTATATAATATGTATTTACATTTAGTATTTTTCATTCAACAACGTTACATTATACGGTTTGGTGTAACCCACACGTTCTTATCGTTGATAAATAATGAGATAAAAATTCTCAAACATACCATCATTATTATCAACTACTTTTTTTTAACTTGGATTCAATGTTTTTCATCCATAACTACCAAGCAAACATGAAAGTAGATACTTATTGCATGTTGTAAGAGTTGTACTCTATTTACTTGCCACATTTTTTAAAAGGGTGCTTGATTAGGCATTTTCAAAACTCAATCGTGAAGTACTTAAAAAATTAGGTTATTTTCTCTACCTACATCTTTTTTTTTAGTAGCATTTCACAATACTTTACCCACACCTTTGAATTTACTTAGTATATTTTCTACACTTTGATGCCAGCTGCACAAGCAGCCTATTATTATTATAGGTCACGAAGTATTACTATTTTCAAATTATATCGATATATTATGAATCTCTTTTATTTCAAAGCAGTATATCTCAGCCCTTTCAATATTTCAAGTTAGCAACTATCATTAATTTTCAGAGCTATTTTTACCCTATGGGCACAATGGGCACGTGCCCAGGGCAGCAAATTTTTAGGGCAGCATTTTCTTTTTTCATACTTTTACAAAAAATGCCGCTTCTCATTAAAAATTTTCACGAATCATAAACGTAATGATTAAAAACGGTTCAGTTCAATAGTCGTAATTTTCGTAAGCAGAAGAAAATAACCATGCTCTTAGAATTACATTTGCTAAATAGTACAGGGAAATAAGTTCATTTTTTGACCAAACCTGGAAAAAAATGGTAGTGAGCTGAATTTCACATTATATATGCAGAATGGTGTCCTTAACAAGGTGTAAAAAGTTGTCACCCCTAGGAGGTGAGCTAACCCCAGTAGCTAATAGCATTTGCAACAATTCGTTATCCGATGGAGCAGCTATTGCAACTGTGCAAGAACGAGATATTGTTGCTATTAGAAAGGCTATTCTGCTTGCACATGCAGGAAACCAGGTTAAAAGCTAATAACTTTCAAGTTTGCATTGCAAAAACATTTTGCACCACCTAATTTTCTATTATTTCAAGACTGAAATGTTCGAAGCTGTGTGGTTATTGTTGTGGAGCTGATTGCGCAAATAGTATGGAGGTGGAAATGAGTGATGAAGAGGGAATAGATGATCCCGAACAGAGTTGAAACAAATATTTCAAAATATATCTGTAATTTTTTTTGTTCTATAAAGTAAATATGGAGAAGGATTTCAAAATAAGGGAGGAGGAAGGGGAGGGGGAATCATCAGTAAAAATTATTTGTTCATCTTTATCACCTACATAGGTTACTTGATAATAGATATGAAAAACATATGAATAAATTTTTCCAAAATTAATGTATTTTGGGCCCTTTATGACTTTTTGCGAAAAATTTTTCATGTACCTTATAGAAAATTGAACGGAGAATATTTTTCAATATTAACAATTTTTGCGTAGGACGCACCGTATAAAAGATATAAACAAAGAATTGATTTTCGAAAGAGAATTCTAAAAATTGGTATATTTTGACCTCCTCATTTTGGGCTTACTAATGACTTTTTGAGAAAACTGTTTCACTGATTCTATAGGAAATTTAATGGGGAACATTTTTTGATATAATAACTTATTTTGACGTAGAACCCTTTTTTTCGAAGATATTAGCAAAAAACATTGAAAAACTGTTTCTTGCGGGGTTTTAGCCCCCTCCTGAGGTTAGCTCACCTCCTAGGGGTGACAACTTTTTATACCTTGTTAAGGACACCATTCTGCATATATAATGTGAAATTCAGCTCACTACCATTTTTTTCCAGGTTCAATCCTTATTTCCCTGTACTAAAACAAAATGCTACGACGAAGAGTCATCTGGAGAGATATGGAAATCTAAGAAAAGGCTATACCTCTTATTTATCTCATGGAATTTGCAATAAATTGGTACATTTAATTAGAGAAAAAGTTCGTTCAACAGTTATCAATGATATCAATCAAGCCAATTATTACACCTTGATCTTAGATTCTACCCCCGACTGTGCTCACATAGATCAATTGACAGTAGTTTTTCCATTTATCAATGTTGAAGGCGATCCAGTAGAGAGATTTGTGACATTTATACCGATTAGAAGTCATAAAGTCATGTCTATGGAAGCTACTATTGTTGAATTTCTTTAAAAATCTGGAATACAACTGAACAAATGCAGAGGGAAATGTTATGATAATGCTAGTAATATGTCAGGAATTTATAACGGTTTACAAGCTCTAATAAAAAACCAGAATAAGTTTGCTGAATATATTCATTGCGCTGCTCATTCGTTAAACTTAGCAGGTTCTTTAGCAGCAGAATCCTGCAAAGCAGCTAATGATTATTTCACGTTCTTACAATCTCTATAATTTTTTTTCTGGCGCATCAAGTCAATGGGGTTTACTTATGGATTGTACATATCAAAGAAGCGAATGAAAATTTATCTTTAAAAGATGATCATTTTTTAAGAGTAAAAAATCTTTCAAAAACGCTCTGGGCAGCAAATATGACGCATCATTAGCTCTTTTGAAAAGTTACCAATTGATCTTAAACTGTTTAAGGGGGGGGGGCGGGAGATGGATATAAAATTTTTTGGTTGAATGCATACAGTACAAAGGCGGACATTTTTAAGACTTTTTCATATTACACATTTTTTTTAATATGTAAAGTTTTTAAAAAATTGAGAAAATAGATTCATTTTAATTTTTTTTACAAAAAATTTGAAGTCTTGATTTTTGAAAAAAATGCATGCAGTTTTCAAGAAATAAAATAAGAAATCATATTGAATTTTTATGTTGACATTCTGCGAAAAAATATTAATAGATTTTTTGGAAAACAAAAAATTGAAACCTCAAAATTTGGGAAAAATACGATTTTTGCTTTATGCCCCGTTTCCAGAAAAACTATGCAATCAAGAAGGATCTTTTTAAATAAAAATTATTCAGGAATACCTGGTCAATCATTTAATGGGAGGATTTTGTAAAAGTTTAGCTTGGTGGTGGTTTTTATGGAATTGACCTAAGCAACATGACAAAAATTATGAGAAAGTTGAACAGTTGTTGAGATGAAATTGTTGGATTAACTGAAGAATGTTTTCTTTTCACAGAGTATATTAAAGAAACAGAATTCAAAACTGCTACGGAAATGCTAAAAGAAATTATAATAAAAAAATTTATTACAGTGATATATCCAAATATCTACGTAGTTTTGAAAATTTTCGTTATTCTACCAATTTCAAATGTAAGTAGTGGAAGGAGTTTTTCAGCTTTAAAAAGAGTGAAGGATTTCTTAAAAATTTTAATGGCTCAAGAAAAACTGACCAATTTTGCGATGATGGCAATTGAACCAGAAATCACGAAGGATGTGCCAACAGATGAGATTGTGGAGAAATTTGTAATAAAAAAAAATCAAAAAGAAAATCCATTCAATCTTACTTAAGAGTACCTTATTACAAGTACATTTTTGCTTAATATTTCTTATTTGTGTTCATTTTTTTCATTGATTTTTGTTTTCGTGTTTTGTTTTTCATTTTTTATACATTTTTAATTGCACCAAAAATAAAGAAGCATTTCATTCTTCATTTCATTTATGGTTTTATGTGGTAAAAATCTAGGAAAAAGTTTGGGAAAAGCTTTTCTTTACTTTTACATTTTTTTCCAAAATTTGGTGGGGGCGGCAAGATTTTTTGGGCCCTCGAGGGGGAATACGTTAAAACCATCTCCGTTAATTTTACTCTACTATACTTGACTATTTACCACACGAAGGTAATAAGACATTTCACCAACCATCCTGCATAGTGAAGCTATGATATACGAGTAGTTTAGTTCTTTTATGTGTGATATAATCGTATTTTGGTAGGTAACACCAGCACATTAACTGTTTATTATCATGTGTTCAAAACGAGCCCTTTTGCATAAAATGCTCGAATAGATTTTTTGATGGAAATTCAATCATGTGAAATGAAAATGAAAGAAAAACTTAGCTTACCAATGAAAATGCTCGAGTGGACTATTTTTCCAGACCAATCTGGCTCCCGAGTCTTTTACATCTAAAAGTAGACTTGCAAAGCCTATAGTTATCCTGGAAAATATCCCTACTTGCGAGACTATAGGAACTGCCTTTTTTTAATAGAGTTACTGATAGTAATATATCATTAAAAGACACAAAAGCTGTATATGAACTTTGGTATTGCTTCAATAATGATGTTTCTTACTACTTTACTATCAAATACTTCAATTTAGATGTATTTTTTGTGGATGTGAGCACTTCTTTTATCAGTCTAAGCATATACAGTGGCTGGATTATTTCACAGTTTTCCTACGTATCTCGAATCATTGCGTGTTGTATTCGTTACAGAATGATAGACTCGTTTATCGTATAATTTGTCAAATGATATTTTTTACTATCGCTTTGTCATAAAAATAGATTACATTGATATATAAATCATAATTCGTGTGTTAGTGAAGAGCGGTGTTTATTATTACGCGAATTTTTATGAAATAAAATTCAAATATGCCTAAAGTAAAAGAATGCTGTTGTGGTTGCTCTTTGAGAACCGGATCTCTTATTTTGCTGTGGATAACTTTGGTAATATACATGGATTAATTAAGAGGTAGTTTTGAATTATATCGTAAGCAATATGATTTATAACTTGTCTGCTTAAAGGTGGTTAATTGCATTTCCATACTAATTTATTTGATGGTGTTAGTTTATCCGCATAGTGTCAGCTATCGTTATGGTGAGAATTATATTCATCTAGCTAATTCTGAAAAGAAAGAAAAGTTATTAATTTTATGGTCATTTTACTTGATACAGAGCCAAATACGTTTGCAATATGTCACAATCTGTATTATTTCTTCCTTAGTGTTATAGCGTCGGTGGTATCTATCCTGGGAATTTACGGAATGCAGAAAGTATGTCTATTTTTGCATTAATTGAATTTAAATACCTATTTAATCATCTTCGGCGTTTTACTACTGGTGTTGAGCAATACTTGGCACTTGGGTACCCATGTAGTTATATGAATGTAATTCAGTGTATAGGTACACTATTGAAAAAATTCATATAAAAATACGACTTTTTGTAAAAATATTGAAATAATCTTTGCGTATCTAAACATATTTACCTATGTAGTACTTTTCGACTTTGGAAAAGAATTTTTGTGTGCTCACAATAATAAGCATAATCACTCATGGCTGTTTAATTAATAAGCTTCTTGTTTTGTTCTTTTTTTTTTTTTTATTCGACCTCTTATAATCTATATTATATCGATGATGCTCTTTTCACAGAATATACCAAATTATCTCGACGGCATTTTTTATTACTACTGCTACGATGTGATTCATAGTGGTGTTGGGTTACTAACGTTAATCTTCTTTCCGTCGTCTTATACTAAATTCTTCACCTTCAGTCCAATTCAAACTAGTGAATATTCAAAGCCACCAGATTATGTTCTAGTGTTGATTTTAGCGATAATATTCGGAATGGGTTTGTATTTTTATAAACACTTAAAATTTAGCTAAGGCGGTGTTTCGGAAAATAAGCATATCAATAAAAAATATAAAAATTTGAAAAATAATTATATTGTAATAAATTGGTGATCAAATTGGAAGCACTGCTACCTCTTGTTACTTTAGACTTCTTAGAGGAATGACAGTGCACAGGGTGAGGAACTCTTATGCTACTCAAACAGGGTTGAGAGACTAACATAATATAGGTATTATAAATGCTAAATGCCCTTCAACAAAGTCTCTAAAACAATATACCTATTATAGTTTCAAATCATTTCGTTGCGTTATTTTTGAGAAAAACACTACCAATGAAAATTATATCCTATTTTCATTGGTAGTGTTTTTCTCAAAAATAACGCAACGAAATGATTTGGAATTATAATATATTCTTTTAGAGACTTTGTTTGAGGGCATTTCGCATTTATTTTTCCAATTTTTTCATTTCTTCATTAAAAAATCAACTTTTTCGCAATTACCTACTTATTTTCTGGAGCACCACCTTAATAAAGAGCTTGTAAAAAATTGAATTTATATTACTTATTATAAATTATTGAAATCGTCGTAAGCAACATTTCAGTAGGGAAACTTAAGTCCAAAGTTTAACATTATGCGTGTATACTTTCAGCGTTATGCAGCTATTTTGCTTTGATATTGAAAAGTTGTCGCGATTCTTTGAGAACAAGGAACCAAGATAATGGTTTTGCTGAAATTCCCGATCCTGTAGCTGTGGGTTATCATAACGGTGCTTGAAATTTATGCGATAGTGTTGCATTTTGAGTACTGTGATTTGATATTATATGGATTTTCCTTTGCTATCTTGTATTAAATAACAAATATACATATTTACGACTAATTATCAAAAATTTTTATAGATATAATCATTATGTTTTAATAATAATGATGGCTTATAATATAATTAAAGTAATATCATTTGGTGAATTTAAAAATCACGCCATTTCATTAATCACGTATTCACGATAACTCGCCTCCAACTGTATTTTTTGAATAATTAAAATTGTAACATAAATGCCCAAAAAAAAAAAAAAAACTATCATTGGCTAGGTACCTATAATCAAATTTTCAAGTAACCAAAATTGTAAATAGGTATAAGAGAATTTTTTCGATTATTTCCTATTTCGATATAGGAATTTTTAGTGTGATTGAAGGTATTCTTATGCCTTGAGATGAATAGGTCCTTATCTAAATAAATAAATAACAGGAAGAAAAAACTTGAAATGGATGTACCATCCTAAAATAAATGAAAATATATGATCGAAAATATAACCATAACCTTTTACAAGGTAATATAAAATGACCACGACTGAAAAATAAAATTATATGCATAAACAAAAACATAATTAGCCTTGAAGATGAAATTTCATTATTTAATTATTCGCTTTTCCTTTTGTAGGTAGGTAAGTACCTATCTATATGATTTTATTTTATTCATTTATCTTGTAAATTACCTGAGTGTTAGTTTTTATAATGCATACAATAATTATAGTAGTCTGATTTTTTATTGAAAATAAAATTTTTGAATAATAAATAAAAACTCCCAAGTATTTAAATTTGCATACTATTGTTTCTTTGCTCCCTAAAAATGGAGAAGTAGATCTGATTTTGAGAAGATATAAAAGAAATTGATTCAATTATTGAATAACGCTACAAAGCAGATAGGTACGTACTTTCTCATAAATGTTTAGTTCAGTCCAACTGGCAAAAAGTGTTCATTGAGCGTGCTTTTTTGCGGGACAAAAAATCAGTTGGCTTTTTGTATGTATGGTCCCGCAACTCCGAAAAAGGGTATTAAAGGTATTTTTGATTTTTGCACTAGCACAATAGGGAAGTGGACCCTAAAAACCCCCGTTTTTTTCCATCGCGGATAAATAAATTTTTTCACCATCTGGAAGCGAACACTCCCTTCACTTAGAATCTATGTCAACTTCCTTGGGCAACGAGCACAATCGGGTGTTAGCACCCTTAATGTGCGATTTTTTTCTCAAATTTGGTCATTTTTACTAAAAAATGGCTCTGTAGGTGCCATTCATTCCACACCCAGGGGTGAAAAGAGGAGAGGGATGTGGGCGAAAAGTCGGCAAAAAATTGGAAAATTGGTAAGAAGTCGGAAAAAACAGGAAGTTTTACCAGTAGAAGCTATATTCAAATGATTAGAGCAAGATTATAGTAATACTCATATAATATTGTTATAGGAGAGTACTTATCAAGTAGCGTTCACCACATGTCCACATGTATGCGGATTGTTTGGAGTAATCTGCCGAGCATCTCGTGGCGTGACCGTATGATGGTGGTTTTAGATATTGAAGGAATAGAGTTCGATCCTCAGAGCGATCTGAATTTTTTTAACGATTTTTGGGTCAATTTTACCCCTTTTTTTTTTGATGAATTTTTTTTTAATATCATTTTATTTCTATTCCTACAATTTTTACATTATTATCATTTTATTCCACCCTTCGAACCTTCAGACCAACTTGGAACTTTCAGACCTACGTTCCTTACCTCAAAGTTAGGTTTGGTTGGGTTTAATTTATTTATTATTTTTCCACCGTTCAAACTTTCATACTTGGAACTTTCAGCTTCTGCAAACGAACACGTATTATTACCTTCATTATTGCAAACGTACGGAAAAAAATCCTGCTCTAATCATTTGGATATAGCCTTTTGTAAAGAATAGACGAAAAATCGAAGAAGTCGGTAAAAATTTCAAATTTTCTGAAATTTCTTCAATATAGTCCATATGGGCGTCCATTTCAGAAATTAACGCGTATACATAGAAATTACTAACTTACATTGAATATTGAATGTATTGCGAAAGAGACTTGATGATAACGCCTCGAATGCTGAAGTTTTTGAATTTAAAGAAACATTGAACAAACTAATTAATGAATGTACAGATAACCTTCAAAAATTTATTAAGGTTATTCAACCATTATTTGACGTGTTCAGTTTGCCATTTTCTAAACATTCTTTAAAAAAAGTACATTCAATAAAAATGATGGAATTAGATCCAAACAGTTCATTTAAGGACGAAGACCAAATTTTTGCTGAACTAGAAATTCTCTTTGACCAATGTAGTGGGACATCGAGCCTAAATGATATGGTGAATATCAGTGAAAAATTTAAAACTACTCTCCCCGCGGTAAACTACCACTGCAAAGTAGTAAAAACCGCACTATTTTTAGTAGCTTCAAATGAGCAAAGTTTCAGTCCTTTGAAATTTGTAAAAAGTCCTCCAAGGACTACCATAGCTGATGAGAGAACAAAGTCGTTTTTCATTCTTACTATTCAGAAAGATTTAGTAGATCGGATTGATCCAAAAAAAAATTGTAAAATTTGGTAATGATTGAAAACTCGAAAAATTAAAAATAATATAAAATTGATGATAATGTCAGAATGAGCATTTACGTACACATATATAACCGTTTTTTTATGATTTGTTTTCTTACATATATACCGATACCTTTATACTTGACCAAATAATCTTTTGTTGTTTTGTTTCTTTTTTTTTTATCATGATTGTAGAGTTTTCTTTTTTACTAAACATAAACATTTCATTATGAAGATAAATCTATGCCAGTAATTGTCAGCATGGAGCAGTAGTCTTTATTCAGAGTTAAAAACAAAAAATAATCAAAAAAGCAAAAAAGAATTTTTTTTATTTTCAAACGTTTTTTTTTTCTTTTTTAACACGTTTTTTTTTCCTGTTGGAAACTAAAGTGTTTTAAACACGTTTAAAACCGAATTTGTGATTAAAAAAAAAATTCAATCTTTTTTTTGCACTCCTTGTGTTCTGGTACGTGACTGATAGATTACGATAATTATATGATAAGATTAAAGGTTGACTGACAATATGATTTGTTTTTGATTTTCATCTTTTCTAACAAAAATAAAATATAAAAAGTTCAACACTTGAAGCAAATTAAAAAAAAAGAATGCATTTTTCATATGTTTAAAACACGAAATTGAGAGGTAAAGAAACACGTTTAAAATGATAAAAAAAAAATTTAACATTTTTTTTTGTTTAAAAACCTTTTTTTTCAGTGTTTAAAACACGTTTAAAACAATGTTTAAAACAAAACTGTTTTAAACATGCCAACTCTATTTGCAATGATGCAACATGGTAGCCGGCAAATTTAAGAAATCAAAAACCCAACTGATTTTTTTGTCGCGCAAAAAAACCCACTCAATGAGCACTTTTTGCCAGTTGGACTGTGGACTAGTGATGTATTGCTAAGTGAGTAGTAGACTCGTTTATCGAATAATTTTTTGAAATAATATTTTTCATTATCGCTTGGTCATAAAAATATCAATGGATCACATTGAAGTATAAATCATAATTCGTGTGTTAGTGAAGAGCGGTGGTTTATTATTGCGCGAATTTTTATGAAATAAAATTCAAATATGCCTAAAGTAAAAGAATGCTGTTGTGGTTGCTCTTTGAGAACCGGATCTCTTATTTTGCTGTGGATAGCTTTGGTAATATACGTGGATTAATCAAGAGATAGTTTTCAATTATCGTAAGCAATATGATTTATAACATGTATGCTTAAAGGTGGGTAGTTCCATTTTCATACTAATTTCTTTGATGGTGTTTCAAGATACGTATAATGTCAGCTATCGTTATGGTGAGAATTATATTTATCTAGTTAATTCTGAAAAAAAAAAGAAAAGTTATTAATTTTGTTGTTATTTTACTCAATACAGAGAAGAATACGTTTGCATTCCAACAGATTGTGTATAATTTCATACTTAGTATTATAGTGTTCGTTGTGTCTATCCTGGGAATTTACGGAATACATAAAGTATGTCTACTTTTCATTAATTGAGTTTAAATACTTATTTAATTATTTAGGATGTTTTGCTACTGGTGTTGAGCAATACTTGACACTTGGGTACCTACCCATGTATATGAATGCACTTCAGTGTATAGGTACACTATTGAAAAAATGCATATAAAAATATGACTTATTGTGAAAATATTGAAATAATTTTTGCAGATCTAAACATATTTATGTAGTAGGAACTCTTCGACTTTGGAAAAATAATTTTTGTGCGCTCACAATAATAAGTATAATCACTCATTTACTCAATTCTTCTGCAAAAAAAAGATGTCACGAGCATTAAAATTCTGTACATCATTAAATGGAAGCTTGTTCAATAAATAAGCTTTTTGTTTCCTTATTTTTCTATTACTTTTTTTTTTATTACATCTTTTAAAATGTGTATCAATGATGCTCTTTTTTTACAGAATATACCAAAATATCTTGGTGGCATTCTTTATTACTTCTGCTATCGACTGATTCATGCAGGTGTTCGGTTAGTAGTGTTGATCTTCTTTCGGTCGTCTTATGGTAAATTCTTTACCTTCATTCCATTTCTAAGATATCAAGATCATGTTTTGGTATTGGTTGTACTAGCCATGTTCGAAATTGGTTTGTATTTTTATAAACACTTATTATAATAGCAAATTTAGTTACTAGAGAGCTCGTAAAAAATTGAATATATATTATCCACCAACTTATGAATTATTGTAATCGTCTTAAGCAGCATTTCTGTAGGGAAACTAAAGTTCCAAATTTAATGTCATACATGTACTTTCAGCGTTGACCAGCTATTTTACTTTGGTACTGAAAAGTTGTCGCGATTCTATGAGAACAAAAAACAAAGATAATGGTTTTGCTGATTTTCCAGATCAGATCCTGTAGCTGTGAGTTACCTTAAGGCTGCTTGAAATTTAAGCGATGTGTTGGATTTTAAGTATTGTAATTTGATATTAAATACATCGATTTTCCTTTGCTATCTTGTATTAAATAACAAATATACATATTTACGACTAATTATCAAAATTTTTTATAGATATAATCATTATGTTTTAATAATAATGATGGCTTATATAATTAAAGTAATATCATTTGGTGAATTTAAAAATCACGCCATTTCATTAATCACGTATTCACGATAACTCGCCACCAACTGTATTTTTTGAATAACTAAAATTGTAACATAAATGCCCAAAAAAAAAACTATCATTGGCTAGGTACCTATAATCAAATTTTCAAGTAACCAAAATTGTAAATAGGTATAAGAGAATTTTTTCGATTATTTCCTATTTCGATATAGGAATTTTTAGTGTGATTGAAGGTATTCTTATGCCTTGAGATGAATAGGTCCTTATCTAAATAAATAAATAACAGAAAGAAAAAACCTGAAATGGATATACCTACCATTCAAACATAAATGAAAATATATGATCAGAAATATAATCATAACAATTTACAACGTAACTTATCGTGACAACGACTGAAAAATAAACGCTACAAAGTATGTGCACGCTTTTTCATAAATGTTGAAAAAAATATAAAAATTTTAACTTTCTGTATCCAAGTGGAAAAGCATATTGATTGATAAAAGTTTGAATCCACTTCAGTCATTCTGATAAGACTTTATTTGTCTATCATTTGTTAATGATGTATGTTCATGTTCATTGTTCATTTTCATCGATACTGACTTGTTGCATTTTCTACAGTTTGATAGGTAACAGATTTTTACGATAGTGAAACTCAGATTAATTGGAGAGGTCCATTTCGCTGGCCCCGCCCATTTTAAATAGGGGTTCGAAAATAGTGTCAATCGTTTGTGCATCGTTTGTGCACCCACTATTTTCGTTTGTGCTCTCCTCCAACTTTTTATTTTTTTAAAAGTCTGTAGGCGGGGCTGGAGAAATGCTGCCTTGCCCATCAGTAGTGGGGGTGAAAAATATGTCAATCGTTTGTGCACGTTTGTGCACTCATTTATTTTGTTTGTGCTCCTCTCCATTCCTACATTTTTTATAAAACTTCGGGACGTGGCTGGGAGTATGCTTTTCAAAGAGGGGAAATACATTTATTCGACTCCAAAGGGAATTTTGTTCAAGTATGTCATTTATTGTTGTTGCTTTCTATGCTGAGTTTTGTGCGCTTATTACCTTTATTCTAGCCCTACCATATATATTACTATAAATATATATCTCTCAAATATAACTCTCCGAAAAATGCATTTAGAGCGCTGAAATTCGGATATGTTATCTTTGCACTCCTCAGCGCTAAATTCTCTTTTTTATAAAAGGAAAAAAACTTCGAAAAATTTAATTTCAATTTTTGTTGTTTAAAAAATAAAAACTCAATCATTTCATTTTCCAAGCATTATAATGTTCTGAAGCATATTTTCAAAATTATGTGCTCTATTTAACTTTTGATAAATTACTCTGGTTTATTTAGTAATAATGATTTCTGATAAAATAATTAGTAATGAAAAAATAAAACTTTAAAAATTTATTATAAAATTTATATTCAATTCAGAGGTCGGGACTTTCACTCTGAGGGGTGCAATAATCACTCGGTCGCATGGCATTGCTGCTTACTAAATAAGAAATTATGTCAATTTAAGAAAATATATATTACTATGCATACTGTTTCATTTTATTGATTTTTTTTTCAATTCCATCTTTTATTATATAATATTGTTATTATTTTTTTTTAAGAATTAAGGCGTTTTATTATCGATTTATGACACCTAAAGGTTTTCTCACAATTAATAAATCTCAAGGTCTGGATTTACTTACTGCAGGGCATAGGTCACAAAACTAAGTATGTGATAGTTGATGTAGAAAGGGTCCGAAAACAAAACTACTAGGCGGTATAACCACCATACTATGTCAACTTCAAACTCAAAAATATGGTATAAATACGTAATTTTGCGACATTTTGACCGCACCACGTTGTGAAGGAGCATTTTTAGAATAAAAAAAAAAATAATATGATTTTTTACATGTAAGGGCCCTTTCTACAGCGACTATCACATATGTGCAAGTTGCATTTCAAAAGTCATTGTCCGAACTCCAGTGCTTGCCTTGTGATAACTCTAAAAAAGTTTGGTTTGCGGCAATGTAAGTAAGTAAATGTGCAAGTAATCATATGAGCACATATTTCTCAAATTTAACTCCCTCAAAAATGCACTTAGGGAGCTGAAATTTGGATATGTTGGTGTCCGTGACTCACCCTCTCAATGAGATGAAAAAGGGGGAAAAAATTGAGCTAAAAAATATACATTCAATAATATAAACTAGAAGATACTAAAGTATCTTAAAAGCGGACTTTTTTAATTATACTATTTTAAAGAAAGTTATTCGAATAATTAATTTTCCTACATAAATAAATAAATTTTCTAAAATTCAAAGTTCTACCAACTCCGCTCATCCTAAATTTCATCAAGTGTTATACAAAGTATGACCTCACGTAATTTATCTTTTTATAACCTAAAACTTGGAATCGTGTGAGGTCAGGTCATTTTACGTTCAAACAGGTCTAAAAAAACAATAATTTCACACAGTTTCTCAAAAAACGTGGCTTAACGTTAAATTATACTTCCTCACGGTATACATATGCTTTTGAGGATGACCAGCTCTTCTTATTCGGCCTTTCTGCTAAAAATAAAAATGAAACAAAAGTAATGTATTCAAAATGGTCAACAACAGGCATAGCAGTTCTATTAACCTGATTAATAAGAAGTACAAATGGGTAGGGCTAGAATAAAGGTAATAAGCGCACAAAACTCAGCATAGAAAGCAACAACAATAAATGACATACTTGAACAAAATTCCCTTTGGAGTCGAATAAATGTATTTCCCCTCTTTGAAAAGTATACTCCCAGCCACGTCCCGAAGTTTTATAAAAAATGTAGGAATGGAGAGGAGCACAAACAAAATAAATGAGTGCACAAACGTGCACAAACAAAGCGCAAACGATTGACATGTTTTTCACCCCCCACTACTGATGGGCAGGGCAGCATTTCTCCAGCCCCGCCCATTAAAAGGGGGGCCACAAACGAAAATAGTGGGTGCACAAACGTGCACAAACGAAGCACAAACGATTGACATATTCTACAACCCCCCACCTAAAATGGGCGGGGCTGCATTTCCCCAGCCCCGCCATAGACTTCTTAAAAAATAAAAAGTTGGAGGGGAGCACAAACGAAAATGGTGGGTGCACAAACGTTCACAAACGATGCACAAACGATTGACACTATTTTCGAACCCATATTTAAAATGGGCGGGGCCAACGAAATGGACCTCAATTAGAGGCAGAATGGCATTTTTCAACGCCTTGTAATATGTATGCGTATATTATGCCATGGGCTGGAACCAAATTTTAATTTGTTTGAAAAGTGGAAGAGAAGAAGGAAATTTAGTTGCAAATAACTTCCAGATAACATGAAAAAATTTTCAGTTTTCACAGTTAATGTATAACTGTTCACATCTTCCAAAATGAGTTCAACTTTACAAAATGTGGAAAATAAATTTTTGAGTGATTTCAATTTTTTTTTTTGCATTCAGAAGATATGCTTAATATTCTGTCGTCTGGTAATTAATAAAAAGAATTCAGTCGCGAATGTTTTCAAAAGAAGATATATAAATAAGGCCTTTCTATTGCTCATTATTATTTTGCAGATGATGAATTCAAAAAAATAGCTACCTATGCCAGTTGTTGTATGTATTTTTATGAAAAAAAAAATCAAAATCCCTAATTAGACAATGATTAGAAGAAATTTCTATAGCATAGATTGGAGAAGAATCTATTTTTCAATAGAATTTACAATTTTCTCCATCTCATTAACAAGGAGCGGATTTCTATGAAATAGTATATTTGTCTATGTTGAGTAAGAAGCGGTATATTTAAGTTACTGTCAAGTTTCAAATCATTCTGAGCAAAATGAGCCATATTTGTTAGCGCATATTTTGCATATTTTGTTTAATAAAAGCATATTTTTCATATTTTCGCCGCTTTTAGCGCATATTTCTCCGTTTTTTCGATTTTTAGCGTACATTTTCGTAATTTTTTGACATAAGTCTTTTAGCACATTTGATAATTTCGTTTTTTTAACAATTTTCATCAATAAATTCTTTTTATAAAAAATCAAATTTTAGACAATAAAGTTGATCTACGATACCTATTTTAGCTTTTTAGAGCATATTTTGGGTATTTTTTAATACATATATATGCGCATATTTTTCCATTTTTGGAGCATATTTATCCTCTCCCTGCTCATTAAATCCCTTTTCAAAGACCTTCAAATTACTATAGGTGGGTCATTCTAAATTTTCGCCGAATATTAACAAGTTATTTTTTCGTTTTTCAATAATTGTAAAAATGAAATTTTTTTATGAATTATAAGGCTTTTCCAATTCTCTTTTTTATTTTCTCATTTCTTTGGCGAATATTAGAGTAAATAAAATATAAAACATATCTGTAATATTTATCATACATCCTTATACCGATAGTAAACACATTTGGAAAAGGAAATAGTCTTGTGATAAAATGACAGTACCGGAACTAGGTATACTCGTCACAAAGTGGTTGAAATTTATTTACGATTCATGAACAGTATAATATTTTCCAACGGACTTTCGTGTGTTCAATTTTGATAATTTTAGAAAAATGGTTAAATTCAAAGAATGCTGTTGCGGTTGCTCGCTTCGCAATGGAACTCTGATTATACTATGGAGTACGCTAGTACGTATATTTTGATTAGTTATTCAGTATACGTGAATGTTTCAATGGTGAAAAAGGAGCGTGTATTATATATGTACGAGTAATGATAAGTTGCCTCAATTATTTTACAGACATTGGAAACCCTTAGAGTGTTGTTCTACGTAGGGAAACTGACTTACGACAGGCCTTACATTAATTATTACGGTAAGGAACAATATTAAAAAGTATTTTTCTCATATTGAGAAATATTTTATTGTATAGGCCTAACACAACTTAGTCAATATAGGAATGAAAGACTAAAACTATTGAAAAATAAATTAGATATTTCCTTATGTTTTTCAATAGAAGAAGACTTTATAGTTGAATTATGCGATTTCTTCTTCCTATGCGCTTGTATAACTGGAGCCGGTTTCTCCCTTGTTGGAATTTATGGAATACAAAAAGTAAGACTTCATTGAATAAGAAAATAGGTTAGAATTCATATACGTTCGATGCAAACAATCTTTAACTTACCATTGATCAAAAAATGATCGGAAATAGTCAAATAGAGTGATATCTGAACATTTTTGGATAAAATTTTATCAAATTCGACGGAATTGGGTCAAATAAAATTTAATACGTTTTGGATGAAATTTGATTAGATTAGATCCAATTTCATCAAATTTTACAACTTTGTATCATATTTTTGTCTGAATATAATTAAATTTCATCAAATATGATTAACTCTGATCAGTTTATCATCTGATGAATTTTGATCAAATTTGATTTATTCCTTTTTCCCTGGACAGTCTGTTAAATTCATTTACCTATCATTGCAGAACAGAGCAGATCTACTGAATTTGTGTTATTATTACTACATGGCATATATGGGTTACTGGATTTTCTTGGCGATTGTAGTAGTTTTCATTCCTTCTTTCCATTATTTCTTCTCGGTGTTTAGTATTTATCACATGTTTGCAAAAGCAATGAATGGTAGGGAAGAATTTGTATTCGCAGTTGCGTACTTATTCACTTCAGGTAGGTAAATTTGAACGGAATTTTTGGTTGAATTCTAAGAATCCCAAGAGAGAAGGATTTGATCAAATTTGGTCAAATATGATCAGATCTGATTAGTTTTGAACAATTTATATCTGGTTACCTTTTTGAACGAATTTCATTGAGTTTTATCAGATTTGATCAAATAGTGAATTTGTTGGTTGAAATTTCATCGAAAATGATCAAATTTGACGCGATCCTTTTTTCTTATTGGCATTATTTTAACTTGTTGTTAAGACCTTAACTTCTTCGTTTTTGTTTAATAGCTTTGTGTTGGTACATTTATATGATAATCAAAAGCTGCAAAGAAAATATGATGAAGAATCAAGATAGCAATTTTGATCCTGAGATGCCTGATCCGACTACTTTAGGATACAACCCATCGTTATAAAATTTCTTATATCGTCACCCACGATAAGTGTAATATATGGTGTTATGATATATATTGGAGAAATATGAAAATTCAAATATAAAGTTTTTTCAAATGAATGTTTAAAAATAATCTTTTTTATCAAGTGTATGTACCCACCTAACTATTATAAAGTGTCTGAGCCGAAGAAAACTTAGCTACATAGGAATATACGCTTTATAAAATAATGTTGTAAATGCGCCGTAATCATAATTACAGACTTTTACCGAGTACGAACAGGTATCTCTTTAAATGCGTAACTGATAATCTTACTCATTTATTCAAACACAACGACGACGTTAGAAACATCGAGTAAATAATATGTTTACCCGAATACGAGTGAAATGATGACGCCCAAGGTGTAACTTGATTTTTGATCTATTGATTTGCAGTCGTTAAATTTGTTTCAAAAGATAAGATAATAAGATTGGATTTTTCGTAGCACTAAGTGCTGATACTGATAGACTGTAACAACGTAAAACAAAAATAATTCGATAACCTTTTTGAACGTAATGCAGTAATCTCTCAAATGAGTTCTTATTCGTGTGTACCTGTTGGAAATTAGACGAGCGTTTGTGTTCTAGAATTTCTCAAGGAACATTGTCAGTCATCATAAGAGAATAAAATTTTCATAAAGTTATGATCGTTTTGCATTTTGCATTTCATCATCGCTGCAAAGATGGCTCAGGAAAATAAATTCTGCTATCGATATTCCTCGCAAACAGCGATATTATTCTTACTATGGACTCTTTCGGTAAGTTCATTTCTTTATGATTGCCATACTTTTAGTTCAAAATTGAACCTGAGCATGTTGTTATATAACTTTCAACTTTCTTGGGATCTTTATGCATAATTAAGGTAAACATTAAAATGCATCTTGATAAAGCATTGGTTAAACTCCAATCACTTGGACGCATCGTATATATGTACATATAAAACATAATTTTTACTTTACATGACTAAGGCTTTCATATTTTCAGAAAAAAACACACTACTTGGCCATCTTCTACTACTACAATTACTTTCAACTCCTGCTGATCAGCTTGTTTATCGCTTATTTGTTACTTTATCCCATAGAAACAAGTAATTCGCTTATACTTAGAACCGAAACCATTGAGAATCAAGTCAAAACTACTTATTTAACATTTATTCTCTTGTTAGCTGGATTGGGTATGTATTAGGGTTACGTTCCTAAGTTGATAACTTCTTGCACGATAGATCAAGTTATTAATTTGCTGGAAGCTTTGATGTACAATCCTCGAGAAAATTAATCCCTCAATAAATAACCTATTGATTTATTTTGCAGGACTTCAAATATATTTCACTATCGTGGTTAAAAATCACTATGAGATAATGAAGAACAACATACTTCGAGATCGCATATTCTTATCTTTTCGTATCCAGAGTACTGTAATTATGGATTTGTGTGAGATTTCAGTAGCTACCGAATTTATTTATTAATTTTAAGTTATAACTATAATTAGGATAAGTATATAAATTTAATTACGAATTGGACTGCAGGAAGTTCCTATGATAGTGAAGTTTTGTCGTTATGATTCATGATTGTAATCAGAGAAATAATTTAGGGTGTATGTTTGTAATAAATTTAATAATTCTGTAATTGTATGTATTTTATGTACCTAATTTTTATGATTTCTTTGTATTTATTGTTAATGTTGAAATTAAATTTCTCTTTTTTGCCCATATTTTTGATTTTTTTATTTCTAAAAAATCAGAATTATAAGTATGTATACTAAATTTTACCTATATAAGAAAAAAAATAACTGGAATCTTATTAGACTACATAGGTGTAGGGAAGTGAATGTAAAAATTTGGATGAAAATAATAGCACAATATAGGTTACAAGAAACAAAGGAGTAGGTAGATCATATTTGATCAAAATTCATAAAGTTTTTTAAATTTGATGAAATTTTATGAACAAGATGACCAGATAAAACAATTTGATATAATCTGATCAAAGTTGATGAAATTGATACCTAAGTATATTTCGACAAAAAATATTAGGTGTAAAGTTATTAAATTTGATGAAATAGAAATTTAATGGGATTCAGTCTGAACCAAAAAGGATTATTTTCATTTGATATAATTTTATCAAAGATTAAGTTACATCAAATTATATCTGGTCATTATTTACACACCAAGTTTGATCAATGTCTTCCTTCCTAGGGCTACTTTTGAGCCCCTTCTTTCTCATTTCCTTAAACTCTTAGCATTGAGACATCAGATGGGTAATTCTCTGAAAATGTCCATATTTCGATGTCTTTATTTTTCTGAAAAAAAAAGTTGATATTGGGAATTTTTTTGATTGGGATAGTGAGTATATGTGTCCTTGATGTCATTTATGCCATTCGGCTCAAGTCATGTCCCCCTGGGGGGGTAGGGGGACTTTTTGAAATTTTATTACCCAAAACCTAAGAACTTCTTAGGCCGTGGCTGTTGATTCTCGATTTTGTGGCTTATTGTAACTCAGAACGTAAGACGTCCTAGGAACTTGAAACAAAAGGGATATCGAAGATTAGTAAGTACATATAATATTCACCTATTCAATATTCTCTTAAACTGACTGTTAGGAGCTCCTTAGTAAATTTTTGGCGAATTCTCTCAGGTCGTGGCTGGTTGGTTTTAATCTTGAGCCGTGGCGAAGTGTCTTTTTATGACCATGGCCTAAGAACTAGTGTCTTTTTTCGAGAGACAGCCATTAACACCTAAATTAATAACATCTTTGTTAGTGTATCCCCATTAAAATTGATTTAGAATGGCAAAAAGACACTAATTCCTAGGCCGTGGTCGTAAAAAAAAACACTTCGCCACGGCCTAAGATGAAAACCAACCAGCCACGGCCTAAGAGAATTCGCCAAAAATTTATTAAGGAGCTTCTAACAGTTAATTTAAGAGAATATTGAATAGGTGAATATTATATGTACTTACTAATCTTCGATATCCCTTTTGTTCCAGGTTCCTAGGACATTTGATGGCTGAGTTAGAATAAGCCACGGCCTAATACCACAAAAACCGGGAATCAACAATTTTTACGAATTTTGCTTTCCGACTGTGATAAATAAATGACATTTCACATTTCGAATGCTGGCAGTGTATTCTCATGATGTCAAGGAAGCATTGTAACCGCAAAGAAAAACGAATTATAAAATCATTGCCGCAGGAGAAGCAAACAAAAAACGCCACGGCCTAGGAGTGTATAAACCATTTACAGGTCTTTGAACCTTCCTGGAGGTCAAGCAGGGAAACTTTGGACATCATTTTGAGCGTTAACATACACACTCAACTATCCTGAGCAACTTTGCTAAGTTTTTCCTCAAAAAAATATTAATTTAATATCATTTATGTGACATTGAAAATTCAAAACGTGACCATTTACATCCCTATTGGCAAGGAATCCGCGTTAAAAACCGCAGCGCGGCAAAATGGGACTAGGTGCGACTTTAAAATCGCCAACGCGTTAATATGCGCGTATTTATTTACCGCATGCGAGATCGCTTGAAAAACCGTACCGCGTTGATGCACGGCTTTCAAGCCGCATAAAAAGTCGCGTATACGTTTAAAAACCGCATATAAAGTCGCACATACGTGTTCCTTATTGACAAAAATTCATCAAAAGTCGCGCAATAAAACGCTCATCACCTTCAACGAACTTCCTTTTTACCATGGTGGTGTTACGCGCATCATTGTTACCTGTGTTACACTGAGTACGCTTCTAATTCCGCTTCAAAATCCGCTTCTGAACCTTTCCTGATGCAGATGTGTACTTGATCCGTGAATTAGTGGAGTGCGCCATCCTGGAAGATAGCAAATTAGGGAAATAAAGCCTATTTATGCGTGAGGCAGCCAATCGAGCCCCGTTGCCATTCAAATTTTTTTTTTTTTTTTTTTTTTTTCAATAAATATTTTCTGTAATATTTCATAAGAATATTGTATTGCGGCTCATATTATTTAAATTTTTCACAATAATAATAATAATAATAATAATTTTTTTTTGAACAATTATTGTAATCAAATGTTGCATAGACACCAGACTGTGGTTTACATTATATTCACAGTTTTCAACAATTTTGAAATTTTTTAATAAAAAATCGTAGAAAATGATGAAAACCTAATGCACTCAATAAATTTGAAAAACCTTATTACGTACATGAATATTTATGTATACAAAATTATAATATATTGATGTAGCATAATCTTTAAACTTTTTTTATACAAAAAAATTGTAAATGTTATTTTTTCTTGAAATGATTTAAAACAATTTTTAAACTCCTAATTTATTATGCAAAGACCATGAAAAGTTCATTGAATGTATCCGTTTCATCATTTTCTATAATTTTTTTTTATTAAAAATACTAAACTTTTTTTTAAACATGAATGAATGACATGCTACTTTTTTGGAATTAAATATTTAAATTTATTTTCGTATTGAGTGTTCTTATACTGTGCGTCCAAGTGATTCGGGTACAATCAGCGCAAAAATCTCAGTAATCTTAGTTTGTTGATAACATAATAAGAGTTAAACTACAAATTTCTAAAGTAGAAATTATTTTAAAAATTACTTTAATGAATTTCAAGGCTGATAAATTCATTTTAACTGCATTACAATTTCTTTGCATTTAAAAAAAGTAATTCCAAATAATTGGAAAAGAGATTTTTTGCTGATTGTACCCGACGAATCACTTGGACGCATGGTATAAGTAGGTATAGCATTCAAATTTCCTTTTATTTCATCTTATAAATAATAAAAATTATCAAATCATTTCATATGTTTCACTTCACTACAATAATAAATTATTAAAATCAAAAAGCAAGTATTTCCTAAAATGGATGAAAATGGTAAAAGTTTAGTTTTTGCATAAAAAATTCATACAAAAAGACATTCTGAATTTTAATATTGATAGCTTTTTTTTATTTTTTACTGTTTGAGAGTCGTAATTTTAGAATTCTTTTTGAACCCTCAAACAAAATTTTAGAGGGAAATGGGAAACATTTATCAATAAAATTTTGTTAAGTGAGGCTTCATATTTTTTGGCAGTGATTATAATTAATTATAATTAAATTAAAAATCATTTAATTAAAATTATATTAAAATTTAAAACAGATTTTATCATTTAATAAAATTAATTAATTTAACTTTTATATACATATTTCCCGTCACTTTTATTTATAAATTAAGTTGTACAATTCTCCCTAAAACTTCACAAGTATCAAAATCCGCGTTTATTTTTGCACTGCTGCGGATTTTGAAGCGTTATTTACCGCGACATACGGTTTTATACGAGGAATTTTAAACGATATGCGGAATTATGTGCGGATCCTTGCCAATAGGCTAGCGTATTCAGGTACATGCTTTCAAAATCGCGGCAAATACCGCACTCTTTCTATCCGCACTTTTTTCCGCACAAAATAACGCTGCGGGAACGCGGTTAAAACCGCGCAAAAAACTGCTGCGTAGTCGTACAGCAGTTTTTTGCGCGGTTTTAACCGCGTTCCCGCAGCGTTATTTTGTGCGGAAAAAAGTGCGGATAGAAAGAGTGCGGTATTTGCCGCGATTTTGAAAGCATTAACGTATCAAAATCCGCGTTTATTTTTTTACTGCTGCGGATTTTGAGGCGTTATTTACCACGATATGCGGTTTTATATGAGGATTTTTAAGCGATATACGGAATTATGTGCGGATTCCTTGCCAATAGGGATGCCACGGCCTAAGAACTTTTGACCTTTGGGTTGAAAAAAACCCATTTAGGGGGGTAGGACAATTTCAATCGATGGGAAAGTTAGAGGAGATACTCATATAAATATAGAAAAAAAAAAAAATTCAATTGTAGCGTAATTCTTCAAAAAAAACATCGATTACAGAAATATGGACATTTTCAGAGAATTACCCAGATACGTCGGAACAAGGCAGGGGAAAGCCAAAATTGGTTCCAGGGAAAAACATAATTTTCGTAACCCACGTTTAAGTTTTTTTTTCAATTCAATAAAGTTACAACAATCTTGTTGTCAAAGTGAAAAGTTTTAAAACCTTTAATTTGAATGTCCATGCCATGTTAAAAACCCATGCCCGAATGTAATCTGCTTCCTCCTCTCCTTGGCCCTGCGTTGGGAATCGCTTTGGGACACACTAGCTCATCATTCTTTAACAACTTTCCTCAAATTTCCCTTCCATCTAGATAACGATAACTAAACTATCTCACTATTTCGCTCATTGCATAACCGAGAAGCTGAAGGAATGAAAGTAAAAACGTCAAGGAAGGAATGCAACATTGCTGGTACAGGCGGTAGATTGAGCGGGAAGGGAAAGTGATATAATTGAAATAATGATTTGACAACAGCGCATTCACGTGAAACGTATAAGGTATAACAGCAATGGCGCGCTTTTTTAACACCTCGTCGCCGCGCCGACTGCAGTTTGTAGGTAAAAACGTGGAGGGAAGTATTTGCTATTACTGCGCAAGTTGGCGCTACTTGAAAGATATGTGATCATTCTTTTGTGATTTTCGTTGTTTTATGTTCCTTATTGCGCCAGCATCAACGTCTTAAATTTTTCACCATATTATCAGCGTAATGATGATTATTTTTAGGGTGTTTTACTTTTGCTTGTAACGCAAAAAACTAGGTTCTTGTGATTTGTTTCAGTTTTGTATTTTTAACTGTTTTTATACGAGTACTAATGCCTTCTGTTACACTGAAAGAATTTGCTTGTGCCGGTATCAATTTGAGAACCGGTACTCAAATAATACTCTGGATAGTGTTAGTGAGTACTGATTTGAACACAGCGTAAACTTAATACCTTAATTACCTATTTTCAGTATTTTTCTTTAGCCACGAACGTATGTAAGGATTACCTGCGATACTTATTTTAAAATACTTCGCACCAGCCACCAGATGTGGTTTATTAAAATCAAGGACTTGAAATCGTTCAGTAATTGACTCCCAGCTCTGACATAACTCCAAAATTGATCTTAGATTTCACACCTACTTCTTTATCAGGTGGAGTAATACTTAAGCTTGACACCAACTCACTTTGCCTCCGGATCAGTTTTCCACGCTTGTCTGCGCATTGTGGCATGGAATAAGAGAACAATTCTTGTTTCAGAATTATGGAGTCATTTTGATCAAAAATCGCAGCTATTCGAATTTTTTTTTACATATATTACAATGGAATTCAATGATTCAGTATTTAATCACTGAGATACATTCCATAAAAAGAGGAAATGATCAAATTTGATCAAAAAAATACTCAGGATAAAAGGAATGAATCAGAGATCAAAATTTATTAAATAAGATTCAATTTTATGTTGATATATCGCTATAAAAGTTGAATTTGAAGTTTTCAAATTTCATGAAATAGCTGATCTAATTTGATTGAATTTGATTAAAAAATGATTGGATTTTATTTGATTCAGTATTTTATAGAATTCATACTAATATGGTTTCATCAAATTAGATATAGAATTTTATGAAATTTGATAAAAGTTTATCATATTATATCTAGTAATAAAATTTCATTAAATTTAGTCAACTTTGATCAGATTACCTTGGATTACCTCAAATTATATCTGGTCATTTTGTTGATAAAACGTCATCATATTTAATCACATTTGATCTATTTATTTTTTCCCGGGATACCTATTTGGTCGGAAGGCTGAAATTAATAAATTTTATAGCTAATTATTCAGATAAGTGTAACGTACGCTAGATATATATTTATATGCCTAGTTTTCATTTAATTATAATGTGTTTTGTTTTTCTAGCTTGTATGTATTATTGCGTTACAAGAAATCAATTTATACTATTACGAAACAAAAAAAGCTAAATGTTAGTAAAAATTTGTGTTTTATTATCTAAATGCTCCCTCTAAATAATATTTCAGGTAGATACTTAAAATTTGTTGATTGGTGATTAAGTTCATATCGTTTCTTGAATTTTCAGTAACCGAATCTCCGCTAACCATTCTCATTTTAGACATTGTATATGGAATTATAGCTTCTCTCTCAGGGCTATATGGAGCCTATCATGTAAGCTAATAGAATAAATTAATTACTCAACTTAATTTTCATGATTTACAATATTGGAAGATTTATATACTCTAGTAATCTTACTTTTTCTTTTTTTAGAATAAAAGAATTTGGATAAAGCAATTTATCGTCTACTTGATGAGCCAATTCGCATTTATGGGCATAAGTATATGGATATATTATATTTATATTTATCCAACGCAGCCTCCCAATCCTAAAAAAACCAGATTTGTTATTTTAACTACAGTTTGGTTGGCATTAGTTGTTGGTGGTAAGTTGTTATTTTATAACCCCAAGTGCTTAATTGCGATAAATTTGCATAAATTGAGATTTCAACTATATAACTATTTTTTATGTATAGGTCTCTTGATGTATAGCACCGCCGTCGTCTACAGTTATTATAAAGAGCTCGGAATTTCCTCCGATGATCGGCAGTTCTTAGTACAGGAAGACCAAACTCACTTTCCTATTTCAAATGATCAGTATCGATCTGATATGTGCGATGCTATGTCATCAGTTAGCACTAGTCGATCATATTACACCATTAAAGAAAATGCTAAAAATCCCCGATTTACTAATAATTTTGGTCCTGCTATTCCAGAGGAAACTCAAAAAAGTTTCCCAGAAGTCATACAGAAATTGAATGAAGAACCGTTACTCGATTAGTCTTTTACTTTTTGAAATAATGCAGCAGTGATATCATTTTATACTTGGTGAGCATTCATTTCATTTTATTCCAAAAATTTTATCCTGACCCACAGACACGTAGTTCAATCTCATCTCTTAATATTTAAAAATAAAAGTACATGTAATAGTCCATTAAATCTAGACTATATAGTTGTAATGCAATACGGAACTAGCTGGAGTAGGATCGCAAATCATACCTGCTTCTACGACCTTTAAACCTTTGAATCAATTATTTTGTATAGTATTTTAATCATTCATAACAATATGTAAGTCCATTGGTTAATCCAGTACCCTCTGCCTTTTGGAGCTAGTTCCCATCAAATATATACTTTGAGCATTAATATAAAATGATATGGAGAGAGAATGATGTAGTTTCCAGTAGAAGATCTATAGAGCGCGCTAAACTGGAATAGTTGGCATACCCTAATTTTATGAGTATTGAAATGCATTGGTTGCCGTTTTTTTTTTACAGTAATGTTATTATCTCATCAACTAATATTCAATTCAGTGCAATTATTGAGGTACAGTGCAATCGTGCAATATGTAAATTAGAAATTTAATTAAATTTAAGTTGATTCATTTTAATGAAGCAAATCGTATTACTAAAAGTGGCAGAAAATCAAATGAAATTCAACATTCACATTAGTAACTAAGTCAAAGTCATATAATTAATTAATCGATGTTTACCTTCAAGTAATATATTTCTTTTGATTTCTCAATCTCTATGTGTTTCAGCTTGTTAAAGAAAACCTGAACACATTACAATAATTCATTGATCTGATATTATGCTTCCATATACTGTTAGGAACGCAATCTTAAATTATTCTGCGTAGAGATCTTAGTCTTCGTATGTTTCAGCACATTAAATAAAATCTGAAAAAAAATTAACGAAACCATACACAAAGTATGAATAGGTGAGAAATTACATAATAAATCTAGAATGAAATTACTTATCTGATAAATTATGATTTCATATATTGTGTGGAAGGTAATCTCAAATTTTTCTCAGTCGAGATCTTAGTCTTTATATGTTTTAACTCATTAAATAGAATCTGAAAAAATTAACTAAACCAAACTCAACGTACTAATAGGTGACGAAATTACATAATAAATTATAGAATGAATTTACTTATTACTTGATATTATAGTTTCATATGTTGTTTATAATGAAATCGTCAAATATAAATTATTATTAATTAACTAATAATTACAATATTATAATTAAAAGAAATTCAAAATTATCTCAACGAAAATTTGAAATTTCACACTCACTTATCAACAGCAATGTTTTGTTTGGGTACGCCAACTAATCCAGTTTAGCGCGCTCTACAGATCTTCTATAGCATATACGATCACCTCTCATTTTTTTCTTTCCATATCATTTATGTTAATACTCAAAGAATATATACTGAGTGACTACTTGATTCGAGCACCCAAGCCACAAAATTAACTAAAAGGTAAATAAATTTAATACATACGTGTATTTTTGACAACGAAAGTATAATTTAAAATTTTGCGTTTCATTAATAGACGCTTTTATGTATTTAATAAATTTTATTTATGCTAATTATTCTTGCAAAAACCATTCAAATATACTATAATTGATTATTTCTACGAGGAAAAGATTTTTGCACTTAGGGTGCTCGAATCAAGTAGTTACCTGGTATAAGAAACATTAGGAGACAAAATTTCCATAAGAATTTTGTTTTGTGAATATAGGAGCAAATTCTCACGACGTACATATTAGGAGTCCCGAATTGATAAGTGATAATTCTTTGTGGCCTAATTTCATTGATCATATCATAGATGAATCATACTTGGATAGCCCATCGTACGTTAAATTTTCATCACTTCAATACTGGAGCTGGAATCGTTTTTTGCTAATATCTTTAAAACAATTTAATATCGAGCTCGCAAATAGCTCATTTTAAAGAGATCGGAATGCAAAATGATTTAATTTTTCTAAAAGTTACTGTCGTCGATTTACTTTTGCAATTGATTTTGTGAAAGCAAATTTTCTACTTTACTATGAATTATCTCAGAAAGGTATCAATGAAATTGTTTTTTAAAAGTGAAATACCTTCATTTAAAATTTTATTCTCTTTCAATGAGCTACTTGTAAACTTCCATCTGTATTTAATTTTTTTTTTTTAGATATTTCCAAAAAGCCAAGCAATAAGTCAAATTTATTTTTAGTACTGGAGCTCATTCACAGAGAGCGCTCTAAAAAATGAATTTCATTAAAATAACTCGAGACTTACATCGATGCCAATAATGTTTTAAAATTGAATCACATGTATGAAATGTCCAGCTCTTTCAAATGAGCTGTTTCCGAACACTCTAACTACATTTTTATCCTTGATATTAATAAAAAAAACTTTGTGGCTCTTTTTTCAACATTTATGAGTGATGAATTCGTGTATACTGGTGGGCTATCTATGTATGATGATTAATCTATAATCATGTATAAATCAGCCGCAGTATTGTAGAAAGTTTTATAATTAGCTTCTAAATTTTATCATTTCAAATGATTTTTATCTTAATTTTGATAAAAAATCGTCTTTTTTGTGTTTCATGTATCTTCACTATTCATTAAATTAGAAGTGTAAAATATTACAATTTTATGTAAAATTCACATAGGTAGTTAGGTTCTCTGGATTAAGAGTGTTTGTTTTCACAAAATTTGGTATAACATGGCTGTCCATTACAATAGTTTTTGAAGTGGTTAACAGTAAAAATAATCCTTATGTTAAATCGTGATAATCTAATGTTACAAATTTTTCTGCATGACCCATGAGCTAAATGCATAGAGTTGGAGGATTATACAAGGGATTTCATGACTTCCCATTTATATCTAACTTATATTTGATTCAGTATTTATATCTGGCTCTTATTTGACTGCGCATTTCACAAGTATTCAGCAGTCTCATTTAAACAGCGTACAATGATTTAATTTTCTTTTTCTTTTTTCTTTTTTTTTCAGGTGATAAAAACGTGATTTTTATGTCATAAGAGAAGTTCTAAACTAAGTTTTTTATTTCAGTAAATTATCTGATCTAAGTAAAACTGTGATTTTATTCTTTTTTTTAGATGTTCCATTTTTTTTAGTGTTTTTGACTGTATTATTAGAATATTTTTTCTTTCAACTTAATGATGAGCATTCATAAATGCGTTCTGAATTTAATAAAAAGTTATTATTTTTTGATATTCTTCACTATTTGAATTTTGCCCTTCTTATAAATAAATATTTATTTTTTTTAACAAGTATCTAAATTTGTCCGATTGACTGAATAACGTTTAGTGTAAAGATCTCCTCCAAGCTCCTCACCTTTAAATGGCGCACATGGGCGAAAATCATAATTATACCATACGACTTTTCATACAACAGAGACAGTATAAAACCATATACATGCTCAAACGCAGCCACGTGAGGAAACTCTACCCTTGAGGAACAAAATGTGGTATGGATCTTGCAATTTTTCCCGAAAGAGGATATGACAGGAGGTAAACCTCAAATTTCGATTATTTTTTATTATTTTTTCGAATAAAACGGCTCAGTATATATGTATATTTTCTTTTTGGTGTTTTACTTTATTATACATCTTCCTGCGAAAAGAGAATCGATTGAATTTCATCAAAATTCATCTTCATCATCTCATTAAATTTGATGAAATTTTATTTTCATAATGACTAGCAGATGTCATTTGATGCAATCTGCTTCGACGTTATCAAATTTGTAGGTATTCTCACAAAATTAGATACGAAGTCATCAAATATGATGAAATAAGGATCCATTTTCACCAAATTCAATAAAATTTTATCTAAGCAGTTTTTGATCTATTTGATTAATACTATTATTATAAGCGATTTTTTATCATTTTTTTTTTTTTACAAACCTTAAAACTGTTGAAAAATCAGAGAGAAAAAGTTCATGAATTAAATTAAATTGGAAAATAAAAAATATTTTTCAGGGTGAGAAGCAGGTCGACGGTGAGAAGGGAAAAAAACGTGGTAGATAGTAGATATCTACCTCTATTTCAACAACAAATCTTACTTGATATTGCGTGTTCATTTACTCCTTATTATTTTAAGCAATAGTTATTTTACACAAAATACCAATGCTGACTTACCATTTTTTAACCAAAATAACAGATAAGTACTTGGAATTTAAATCCAAAATAAGTTTGAAGCAATTTACAACAAACATGAATACTGATTTCTATATTTTATAAAATTTCACTTTTTCAAAATTTTACACAAATAAACTAAAATGCATTTCAATTTTTATTAGCTAACGACGTAGTTGATAAAATAAATTTAACCACGTGTTAAAATTTAAATAAATGTTCAGACGCGGTTCAATGCAAGGTCAACTACTTAGTTAAGACGCTATCTTATATAAGTATATCGTATGAATTTCTGTGCAACTTATATCACCACAGATGTAATCAATCATCGTTAATTTGACAAAGATACTAATATTTCGATTATAAAATTAAAGAAACGTGGTCTTCTTCCAATATAACTTGAAAATTTGCATTTCAAGTCTCCTTTTATGCGTTTGCTTGTCACATTACTTGATGCTAAGAGTTCCATTGATAGCAAAATTAAATCGTCATCATAATTCCATTGCCTTTCTCTTGCTCGTAGGTAAGCCTAGGTAATCGTTTATTTGTCTTATCTTTTCAATGAATTATTGAACCATCTAATTTTCAAAAATCTCCATTCTGTTGAATACGTTTTCCTCCATTCTTTGGCAATTTATCTATCATCATTATCGATCCAAGGTCGTATCGACGAGTCATTTCATCACAATGTAATATAGCAAACTTCTTCCGGTTTTACACTGGCGTATACTTTACCTTTAAAAATAACCTCTTCGTATAACACGTGGTAGTACGCGTATAAAATCACGGTAAAGTAAATTTTCATACCTGCGAATTATAAAAAGTATTTGGAGATATATGATAAGAGTAGAATTTAAATTCATCGATTATGTTTATACATAAGGTATGAAGTTGAGATTACCCACCTAATACTAATGCCAAGCATCCTAGAACTAATATAGCTGCTTCGTTGTGGACGGTGAAATTAGTATTGCCGACGAAAATCGCGTTCAGTATCAGTCTTAAAAGCGTCAGCGGTAAATATGATAAATGACTAGAATCGTAGATGAGTAAAATGCTCATCCAAATTAAATCGAATATTTTAAATACGAAGAATGGAAGTAATGCTCGAGGTTTCTTCTGCAATGATAATATAATTCATCAATGCTCGTGGAATAGGTTCGTTTATGCATGTTTAAAGAAATCATCTTAGGATTCTATCTTACCTCGAATATTCCATACAGTCCAGTGATTGCAGTGATCACGTCGATAGTGAAATAACAAAATAATACGCTATCATTGTAATCTGTTGATCAAAACGTGAAAAGAATTAGGTTCCTTCAAAGTGACAACCATAAAAGCAAATTATGATAAGTTTGCGAGGATATATTATTAATACATATTTACCCTCAGAAGTGAAATTTGATTTTTCTAGAAAATTTTTTGCGAAGTACAAGGAACCGCATAAAAATGAAGATAACTGAAATTGAAAATAATTATTTCAACATAATTTTCTCAATCGAATGAACAATATTGTATATGGTAGATATCTAATAATTTTGCGTTTGTTCCATAAACTTTCTTTAAGCCGGATGTTGGAATACATTTTCATTATAAATTTTATGAATACATCAAGTTGCGGTATCTTAGATTATTGACATTCCTCATAGTTCGTATCTACGTGCACGTGGGAATGTAAATGAAATGTCAGACACACAGTATACTTACTTCTTATATAGGCAGATTAACTATATATTTGGATAGCCCACCGCTGTATTAAAATTTATTACTCGTATTAATTTTGTTGAAAAGGAGCCAGGAATGAGTTAGTAAAATTGCTCGCGCATAGATGGCACTTCAACGAATTATTGTTCTCACCCCTTTACGATTCAACTTACCCTTAGTGGATAAGCGGTCGGGTTGCAAGGGGGTAAAGAATATGCGAATGTCATTCCCCTCTCCTTTTGTACGCAAATGTAATTAGCTGTAATATAGTAAACGCTATCTGTATTGAAATTGTGAAACTACTTTTCTCAATATTTTCAACTTCTCAGGAGTGATAAATTTCTATACAATGATGGTGGGTCTATCCAGGTATAATTAATCGAATACACCTACCAGAAAAATAAAGTTAGCATTCATGTTATAGTTTTTTCAAGCAATAACATGCCAGTTTTTTCCCTCAAGGTTATGGTCATAGGTAACTATTAAGTAGGTATTATGATTCAGACAGCTAAATTTTTTTATAACATGTAACAATAACTTTATAGAGAATATGAACTTGAATTTTTTATCGAGAGGTATCGAAGAAAACAGATTACAACATTAATTTTTACTTTAATCGATTTTTTTTTTTGGAAACAAAGAACTTATATGTGCTTATAACTTGCAATGATTTGTTATAAATTCAGGAAGACTTTGAATAGTGTTTACGTGGTATAGATAAGTGAAAAATTAATGAACGGAATGCATACAGCATAGTGGCATAGTTACAAGGAAGCCAGGGTGGACCGCAGCCCCTCAAACAATTATGGCCTCTGTGATGATCTTCCCATTGGCTTGCCCAAGTATCCAAAACACATATTAAGAATTGAGAAGTGAGAGAAAAATATGATAGGAGAAAATGTTGAATCAGATTAATGCAAATAATTAAAAAGTATTTTCGTGTCTCCCCTGCCCTTTTCAAAAAAATCCTAGTCACTCCACAGAGTGCACGATGAAAATCTTCAACTCGTTCATTCGATGTACTGTAAATAGGTATGATAAAGAAACTATGATTAAATCCTATTGTATAAAATCACGATCCTTGTATGTACTTACCAAGCTAAGCCATAAAAATACAATTGTCGTCGCTTTAAAGGTACAACTAACGGTTGATTTATCAATGCACATTATACACTTTCAACGTATCGACTAATGGTATAAAATTAAAAGAGATCTTAGAGGCAACGGGAACCAACAACGAACCGACGCCAGAACCACGCACCGTTTAATTTATGAAATTGCCGGCAAGGAAAAAATGTGGAAAAATTCATCTCGTTGGTGAACTGGTTATTTTTATTAAACTTCCCAATGACGTGTCGCTATGGTAATAGCGGTTTGCACAAACGCGCAGCTGCGAGTTTATAATTTCTGTAAGTATTTTATTTTTTTTTTTTAAATTGAGCATAATTGTTTTCCAATTATTAGATTTGTTTTTACATGAAATTATTTTAAACACCACTCAAAAATTGAATAGAAATTGTATAAAATTAAACCATAAGTTGAATTCATTATTATTTTTCTTTTAACTGACCACAAACAAGTAAAAAATAAGCTGAAATTTGTGAATAATTTTAATTCTATTATAAATTTGTAAAAATATTTCGGGACAAAAATTGGTGCAAAAAGTTGTGAAATGGTGGGAACAAATATCACTCATATAGTAAAAACTTCAATTTACCTTTAAAAAATATTTAAAATTTATTCAACTAAATATTTAATTGTAAACATTAAAAGAATTTAGTAAACATATACATGTATTTGAAATTTATTTTTAAAAACTAATTTAGGTATGAAAAAATTGTAATTGTATTCAATTATAACTTTAGCTTTGTGAATTTTCTCAAAGCTTCTAATATAAATGAATAAATTGAAAAAATGAGATTAAAAAAAAATTGTGTAATACGTAAAAATTGTAAAATGTAATTATTCAATATCATAATATTTTTAGCATCCTGCATTAATTTCTATAAAGTTTTGAAAAATTTAATAGAATAAACAAAAATTCACACACATTCATTCCACATTACTGGAGCTAAATTTTAAATGGGGATTTGTTCAGATTGGAGCTGAAAATTGTCACTTTTTTCTTTCAAAACCAGCTCAGAAGTCGAATTTAGATATTATGTAATATTGCTTGCCTGCTGGTCAGTGCTGCAAAACCGAAACCGAAACATTTAACGGAAAAAAAGAACGAAATGTTTCAAAAACCGAAACCAGAACGAAACAAAACCGTTTCATTTTCAAAAATTTGAATCCGAATGAAACCGAAACCACTTTATTTTCAAAAAATGAAACCTTAACGAAAACCGAAACCGTTTTCAACTTCAAAAACCGGAACCTCAACGAAACGAAATCGCTTCATTTCAAAAACTGAAACCTCAACGAAACCGAAACCGTTTCAACTTCAAAAACTGGAATCTCAACAAAACCGAAACCGTTTATTCCAAAAAATTGTAACCTAAACAAAACCACAACTAATTACGCCTCATATAAATTTATTGTCACTTTTTTCTTTCAAAACCAGCTCAGAAGTCGAATTTAGATATTATGTAATATTGCTTGCCTGCTGGTCAGTGCTGCAAAACCGAAACCGAAACATTTAACGGAAAAAAAGAACGAAATGTTTCAAAAACCGAAACCAGAACGAAACAAAACCGTTTCATTTTCAAAAATTTGAATCCGAATGAAACCGAAACCACTTTATTTTCAAAAAATGAAACCTTAACGAAACCGAAACCGTTTCAACTTCAAAAACCGGAACCTCAACGAAATCGAAATCGCTTCATTTTCAAAAACTGAAACCTCAACGAAACCGAAACCGTTTCAATTTCAAAAACTGGAATCTCAACAAAACCGAAACCGTTTTATTCCAAAAAATTGTAACCTAAACAAAACTACAACTAATTTACGCCTCATATAAATTTTAAAATTAATTTGGATAAGTTAATGTTACTCGATACTGATCGGTTGATATAATAATAACATATTATAAAGTAATGAGTAATGTGAAAAGATTTAAAATTATTAATATCGTATTGTTATTTTCTTGATAATTGATTTTTATGTTTTAAAAACAAATTTGCACTATAGAAATTGTTGAGTTGTTATCCCTTCTTTTCTAATTAATTTAGCTCACTAAAATTTAAAATTGGCTTCTTTCATTTTTTTTTGCACATTTTTCAGCATTATCTATTATTTTTTTATTGCGAACAGAGAGACTAGTTATTACTAAAAAGCAGATAAAAATAACACATGATGAATATAAAATTAAATTGAAATTTCAAAGCAAAATTCAATTTATTTAATGACCATAACTTTCATATGGGCCATTATTGGTAAATCTTTGAATTTTGATTTATAGTTGATTTAACATATAAAATTGTAAATGAAATGAATTGAATTTTACATTTTTGTCCTATTTGTGTGTAAGAAAAGTAATGGCCTGCGTGGTATAACATAACATAAAACAAATTAAAGTTGAAAAACTAAAACCAGAACAAAGCTGGTTTCAAAACCAGTACGAAACCAAAACCGCAACGAAACCAAAACCGTTTCATTTTCAAAAACCGGAACCTCAACGAAACCGAAACTGATATTGAAACGATTTTGCAGTTCTGTTGCGTATCGTTTGAGATTATTTATTGATATCCATCTTATTTTACCTATTTGAGGTTTCTTAAGCATTCTTCACATTTTGACCATACGCTATTCTTGATCCATTTTGCATATGTTTCGATCCTCTTCTAGTCCCCAATTAACCTTACATACGAAGTTTGAGCTTTCTCGGTTGTTTTGGTGAGGAGATATGAAAGTTCAAAAATATTATGACTCAAACCCTGCTCAGAAACAGGGGCGTACCGAAGACCTTCTTCAGGGGGGGGGGGAGAAAACCAAAAATTACCAACTAATACCATGAAATTTTACCAATTGTTGACCTTTTTTTTTTTTTTTTTGCTCCTCGAAAAAATATGATGCACAGTCTTATTAGTCTTCAAAAAATTTAAATACTGCACAAGTGGTCAAATTTACCAACTTTACGCTAAAACTCCAAATTTACCAACTTTCCAAAAGCCAAGGGGGGGAAGCTCCCCCCCCTTTCCGTACGTCCCTGCTCAGAAAGCTGTGTTTTGTTGTAACCTTGGTACCAATTAACTTGGAAAACTGAAACGTGGGAACATTAGTATTCGTACTTCATTCAATCAAATATCATGAAGATGGAGAGTTTTGATGGTCTGTGGTTCTATCTAGCTTTTTTCAAAATTTAAGCGATCTGAATCAAAGATCTAAAAATGTATCTGTGGGTTGGTGGGTTTTCAAAAGAACATTCTTTGATCAAATTTTGAACCATTTGCAATCGTGCTTCCTTTATGCCACAATGTTGAAGAAATATAAGATGATATATGCAATGAAAAAGTGAGACTTCTTCTAAATCATTACAAAATGATCTGAAATACAAAGGTTTGAAGACACTCCCTTCCATTCTCTCATTTCCAAATTAGATAGACAGTAATAGTTATTGGTAATTCATTTAAAAATCTATTTGAAAATTTATTAAAATGTTCTTATAATTTTATTTTCATGTACAACTTCTAACTACATTTACACATTAAATATGTGGTACACAATAATTTAACTCAGTCAAAATCGCAAATTAATTCGTCAAAAATTAATATAGTTGAGATATCAAAAGTTACAACCCATTTTTAAAAAATCTATACCCATCGGGCCAGTCAGAATCAAAAATAAAAAAAAATCATGAGTGAATAAACCGAACAGTTTCATCCGGAGTAGTTCGAGAATACGTTACATTCGTACTAGGATATCCGAAGGACGATTCTTCTCTCAGTTTTACGCAATAATTATAAACAACCAGAGTGAAGTAAACATTCAATCCTGAAAATAATTTCGTTATACGCATTATAATATCATAAGGAACATTATACGCATTTTCCTCGAACCTTATACGGACCTAAAAAGACACAAACGATGCCGGCATAAATATATGGTTTATGTTCAAGAAAAACATCAACTGCGTACTTGGTGCGTTCGTCTAACATAAATTTTGATACTTCTTCTAATAATTCGGTAATATACAAAGAATCGGTTAACCAGAACCAAAGAAAGAACACAGAATAGAGAAACAATAGCATGAACTGGCAACAGATAAATGGAACCAAGAACTTTGCTCTGCTCTGCAATAACGATGGAATTATTAGTTTGGTAAAATTAGCCTAGTTTCTAATAAATGGCGCGAACTTAAGGCAACTGAGAATAAATGGTATTATTTAGGAATGCAGAAAAATTCAGAATCGAGTATTTTATTGCCTCTTTTAACGCATGCAAGCTGCGGAGAAACCAATAAAACATGCGGAACTGGAAATGGATAACAAGGATTTCGTCGGATTGAGATTGCAAGACGTTGAAAAATTGTTCGCATATTTTCAATTGTTGCATTCGATAAGACTTACTTTTGTGATTACCCTGATGCCAGTGCAGCACGCAACAATCATTGCAAATGTGCTGGTGAAATTGTAGAGGACATATCGAACTAGAAAATAAATTTCAAAAATCATAAGATAGGTGAAGGTGTAGGTAAACTGTGACTACTGATCAAATGAAGATCAATAATGAAGTAAAATGATACTTTTTTCACTTGTGACACGAATAACATTGAAATTTGTTTATTTGTAAAAAAAAATCTAGAACTTGAAGTGACTATCTCCTTTAGTTCATACTAAAGTTCAAATAGAACAAGATAAATAATAATGTATCTACTTCTCACATCGAGCTGGCTCTACGACTGACAAATCATTTTTCTTCATATCTTGTAGTACAGTAAACAATTGATAGATGGCAAATGACTAAAAGCAGAAATGAAGCAAAAAAATAAACTTTTGATTTTATAATTTGCCTAATGGAATATATTGATTTCTTATTCTTACCGCTTTCACACATAAAAAAACTATCGTGCCTGTTCGAAGTTTACATCCGCAACAACAGTGTTCCAATCTAAACATATTTGAGTTCCGGAATAACAAATTATTGAAGAAATAACTTATCCAATTTTTTATTTTTATCACATAAATTTATTCGTCAAAGCTGTAAACACTTACTGGATGCACATTTATTTACATTGATAAAGACCATATTGAACCCAAAATATGACAAATCATAACGTGTTGAAAGTTTATCTCACCAATCCGTTCATTCTACAAGCGTCAAATAATAGATCCGATGAGCCTGTTGTTACCGCGTTATCTTTACTTTCGGAAAATTCAAACCACGTTTATGACTAAAAAAAAAGGTGGCTTTTATTACCTATCAAACGTGAACAACGGAGAGGTATAGGTATTATTTATAATTTATAAATACCACTTTGATGAGATGAATTTGAGCTTATGGAAGTTTCGGGTTTTCCTGCACTCCGAGGACTATCGGAAATTCTAGGAGTTTTGGTATCGCCTTTTTGTTGCGCAATGAAAAAAGATAATTGAATAAATTCACAATATAGCACCCACAGGATTATTGTTATAGTTCCTGGAAAATACATCAACGATATGATCCATAGACAATGTTGTTTATGAGGTTTATACAACTTACCGGATATGAATACGAATCCGAGAGAGATGAAAAATTCGACTAAAGCTGTCGAATTCTCTTCGTGTAAGAGAAAGTTGAGAAAATGGGCGAAATTAATTTTAACAACGATGAACAATAATATTTGCAAAACCATCAACGGAATAATTAGGAATGGCTGATTCTGCAAAAGTATAGGGAAATTTTCAAATACAGGTGTTTGAGAAGTTGAATATAAATGACTTTCATGAATTAGCTAGCTCTATCGAGTGTTTTTCCTTTGATGGCGTTGATGCAACCTTTTCATCATTAGTTATCGAATTGCATTTGGCGATTGAAAGAGAAAATGTATAATTAAAAGGGGATGAAGATACGGATTTCAAATGCTTACAATGAATATTCCTAACATGGTTAATATACTCGATATTAACAAACCAAGAGATAAACCAATACCGCCGTTTAAGATCGTGCATGAAAAGTTCCAACTGAAAGATGAAAATTCCGATAAATTACATGTTTTGAAGAAATCAAATGTATAGCTGAATAATTGAAAAAATATGGGCATAACTAACCATACTACGATGAAATTTTCGCTGTATATATATTGCATCCACATTTGCGCCGTACATAATCCACCTAGGCACTGTCAAACAGGTAAACAAATGAAATCAGGTGAAAATTATGGTAACATTATGCGATACAAAAATATAACATATCATCTGAGAATTATCTTACTATGTAGAATACGCAGATGCAACACGATGCCACTTTATAATTGAATCTCCATAAACATATCAAACTACCAGATTCACTCATTTGAAAATGCTATAATTAAATTTTGAAAATAATTTTTTTAATTTTAACCAAAACCATTTTGATGAGAAATCACGAGTAAAATAATGAATGAGTGGCCAAATATTACTCTATTCAAGAAAAATTCCAAAATTTATGACGGATGATGACGTCAAGAGAATTGGTATTTAACCTCTTCTCTCTTCAACTCACATGATGTATTACATCGGTGTGGTTTCTTTATGAGTCAACGTCTGATTGGAAAATGGTCTCTTTGACGTCATATACAATTCTAATTTTTTGAGAACGCACGAATCGGTTTAACCTGACTTCTATACTCTTATAACTTGGATCTTGCTTGTTTTAAATTAAAAAAAGAAAAATATACGTAACATTATTGAATGATTCATATTGGTGGACATCATAGCCGGTTTGAGGGAGTTGGGTGTCTAACCCTCCCCTCCGAGCTTCTTTTTTTTTAGGTATTTAAATAAACTTTTTGGTAGTTTAAACAATTTACATTTTTCCCATTGTACTTTATGAAACTTGCCCCCCCCCACACCTAAGAAGCGATACTAAAACCAGCACTGGCGGATGTATCAAATCAAAATAACGAGTTCTGTAAAGTACTGAAAGCTTATAATATATTCATTGAGTTGATACCACGTTCCACTATACATACTGTAGCACGGTGATAGAAAAAAAAAAACGTAAGCAGCCATGCCGCATTACTGGAGCTGAGTTTTTAACTGGGACTTGTTTTGATTTAGTAATAACCATGCTCAACCGTTCATCACTACAGGCCACACCCAATACCAAGTCTGGAAACCCCTACCCTATCCTTTCCAAAAACACTTAAGAAGTTCAATTTGGCACAAATGTAGTATTTCTTGCCATGAAATAATCATGCGAACACATATTTCTCAAATTATAACTATTTAAGGGTCCTCAAATTATCTTCAAATTTTGTAAATCCGCCATTTTGGATCCATTTTGACTCAAATTTAAGTGGTTATATTCTGGTCACAAACTAATCCTACACACAAAGTTTGACCATTCTAGGCCGATTTGGTGATGAGATATGGAAGATTCATGAAATTTCCTGCAGCAATTTCCCCTCCAAAAGCCGTTTTTTGCTCTAACTCCCCTCCAAAATCACTGAGAAGCTAAAATCAAAATACGTTTGTCACTTGGGCTCATTTTATCATATGACACAGCAATAAAAAATTTTCGACCCCTCCTGTACCCCCACCACTATTTTAGGTTGGTAACCCCGCCTTCCCCCTCCAACATCATGTATGGAAGTGAATTCGGGATATAGTATACAACTTATCCCCAATAACCATATGAATTCATATTAATTACATTTTTACCAACTTGAGGCTCCTCAAGCTCTACTCAAAATTTTGATAATCCGCCATTTTGAATCCATTTTGATCCAAATTCAAGAGGTCATATTGTGGTCACCAACTAACCTCACACACAAAATTTGACCTCTTTAACTTGATTTGGTGGGGAGATATGGAAGATTCAAGAAATTTCATGACTCAAAACTTCCTCAAAAAGCCGTTTTTTGATCTAACTCCTCTCAATATGCACTCAAGAAGCTGAAATTTGGATATGTTAGTATCCGTGACTCACTCTTTCATATGAAATCAAAAACGAAAAATTTGAGCTATTTGCCCTTCTCCAGCCCCCTCAAAATTTGAGTGATCCGCCATTTTGAAATTTATCGAAAAAACAAAAAAACTATTTTTGCGTATTTGCAAGAAGAGTTCCTCACCGAATTTTGAGCGAATTTTATCCACACCCGCCTGCGCAAAGTGAGTGACACAAAAAACGCAATTTTCTCAAAAACAGGTTTTTGCTAACTCGCCTCAAAATGCACTTAGGAAGCTGAAATTTAAATATGTTGGTGTCCGTGACTCACTCTTTCATATGAGATCAAAAACGAAAAATTTGAGCTATTTGCCTCTTCTCCAGCCCCCTCAAAATTTGAGTGATCCGCCATTTTGAAATTTATCGAAAAAACAAAAAAACTATTTTTGCGTATTTGCAAGAAGAGTTCCTCACCGAATTTTGAGCGAATTTTATCCACACCCGCCTGCGCAAAGTGAGTGACACAAAAACGCAATTTTCTCAAAAACAGGTTTTTGCTAACTCGCCTCAAAATGCACTTAGGAAGCTGAAATTTAAATATGTTGGTGTCCGTGACTCACTCTTTCATATGAGATCAAAAACGAAAAATTTGAGCTATTTGCCTCTTCTCCAGCCCCCCTCAAAATTTGAGTGATCCGCCATTTTGAAAGTTTTCGAAAAAACAAAAAAAATACTTCTGCGCATTTTCAAGAAGAGTTCCTCACCAAATTTTGAGCGAATTTTATGAATACTCGCCGACGCTACGCGTGGGGAAAAAAAAAATATATATATATATATACCAAAAAGTTGGACATTTGCCAGATGATTACAAATGGTCTGAAACGCAAAGATTTGAAGACTCCACCCTCCCCGACCTTCCCTTCCCAAATCAGGTAGGCTGTAATAGCTATCGTTTTGTTAAAAACTCAGCTAATAATTATCACAGCATTTTCTTTGGTAAGGAAACAATGAGGCAATTCGAAAGCAACGTAACCAAATTATGAGAAATTAAGCTTTCTTTATCTTGATACCAAACGCATTGTCTGTAAATACTCATTCGACTGTACAAAATTTTTGAAGCTCCCCATACTCTTCAACCGATGAGAAAATCAACAATTATTGTGCAGATTTTTTTTTCAGTTACCTATGCACCATGTATCGCTATAATTTTCAAAACATTTCAAAATTTATATTTTCATTTATTGGTTTTATATTGACCTTTTTAATTTTAAATATTTTTTCACTTCACTTCGTAAAAATGTGTATCATTTGAAGAAATTTTTGAAGTACACAATATTTTTTTCATTTTTCACATTTTAAAATTTTTCCAAGTTTTATTAACATTTTTGATTTTTTTAACAAATTTTTAATTTTTTTTGAAATTTTTTTTTTTTGTGTATTGACTTTTTCTTACTTGAAGGTTTTTTTTTTTAATTTTTGTGATATCTCTACCTACCAAAGTAATTTTTTACTTACTTACTTCTTACTTATTTTTGAGAAATTTATGATGTTTGGAATCTTTTTTACAATTTTAAAAAATATTTATTTTTGGGTAGTTGTTTTTTGAAAATTTTTTTTTTAAATTATCATTTTTTATTTTTTTATTTGTTTTGTTATTGGTACTTTTTTTAAAACAATAAAAACCTATAGAATTATCTTTCAAAAAATGAAAAATTTCAAAAATTATTTTCAATTTGTTTTGATTACAATATACTGAATCTCTATTGAACTTCAATAATCTAGTTAGAAAATCTGGTCCATCAACGATAAATGTAACCTCTTTGTGCCTCATTCGCTGTGAATCTGCCGGTTGACGAATAAAGGGATGACTTTCCAATCACTGAAAACAATTTTCATTAAAAAAAATTACCACTACAATGTTGTAAGAATGGTATAAACGCGTGTAAATTTGTTACTATAGCTCACTACTTCAACGTGAAACAACGTTATCATATTAATTACTATGTACGCACAAGAATAATTCCATCACATCTATTACATCTTAACTACTCACGTTTCCTGATTATTTGTTAACTGGCAAAATTTGAAATTACCAACGAAATTCATCAACTTATTACTACATCGTTCAAGGTACTCTACTTCACGCTTCAAGCATTGACCCATTATTTTTTTTAAACGATCGAGGAAACTTAATAGTTATGTTTTATGATAGTAAAGGTGAGTAGCAAAATTTTTTGCTATTTCTCGAACTCACGATCAGTCGAAGACGATAGCTCATCGTAGTAGCTTTGGTGACGGTTAATCCATTCAACAATGGAAATCTGTTTGCTTAAAACTTGTTGCGGTGTTTTTTCGCTTCGTACCGGTTCGTTGATCATCTTATGGATTAATCTGGTAAAATATTAAGTTCACATAATTTTCCTTAATTTAAAAAAAAATTGTTTATTACCGGAAGTGAATTTTTAATTTTATTTACAGATAGTGGGACTTTCCTTAGTGCTAAGTCCAACATTTAGTAATTTATTTGATTCCGGTCACGTAGGTGATGGTAATAGCTCTATGCCGGTATATCGTTCAGTTAATGATTATAAAAAAACCACCACTCAGGCTCCCACCAAGATCGATTGGCAAGAATTTAGCGATGAGTTTTCCCTCAATCCTAGAGCAGGTGAGTGATTTATTATTGTGAGGATTTTTTAATTTAAAAAAATGTTACCAATTTGAACATCGAAACAAATTTTTAGAATGCCAAAAAATTATTAAGAAACTTTAACTAATGATTGTTTTTTTAATTTCAAAAGTTTTCCTTCCTCCTGAACAAAAAGTGTGGCAAATATATTTTTTATTTTTGAAAAATGTGAGTGAATATTTTTTCAATTTACAAAAATAATGAGTCAAATTTCAAAGAATTTTTACAAAAATTTTCAATCGATATGAAAATTGTTTGTCAACACTTTTTGTGAAAAAATTTCAACAATAACCTAATTACTTCAATAATGTAGAAATAAGAAAGGTATCAAAAGTTGTTTGCAGTAAAGAAAATCGAGGAGTTCTATTATTACCCAATATAGGTACATATAGGTTTTGGAATTAAATTTTTCTTTTTGTTTCTTTAATAAAATTATGAGATATGTTGTTTTTACTTGATAAGAACTAGTCTTTAATTTAATAAATATTCTTTGTACATTGACGTCAATCTTCTTCTTTTGACATTTCCTGAATACTAGTGAAAGATAAGGACTTACGAGACATTAATGAGCATTAAATTGTCACATTCAAAATATACCAGTATAATTCATATTATGAATTTAAATATCCTATATTTGGCATTGCTCCTGACCCTACATAGTACAGTTTTGAATGGTCTACTTTAAAAGGTGTTGGAGAGTGTCGTAGTGAAAAAATTGGTGAGAGAAATAGCGTGCGAAGTAATAGTTTAAATGGATAGGTAGATGAATAAGTAGGTATATAAGTGGAACCTAATTTTACAATGAAAAAAAAAAACACTACGCACTTTTTATCGAAACAAAGCCGAGAGCTATTCTCATACCCTTTCTTTAGCACTTCAAATAATATATCTAAAGTTACATAACCTCATTCAAAAAATAACTAACACAAATCCTCGAGCAAACTGGAGCAATCAAAAAGTGTTTTAAAATGAAAAATAATTTAAAGAAAATTACTAGGTATACTGCAAAAATCTCACGGCCAATCTGTTATAATCGCACGGAAGATCACTACACGTATACAACGTAGTGGTGTACGTCTTGCTTACCTAAAATTTACGCTAGAAACAACTTGAAGTTGTAATTTCACAAAAAAAAAGTGCGTATAATCCATCTACTACTGAGCAAAAATTTTCCATAACGAATAAAATAAGTAATTTACACTATACGTTGAAAAATGAGAATAATGTTCAACAAAATCAGACAAACTCACACTTTGTTGTTGCGACTTGAAGTGAGAGTAAATAGGTAAATATAATTATGTATTTGCATCTTTCAACGCACTTTAGTTTTTTTCCTATTATTTTCACATTTTTTAAGAAATTTTAACAAATTCTGAATAACAAATTTTTATACATGCTCATGCAAAAATATTATTTTTCAAAACTTCCTATCTTTTGCTTTATGTTCCCTCCCCCACCCCTCACCTTCAACATCCCTTATCTTGCTCCATTCTATTTCTTTACATCTTTCTTATAATTTTCGAACAATTTAAAACATATCATTTCACTTCAGGCGTGGTGAATAATACGAGATCAAAGTGACGAAATTTTTAATTTATTTGAAACAAAAACGAATTTTAGAGTGGAACTAATAACTTTTTTAAATGAACGTCAGCACTAGAAAAGAATAACAAATTATTTTTCTGAATAAACGAAGAGTACAGAACATGACAAAACAAAATTCAAACACAAAACCTGAACATCGAACGGGAATAAGAATAAAAGAGCAATCTTTCATTGTTGTTTAGTTCAATTCATACTGTATTGCGTGTTTCAATATTCAATAAGTTTTTGTTTTTACTAAATATAAAAATACTTACACGTACATTCTGAATCTGAAAGTTCATTTTTTATCTCATAATTGATAGTTTTTCCGTAAACTCTCCTTCAAAATTTGAAAAAAAAAAACCTAAAAAGGTATGAAGTTTTAAGTTTTGAAATGCAGCTCATTTTTTTTTAAATTAATTACTTCACCTTAGTTTTCATAATTCCAACTTCAAAATTTTCAAAATACTTATTTCAAGTTTTCTTTAATTTCCTTATTGAAACCAACAAACAAACAAACCAAAAAAAAAAAGTAATCGCAATTTGTCATTTTAACATCTAATCTCAGTGAAAAAATGTATTTTTCTCAAATATAGCTTTTTTGATTCTCAGAAAAAAAAGAAACTTGGAAATATTCAAATTCTAACAACTAATCTCACTTACTCATGTTCGAAAAAATTATTAACGTTATAAAATGGCTACCTACTATCATACCGTTGGGACATTCAATTTATCTACGACCAGCCCAAAAATTAGCAATTCAACTAATTTTCATTAAGTGAGCCAAGCCTCAACTCTTCCAAATGATTATGAAATGAATTTAATAGTCATTAAATTTATTAAAATGTATAAATATAGCCAATTTACAATTTCTAATAAAAATTAGAGTTACCTAAGTTTCTTAAATAATTTTTTTAATGTATGAATGTGCTATCTCCGCCTATGCTCTCGAAGTAATCTTATTTCTAAAAAATTTAAATGGTTGAAGAAGTTTTTTTTTTCATTTTTTTAAATTTATTATTTCAAATTTTCTCAAAAAGGCGAGTATGTTTTTTTATAAAAAGATTGACAGTTTACCATTTAATACTAGACAATTTTATAGGAATTATTTTGAACAGTAACCTAATAGTTCACCAAGAATTTTTTGAAAAACTATCCACAAACTTCCAGTCCATCATTTGAAAAGTTTTCTGGAAAACTGTCATTCTGTAGGCTGTCAGTGTTTTGTGTGAGAGATTCCCCCCTACTTTTTAATCGTTTGTCAGCTCTTAAAACATGAATATTGATTTAGGTATTTTATTGGAGATAATTTAGTTTTATTTACAAAATGGAATGGAAAATTGAAGCGGCTGTATTTATACAGAAGTTTTAAAACTTTAGAATGCGTTGAGTTGAAAAATAAAAGGAAAATTAAATACTTTTGTTTCAAAAAATGAGTATTTATGGAATGAACTTGAAAATTGGCAGCCTTTCTTTTAGTTTTGAAGATTGTGATACAATGAAGGAACAGTAGAAAAGAAGTTACGAAAGAGAACAAAAGTGGTTGCACATTATAGGTATCTGTCTGTGTGTATATATATATATAGGTATGGTACGGTAAAGTCAGGCCCGATCTTGGAAATGCTACTATCCTTCCGAGACCCGATTCAACGTTGCGAGACCCCTTTCGGATCTTGCAACGTTTTGTGTGTATATTTGAACTTATATAGCTTTCAGTTTTATACAAACGTTGGGAAGCGGTGGATATGGTGGTATCTTGGGTAGACCCACCTGGGCCTGACAAGAATAGTAGTAAATCTGAAGTGTATCTTATAAGAACCATTGCATATCATTTGTATTCGTGAATTTTGAATTTTTCTTACCCCTCTAAAGCTTCCTAATATGCTATGTTCAAGTGGTTTCCAAAAAGCTCGCGCGAGCAACTTTAGCCCTTTAAATAAGACCGGGTCTCGGAACGTCTGTTTGATATCTACGGTCCAGGGCCTGACAAGGATAGTAGCATATATATATATAGGTATAGGTATAGTTTAGTGTATTCTTGCACCCGCGGGTGCCATAACGTTTTCTTACGAGAGTGTACTAGAATGCTTGGTAACAATGCCTAGAGTCCTCAAGTAAGTGAATTTTACGTATTTTACGTTGGGTGCAATAATGTACAATTATTTCACTGGACTTTACTATAGCATTATAACTATTTCTTTTTACAATATACTGATGATTGAAAGAATGGTCCTTATATGTGATATTACACAAATACTTATAAACTTGTTACTTGATGCGTTAAACTGTTAATACAAGCAAATATTTAACAGCATGCATTGTTGTACCCAATTTGGTCTGTAAAGTATATTAATGCACCTTTTATGAGGTGCAATAATAATTATAGGTTTTCATGTAGATAGATGCAACTACTATCGTTATTTATATAATGGGTAGAACAAGTTACATTTAAAGGCCATGGTGCAATAAATGCATTTAAAGACCCCGGGTCCAACAAAGTAAGTATTGTAACCAGATATAAATATCTTTATGAATACCGAGAAAAGTTGTGTGAACTTTTGAAACTTGTTGTAAAAAATGATTACATAATCTGAATTTTAGTGATTTTGAAGTTTTGAGAATTGTTTAAAGAATGATTAGAAAAATGCAAAAATCAATTGCTCGTTTTACATTTATTGAGAATTGTTGAAAAAGTGAAAAAAAAATCAGCTGCTTACAAAAGACAGCTACAATGGATATTTCGATTAAAAAAAAATTATCCGAAATTTCAGTCTCGAATGTGAACATTCATTTGAATGAAATAAGATAGTTATGCCCCTTCTTGAAGAAAACTAGGCAACTTATTTTACATTCCCTTCATTGAAAACTACACCGGGCGTACTGATCACGCAGCACGATTTCCAACACGATAATTACTCTAATGGATATTTTTAATTTTTCAGTCGAAGTAATACGCACATGGTCGCCACCGACTGGATGGGTTATAACAATTACCAGCGCATGGGCAATATACGGTGTCATAAAGGTACGAGTTTGAATCGTAAACGTCCTATACAATAATGATATAGCTTTAAGTTCAAGGTATTTCGTTAAAGCATTTGTTATACTAATGATTTACATCCAACAATAAACGGTATCGAGGTCGTTTCGCAGACAGACTAGTTTGTATCAGCGTAGATTTCGAATATGCGTCACATATTTACAGTGTGAACTGCGGTGTCCCTCTGAGGTCAGATTGTATGGCATCATCGAAGGTGTCTTTGAAGTGATAAAGAAATTACGGACATGATCGATTCAAAATTATCATCCAACATGGAAATGAAATTAAATTTTCTGCTCGTAGTTATAAATAATTATGTAAAGAGAAAGATCACATTCTCGGTAAAATTGATCGATTTATCAAATTACATAATAAAAGGAAACACCTTCTTTATTCAACGACGTAATGTCAAGGTCACCCGCGAAAGAAAACTTGGTTACCATGTATACATGAACTTGATGTATACATAGGCTTACGTGTAGGTAGGTCGTTGATCCAATGGTTTTGTTGGTTTATCAGAGTGAATTTCGCTTGTTTTCATGTAGGCATTTCGCTTGCCCTTTCACTTATTGATTTTTCTTTCACTTTACAGGCGAAACCTTTGTTTATTTTGCCATTTATTTTGAGTAGCATATTTTTGACATTTTTGCTGGCTGTCGTTGAAATAGCGGTATCCACGAGGCAGTTTTTATTTTGCACCGTTGCCTATTTACTCCTACATTCTGGTAAGTATTCGTATTCACGCTCTCTGCTTCCCTAGAGTACATATATGTTTCATTGTGAGACTGCGTTACTTCAAATATCAGTTCAAGTTTATAATATTTAACGCTGACCTCAAATTAGGTAAATTGTGGGCATCAGTGATGTATATTCGAATTTTTATTATTTAATGAGCACCGTGGTCCTTACATAAATGGGATCACAAGTCCTACGCTGATTATCAATTATTATGCGTTATTTCGGAGCATAGTACTTACTACAGATATATGTAGGTATATATGTGTATAAGATTGCCTGTAAGTTAGCTTGCTACACTCTTTTTCGCAATCAGGGCCGCATTGGCAGAAAAATGAGCATCGGAAAATGAAAGAAATAAGGGGTCTAATGAATGTTTCAATTTCATCTTCCTCGGCGGATTTTTTGAATATTTTTAATTTATTGAGGTATCAAAAAAAGAAATAAATGTAGACAAGCAAGCTTATCTAATTCATAGAACAGATTCATTAAAAATTAATAGAATGATCAATCACTCATTATTTTTGCCACCCAATATAATTTTTGATAGAAAGGCTAAATAATAGGATACCGCTCTACTATTTACTGTATTGATGTTATGATAGTGTAGCAGGACAGTACTACTTATGACGTTGTGAGAACAATAGTAGTGCAGCGATACAACAATGTATGTAATAATACGACACAACGGTGCATTCATTATTTCATCCCTTTTCAAATTAAGGTTGGAGGGGAAAACTACGCTGCTGTACTACTACACCTTCAACACTCCCAACTCATAGCATTACAACACAATACATTCATACTACTAACGCAGTAAACAAAAGAACAGTTACTACAGGTATACTATTATTTTGCACTTCGTTCGAATATAAGTAGTATACTTGTGAGTAATCTAGTAGTACAGAAGTACATATTTTCGTCGTGACTATTTTCTGAAATGATTTAAATAATATTTCATTTTGAAAATAATCTCTCGCGAAATAATTATGAAATAGTTTAAATTTCTGTGAATTTATGAGCTAAGAAAAGAACTTTCTATGCTTTTAAACAAAAATTACTTCTGTGAAGAACGTTTTTCAGTACTTTAGGTAATGGTGATTCTTTTATAAATTCACGGTTATAGATTGGGTAGGCTAAATTTTATTTTTTTGTTTGAAAAAGTGTAAAAGATGAGGAAAAAGTAGTCGCCGAATGATCCTAACAAAGCTTGAAAATCATTTCAGTCTTCAAAAGTAATGAATGAAAATTATCAAAGATGTGAAAACGTTGAAAATATCCATTTTCGGACAATTTGAAAATTTTTTCAAAGTTTGATGTTACACTATGTCATCCAAAGGTTGAAAAAATTTTGACCATTTATGTTTTCAAAATTCGGTATAGGTTCGGACTTCAAAATTTTTTGTTGGCAGCAAATTTTGTGTATTTTCAAAAATGAGTAATAAATTGATAGTTTATTGATCACGTTTATAGTATAGGCTTAATTTGAACTATTTGGGATACAGGAGATGAAATATGTAGGATTTTCCCCCACAAAGATTCACAAAATATTAGTTATTACAAAAAACATTTCAATGAATAATGTCAATTTGATGCAAAGTTCTGATACTTTTGGACGTCATCAGTCTTCTGAGTCATAAAGACCTCACACACAATTTGATGATTTTTCATGAGAAGGAGGAGATGGAATTAATTTTGAGGACTGAAATTTTTGTCATGTTTTTTTCTTGTGTCATTTGGGAATTACATTTCCCTCACCCATATCTCCATTTTACTAAAAGACTCATAATGTGGCCAACAACGCTATTGGGTGTTTCTCGTTATTGTATTTAACCAATTTCTGATGTTAATGTAATGTTTGTATTCTTCCTAAGAAATTCAAAGCACGAGCCACCTCGCTGCGAAATTTCTAAGCTGTGATATCTGATCTACATAGTAAATTGATGTAATATTAAGCTGCTAGAAAGCAATGTCAGAGCAGGGGCGTAACTAAGGGGGGATGGGGGGAGCTTCCCCCCAGTTGTTTTGAAAAGTTGGGAAAGTTATAATTATTCAATGCTGAAATTGGGAACTTTAATTTCTTTTGGGAAAATAAGAACTCGAATAAAGTCGAACTGATGCCAACTTATATCATGTATAGCGCAGAACCCGGGACGTAGCCTCCTTGGCTTTTGGAAAGTTGGTAAATTTGGAGTTTTAGCGTAAAGTTGGGAAAGTAAACAATTTTTTTGAAGACTAAAAAAAAAAAAGTCAACAGTTGGTAAAATTTCATGGTATTAGTTGGCAATTTTTGGTTTTCTCCCCGCCCCCCCCCACCTGAAGAATGTCTTCGGTACGCCCCTGTCACAGAGGTATGAGTGCCTCAGCAGCTCAATGCAGCCCTGCTTACAATGTATAATGCATATTAAATATAATTTGCTGTAGTGTTGATAAATGTAGTATTAATAAGTTCTTTGCGCTCAAAAATATTAAAACTTTTATGAAAAAATTAAATGTTTGTTAATTTACACTGCATGTCGTTTTTGGGTTTCAGAAATCTTCATTTACTTCATATTAGTGTTATACAGTCACTATCGCTTGATAGCCGGTTATGTTCAAAATGTATAAAATCATTGAAATGAGATATCCAAATGGCAGACCTAACTTTCTTTTAGTAAAGTGATCACAGAAATTATCTCTGGAAATGATTAATTAGGCCTACTATATACTTTTTTCATTCATATAAATGAGCAGTGTTGCATATTTATTCTAAGAAGGCATCTCATCTTCTTATTTATATGAAAAGATTTTTTTTTTATTAATTTATTTGATTTGCCTATAACTGGACTCATTATATGATTAATTACTCTTTTCAAGGACTCCGATGAGACTTTTGTACAAGCTTACATTAGTTTAACTGAAATTTTTTTGTGTTTTTTTATTTGTATGTAAAGGATGTAAATATAGAGGAATGGAGAAATTTTGTATTGTAAGAATTTAAATTACTGAAATAAATAATTACCATAATTTTTAAACTTTCATCTTTTTTCTTTCCCACTTTCTTTCCTCCCTATTTAATTAAGAAGTGCCAGTGCACTCAAAACAACCCTTTAAGCTTTCTCTATCAGCAATCCGCAGTTGCTATTTATAGATTTCATGTTCCTGTACACAGTGTAGTAACCAGAATTTTTTTTTTAGAGGGGGCTAAAAAAGGAGGCTCGAACTCCAGTTGACACCCACCTATTTTCATGAAGTGTAAAATTTTTTTGAAAAAATTGCAAAATGAATTGTATCATAGATTAACCATACATAAATGCCCCCCCTCCCATATATAGAATTTTTCACTCATAAATGTTGAAAAAGGAGCCAGACAGTTTTTTATTAATATCTAGGATAAAAATTGAGTTAAAGTGTTCGAAAACAGCTCATTTGAAAGAGCTTGACATTTCATACATGTGATTCAATTTTAAAACATTATTGCCATCAATGTGAGCCTCGAGTTATTTTAATAAAACCAATTCATTTTAGAACACCCTCTGTGAATGAGCTCCATTACTAAAAATAAATTCGACTTTTTGCTTAGTTTTTTGCAAATATTTCAAGAAAAAATATAGATGGAAAGTTTACAAGTAGCTCATTCAAAGAGTATGAAATTCTAAACGTGTTTCACTTAAAAAAAAATAATTGTTATTGATTTACTTTTTGAGAAAATTCATAGCAAAGTAAAAAAATCATTTTTCAAAATTTATTCCAAAAGTAAATCGACACAGAACTTTAGAAAAATTAATCATTTTGCATTTCAATATCTTTAAAATGAGCCATTTGCGAGCCCTCTACATGAAATATATTGAAATATTATAGAACAAAATATAATTTTCGATGATTTTTCGCTAAAATGTTCAAGACCACGGGCCGGCAGTTACGGCGATTTGGTGAAGAGCATTTTAGTAGCCTCAATTCATTGAAACGATTTCGCCGATATGTTTTAAGTCGTCTCAAGGTTGAAAAAGACCTTTCCGGTGTACTTGTTGTTACAGGAATTCGAATCTACAACGGCATCCAAGATAAAACGACTAAATTTTTTTCCCGCAATTTACGCGTATACGTTTAATAATTGATTTTTGAAATTTCGAATAATTTTTTTTGGAGGGGGCTTTAGCCCGCTAGCCCCCCCCTTCATTACGCCACTGCCTGTGCACAATGTATCCTGCCCTTACATGTCTAAACCCTAGACAACAAACTGAATTACTGGACCTAATGAAAAATTTTCAAAAAATACTAGGTTACATATGGCTCATGTCAGGAAAAAAAATTGAGGACATGATTGCTAGGAAGTACATAACCAGTGCGGTTCAACGCCCTTTCTAATTTTCAAACACCTGTGTGATTTTACATACAATGCGGTTGTTGTGTAGATAGCGATGAAATTGTTAAAAAAAAGAAATTGCGTGAAGACGCAAGAATGTTTATTTCAAAATGCCCAAAAATTGAACTTTGTCTATTTTTTTTATTCAATTTGAAATTAAAAGCGTGTGTTCTACTATGAGCTCTTCTGCATCATTCGGATGAGAAGGACAGCTCTAAAAAACTTTTTAGTTAAGCATGATTAGATTTCATAACAGGACGCGAACAAATAAACCGAGTAACGAGGTATATTAGACTGAAAGACTGAACTAACTCAGAGTCAGAGGTACCTAGTGGAAAGGTCACTCATAGCCTATTCAAACACCGTGCATCCAATTCATTAGTTGACATCAACCGCAAAAAAACATTTTTTCAATTTAAGAAATAATTTTTTTGAAATCAAAAGTGAATTAAATGTTTTTCAAACGGATTCAATACTCGTAAACTTAAATAACACGAATTGAAAAATAATTTATAATTCTTAAATCGTAATTTAAATTATATTAAATCACTGTGTTAACTAATCAATTGGACCTTCATTCAGAAGAAAAAATAATTTCAACAATACTTATCAATATAAATCTATGATGCATGGTTATTCATATTTCTTCAGATACCCATCCAAAACATACTGGGTGACTACTTGATTCGAGCACCCAAGCGAAAAAATTAGCTAAAAGGTTAAAAAACTCAAAACAAATATAGAGTATTTATAATGACTGGTCTAGGTTCTAATTGGTCATACGTCACGCCTGTAACAACCAATCAGCAAGTTGGAATGTTATAAATTTACCTCGACTAACTCATAAAAATAAAAACACAAATCAGCTGATGATTCAAATCACAAACGAATTTTAGTCGTTCACTGAAAACTGAACGATATTGTTTGGGAAGGTAGAAATGAAACTACCTACATTTTATCACATTCTAGCGTTATGATTGGTCATTACGCACGTAACATATGACCAATTAGAACCTAGACCAGTCATTATAATTAATACTCTATACATTTTCGACAACGAAAGTATGAATTAAAATTTTGCATTTCATTGATAGACGCTTTTAAGCATTAAATAAATATTATTTATGGTATTCATTCTTGCTAATATCATTCAAATACATAATTTATTTCAATCAGGGAAAGATTTTTGCGCTTGTGGTGCTCGAATCAAGTAGTCACCCGGTATTACTAGAGCCCTATAATAAGACAAGTGGTGACATACGCTATTTCCTATCCTCTCCAAAAATGTAAACATTGGAGTAAATGGAGTTGTATGCAACTTTATAACTCGATCAACTTGATAAATTTCAATTTTTTAAAATTGTTCTTATGTTATTTTCCTCTGAAAAATTCAAAAATTATCATATAGTTTGTGCAACTCTTGGATTCTACATCTTTAACTATTTTGCATGACGTTTGCATTGGTTTGCATACAAAATAGACTGGATAGAAAATGACGTATGTATGTCATCACTCGTACTGGTTATAGGGCTTTAGTATTACTCTCGACGGACTGAGGAAGTATTATTATTGGCTGCTCACTCTATATCACCAATTGGCAAAATGAATTCACACATCAACAGTCAACATTCCAGATAGTTAGGACCAATGAGCGTGTGTCGCTAACTGCTCGATTTCAATTAGAATTATTTTTCATACTTATAATTTTTGGAATGCGACCAAAAAATCGAATCTACGTAGGTTGACTGCAAATTCTTCAACTCATTCGTAAATCTTGAATTCATTTCATCGATGTACAAGTAACTGTACAATTGATACGCGCGAGTACTACAGAATTACGTCACAATTGTCGACGATATTCAATCGTGGCGTTCGAAGTGGGGCACGACGACTATGAATATGGCGCCAGAATTTTTACGATCGAACGTCTGCAGCGGTAATGAAAAGAACGAAAATTCCGAAAGCAAACTCTTCTCCCCTAGTTCGTAAATTACATCACGTGACATGGTAGTTCTAAAAACGAGTAGCCAACGCCTACGACTACGCACTCGCTGTCGTTTTCTTCAACGATGTAACCTTGAATGCGTTCATGGTTAGGATCTACCCTCCTCTGCAATCCTCTTCGCTATTTCAAGTTACAACGGGCGTATAGCAGATGTAGAATTCTAGTTATAGAAAGCGAAACTGTTTCCATGCATGATTATGATTTTTTGGTGTTGCCAGATTTATCGCGTATAACTTACACGAGTAGGTTCAGTGTAGGGGTTGAAATTAGAAGCGGTGTGTAGATTCAGAAAAATTAAGGTAATTAGGATGATCATCATCGACGCGATATTTAACCATTATAATGATAGGTTATTTTTGCATAATTAATCAGTTATCTAAGTAAATTCTTAGCTATGGTGATAAATTTTACATGAAAAGAGATACATTTCACTCTAAATGCGGGTTTATACGGGCCATAAACTTTTGCTGGTCTGTAGGCTACAACGTGTGAAACTTTGATGCAAATTTCAAAGGTATGGTTCACTCATTTTTTCACCTGACGACACATTCACTCATCATAGGCGGAAATAACGAAAGAGACATGGGGATAACCTTCTGCAAATCCTGAATTACATCTTCTCCATCAAAAAAGAAGACAAACATTGCTGTGATATTGAGAAAAAAAGTTTCCTGCGCATTCTGTAGTAAAAGAAAATAGATGAAAACAAAATACTAATATTTTTGCCTTTTTTCCCAAGTGAACAGGGATTCAGCCTCCGTTTCCCCCAAAATAAACTAGCTATCAACGAGTACGTCACTGTGTTTGTGAATGGATATTAAAATAATTTGACGCCAACTTTTACTTTGGACTCCAGAGAGGCAACATGGAAGTGTAACTCGTCTAACCCAGTCATTTACTCCAAAGCAAATCTCTAAATTTTACTTCGACTCTATATTGACTTTAAAGTGCATAGGTGATAAGATAGTCCAACAGCCGAACCTGTCAAAAATGGCCCGAAATAACTGAAAGCTGAGACCGGTGCCAAAAGTTATTGTATGCACCCCTACTTCGAAAACCACCGGTCTGCCAATCCGCAGCTGCTGCTTTTAAGCACAGAAAAAGCTGATATTTTTATGAACTTTTGGCCAAAAATACTGAACTTTGAAATTGAAGTCAAATTACAGCTTTTTTGCGCTGAATCCGAATATGTAGGTCTGTCGGCCCTAAAGTGCTGTCAAAGGCCCCACAGAGGTGGTTAAAGGGGGAGAATAAAGCTCGAAAAAATCACGTATTTTCGAGGAGAATACTTCTAGCATGCTAAAATTTAATTCTTACTCAGTCCTGACCAGTGGCGTATCCAGACTGATGGTCAAGGGGGGGGTCCAGCAAAATTTTCAAATATAGAAATCTGTTAGGTGGGCTCAAAATGAGTTAATGGCGTAAAATTAATATTTGCGTACTCGCATTTTTTAATTTTGCGATTTTATTATTATTGATTATTTGCATATTACATTCTCGTTGTTTATTTGTTTATGACAAAAATACTATTTTTGAAATCGCCAAGGGGGGTCCAGACCTCCTACGCCACTGGTCCTGACGCGAGACTGTCTAATCAACTTCGGAGTTTTTCCCTAAACTAGACTCCAACTCAGTCTTGGCTCTGGAGTCAACGTGAAAGTCTTGATCTAAACTCATCTTAACCTCCAAAGCTTCAATTTCAAGACGTTATAAAAAATTAAAACTACACCAAATTGAATTAATTCTATACACAAACGATATTTACGCTACTGATCTTATCCGCCGAAATAATTTCTAAAATTTGACACCGACTTGCGACTTCAACCCATACCACAAGAACTTCAAAATCAAAACAGACTACACCTCTATTTCGACTCTACAGCTCATAAAAACCTTGATTACAAACTCCATGCTGAGTCATTTGAACCCCAGCTCTGCAGTTGACTCTCAGTCCTTGGTTAAAAGCCTTTGAAAAAGCGAAACTTATCAAAATGTAAACTACCTTGTTTGAAAATTCATATTTCAACTCCATTCGACCTGAGGTTTCAGGGTAATAGCATAAGTGAATTGACAGTCCATATAAATCGAACTTATAAAGCTCCGATACTCTGTAAGCTACCACAAATTCTATACCTTTCGACCACAGCATATCAATATAATCAAAATCATTCCACACCGTATATCACCGGCCGGAATTACCTCTACATATAACCTGTTGTACGTGCAACCATTGTCAATGATATTCAAGATTTAGAGCTGGCAACACCGACCGTATAATCAATATTATTCGAGCTGGTCCTGCGTACTGCGCAGTGGGACAAAATATTCTCATTCGTATTTGGTAAGCTCCCGCCAAAGTGTACGTCACTCCAAAACTAGTCGATAACGAACGTTACCAGATCAGATTCCGCGACGAATACCTACCTCTGTCCGCGTTCGTGAATTCACACTGATTCCAAAATTGTTTGTATTCAACAAGTAGTTGTTACAGTGTTATATTTAGTTTTTTATTTTTTGAAAAGAATTTCTTCACAATGGGCTTCACTTTACCCCAATTGAATACGTGTTGTTGTGGATGTAGCCTGCGAACGGGAACATTAATTTTATTATGGCTTACCGTGGTGAGTAGTGGTTAATGTGATTTTTTTGTGAATTTATGTTTGGAATTAGGTAAAGAGCTTCTCAAAAATTAGTTGATTTTGTTTTTAAATCCTAACTTTTTATCTCTTAAAACTCGAGAAAAAATAATGAAATATTTTTTAATTCGCTATCGGACAAATTTTCCCTCCTTTTTGTGCCTCTTTCTGATTTTTGATGCTGCACATTAGAGGTTTCTTCGTTTGAAATGCATAATGAATTTTTGCTATCGAGATATGCTTCAATTGGACAAATAATTCTTTATTGTTATTACATACATCAGCCTCTAACCTTCTCCAATTTTCGACGTACTTATAATTGCGCGTGAAAAATTACCGCTTCTTCAGTATCAAATTCTTATACTTGCTACATGTTTACTAACAAATAAAAATTGAGAATTATTATTTTTCAATGATAAAACTAAGTACTGTGAAGATTCGATAATTTAAAAAATAACAATTTTTCATGCGTAAGAAAGTAACATTTTGGATTTGTGGGTATCTCGAAAACTGCGTAAAAAAAGCAAATTTAGGAGTGGCACATCTGATTAAAAAATCAAATTCTGAAGATAAAAAATTTGCTTAATTATAGAAAATTCGATTTATTGGACGAAATAAAATCAGTTTTTTGATACATTTGATAGATTTGTTAATAGGAAAAAAATAAAAAATAGCATTATTAAACCACAGAGAGCCATCACTTGAAACTACCTACCTTTTTCAATATAGAAATTTATGTAGTATTTTCGAATGTAATACGAACAAGTTTTACAAAGTATATTTTTGTAACGCCCTAATGCCTGCGCATTATTTTTCTTATGTCACTGCGTGACTACGCTTATCAGTGAAATGAAAAGAATTTTTTACATCTCCATCTCTCTTCCTCTTTGAAATCCTTGAACTTCGCAAAAATTATTTTTAAATTCTAACATGTGATTTAACGATGACATTTTTAGGGAGGGATATCAACTGATGAGACGTACCTCGGAGAGAAATAAGCTTAGTAACCTCTATAATATTTCAAGCGTTTCTAACAAAATTCTAAGCTTATGTTTTTAAAAATTAACTTTAAGAAAATGTATTGGCCCAAATTGGACCTTTTTCATTTGATTCCATGTAAAATTTTATAATTCAGAATTTTCTACTCTCATCTAATAATGGTTAAAAATGATTTATCGAGTGCACCATTTATATAAGATAAGGAAAATTCAATCAAATAAAAAGGACTATCCTGCACACCGATACTGTGAAATTATGTCCTAGTTCCTGTCCTATGAATTCTTCAGCTGTCGAGATTTCCTCATTGATGAAGTGTGATATAAATAGAAGAAGCAGATTAATCATCGTAGTTTTTGATGATCAATTTTTTTGCACTTGAAGATACTATAGAAATACTAGCTAAACATTTTGACTTGCGATTTCCTTTAATCATATGAGTACCCACTCTATATATGAGCGGCCATTATCAGGTAAAGATTAGGGTTATCTCTCAGTAACAACGTATAGGTGTAGGTACATTTCGCCTGATATTTAAGTATGTAATTGCAGGTAATTGAACAAAAATGACACGTACAACACCTTATTATCTTATGAAACTACGTAGAAGACTATGTACATGTATATGCATTGCATTGGCGATGCTTTGAATTTTTTAAATAATTCTAATGTATTATACAGGTTTACTTACCCCTCTACTTGTATGATATAAAAATTTCACGGTCAAATTTATGTTCATAGTGTGAAAATGAATCTGAGATATAGTATACTTCTTATCCCCAATAATCATATGAGTTGATGTTAAGTATATTTTCATCAATTTGAGGCTCCTCAAGCTCTACTCAAATTTTGATAATCCGCCATTTTAGATAAATTTTGATTCAAATTCAAGAGGTCATGTTTTGCTCGCCAATTAACCCCGTATAAAAAGTTTGACCTCTTTAAGTTGATTTGGTTAGGAGATACTCCTTCTCTCCTCCAGCATTATGTATGGAAGTGAATAGAAGATATAGTATACTTCGTATTCTTAATGCTATTCAAATTTTGGTAACCGCCATTTTGGATCCATTTTGAATCAAATTCATATTCTGTTCATTAACTAACGCCACATACAAAGTTTAACCTTCCTAGATTGATTTGGTGAGAACTCCCCTGTGAAAAAGTCAAGAAATTTCATGACTCGAAACTTCCTGAAAAAGCCGTTTTTTGCTACACCTCTCCCCTCCCCAACGCACTTGTAAAGTTGAAATGTTTATATGTTGGTATCCGTGACTCACTCTTTCATATGAAACAAAAAATTTGAATGATTTTCCCTTTCTTCAGGCCCCTCTCAAAATTCGAGTGATTTCCTCATTTGGAGGTATATGGTAAAAAGTTATTATTTTGCATTTTTAAGAAGAGTCTCTCATCAAATTTTGAGCGAATTTTGTGAATACCAACCTAGACTACACGTGCAGAAAAAAATAAATATGCATAATTATAAATGTATTTAAATATCAAGAAGTTGGATACTCGCCAGATGATTACAAAAAATCTGAAACACAAAAATAAGAAGACCCCACCCTCCCCGACCGACAAGTCATAAATCAGGCGACAGGCTATAATAACTGTCGTTTTCAAGTCGAAAACTCAGCTAAAAATTACAATATCGCTTCGTGTTGACTTCATAATATGTGTGTATTATCAACGTGTACTTCTCCAGGAATTTTAATTTTATTTGAATGTACTAATTAGTCGATGATGCAGTACGTTTAAAGAGTAACACATTTGGTACCTACGTAACAATAACGTGATTTTACGAAATCACATTAGTTATGGGTATTAATCTTTGCAATTTTCTGAGGAGTAGGGAGAAGTCGAAATGTAGACTTTTGCTCGCATCCATTATATTCCCTCTTATCAGATTATCATTATTTTTATAATGATTATTTTCAGAAAGAAATTACATCTGCATAAGTTCACGGATAAAACAAAAGTTTTTGTAGCAAATATCTTATATTTTAAACAAAATGATAATGTGGTTTCAACATATTTTGAGCGTTTCTTCCGATTGAAATTATCGTTTTCAAATTTCAAAATACTTACTTCTTTTGGCACGTTATGAGTCGCTAATAATGAAGAATATACCTATAATTTTATAGTTTATCATGTTTTTTGCGTGATTTTTTTTTCAAAATTTTTGAATTGGGAAAAGGCTGTTACAAATGTGAAAAACCTCAAAAATAATTTTTTTTTAATAAATTCATCTTATTTGTGAGGATCTTCTTCAACTATAAAAATTCTGGTAGAGGGAATTTATTCACGATTCTACTTAATTTTCTTTCTAATTTCATTGTATTCAAAATAAAATTGAAAATGGGGTTTAAAAAAATGTTTACCCATGGCCATGAATGATAAATATGTGTATTTGATACGTTAGTACTTAGTAGAATGCAATTATTTACCTCCCTTAAGTGCTGTTGCTTTATATACTTGCTCAGCGATTGTGTATGTGGGATGTGAAATTATGATTAGTTTACTATTGTAATTCATTACTAATTGCAGATAGGTAGTATTCTACAACTTTTTGCGGCCCTTTCGCTGCTGTTCCGGTTTCACCAGATGGTACCAAACCTTCAGGTTCTTCAAGCCCATCGACAGGCGACAAAACTAAACGTAAGTAGCGGTACTTTATTCTTTTCCATCGAAACCTCGATATGTTTTAATTTGCATCCACGAAATATGTTGATTTAGCTATTACAGTGAGTAGCATTGTATCAACGATAATTACTGTCATAGTCAGTGGAATAGGTCTTTACGGAGTGTATAAGGTAAATTGCATTTCCAAGTATTTTGCAAACGTATTAATCCTTTTTTTATGATAATATATTTCGCGAATTCATTTTACATTTTAGGAGAATCATTCATTTTTGATACCGTACTTGGCATGGGAGCTGGTATACGTGATCATTCTGTTCATTATCGCTGTTTTGGGTACCGTTATTAATATTGCGTTGATGGTCTCCTTTACAATTACATTTTGTAAGTTTCGCATGGAAATACTCTTGCATTTTATCAACATCTGCAAATTTTATAAATAATTTTTCTTTTCGCAGTGATTGCATTCTATTTCTGGTTGGTGGTGTACAGTCACTACAGGGTTCTTAAAGGAACCGCCCGACCGATTCAAGCTTAAGAATCTTCCTCTTTTTGCATATTATTTTTACAATAACGCTTATTAAATGCACCTGAATTGGTGTTCATTTGATTCGGCATACTTATTTTTACGTTAATTTTTTCCATCTTTTATTATCTATACTTTCTAGCTTTTTCATTATCAAGATAGCTATTCTGTTAGTTTATTACTTTTGTGAAAGACACAGATTATTTTATAAGTTTTATCATCATAACGAGAATGTAATTTTAAAATCCTAAATTCCCAATTCGAGAAATTTATCTAATATCACGTTGAATTTTTTCTTTTATCAATATTCGTTGACACTTTCATTTTGGCATATTATCTTGAGTACTTATTTGGTAATAATTGTGATGACACATAAGTTGAAATTACTTTTCACGTTTCAACTTTCTCTCATTTGTGAAGCATTTATTTAAGTGTTAATTATAAACTTATGTTAATTCGTTTTACGCTTTTGTTACTCATTCACTATACTTTTTATGTTTTAAAACAAAATCAAAATATTGATTTGATAAGATTAATCTACGAGTTTTTATGATTATTATCTATATTTACTTTAAATAAACGTTTTTGATACATTTTTAAAATTTTTCAAGCTCATAGAGAATTACACGAGTTGGTGCCTTATATGTAATTTGAAATCTAGAATGCTTTTTCGCTTCATGTGTTGTAACCCTCTTGACAAAGTTTGTCATAAAGATATCTTTATAACATCATAATCATAATATGAGCAGTGTGATATCATGAGGATCTCATAATGATGCCCAATATCATAGAGATGTCATGAGTATATCATTATGATATAAAAAAGCGGACATATTCGACATGTCCATGATATCATCTTAGATCATATAACATGGATAGCTCAAGTGATTAGCCGCATGCTACCAACATGAATAGTCAAATAAGTGGCAAAATTTAGAAATGTAAACAAAGACATGAAGTGATTAAAAAGAAAAATTGAATAATATTGATTTTATTTAAAGAGCGATCATTTAAAATTGTAAGTTTTATTAAAATATATAAAATTTATTAATTATTTCATTCATTTCTTGTACTAATTACCAAAAAAAAGAAAGTGATAAAACAACGTTTGCTTACATTTTTGAATTTTGCCACTTATTTGACTATTCATGTTGGTAGCAGAAAGTTTATACAGGCTTTATGGAACATGCGCTATCCATGTTATATGATCTAAGGATATCATGATTTACAATATACTTTGTCAACAGAGAAGCTTTGTTGATCTCTCCTTCTCCTTTATGTAATATTTTTTATCGAACTCTATACGCACAGAACGATTTCGATCAGTATATTGAATCATTTGAATATACGTTACAAAAAGAAGAACTTGAAGCCCTAATAATTTATTTACAGCAGTGGAATTAAAGCAACTAAATACTCCTTGAATTTTCTTCTTCACCTTAATTTTTACTTTCGTTTTGACAATGAGAAGCGCTCAAAAAAGCCAAAACCTGGGAACATGGTACAGCTTGAAAATATATCACTGGGCATAAGTATAAATTTTACATTTCATAAATTCTAAGAAAAATACACGAATAGTCAATTAATGCAATTATATGGTGGACTTGGCCCTTCACGAAAACGTTCTTGTAGGTGTAGTGGGGGAAGGAGATGGATTGTATCATTTTGCCAATTGGAATGCTATCGACTTTTTTTTGGATTGCAGAGACATTGACGGAAGTCTTGCTGCCCTCTCCCATCAACATGTTACTTCATCAGTTTGAGGACTATTCTCGTATTCTGAATAGAATTGGGGGGTAATGTTAATTTAAAGTGTCATGCATAAATTGAACCAAATTTATAAATTCACTTAGAAAAAATCATAAGCTTATTAGGTGTTTTTTTCCTTCATTTTAGATGCTAGTAATGAACTGCACGTATTTCAAAAAATACAGCTTCAAATTTCTTGATTGGTCGAGCTGTGCAATATCACTAAATGTCAAAATCCATAGATGCTTTGATTTGATTGAATATTTTCTTCTGTTTTCATTAATAAAAATACATTTTGGATGTTTGCGGAGGCCAGTATTAGGTGAGACAAAAACATTCGGAGGTACTGTGGACTATCGTGTCCTTTAATTACTCTGAAAATTGTTATCTTTGAAAATTACCTACCATACAATTGTTTTTTCCACTTATCTACCTCGTTTAGTCTTTTATTGAAGTTTGGAGTCATTACAAAACTTTTAAAAAGCTTCGATAACCTGAAACCTACAACAGCTTCAACATCTTTCCATTACAAATTGAAACTATTCCGCTAACATTCACCGGCCGGCAAAAAACCAGTAAAACCTATTGTATCACCTATTCGCCTGCTGTTGCGGATGTGAAGCCAGCATTTTCAATTTCTTTACGTACTACGCGTTTCGCATATCTGCTGCAGTGGTATCTCATGATGTACAACCTCAGAGCTGGCAACATCGACCGTATAATTAATGGTCGAGTGCATCCAGCATATGGTGGTACTACATACTACAAAATATTCTCATTTGTGTTAGGCTTCCATTAAACTGGGTGGCGACCTCATCCCACTTCCACCATCTAAGCATTTCCAAAACAACTCAACAATGTTACGAGATCAGGTTTTGGTACGAATACCTCTTATTACGTTCATATCACATAGACGCTAAAAACATTTGTACTCAACAAGTAGTTGTTCCCTATAGTGTAGTACGTATTTATCTTTTATTTTTTGAAATTACTTTCTTGGCAATGGGCTTATCTCTTCCAAAACTAAATTCGTGTTGTTGTGGGTGTAGCTTGCGAACGGGAACATTAATTTTATTGTGGATTTCTTTGGTGAGTAGTGATTAGCGAGTATGTGATTTTTTGAGAATTTTGTGTTTAGTGTTAGGTTTAGGGTTTTTCGAAAATCCGCTCATTTGGTTTCTTGTACACAATTTTTTATAGTTTATCCTCCTTTTCAGTTATTTTGTGAGTTACAATGTTCCTTTTTCACAATTTACCCGATGAATACTCTATACTTAGGAAAGACAACAAAAAATTTAACCTGGTGATGCAACTGGACTTGACACCAATCATTGTTAAACGCTCCATTTTAAATGACTTCGCTCACTACCAAAAAATAATCTCACATTACTACCGCCAAAAAAAAAAAATGCACACATTGGCTCATTTTATTCTAGTCATGAGTTATATCTGCCTGAAATAATTCGGAAAGTTGTTTTCCATTTGAAAATACCTACTTATCACATCTACTGTATTGATACCTTATTATTCAATAAATAGATAGATAATAAAGACGTGAAAAGGTATTAATCTAAGCACCTGTGTAGCATAAGAGAAAATATTCGAACCCAATCGTGATATTATGTATTACCTATGAATGCATGGATCCATTACATGTTGGAAAGAAGAATACAATGGAATTCTAAATTTTAGAAAATGTTGGTCCAAGAAAGGACCATATTTAAATTTTAGGAAATCATAAGTATGGGTGATTGCAAAACATAAGTTGTTCACAAAATGTTGATAAAATATGTGCCTATGTAGGTATGCTACGTATTACCAATGTCTCAAATCCTTTGCTTAAGGTTCTGAAGAATTAAACTGTGCATAGCATTTAAGATACAACTTCACTACTATAAAAGACATCTGTTGTTAGCTCATGTTATAACGTCGGTAGTGAATCCACTCATTTTAAAAAGGGGAAGTTGATGATCATTACTGAACAGTCTGGATGCATCGGGTTCTGCCTTCTGGATTGCATGAAAGTTATTTTATTTTATTCTCTCGCTCCCTTGGAAGGACGACTTGGCTACGGGACTGTGAGCTAATCAACTGTTAATATTCTTTTCATTAAAGAATTATTATACATTAAGCTGAGTTGATCAGATAAAATCTAAGATATGATATCTGAGCCCTCCTCTCCCTTCCACCGATAAATTATGGCGAAAAGTATGAAACAAGTTAATTTTAATTTCAATAAAGTTTTTAATAAACATTATCAGGAACCGTGGAGATGGATGAGGACCACGAAGTATTATTTCGTACTCTTTAGAGGTACGTCTTGAAGGTACCTGCCTGCAGCGACGTTAAAACGCTGGGAGATGAAGATGGTGGGTTGCCATAAATATTGTTACTGAATAGAAAAACTGCACATAAATTTTCATTTCATCTTCATTTTTGAATTTTGATGATTTCATAAATTTCTATTTCGTCGTCATTTTTGATGTTATGCTTCAGTCGGTACATCTTTCTTATAAATCACGCGGTAAGAGGAAGTGGCAGCGTATATAATTCTTGTAACAATAAATTCCCTCTTCCCGGGTTGGCTTGGGAGTGGAGACCTCTTAAAAAATTACTTTGCTCCCTAGGAGTGCGAATGAGGTATTTCTGATCTATGGAGCACCTCTCCGAAGGTAGATTCTTTTGGCAGCACCTGCAGAAATGCAGATATTTCCAAAGAGGAGGTAGACGTCCTACCTCAAGTTTATTGCACACCTCCAGTTTTCGATACTGGAGGCGGATTAGAAGAGAGAGGTACTTACCTTTCACTATCAAAAGTTATAAACTATTTTTCAAATTTAAATCAGAAAGATGATTAGTTTTCAACTCCGCATGAGTCATCTGCATATAAACGTTAACATAATATGGTGATAACAACGCGTAAAATCACATAATTATCGCATATTTACCTAACTCGTAAAAATACTTGGCAGTCTGTGTATTGTAGTGATGATTCATTGCTTGCAGATTTTTATTTTTTATTTTTTTTTATAATCGCTTTTCTATTTATCTCAGTACTCTCCAACGTACCCAATAACCTCTAGCCAGCCCGCTGTTTCAACAAGGACAACCAAATCCTAGGGGAAGCTTTGACTTCTTTTTTTTTTTGTTGGTTGGTACTCTACTATTGAATACAAAATTTTACTAGAAGACTCAAATTCTTAGAGAGAAGGCTCTGCTCACTTAGCCTCGTTAGACTACACGTCTGTGTATTCGGTTTTACCTCTTCATTAGCTCAATGCAAACACTTTTCGCTAGTGTTTTGGTCCAGTTGATCATCAGCATACCAGTCTCTACATCCGGCTATAAATTTTATATGTTTGCTTTTTTATAACTTTCCGATACCTTCGTATTTAAATTAATACTTAGATAATTCTAAAAACTAGAAATTTTCTACCTTGGTACATATAAAATGTGATTTTTGATGGTTTTAAGATTTATTCTAGAAAACAACAAAACAATAATGCGATAAAAATGATGATAGATAAGCTTTTACTATATCTACCTTCTCAAATTTTCAACAATTTGTGAATATGTATGGCTAAAAAGTCAGTAGGTGAGTGAATATTACATTTGTGACACATCAATACTCTTAATGGATTAGGGATTACCATTTATTACTCTCTACAAATTACAGTAATTTTATACTTACCCACCCTGTGGACAAAGTATGTCGTAACTTTTTTATATCATTATGATATACTCATGGCATCTCTATGATATTGAACGTCATTATGACATCCTCATGATATCACATTGCTCATATTATGATTATGATATCATAAAAATATCTTTATGACAAACTTTGTCAAGAAGGCAGCGAGTGTATACGTATGCGTAATACGTAAAATCATAATAAGTGTAATTATACTACCAGTATAAAAATGCGTGCTTTATGTTCACTCACTTACTTATTACATTTTCATAATTAGTTAGCATAAATAGCCCACCACCACATAAAAATTTATCACTCATAATTTTGTTGATGAGAAGTCAAAAATGAGTTAGTCCAGTACTTCGTTCAAAGATAGCACTTCGACACTTTTCCTCTCACCCCTCACCCCGCATCAGTGCAACTAATCAGATGTAATATGGAGAACGCTATCTATGTTAAAAGTACAAAACTATTTTTGCTCTATGTTTTTGATTCCTTATGAATGATAAATTTTTATATTATTGCGGTGGGCTATCTAGTTGTCAATGTACGCGATTACTATTAATTACAGGTAAGTAGTATTCTAGTCTTTGTGGTGGAGCCTCTTGCTACTCCTCGCGACAGTACCAATACCGACTCGAGTTCATCGATAGCAGATCAAGATAAACGTAAGTATGTGGTTGGTGTAGTTTTTTTTCATCAAAAAGTCTATATATATGTAAATTTTTACGCGCAAAATATGTTAATATAGATCACATTGGAGTGTTCGACATTGTATTGGTGATAATCCATGCAGCAGTTAGCGGCCTAGGTCTTTATGGAGTGTATAAGGTAAATGGAATTCCTATTTGTTATCTAACCGTATTTCGCGATAACATTATTGAAGAATTCATTTTTCATTCTAGGACTTTCATTCATATTTTATACCGTTCTTAGTATGGACATGGCTCTACTTGATCATTTCCTTTATTAAAACTACAATCATTAATGGCCTCATCGTTGAGGTGATGGTTGGCTATTTAATTGTTTATGGTAAGTTCCTAATAAAATTACATAGTTATCTTTTCCTACATAAATTTATTTCCAACCCGATAAAAAAATTACGTTTAATTCCTTATGCCGAACAAATGGATGAATAAAATTAGATTAAAATGTTGACCAAATCAAACACGATAGAAAATTTAATCAAATTTTTAAATCAGCTCAGAAAATCCTTATCGTTCATGTATCTATCTATATAATATTTACGTCAATATCATAATATGCATATAATTATGTAGATATCAAAATAGGTAATCGAATCTGGAAATATTTAAAAATATCGTAATGATCCTTATCCGCGCCCTTAGTCATTAAATTTGCGTTTATATTGTATTGATCAAAAAAGTATATCTAGACATTTTGATACCTACAATAGGTAAATATCTGAAGCCTTATTAGCTGAATTTTTAATAAAAACGATAGCTATTACAGCCTACCTGATTTGGGAAGGGTAGGTCGGGGGAGGGGGAGGTCTTCAAATCTTTGCGTTTCAGACCATTTGTAATCACCTGGCAAATGTCCAACTTTTTGGTATATATATTTTTTTCCCACACGTAGCGCCGGCGAGTATTCGTAAAATTCGCTCAAAATTTGGTGAGGAAGTCTTCTTGAAAATGCGCAGAAGTGCTTTTTTTGTTTTTACGAAAAATTTCAAAATGGCGGATCACTTAAATTTTGAGGGGGGCTGGAGAAAGGGCAAATAGCTCAAATTTTTTGTTTTTGATTTCATATGAAAGAGTGAGTCACGGACACCAACATATCTAAATTTCAGCTTCCTAAGTGCATTTTGAAGCGAGTTAAAGCAAAAACCTGTTTTTGAGGAAATTTCGTTTTTTGTGTCACTCGCCTTGCGCAGGCGGGTGTAGATAAAATTCGCTCAAAATTCGGTGAGGAACTCTTCTTGAAAATACGCAAAAATAGTTTTTTTGTTTTTTCGATAAATTTCAAAATGGCGGATCACTCAAATTTTGAGGGGGCTGGAGAAGGGCAAATAGCTCAAATTTTTCGTTTTTGATTTCATATGAAAGAGTGAGTCACGGATACTAACATATCCAAATTTCAGCTTCCTAAGTGCATATTGAGAGGAGTTAGATCAAAAAACGGCTTTTTGAGGAAGTTTTGAGTCATGAAATTTCTTGAATCTTCCATATCTCCCCACCAAATCAAGTTAAAGAGGTCAAATTTTGTGTGTGAGGTTAGTTGGTGACCACAATATGACCTCTTGAATTTGGATCAAAATGGATTCAAAATGGCGGATTATCAAAATTTTGAGTAGAGCTTGAGGAGCCTCAAGTTGGTAAAAATGTAATTAATATGAATTCATATGGTTATTGGGGATAAGTTGTATACTATATCCCGAATTCACTTCCATACATGATGTTGGAGGGGGAAGGCGGGGTTATCAACCTAAAATAGTGGTGGGGGTACAGGAGGGGTCGAAAATTTTTTATTGCTGTGTCATATGATAAAATGAGCCCAAGTGACAAACGTATTTTGATTTTAGCTTCCTCAGTGATTTTGGAGGGGAGTTAGAGCAAAAAACGGCTTTTGGAGGGGAAATTGCTGCAGGAAATTTCATGAATCTTCCATATCTCATCACCAAATCGGCCTAGACTGGTCAAACTTTGTGTGTAGGATTAGTTTGTGACCAGAATATAACCACTTAAATTTGAGTCAAAATGGATCCAAAATGGCGGATTTACAAAATTTGAAGATAATTTGAGGACCCTCAAATAGTTATAATTTGAGAAATATGTGTTCACATGATTATTTCATGGCAAGAAATACTACATTTGTGCCAAATTCAACTTCTTAAGTGTTTTTGAAAAGGATAGAGTAGAGGTTTTCAGACTTGGTATTGGGTGTGGCCTGTAGTCATGAACGGTTAAGCAAGGTTATTAGTAAATCAAAACAACCTCCAGTAATGCTGCATGGCTGCTAACGTTTTTTTTGATATTTACCTACTTTCAATTAATGTAGTTAGGTAAATATTGTAAATCGGATACATTGATCTAATACTTATTGCCAAATTATATTTACGATTCCTAATGGTTAGTGATATAATTTGAAATTATTAGATTAGATTTTCATAAATATTAAATTTGATCTGGTCAAAATTTTGATCCAATATTAGATGAGAGAATACAGAATTCAAAAACTTTTATGAGCTTGTAGTGATGATAATTTTTTTTTCACAGTGATTTCTCTCTATTTCTGGTTAGTAGTGTATAGCCACTACAGAGTTCTTAAAGGATCTGCCAGAACAATTCAAGCCTAACATTCTTCCTGTTTTTGCATATTTTCCGCACAATAATGCTTATCAAGTGCACCTGATTAGTATGTGTTCATTGAATATTGTTCGCTTATATTTACGTTAATTTTTCTACCTCTTACTGCCTCTTCATTGTTAAGATACCTAGATAAGTATATCTTGTTATTTTATCACTTTTTTGAACGAAAAACATCATTTTGCCAAATTTTTCGTTAAAGAGAACAGGTAATTATAGTATTTAATCTAGAATTGAGATAATAAATGTAATGAAATGTCAGGTCAAATTTCTTTTTATCATTATTTGTTAACACTTTTATGTAGCATGTATGCCCACATTAAACATAATCAAATTTATTATTTGGTCAAATTTTTGATAAAGTTTAACTCAGATGAGATTCGATCGAAACTTTTCATCTGGAAGTATTTATATTTTTTCCAAACGCCTCAGTGGGTTAGTTATCGAGAGAATTTTGCGCCATCAAAGAAAAACTCACTGAGAGTAGTTCAACGATGGATATTTAACAGCGTCGTTAAGTTCCTAAATGAACATTATTATACAACAGTTCTTATTCTATTTATAAATTTTTGAAAAAATGTACGAATGGTCAATTTGTCTAATTACATCGTAGACACTATTAAATTTTTTATTACACTGACCGACTTATTTCGTCATCTGGATTTGGTCCTAGTTAACAACATTGATGAATCTTTTTTTACAACTGTTGATTTCGTTTAGTCTACTCTTATTAGATAAATCGACCAGGCAAACATTTTCAAGGATAATTCCCTGGTATGATTTTACTCTATGTACTTATTAATAAGTATTTGCTGAATGAATTGACGTGAAACTTTTTTTAGAGAGGGATTTGGTAAAATGACGTAAATTTTGTGGTCGTTATGCTGCCATTATCATGTATTTAAATTTTAGGAAAAATTAAGTATCACATCTTGGGACTCAGTTTAGAAGAATTTATGCAAAATATTTTCAATTCTAAAAGTATCTACCTAGTATAGAATTTTTTCATTCGAATTTTTTATTTTAAAATTTTCTGCAGGATTCATTTTCTTCTTTGTATATACTACTGACTATGAAAAACATTTTTATCTCTAAATAAAATCGTTCTTTTTATACAATCACTCAATGTGAACCAAAATGTATGAAAATTAAAACGCGTGAACCAATTTAGATGAAGCTGCTTCCTCCTCTCAAGGAGTTGGGAAGGAAGCTTATGGTGGTTTTCCAAATTCTAGGTGGAGACTATTGGCTGGTGAAAAAAATTGGACACCATCGATAATGTTATTCACACTGACCCAACTTTAACAAAAATTCATTTGAATTCATATTCACGATTCATATTCTGATTTAGCTGTTCCAATTAACGATTATCATTTTTTTTAATTGTCAGCAAGAAAAAATTGTGTATTAACCTTAACTTTATTCTGTACAAACATATTCTTGATTTGTTTTTCAACTAGCCACTATGCAAAATTAGAGAAATAGATATTTAACTAACAATTTGAAAAAATCTCATTTTGATAAATATATTCCAAATTGATAATTTTCAACATGATAAAAAAAGAGACTGCGTTAAAATAGATAAAATATTCGAGGCCGAACGAATGAATACGGTTTGTTAGTTCTTTTTTTTTCAAATATTAAAAACCGTATTTAATCAACAAAAAAATAGTACCCGAAATCATACTCAACATAGAGATAAGGACATAATTCTGAAACTATGAATCATCACAGGAAATGATCGTTGAAAATAATTCTCCCTTTATCAGCAATTTTGTAATAAAAAATTAAGTGAACAACTGTTTAAAATGATCGATAAAGCGTTTATGGAGTTATAGTAGATTACAATAAAGACATAATCACGATTTCTCGGTATCTCATATCGCAGACGTATGCGAAACTGATATTTCTTGCAACACATGCAGACTTCATTACACTAGGCGACAACGCATACTGCACAAAATTTTACGCATACTTGCTTCGGTCATGCTTAGCGAGATATCTTATCTATCGGTTTAAACTTATGACATGAAAATGGCCTCGAAAATCGTCCATCGACGTATTATCACCTATTTGTCATCGTTTACGAAACCACTGTGGTTGTGGAAAAGTTCAGTCATTGTAGATGCAATCACCGGTGACATTTGAAAATGGCCAAAGATTCGTCGAAAATTCCTCTAGCCCACAGTTTTTTCGGATTTGTGACTTTGGAAAATGGAACGGTGTTCATTTTATGGGCTACGGTTGTAAGTTTTCATGTATTTTCCAGCCTAATTATGTTGTGTTGGCAACATACCTGTTGTAAACATGCGTTACAATTGAATAATACTTAATTGCCTAGATATTGGGAGTTCTGATCATGTTCATTCCTTCGAGCACGGTCAGAATCCATGGAATATCACCTCCTACCGAATTTTGGGAATCGTTGGGCGAAACTCAAGAAACATGGAGCAGAGTATTAGGCGAAAATAGCGCTATGATACCAAAAATAAGCGATCCGGGTATAATCGAAGGAGAAATTCACTTTGGTATGAATCCAAATAATTATGTAGATGACATTAATAACAACTATAATCTTAATTTCCCGTTATAAATTTACTTTTTTAATTAATCTTAATTTCTTGTTCTTATAAGGTAACAGCTGGATTTTCATTCCGGTTGGTCTTATAACCATATTCGTGAGCGGATTAGGTCTGTATGGAGTTTTCGAGGTGAGATATGTATATTCATGTACGTACATAGGTACTTTTTTTTTTATTGAAGGTACCTGGCTCTTTATTGATGATATTAATTTCGGAAACAAATTTTGACCATATGTTTCAGGACAACAGCATCAAATATCTCTTTCCTTACATTTCTTGGTGCATAGCGGGCATAGTTCTTTTACTGTTGATGTTGTTATTCTCACCCGTAGGAATAATGGTCATCTTGTTCATAGTGTTTCTTTTAAACTTGGGTAAATAAATTTGGTATTTTTATCGGATGAATAATAGGCTGGATCGAATCTTGTTTGCTTGTGTTTTTTTTTTTTTTTTTTTTTTTTTTTTTTGAAGAGGGTAGATGGTAGGATCATACTTGATAGTTGCTAAATAACCTTCAAAAGATGAAAATTTCATTCAAACGCAAGTTCTACAAACCCTATACAATAAGATTAGAGTCTTCAAAAATTTGAAAATTAAAAAAAAAAAAATTTTTGCGTAATTGAAAATTATTTGCACTCAAAACTCAAATTTTGTAGTACAAAAGCTGAAAAAATTTTAACCAGTTAATTTTTTTTAAATTAAACTATCTACACCTTTTTTAAATTTTTCTAAAAAACATTCTCAATGAAAAATTATTTTAAATCCAATCTTATCCAGTTGAACAACATTAGATTAAAATTTTGATCAAATAAATTTGATATGAAAAATTAATTCAGTTACATCGATTTGAATCTGATATTAGTTCCAGTTATATGAAATCAAATAAAATTTGATAACGCAAGATTAACATTTTTAAATCAAATTTGATTGTTAAAAATTTCGATCAAATGATCTGAAATTTTTCATTGAGCTAATTTCGTGTATATTGAAAAATGAACGACAACTGAATAATTTACACGTTACGTCCACAGCGCGGGCTTAACTTTGGATCTTTCGGACTGAAGAGCTAAAATATGCTTAATTTTTGCTGCACAATGATTTTTCAAGTCTGAGTTTTCGGTAGAACATCCAAAAAATACCACTAGGAAGCAAATGTTATGCTTTTAGAAACTTCATGAGGTAAAAATCGAGCATATTTTGTCACTTGTACCCGAAAAAGCCTGAATTAATCTCGCATTGTGTTTACAACCAATAAATTACTCATTTATTATGATTATTTTTTAAAAACAGTAAAATTTGGTTACTCTTCAAAAAAAAAAAAAAAAAAAAAAAAAATTGAATAATGTTTAAGTAGATACCGCAAATTAAAAAAAAATTGGATACTAAAATTTTCTGTCTTCAATCGATAACATATGATTAGCATAAAACAAATTTTTTATTGACATTTTTCACGTCGTTGAAAACTTTGATCTCATGTTCTGGATGAGGTCTGAAAATGGAGTTTGGGTGTAAAATTTTCATAAGGCCTTTTTAAGGCGATTTAACAACAATTATGAACTAATGAGCCAACCTCTTACACTCTTCGAAATAACCAAAATGTGGCTTAGTCTAATCATTTTCGTATCTGAGGAGTTAAATTTGTCTATTTTTTATTTTTTGCAGCTTTCATATTATATTGCGTATGGATAGTGTACAGCTATTACACGGTGACAAGATCAAAAGCAGGAAAATACGAATATAAGAGAGTTCATACGGCAGTGGCGTGATAACACGAAAATCTATGGACGATGATAGAAACTTCTGCTCTGTGATAATTCTCATATTTGCATTTAAAATGTATATCATAAACTATGAAATTAATCTCGTGAAGTCTATCACTGTGTAGATGTAGCGCGGTTCGTTTTGACCTTTCGAACGTCCTAGTCGTTGATATCTTGACCACGAACGAAGCTTTAAATAAAATAAATAAAAATTTTCCCCCATACTTGTGCAAAGTGCAAGAAAGTTGAATGATTTATTCGCACCAAAAGTTTACCTTATAACACGATATTTCTCCCAGATGCGATTCTATCTATTTATAATATTTTGCAAATATCGCAATATGCGTACAAAAATAACTCCCCCGCGGTTTCGTAAAAATTTCCGTCCGTTGTGTATTCTTGGTAAAACATTTATTATAAAAAAAAATCCTAACAATTTCTAGATTAGACACATATATGTATGTACACAACACATTTCTTATTATCATAATATTTACATGAGTTGAAACTTGAAAGAGAACAAATTAGTCGTGTTCTTTTACCTAATTGTAGTTCTTTATTTTACTATTCAAGAACTTTTTGGATAGGAGTTGAAGTAGGTGACTTATTATACAAATTAATGACGCGACTGTTGTGTTCCATTTGCGTCTAGATGCTTTTGAGGTGCTGTTCAATAATATAATTTGATTTTCGAGATCTGTCCAGGAAATTGAAATTAATAGGTTTCTTATTTATAATTATTTTTTGTTCGTGAGAGTTTAATCGATTAAAAATAAATGAATACCTTCATTCATTCTAGAATCGTTATCCAATGAGACGAGCGAAATTTTCCAATCGTATTCGAACGGTGTAGTGACCTCTAAAAACCAAATAATGAAAATTTATTAAAGAATAATTTTCTATGAAAAAAGCGTTTGCGCTTGTAGTGATATCAAAACTTCAACTAATTAGAAGTACGTATCATAAGAATGCTGTAAATAGATATACCATATAATTTGATTACACCATCTGTATTCCCTAATGGATTCATCGAAACGCACGTATAAGTCCCGTAATCCTCCTGTTTGACATTGTGAATGATAATCATCATATTGGTCGTATACATATCGTTTTTATGAACAATTTCGTACCTGTTATCTGCCAATTAAAAATGTTAAAAAAATGATAATTTTAGAAAATAATGAGATTATGTATTCTATTTTCTATGTACTTACTTGGAACAATCATTTCACCGTTTCCTCGAGTCCAATAGTTGATCGATTTAGGGTATGCTTCAGATATACATAAAAGTGTTACTTTTTGATTCAGAGTTGCTCCTACCAGCTGATTGGGTACATGTAAAATTGGTGGAACTGAAAATTAACTGTAATTGTATTCGAAATATTTCTCCTCGAACAGATACATTTCTTCATATTTTTGAGATTGAATGCACCAAAAGGTCGAAAGCAAAATCTTATTTGACAATGGGATCAATGAAATCTCAACTTTACCTATGTGATGAAGTATGGGGGGAGGGGAGATTGTGACATAATTAAAAGCTTTATATACCTAGGCAGCGTACCCTTAAATTGAAAAACTGTGTAGATTTGTTCCTTTTCTTTTTCATTTCCTTCAGCTAGCGTTATATTTTTTAATATTTCTTTCTATAGTTGAAATTGATTATAAAAAAAAAAAAGCTATGCAAGTATAGATAATAATTTGAACTGTAATTATTTTTGAAGTATTCAAATTAATTAAATATTAATTTTCATTATGTATTTAAATTATTTTAATGATCGATAAAAACTGCTCTGCCAGGGAACTGATGACTCAAATTTATTATTATCACAAAAAAAAAAAAAACAATTTACTTACAATGAACCGTCACGCTTATTTTTTTATTAAATGTTGGAGGAATGCCATTTTGAGCAATACAGTAGTAAGTTCCCATGTGTAATCGGCTGATTTTGTTGAAATGTAGTTTTTCTCCGTCCACAACATTCACTAAAATGATAATTAAAAATACACCAGATTAATCTTATTTTACTGCAAAGAATATTCAAAGTACAATTGGTGTGCGCCTACAAAAATTAGATTATGCAATTCTTCTTTCATTCATGTAAATTAATTTGCCTATCTCGCTTTTAGTAGGAACATTCTTCCTTACATTCTCCAGGGTTAGCGAGCAAAACGTTTAATATACACAGTTACGTTCTAGTCAAGATTAATAATTTTTTTAAATATTTGTTCTGGTTTTGGAACATGAAAAAATTTAACCAAAATATCCGGTTATTATTGGGCTCATTTTTTTTTCTAGACCATTTATTCGGTTTCGTTCCGGTTATGGTTTTTATGAATATTTTACATTCGTTCCGGTTTCCGGTTATTATTCTATTTTCAGATTTCGTTATGGTTTTGTTCTGGTTTTTAGCTGAGTTTTTAACCGAACGATAGCTATTACAGCCTACCTGATTTGGGAAGGGAAGATCGGGGGAGGGTGGGGTCTTCAAATCTTTGCGTTTCAGACCATTTGTAATCATCTGGCAAATGTCCAACTTATTGGCATATATATATTTTTTTCCCCCACGCGTAGCGCCGGCGAGTATTCATAAAATTCGCTCAAAATTTGGTGAGGAACTCTTCTTGAAAATGCGCAGAAGTATTTTTTTTGTTTTTTCGAAAACTCTCAAAATGGCGGATCACTCAAATTTTGAGGGAGGCTGGAGAAGAGGCAAATAGCTCAAATTTTTCGTTTTTGATCTCATATGAAAGAGTGAGTCACGGACACCAACATATTTAAATTTCAGCTTCCTAAGTGCATTTTGAGGCGAGTTAGCAAAAACCTGTTTTTGAGAAATTGCGTTTTTTGTGTCACTCACTTGCGCAGGCGGGTGTGGATAAAATTCGCTCAAAATTCGGTGAGGAACTCTTCTTGCAAATACGCAAAAATAGTTTTTTTGTTTTTTCGATAAATTTCAAAATGGCGGATCACTCAAATTTTGAGGGGGCTGGAGAAGGGGCAAATAGCTCAAATTTTTCGTTTTTGATTTCATATGAAAGAGTGAGTCACGGATACTAACATATCCAAATTTCAGCTTCTAAGTGCATATTGAGAGGAGTTAGATCAAAAAACGGCTTTTTGAGGAAGTTTTGAGTCATGAAATTTCTTGAATCTTCCATATCTCCCCACCAAATCAAGTTAAAGAGGTCAAATTTTGTGTGTGAGGTTAGTTGGTGACCACAATATGACCTCTTGAATTTGGATCAAAATGGATTCAAAATGGCGGATTATCAAAATTTTGAGTAGAGCTTGAGGAGCCTCAAGTTGGTAAAAATGTAATTAATATGAATTCATATGGTTATTGGGGATAAGTTGTATACTATATCCCGAATTCACTTCCATACATGATGTTGGAGGGGGAAGGCGGGGTTACCAACCTAAAATAGTGGTGGGGGTACAGGAGGGGTCGAAAATTTTTTATTGCTGTGTCATATGATAAAATGAGCCCAAGTGACAAACGTATTTTGATTTTAGCTTCCTCAGTGATTTTGGAGGGGAGTTAGAGCAAAAAACGGCTTTTGGAGGGGAAATTGCTGCAGGAAATTTCATGAATCTTCCATATCTCATCACCAAATCGACCTACTATGGTCAAACTTTGTGTGTAGGATTAGTTTGTGACCAGAATATAACCACTTAAATTTAAGTCAAAATGGATCCAAAATGGCGGATTTACAAAATTTGAAGATAATTTGAGGACCCTCAAATAGTTATAATTTGAGAAATATGTGTTCGCATGATTATTTCATGGCAAGAAATACTACATTTGTGCCAAATTGAACTTTTTAAGTGTTTTTGGAAAGGATAGGGTAGGGGCTTTCAGACTTGGTATCGGGTGTGGCCTGTAGTGATGAACGGTTGAGCATGGTTATTACAAAATCAAAACAAGCCCCAGTTAAAAACTCAGCTCCAGTAATGCAGCATGGCTGCTTACGTTTTTTTTGTTTTTAAAATTTATTTCATTCTTCATTTTCTATTCTGCTTGTGCATTGGGCAAGTTACAGTAACCAGCAGAATAATGGAACAATAACGTATAGATTCTGATCATGATAGTAAATTAATGATTATAAAAAATAACAAAATAAGTAAATAACAATTATAATCATGGTGTCAGGCCTGAGCAAAGAGGGGAAGGGGGGTTCCCCAGTCCCGAGTTTTTTTTTCAGGGCCCATAGAGGTCCCGCGACTTGACGCATCGGCGCTAAAAATCTGCCTTAACTTCCACATTTCCTAGGCCCGGATTTTCTCTGTTAACTAAAATTGATGGAATAGCATCTAATCTCGTCCAATTTGATTCAAAAGATATTAGATTTAACTTAATACAACGTCATGCGATGTGATCAAATTTAATAAAATTTTATGAAATTATATCTGGTCACTTTTTAGTCAAATTTGATCACTTCCTTTTCTTCTGGCAAAATTTACTATTCATTTAGGACATAATTCCATGACATACCCCCCATAAAATAGGTATCTCATTACTAACCTTTTTCTCCGTTGTAATTGAAATCATTTCCGTCGCCTCGCCGCCACATGACATACGGCTCTGGATACCCAGTCGCTTTACATTGTAACATAACATCAGATAATTCTCTAACCACCATATCATTGCTTGTCTCATCATCAATGATTCTAGGGGGCACTGAAATAAATCAAATTTATTCATCATCGAAGAAGAATATAGGGAAGCGGATAAATTGCTAAAATAATTCTCACCCAACACTTGCAGATACATTGACTGACTGATCACAGGTTCGGTGTTAATTCTACACATATACCATCCTCTGTCATCCTCTTGCACTTCTCGTATATGAAGATACCACGATCGATGATCGTTATATGACAGCGATATTCTGATATCTTTTGTGATAACGGATTGATGCATGGTCAGCACAGTCTGCGTAGCCACTTTTACCCAAGTAACCTATTCAATAAACTGGTCTTTCAAACACGCCATCGTAACGATTCGAAAATATCGTAACATAACGTTTATCCAATTTCAACCGACCAATTTGCAAACAAGTGGCGTTAATTCGTTGCCATATAAAGTTTTATTCTCGACGGTGCATGAAGAGAAGTGCTTGGTATTAACGAAGTATTTAGATAATACTCTAGGTTTAACGCTATCCCGCAAAGACATTCGCAATATCGAGCGAAGAGATTGAAAAATAGATTAGAGCGAAGTTCCATTATTGGGTCGTCGGAATAACGAATTAATACGCCCTATAGATTTGACACTTTTTACGCCGATAATGAAATGAAAATACTGTGGGTGGATTTTCGGCGAATAAAGTGAACGTGATCATACGAGAAACGCTTAATTAAGCTACAGAGCGAAACATTGTATCCTGTGATCGACTGATTTGTTTGATTATAAAATTTTCTTTTTGATAATTTAACAACAATTTATAAAACGTATTTTCAATTAAAACTCATCGTTCGTTTATTACGACTAGATCTAGGTACTTGCTATTTATTGGATTTTCAAGGCTTTTTTAAAATTAGTTTTACCAGTCCCCTCGAGTTAGAAAATTTTGGGTTGTATGAATCAATATTTCATGAGCTATCTCAATGAAAATTTAAATCTTACTTATTAGCACATTTCGGCACATGAAGTAGGACCAAGATTAAATTTTTCCAGCAGGTTGAGTTTTCTTTAAACTTCGATTCGGTGTATTTTCACGTAAAAGTCATATCGAAAATCGTCAATCGAAGGAAAAACAAAAGAAATTTAATTTCACCCCTTCCGTACGATTTCTTTTGGAAAATGTGTAAATGAAAGGGAAGATCCTATCTTAGGTTTATTCGGGAAATCTACTTGTTAGTAAAAGGAATCGGAAAAGTCGTGGTTACTTTTCGAGCGTGCACAGAATGTAGACTTTATTAGCGCTAACCTGTTCTACGTGACAAGTATACGCGATGGAAACACAGTCGATGCCATGCAGGGAATACCGCATCCTCCTTTTTATGATTTATCGGCGTTCATATTTTATAGAAAAAGCACCGCAGCAGACAAGCCCTATCACTCGACGAATAAACAAAGTATTCTCGAATATGTGACTGAACCGTTTAAATCATATCCGCGTTCCCAACGGGTAATTGACGCCTTCGGCGACCCCAAGTTTTTGTACGCCGGTCACGAGTGCGGTGAAAAATAAAACTGAGGGGTTCCTTTGAGGAAATTTATCGCGATATGGTCTTGGGAGATATATGCGTTAATATAGATTAATCAAAATGAACAGATGGTTTGCTCACCTTGTACGGCTGTAGATTATCCACAATACAGGCCAACAAAGCGTTGTGGCCCACAGTTACCGTCGTATTTTGTACAGGTGTTACAAATTTCGGTAAATTGTCGTCTGCAATCGAGAAAGCGATGAAATTAGTATTTTTTATCTTGACCCTGTGGATTTATTTTTGAAAATTAATTAAATACCTGGTGGTACTATTATGAGATTTTGATTCACGGGTTTGTTGATCTTCTTATCGCTAAAAACATCTGTAAAAAAATTTCGTTCATTTTTAAACATAATTATGTATGAATGTTTCATAAGTAGGCACTTTTTAGGCAACTCATTCTACTTATCTACACTATATTATAATTATGTAAATCATAACAATTATTCGCCTTATAGTCGAAGGAGTTGCATATGTACTCGTGATCAGCGCTAAATTCCGCACTTCAATACAAAGGAGTTTGATATGCAACTTATTTTACTCTTGTGTGCGTTAAATTGTAATCATTCATGTTCGAATCGAAATAGTTGCATAAGTACTCCTGATCATCGCGAAATCACACACTTCATTACACAGGCGCTTGATATGCAACTTATTTAACCTTTGCGTGGTTTGAAAATTATTAACATTGTTCGAGTCAAAAAAGTTGCAGAATTACTCCTAATTTTTGCAAAAGCACGAGAGATTCAATATACCTCCTAGTCCACGTTGGTGTGAATTCAATTGCAATAATTATCTATCAAGAGTCCACCAAAAAAAAAAAAGACTGACCTTCGAACTGACTTGAAAGTTACTTAATTTCCAAATAATATATCAACTTTGAAGCATACTTCAAAACATATCTTACACACAACTTCACTTCAAGTCTGGAGCTGGGAGGCCAGCGAAATAGAACTGTTAAAACTTGGCTTACATTCTACTCTCATTTTGGAGCCATTTTTAATGTTTTGAATCAAGAACTAAACTGTGGAACGATTCTCTATATTTTGTTACTAATTAACTTTGAAGTAATCTTGACACACCTGATCAATGACTTCAGTTATGAATTGGATGTCACTTTAAAGTCAACTGCAGGGGCGTAACTAAGGGGGGGATGGGGGGAGCTTCCCCTCCAGGTGTTTTGAAAAGTTGGGAAATTTATAATTATTCAACGCTGAAATTGGAAACTTGAATTTTGGAAAAATAAGAACTCGAATAAATTCGAACTGATGCCAACTTATATCATGTATAGCGCACAACTAGTGACGCAGCCCCCTTGGCTTTTGGAAAGTTGGTAAATTTGGAGTTTTAGTGTGAAGTTGGTAAACTTGACCACTTGCGCAGTATGATTTTTTGATGACTAAAAAAAAAAAAAAAAAAAAGGTCAACAGTTGGTAAAATTTCACGGTATTAGTTGGCAATTTTTGGTTTTCTCCCCCCCTGAAGAATGTCCTCGTTACGCCCCTGGTCAACTGATCACGAATCTGGTATGAATTTACGTTCTTCCATCAAACTGAAGTCAAAATGGTTTTAAGTGACTCTAGCGAGAATGATCATGATTTTTAGATTGATGGAAGGCGGAGTCAATTTATAATGATGATTCTAGAGTCAAAATGGACTCGAGGTCAACTTTTTAAATTTTCTGCAGAATCAGAATCAAGTTTAGAGAAATGCTCCGGAGTCGAATATCAGAGTTGAAGTCAAAATTCAGACATGCCTCTGCAATCAAAGATTGGAGTCAGATTTCAGAAATGACTCTGGAGGAAAGTAAAAGATGGAGTCAAATTTCTGCTTGACTCCTGGTCCTCGTCTCTAATTTGTTCTAGTATCTTGTATGAGTAAGTTGCACAATTACCTCCAATCTTGATGAAATCTTGAAAACTAAATTAAGCTCAGAAACTTAATATGTAATTTATTCTAATCTCGTGCAAAACTGCTCGAATTCGTTATTTTTTAAGAAAAATGATTTTCAAAATCACGCCCAATATTTCAAAAACGAATAAACAATGGATCATTAGGGGGTAATTTGAGTTAACTCACCATCACAGTCACCCATTACTTTCTCAAAACATCAAATATAAATGCTTTCACTATAATAAAAAGCATTGCAAACAATTACTTTTCAGTTACCTTTCTTAAATGAATACGGAATACAATTACGTCTTCCAAATGAGGTAAATTTCATCTGATTTGCCAACAAATAGCACAACGGTAAGTGATAATTAAAACACCACGGCATCAGTCAATACTGAAGTAACCACATAAAAGAAGCATTTCGCTGTTAAAGAAGTGATGCGTGAACATGACGAAAGAAAATAAGTACGTAAGTCTTCGAAAAAAAAGGCGCCGTTATTGCCATTACAGGGGGTGAAAATTTTCTTACATAGTCAGCAGTTACATTCTATTAGTGTTAAAAGCAAAATTACCACGATGTATTTGTTAAAGTGCAACGAGAACATAGAGATGCTGGTAAATGCAATTACAGAGTTCGAAAATTGGCGCAAGGGTTACATTTTTCTGAGTTGTTGTCCCATCAGAGTATGAAAATTTGATAGATGGCTTAGTAAATTAATCCATGTTCCTTACCAGAAATGTAAATACCGAACTTAATAAAAGGTTAAAAGGAAATTTATTTGATCAAGATATATGACGATAATTATTTCTCTTGTATATTCCTAATACCATACACAAGCGTAGGTTTTGTAGCGGGCTAAAATACGCACCAGTTACAAATTGCTCGCTGACAACAAAGCTAATAGCTTTATCTTAATTTAACGACCTTATCGTAGCGTTGCGTTATTAATAATAATAAATTTGAAAGCTCTGTGTTGTAATTGTGAATTTTTCTAGTCGAATACCTTCCCAGATGATTTTTCAGAGAAAAAGTTCCTTCGAATTTCAGGGTATATGACTTATTTAACTTGCCTTTGGTATGCTTTCTTATTATTCTTATATTCGCAGGTGTTCCTTCATACCACATGTAGAGCAACTTATCTGACATTAATAAATGATGGTTTGCCCTCACTAAAGTCGTGAAGGGGTCAAGACATAAAATATTGAAAAATAGTTGATGATCAACTTCAAAACAATAATTATGCTAGTTTTGTGAAAATGTGCACAGGGAATGTAGTATAATTAGCAAGGAATTTATGAAACCGTGGAAGGTGTAGGATGTGGAGAAATGATGAAAAAAGTGTGAAAATGAGAAGAAAAATTAAGAATTCCTTTATATTTTTTGCAAATTATTTTTTTTAACATGATGTTTTTTGTTATTGACTGTCATTCCAATCTTCATTACGCAATGAGGCTGGGTCCTAAATATGGAGAGAAAAAAACTATTTTTACAAGCATTCTACAACAATATTTTAAAAAGAAATTTTTCATCTCAAGCAAGATTAGAATGCAAGGTTCGCACCAAAATATAATTTATTGGATTCTGCATATTACTATACAGCTCAAGTTCATAAAAAAATCCAAATAAACATATTGATATGGATTGTTTGTGGAGAAATTAGTTTTTTTTTTTTTCTCCATACGTAGATCTACAAAAGAGCACTTATACACCTACTGGGTGGTGAAGGATTGAGTGGCTGTCAATGTTTACATTTCTATCATCATTTTTCCACATCTAACCTCTTCACTGATAATGATTTTTTGTCAATGGCACTAAGTTGCATATTCTCCATTTTGACACAACTAGCATATTTTCATCTGTCTTGGATGATGACATTCCTACTTTATTATCAAGTTAAAAAATTTATTTATCAAAGCCCCTTCAGCGAGTACCGTAGGCAAATCATCATACGTGAATGTCACAAAATTTGCCATACATGTAGTATGAAAGAGCTCCCATTTAGAAGAAACACCCCACATATATTTAAAATTAAAATAAATCCAACGATCACTGCTTCAGTTTTTCTTCACTAGCCACTATCTCATAAGCTAGCAAGTCGTTTTTTTCTCTCCTTCTCTTTTGCTCTTTCTAGCAGAACACTGATCCAATTCCTCATTTCAGCTCCATAAGCACGTCAGCTTTTTAAAATACGTTGAAATTTTCCATTTACCACGACTCGGTTTTTAACGCTTGTTTACGTACTTTTTCAAATGACAAATATTCAAAAAGGTTATTGGTAAAAGTATTTATGAAACATTTTCTCGATAGTTCCCTCTCTCTTCGGAACTTTCATAAATACCGGCGTTTAAGTTGAGCAATTTGTACTTTGTAGGTAGCGTGTTCGTAGCAAATTGAAACGCAAAAAATAGACGTAACGGTTTTAAAAGCAATGTGAATATGTAATTTACAACGTATAAGTGAAACATTCCAAAAATCACTTACCCTCGTGATGGAAAGAAAGAGAGAAAAAACCAATTTAGTTAAATACAACGAGGGTTTTATCGTTAGCAGCTTGCCAGTTAAGTATAAGGATTGGTGTGAATGATACCAACATAAAAAGAGAATGAAGAAAGAACAAGCAATTATTCAACAAATTTTTCAGTTTCTATCTCTCTACTCATTATGGATAATGAGTGATTTTTTTCTCAATAAAATATACTCTTGGAGAATAATGAAATAAAGACAACGTAAATATTATTGAAAATTATCACAACATTTCACTTAAATTACCTACCACGTTTGTTCGCGTGTTTTCGATAATAGTTAGTACGATAAGAAAGACGAAAAAAAAAAAAAGAAACGCATTCCATATCTTATTACTTATTCCTTTAACGATTTCATTAAACCGATTTCCTATCGTTTGATTTTTTCCTTCCACACCAAATACCGCTACGAAAAAAAACACGAATAAAAGAAAACTAGGGCGAAGAAAAAAAGGGGGGGGGGAAACGTTAAAATACGAATAGGATTTGGTAAAAAGAGAAAATGTTGTCGGAATTCTTAATGTATAATATTTAACAAGGAGTAGTTGTGGCATTTTGATGAGCCCCGATTCTGCAACTGCAGCCCTTTTTAAAAGGTACCGCTACTAGTCTATTTTACGACCCCGAATTCGAGCACTTGGCTGAGGTTGTTTCAGCGAAAGGCAATTCTTACATTAACCGTAGTAACATTACTCGTAAGTAAATAGTTAAACATAAGTTAACCCTCTTTTCTTATTTCGAATGCCGTTACATGAAATCGATTAGGTTTTAACATGTTTGAAGACACCGTTTACAATCTCGTTTAGGCTTCGATGCATTTACCGTATACGTCAAATTTATCGCTGCAAATTTAACATTTCGAGTGCACTGGGCTCGGGCGTCGAGTTTGACGGCATTCGTATAATTTTCATATTCGATTTGGTAATGTATTTACAGTTTGACGGGATCTCTCCTTTTTTATATTTGCTTCGATTTGGCTCGACGAATTTTTTTCGCGGTGTAGTTATTCCTATCGGTGTCTGAAGTATGGTATATTTGAAATATATGTCGAATCATTAATTATCACGATGATATGTTATGCGAACTGAGTACTCTAGTTGACGGAAATTGACAATCGTTTTGAAAGCATCGCGGATATATTGTCAACAACAGTCGCCTAATTGAACTTGGGAGTGTAATCGTTTAATGCATCGCGTTTGGGCAGGATTTAAATTGTGAAATAAGTATTGTTCTTTTTTTCACAGCGTAAAATAATTGATATGGTTGCGTCAAATCTCCCTGTTGAAAAATTATCATCGATTTATACATTCATAAATTTTATGAATTCATTTAACAAAATGAATAAATTTAATTGTCTTAGGTCTTTTATTAATTGATTTCCTGAAAAATAATTTACAATTGATAATATTTTAATTACTCATTTAAAAATTCAGGTACACGTTTTACTGTACACAATACACATACGATGACCTGCGTTCATTTAGTTCTATATAATATTTTTTATTGAACGAGCACTTTATGCGAAGGAATTGACACAATGTTAAACTTAAATCCGAGGTTCAAACTAAAACTAACGCAAATTTCAATACCCCTTCGTGAAATTCAGGAGAATAAATTATAAACAAACCCCTCCCTCCAAATTTAACTTTCTCTCCAGTACATACGCCACCACCATTCAATACACACTCCTTTTTACACCAAATAAATGCACCTTCCATTAAGCTGTAATTATTTTATTCATACCTGAAAATATTTGTTTTAATGAAGAAGACGAATTTTTAATTATTTTGAAATTATTTATATTAGCTGCAAGATATTTCCTTCATGTATGTTCTCATTTCCTGTTTCTCATTTGTAATATCAAATTTTCTACGCCTACAAAAGTATATATAGGCAAACATATAGCCATCTGTGTATTAAAAGTTGAAGAAGCTATATAATGCAGGGGTAACTCTACAAAATATTTCATCTCGATATGGGTTCCTTCATATCACATAATAAGGCTACTTATTCGACAATCATGTATAATAGGTTGTCTATTCTACTTATTGATGGAGCCAAAAGACAAAATTTTGAAAAATCCTTTTTCAGCAGGGTATAGTAAGCAAAAGTATACTTATTTTGAACATTTTCATTTCATCATCCGAGATTGATAGAAATACACAATTTGCTTTAAAATGTATGGTATTCCATGTAGTATTACTGATGAAAAAAGGGGAACAGTATAAAATGTCGAGGAGGAGAATTAATGAAAAAAAAAAGAACAAGAAATTGAAAATAAATTATTTTTTTATTTTTTGTAGATCATTTATATTTATAAAAATGCTACATAAGTAGGTGTTATAAATTTTTTTTAGGCCTACCCTCCTTCACTATATACCATAAATGGATGCCCTTTAATCTAGTTCGAATCACCAAAAAGATTATACTACAAATTATTCATAGAAAATTTTAGTAAATAATTGTTATCTCGACATCAAGCTGGAAGGAAATGTGTAGTTTGAAGCCACGTGTGCAGTATACATCTTAGTATTACTAACAAAATATTTGTAATAAGGAGAAATTATGATGGTAGAAATTTATAAGAGAAGTGTTGAGAATGATGGAAAATATGAGCATTTTTCAAATTTTTTGTTCATTGTATTTATCTTCATTTTCAAAAAAAAAAAATCATATTTCATAGAAATTGGATAATTTTGGTTTCCAAAAAAAAAAAAAAAAAAAAAAAAAGGAAAGAAAAAAAAGAAAAAAGAAATAAAAAAATAATAATAATATGATTTGTATTTTTTGAGATTTTTATCCGCCAACTCAAAGGTAGTGATATGTTCTCCGGATTTAGACGATTCATATAAAATCATTAAAACGTGGAGGCGAAAGGTGTTTTTTGAATTGATCTGTAATCACTGCCAAAGACTCAATAAATTTATTTCTTTTAATTATTTTGTTGATTAATAATTAAAATTATTTGCTTTTTCTATTTTAAAACTTTACTTTAAATCTTAAAAGAGCTTTACTTCCTTTCAGGACCAGGAAGAACTACAATTGGCACCAGGACAAAAATAACGTTCAAATAGTGTTTTTCAATTTTTTTTTTAATCCAATAAAAAATTGAAAAAAAAAAATTAATTAGAATTATCAACAGTTTTAAATACTAAAATTTGAATTAAAGGGCGCGCCCAGGGACCCCAACCTAGGAGCAATGCGCCACCTCTGTCAGTTCCTCTGCTGGGCTCTGTTTCCTTTCAATAGTTGCTCGTATACTTGCATTAGTTTTAGTTCATTCTTTTACTTTTATTGATCAAAAACAACTAGAATTTTTTTTCTAAATTACCAAAAATATTTATAAAATTCTAGAAATTGTATATATATTTTTTTTTAAATGTGAGTCGTGTTTTTTTTTTATCAATAATACCATATTGCATAATAGACATTTTGTTTCCATCTGCATATTTGACAAAAATTTTAAAATTTCTGTATCTCAATTCCTGTTGGAAGTAAAATAGGCAAACCATCATACATAAAAGTCACAAAAGTTGCTCATGTCGAAGGAATGTGGTCATATTAAGGGAAAACATCTCACATGTTCAATATAAAGCATAATTATGCCCCTTCAATAACAAAAATCAGCAACTCTATGGTCATGCGTGTATTATGAATTAACAACTCACAATCCAAAGGAAGAAAACGTCAATGTTTATAGTGTTTAATTACCTGCATTTATAGCAAACCAAAAAAATAGTAATAATAATAATAATGATATTAAAAAAAGCAAGCAAATAAAAGCAAATAAACAAATAAAGAGAAAAATTAAAATGAAAAGCGAAATTAATATTTTTATCGAATAAAATCCATAACCAATATACTTAAATATGAAAAATGTCGAGCATTATACGATTATAGATTCATTTTTTTTATTGAGTTCAATTCAACTATTCTTAAACGTTTTCACAACACCAGTTATTTTTCAACATACAGTATATTATCTAAACTAGTTTTTATCCTACCTATACATGTATAGGGAAAGAAAAAAAATATTTGACCAAAACTTGACATTTTTATCGAACTCTAGAACGAAGAAAATTTTATCAAAAAATGAACGAGGTACCAACTGCAAACGATACTCAAGTGTTTATTTTGTATCCGTTTCTATATTCGAAATTATTTTTAGAATTCGAATCGACCCTTTTTTTACACACTAAAAAATTAATACTATTTCTTCGAAGAAAAAAAAAGTCTTACGAAACTTTTGAAACATTAAAAAAAAATAATTAACACATTGCAAACTTCAGATGAAAGCTTAAAGTGATTTATAAATCAATACAAAGTATAAAAATGCTTATTTTATCTTAGTATTGCGCTTAGTATGTTTTAATTGAGGTAAAGAAGAAAGTGAGGGATAAAACCGACGTGAAAATCGATTCCGACAAATCAAAACAAATAAATATGTAATTTTTTAACATTTTTCCACGGTGAAAACTAGACAAAAGTTTTATTCAAGCATTTACATATTTTTTAAGATGTCCTTCAATTTTTAATGCGAGTCCATAAATAATGCTTTTCTTTATTACAAAGTAATAGCTACTTTGAAAAAGTATCTGAGCTCGAAAAATTCACTGGGTGTTGAAATTAATTAAATTTATAGATATTGCCGAAAATACACTCTACATCGAACCCTACTCCAAGCAAAAAAATGGCGCCTCATCGTAGAGAAAGCTCATCTTGTCAACAAGATCTATGACCAAATCAAGCATTCCTACGAATTAACCAACTTACCGTTAATAAAATATACAAAACACAGAGAAACCGCCGCCACCATCATATTCGCCGTCATCTTGATCGCGTGTAAAAGTTGACTGACACGTTGTGTCGGGTAGACGCGTGTTTAACTATTTTTCCTCTCTCGTGCACAATAATGCATTCAATTGCGGAGGCTGCGTTCCGTATTAGGCGCGCATTGACAACGACGCTGCTCCGCACATACTTGAAAATCAACAAGTTAAGCTCTTTCAAGAACCTCGTACGAACTCGATTAATTAAAAATAACAAATAAATACATCGTTTGCTATTCGCGAATTTTTTGTTTTTCAATCTTTTCCCACTCTCGTGTAGAAATAAAAATCGCAAGCGCGGTTCATCGCAGTCGTAACTTTTTCAAAAGTTAAGAAAATATCGATGGGAAGTTATACCGTATGAATTTTCTTTTATGAAATTACAATTAAAATTCGACTATTTCTTTGCTTCTGTGCATCTATCGGTTCTGTACGATGAAAAGTTCTTCCTTATTTGAATGAACGCTTCGATGAACATCAGAAAGTATTCGAGACGTGAGTTTTCTACTAGAATAGAAAAATTTACTACAAGCAGGCCACGTAAAAATTCTTGAGTGATGCTATATTACTACGTGATCATTATAAGTACTCATATGAACAGGGACGTACCGAAAGGTTCCCCCCTGGCTTTTGGAAAGTTGGTAAATTTGGAGTTTTAGCGTAAAGTTGGTAAATTTGACCACTTGCGCAGTATTATTACAACTATTTTTACATTTTTGGAAGACTAACAAGAAGACTGTGACATCTCACTTAACATCTTATTTTATTTTCGCGGAGCAAAGAAAAAAAAAAAAAAAAAAAAGGTCAACAGTTGGTAAAATTTCATGGTATAAGTTGGCAATTTTTGGTTCCCCCCCCCCGAAGAATGTCCTCGGTACGCCCCTGCATATGAAGGAATTCTATCAAATACATTATACAGGGTTTACCGCGAAATATCTAGTTCCTTTCATGTAGTGAATAGTCAAGCATTATAGGGTAAATGTAATGATATTTGCGTATTCAAAATTTTTAAGGAACTAAGATATACCGTTTTAAAATTAAAAAACAAAATATGCTTAAGATAACCATACATCTTCATCTATTGATGACAGACATGTGAAGTCTGTGTCAAGATATAAGACACATGGTGTAATCTTATTGATCCGAATGTAAAAAACGTAGAAAGGAAGGGGAAAATATTTTGTAATGGACAAAAAAAAGAAATAAAATTGGTTGATTTTTATCGTTTTTCATGAATAATTTTTGAAAATGCTTCATCAAGTAGCCCATTTTGAAAATTACCAAATAAATTATAATGGACCCTTTACAACAAGAGATAGATAATTTAGGTACTCAACAACGTGCTTGTATAGGTATTGACATAAACAATGGTAAATTTTAATTTTTAAACTAGTGATAATGATTAATGATGATAATATGCGATTACGTCAAAACACCTTCACTCCAGACCCCCCCTTAAAATTTAGCATCTTTTTCGCATTTTTAAGAAGAATTCTCTACTAAAATTTTGAGCGATTTTCATCTATACCCCTCGATGCTGAACTCGTTTTTATTAAAAATTCAGCTAAAAAATAATCAAAATATTTACTTATTAGCTGAGTTTTTAACAAAACGATAGCTATCACAGCCTACCTGATTTGGGAAGGGAAGGTCGGGGGAGGGTGGGGTCTTCAAATCTTTGCGTTTCAGACCATTTGTAATCATCTGGCAAATGTCCAACTTTTTGGTACATATTTTTTTTTTCCTCCACGCGTAGCGCCAACGAGTATTCATAAAATTCGCTCAAAATTTGGAGAGAAACTCTTCTTGAAAATACGCAAAAATAATTTTTTTGTTTTTTCGAAAATTTCAAAATGGGATCACTCAAATTTTGAGGGGGCTGGAGAAGGGCAAATAGCTCAAATTTTTCGTTTTTGATCTCATATGAAAGAGTGAGTCACGGACACCAACATATTTAAATTTCAGCTTCCTAAGTGCATTTTGAGGGAGTTAGCAAAAACCTGTTTTTGAGAAAATTGCGTTTTTTGTGTCACTCACTTTGCGCAGGCGGGTGTGGATAAAATTCGCTCAAAATTCGGTGAGGAACTCTTCTTGCAAATACGCAAAAATAGTTTTTTTGTTTTTTCGATAAATTTCAAAATGGCGGATCACTCAAATTTTGAGGGGCTGGAGAAGGGCAAATAGCTCAAATTTTTCGTTTTTGATTTCATATGAAAGAGTGAGTCACGGATACTAACATATCCAAATTTCAGCTTCCTAAGTGCATATTGAGAGGAGTTAGATCAAAAAACGGCTTTTTGAGGAAGTTTTGAGTCATGAAATTTCTTGAATCTTCCATATCTCCCCACCAAATCAAGTTAAAGAGGTCAAATTTTGTGTGTGAGGTTAGTTGGTGACCACAATATGACCTCTTGAATTTGGATCAAAATGGATCCAAAATGGCGGATTATCAAAATTTTGAGTAGAGCTTGAGGAGCCTCAAGTTGGTAAAAATGTAATTAATATGAATTCATATGGTTATTGGGGATAAGTTGTATACTATATCCCGGATTCACTTTCATACATGATGTTGGAGAGGGGAAGGCGGGGTTATCAACCTAAAATAGTGGTGGGGGTACAGGAGGGGTCGAAAATTTTTTATTGCTGTGTCATATGATAAAATGAGCCCAAGTGACAAACGTATTTTGATTTTAGCTTCCTCAGTGATTTTGAAGGGGAGTTAGAGCAAAAAACGACTTTTGGAGGGGAAATTGGTGCAGGAAATTTCTATGACTACAGGAAATCGACCTAGAAATGTTAAACTTCGTGTGTAGCATTAGTTGGTGACCAGAGTATGACCTCTTCAATTGCGGTCAAAACGGATCCAGGATGACGGATCATATTAAGGATTTGAAGATAATTTCATTACTCTCTAGTAGCTATAATTTGAGAAATATGTGTTCACATGATTATTTCATGGCAAGAAATACTACATTTGTGCCAAATTGAGCTTCTTAAGTGTTTTTGGAAAGGATAGGGTAGGGGTTTTCAGACTTGGTATTGGGTGTGGCCTGTAGTGATGAACGGTTGTTTTTTTCATTTTTTTTTCTTGTTTCGTCCTTACTGATTTTGCGATAGTGTAATACATAATAATTGCTAGTATTAGGAGCAACTTTGTAGTCCCCTATCTCTTCCCCTAATGGATATACGAAAAAAATTATAAGACCATTTCTTATAGAGAATTTAATAAGAAACATTTTATACTTTTTCTATAAAACGCGTTGTTCGCAAAAAAAAATGCAAGAAAGTGAATTTAGGAGTCGCTCTTGTAACACATTTCATTTTTTTTGACCAACTTCCACCTGAAAATATTATCATGTAGTACCTTAGAGTAAATCATGGAAAAAATTCAACCATGTACCCCCCTCAAAAAAAATATTTACAATTTTTTGAAAATTTCAAAGCCTAAAAAATTCAAGAAAATATGAATCCAAAATTTTGAACAAATTTCCACAAATGCACTTATATAATGCCTATCAATAGTGAAATTTTCAACATTTTTCATCCATCCCATCCAGAGTTAAAAAATATTGAATTTTCGATATATGGGAGTCGATTTCTCAGGAAGGGGTGGGGTGGGGGATCAAAAATTTTTTCGGGGAGTTTTTTCATTGAGGGCAACATTTAGGACCACTTGTGACCGAATTTGGGTCAAGGCCCGTTTTCACTATCTTATCAGGAGAGACCCTTTAAATAGTTTTTTGTTGCTGATGATAGCGATAACAGCGATAAGTACCACATAATAAAGAGTATATGAAATACCTTTAATAATAATAATGAAAACACCATAAAATTTAAGAAGGCAGTGAATTAATCTAGAATAGATACAGATATAGTTAGTTGCATGATTACATTCTGTAAGAATTTAATTATGTTTACTCATCATCTTCAGGAATACCCATCGTAGGAGGATTTGAAGACGTTTATGAAGATATTGATGGTACTAATGAACCCGTTCATTGAGATTCTAACAAAATTCCTGATTTGGACACTCGACATGATGATTAAATGGCAGAATCAATTTGAAAAAATGTTGTAATTACTTTATATCCAAAAAAAAAAAAAAAAAAATACCGAAAGCACCGCCTGAAGTACTTCTATCGAAGGCAGTCGCCTAATATTACACTGTGTGCAATTATGCAACTTTAATAACATCTTCAATGACGCAGAGAATATCAAAATGGTTAAGCAAAATAGATAAGGCAAGGCCCCTATCTCCTATTTATTATATTTTCTCATACCGCTCCCCACCATTTAATTTTTGTTAGCTAATCTTCCTTCCATAGGCAACACCCTTTTACCATACCGTATGAATACAAAGTATATTTAATGCAATCATGAAAATTAAAAAAACGCGGTGGCTCAAGAAACTATGATTCAAGCGAGCTGAACGTTTATATCGAGATTTACATACCTTGTCTGAACCGTACATCTCTATTTCTTTAAAGCAAGTAAATTTTATCCCAACATTTTTACTACAATTTTAAAATTACTAAGTAAGTATCCGAAATTTTAAAACGAACTTAGTGGAAAAAGTAAGTTCATTTTGAATTGAAGGGATCTTTTAATCGTGAGAATACTGGGAATGTCCTGAATCCCGAGTAGCAACTGTAAAAACTTATCATTGCTTGAAGAAAGGTGGCAAATATCTCAAGTATTTCAAGTCAAAAAACATACCGGGTGACTACTTGATTCGAGCACCCCAAGCGCAAAAATCTTTCTCTCATACAAATAAATTAAATATTTGAATGATATTAAGAACAATAAATGCCATAAATAATATTTATTTAATGCTTAAAAGTGTTTATCAATGAAATACACAATTTTAATTTATACTTTCATTGTCAAAAATACATATATGTTTTGAATTTATTCACCTTTTAGCTAATTTTTTTGCTTGGGTGCTCGAATCAAGTAGTCACCCGGTATTACCGTAATTTATCTCGAATGCGTGAAACTCATCAACTCGCCTCATCTATAACGTGACCATCGACGGGCAAATTTTCGTCTTCTAATTATCTATGAAATTTCTGAAAGTTTTCGATATTTTTCATCATCGTTTTCACTACTTTGACTGGCTTTCTAACAAAACGAAACTAATATTGGCTACTTGGTTTTTCGTAAAAGGGATATTTTAATCGTGAAAATTTGATAAAATGTTCAAGTACCAACAACAGAAACGCAACACTTGTTCGTGAAAGCTGAGCCACAATAATTATTCTTATGGAAAACGTCATTCAAAGACAAATAAAACGATGTTTAAAAATATAAACTTCCAGAGACTTCGCAGATACAGCAAAGACTAAACATTCTGAAACTGTAAATTTTTTAAGATATGATGTATTCAATATTTTTATTATTTCACTAAAAAAAAGGGGGAAATATACAAGTTGTACGTTGAAGAGACCTATACTCCAATTAAAATGTTGGCGGCATTTAGAATTTGTAAAGGCGTAAGACATCTAAGCCCATACTCTATCGTTATTTAATGATATTATTCCAATAAGTGTCATGTCGAGTATTATAAGTCGTTAGCCGTTTGAAATTTACGAACGCTTCAACCCTATGGGACGCTTGGTAAATTGAGTAACTTCAAAAGTTGAACCGAAAATATTTTTAGTTAGATACACGAAAGGTTACTCGTCCTAGTTCTTGATTGTTTTAAATTTTTCATTATAGATTGTTAATCATTCATGATTCAATTTAAAGTTCCTTTTTTTCCCATTTCTCGATACGAGTAATTGATGTAAAAGGGCGAAGAAAAATGCTAATGATTAGATGCTGAAAAACTATATTCAATTAAAACAAAACTATACTTAATTACAGGTGTGTTCCCACGATTTTATCTAAGAATGTACATTGAATTGATACATATTTGAAACAAAGTAACAAAATGAAAAATTAAACTATTGACCCAGGCTTCACTTTGTTTTTACGGATATGAAATTCAAAATGACTTGAAAATTATTGTGTAATTTCTGGCCATCATATGAATAATTAAAAAATGAACAGAAATAAAAAATTTCACGTAAAAATTTCTACAAGAAGAACGTTTTGCCACTGTTTTTAACCATTCTTTCTGAATTGTTCCGCGATAAGAGTCATCTGAATCATTATGTTCTTCAAACCACGGTACTGAGTGAGATAGAGGATTATAACTCGAACGTATAAGGCGTATACAGCGTATACCGTATGAGAACACCACTGCTTAATTATATAACAGTAAAATAATGGATACAATTGGGATGATTCCAAGTAAATAACGCGAATTAATCTAAAATAACTATAATAATAAATCTTAATAATAGGAAACTTACAAATAATGTTATATGTTTTAATAATATATACACTACTTATGACTAAACAGATACATAGGGTAGTTGGCACAATTACCGTTCTCTATATTTATTTTCGAAATTGTGGTCATCCTATGAGGTCAAAGTTGAAAAAAAAGTGTACATGAATACCCTACATTCTTGGCCACCTTACCCTCGAAGCTGGGCCAAAAACCAAGAAGGTGAGCATTTCGTAAATTTGAAAAAGTGTTCCTAATTTTGTCCACTTACTTCTTTCTACACGAAATCGGAGTAAATAAAGAAGTGTTACAACAAAAAAATAAAATTTTAATTTCTGGTATATTTAGAAACTCGAATAACTAGTTTTCAACTATTCGAACAAAAAACAAGAATTGTTTGAATCTTATACTTTCTGATGAACAAAGCTTCGTGTATCCATTTGAAGCAGCCTCTGCAATTATCACTTATTGTAACCTATTTTACCATCTCGAACAGTTTTTTCATTCTTTCCATTTTGGTATGTATCAAAAATTGAAGTCGTACTTTTTATCCAAATGGTTTTGTAGTGGTAGGAGAAGGAGGCGAAATTAAGCCCATTCGAAAAAAATATATAATCGAGAAAAAAATTTCATACTACGTATAAGACTACGAAATATCGAAATTACTTTATTTGAACATAAATTTCAATTTTTGAAAATATTTAAAAAATGTTTTCGGCTACAACAAGAAGGAAAATCAGTGATAATCGGCGAATTGAAACTAAGCCAGTATTGGTAGAGGTCTCATATTGTCAGATTGTTTTAGATGACCTTCGCCAGTTCTGATCAATTTTCGCTGGTATGTTCTAATCAACTACTGAGAAACACCAAGGAACCAATTAGGTACCGAAACGAACACCAGGCCAACTACCCCACAATCTATTAACATACATATCGCCATAAACATAATATGTGGAACCCAACATAAAAGTATGAACTCAAAAATCTTATTATTTATACTTAGTAATAATAATTATATCATATAGGTAGGTATATAAATGATAATAATATGCATAATAAACATAATTCGGTTTAAATTCGATAAACTGTATAGGTTACACCTTTGGTTACACCCATTAATATCAAATACTAAAAATATATGTAGGGATTAAATGCATAATACAATTATTCATCTTGATTTGTACCTAGGTTCTGGAGGTCGCGCAACCACCAGTCGTGCTCGGTAGCCAGTTGTGGTGCCCCTAAAATACATTTCATTAAAAACAACGAAATACCGAAGCGTGTAAACCTATGCATATACAGGACCAAGAGAGACAGAATTGGCCACGAGGCGAAAATGATTTTCAAGCCGTTCTTTCCAATATTTTGTCTTCTTAATTCAATGAAAGTTCAAAAAAAGTAATTAAAATTTTTTAAAGTTTTAAAACCTTAAATTTGAATCTCTGAGCCCTTATAGGAATCCGAGCCTATGGCAATCTGCCCCCTCCGACCATCCTTCTCCCTGGCCCAACACATATGCATTTAATTAATCATACTGATATATTTCAACATACTTGGACAAACTCTCATGTAACCATCTAAAAAAAAAGTAAATAATTTTTCATTACTGATATTAAGCATGAGTAGCGCATAATAAAAAGTTCATAATAATGAAATAATTGCATACAATTAATAAGGTACATAATGAATTAACCTGTTGAGATCTGAGAAGAAACCTGCAGATAAATTTTCAATATTTTCTTTTAAAAAGTGAAGTTCATGAATAGAAACGATTTTTTTTCCAATTTTGATCCATTACTCATAAATAGGAATTTACAAATTTGCGAAGTGAAAATATCCATTTTCCAATACGCAATCTTATGAAAAACTTTTCCAAACGTTTGGTTCTTCCTTCAATGACCAACATTACAAAACAAAATAAATTAACTATTTTTTTTTTTTCATTTGAAAAAATAAATATTTCAATTTTTGCAAATTTTACAAATTTCTATATCAGATATAGGTCAAAATGAAAGCACTTCCGGCAATGCAATTTCAATTCATGAAGTTCACTTTTTATAAGAAAATGTTGAAAATTTACCCACGAGTTCCTTCTCGGGTCTCAGAGGGTCAATTCTTAGATCGTTCATAGGTACCTGATTACATTCGCCAATAATAAGATATCATTCACTTACAATCCTCATTAATCACCGATTTCTCTGTTGGTGGAGCCTGTGCTTGAGGTGCTGATGAAGTTCCTAATTATAGGATGAATTTGATAAAATAATAAAATAAAGGATAATAGCTGTATGAGAATATCGAAGTGGCTTACGAGAGCTTTACAAACGATTTTCAGGGCAAAAAATCAATCATATTGAAAAAAAATTTTCACGAAACTATTAGGTCTCAACTGCACCTAATAGGTACTCACGAAGATGTAGGCAAATATGTTTTTTTCTTTCCATCGAAGTAAGTTGAGAAGTACGTATAATTTTATTTTTTTATGACAATATAGCAGGCTTTACCAGACATTTTTTCATTGTTTCTAATAATTCTTCGATTAATAATACGCATTTGAAATCTTTAAATTACTATTCATAATGAAACTATCGAGGGAAATCAAGAAATTTTTTCATAAAACATGTATTTTATCTTCAAACATACCATAGAATTTTCAAAATTCTAGTATATGGGATTTCGTGAGAAAAATCGAAAAACCGTGGTTAGCATGCCCATTGCATCGTTTGCACCACCATATAGTTCAGATGAGTGGTGTAATACGTATCTTGCAGGTCTGCTCATTTCAAGTAATGTGTTCTAATGAAAAATTTTAGCAACAAAATTAAGCAATTATTCGAGTACACCGTAAAATTCTTGATTATGCCTCCTACTGTCAAAACGACAAAAAAATTTCACATTAAAAAAATGTTTAAAATTCCTTTTTGTTTACGCTTTTGAAACTAGGAACCATTGCGGCTCGAAAATTTTGTGAAAAATGTACTTTTAACGTCGGAATTTGTTCGAAAAGCTCTTGAAAGCTATTTCTGCCTTATTCTTATTTATATGTACAACGCTGCATTAACGCTTGGTAGAAATAAAAGTGTATATTTACCAGGTTTGGAGAAGGTATCTGCGTTTGATGCAACGTCTTTTTCGAACGTATTTGGTCTTCCGGCCCGCTTCATTCCTAATCAATACAATAAAATTTCTAAATAAATGGATGTAAGCGGCCAAATGAATTATCTATCTCGTATGTTACGCAACATGTTGCTGAATGCGAGTGAAGGTAAAATGCGAAACTTTTGCTTAATATAGGAAACAGGCAGCTAATTTCAGACAGCCTAGATCATTTAGATAGCTTATCATTTAACCGACTCTAAATCATTTTGCCAAATTATTTTTTACAGATGCAATTCAGTAAGTAATTTAAGATTATGAAAAAAAAACTACGTATCTTGGAGATTTCGTGATAGACACTTGATGAGTTTCATCATTTCAGTTTCTGAATATATAGTATGATTCAAGAATTTGTTGTTATTCATATTTATAGGCTATGTTACATGAGAAATTTTTTTTCTACTTATGCAAAACTCATTGAGATTTAAAAAAATACATATTACATATCTTTCTTTTTGATACATAAATACCTAAGCAGATAAGTATATGCACATATATAATCATCTCCAACTCCACGAACGCGTTCAATTGACTGGCGGTATAGGCACAGCGATTACCTTTTTCTATTTTCTTATTATGTTGGAACTCAAAATTTGAATGAAAAAGGAATGTTATAATTATATTTTATTTTATTTTTAATGCCTTGGTATTTACTTTTTTTTTCTATCATTTTTTAAATCAACCCGTATTGCATGCCTGTAATAAACATGGGATAACAGGTGTGCTAAGAGCGTAGGTATTAATATTTATTCACGATCAATACTTTCAAATATAAGTATAGTATAATTATCCTAAAATCAATTCGTTTGAATCTTAAAGCGTACGACGCGTTATGAAATAAAATTTGAGGTCGCATCGTTACGGCATGTTAAGGAGCTAGGATGCTATGAAAGTTGCATTGGTAAAATTGGAAAGTTATGCAGCGCAATGTTTGAAAAAATAACACAATGACTTGGCTATTGAACAAAAAATTAAATGATATTTACTCGTTAGTAACGTTTCACAGTAAAAGTTGAAAAGTTTATCTGTGAATAAAAAACATGCTCATCAAATAAATGTATCGAAAAAATAAAACAACCTCTAAATAATATTTCTCACCTCTGACAGGAGCCGGAATGTCACGATCTGCAAAAATAATTTGTTGTTGAGTTGGTATATAACACGTATATATTATGTTTGCCTATGCAGTGAGTTTCTCACTCCAAATAGGACCTCTTTCATACTACATATAGAATAATTCTTGTGATAGTCATGCGTGATGGTCTGCCCTTTGTTTCGCTGAAGGGACCGGCCAATGTATAAAAGTTTATTAATGTATTTTCTTTTCATGTTCAGAACATTATTTTATGTTGAAGAATGATGAAAAAGATGTAGAAAACAGAGGAAACTTTACACATGGTCTTTTCTGTGGCAGAGAATACCAAAATCAGGGCTTTCTAGCTTATCGTCGCTATGAATTATAGCTTGATTTTTTTCAATGACTGAAATAAAGTTGGCTATTGGCTGACGTAAAAAAAAGTGTGCCCCGAAAATATTCGTTGTGATGCGTATATGACTGTTGTTATGTTTCTCTTTCTGGTATTTATGATGGAAAATCTAAAGGTTAAAAAGAAAACCAAAATTACGATTTTGGTCTTATCAATAAAAAAAAAAAAAAAAAAAAAAATAGAATATCATTGGCTTTTGGCTTAGAGCTATTTGCTGACAACTTCTCTGAAATCCCATTGGCGCTAGTTCGAATAAGGCAAGCCAACTTACGACGTTGTTATTCTCAATAAAAACATGTATGCTTTCAACCTCTTAGTGCAACACATGAAACACATGTATATAGAATTTCTGGCAGAGCTAGACGTCCATCTCGTGGCTGAATGGGTAGCATGGAATGTCTGTATGCTGAAGGTATAGGGTCCGAATCCTGCCACAGCTCACGATTTTCTTTTCGATTTTTCGGTCAACTTTTTTTCAATTTTTTTTTTTTTTTTTTTTTTTTTAGTATTATTTATTTATTTTATTCCTACCAATTTTTGCAATATTATTTAATTATTCCAGCCTTCGAACCTTCAGACTTGGAATTTTCAGACCTACATTCCTTACCTCAAAGTTAGGTTAGGTTAGGTTGTCTCGCGTGTGGGGGGGGCATTTTGCCCCCTCATACTACTTGACCTTATTCGTGCCTTTTAGTACGAAATAGCTATCAGTAATAGTGGAAATGATGCTTTGACAATGAGCGCATCTGGCAACGTCGCAATTTGGCGTGCGTTATTCCGACTTCCCCCATTGGCTACCATTACCTATTAAATTTTTTTTTTTGGTATTTTTTTTTTTTTATAAAAATTTCATTAGTTTAAGTTTTATATTATTTTTTTATATTATTAATCATAAAATTACTTTTTTTTACATAATTTTAGATTTTTTTATTCATTTGATTATTTAAATTTTTTTTTCTAGTTTTTAATAGGTTAGAAATATATAATTTTTTTATTTTGAAATTTTTTTATATTTATAATTTAAATTATTTTAATTTAATATTATTAATAAATTTTATTATATTATATTATATTTTATTAATTTTATATTACTAATAAAATTTTTATTTGTTATTGAATTGAATATTATTATTTACTTACTTTTACTTTATTTCATTAACGTGTCATGTACTGTATCTAGGCCAGAGGTACGGAAAGGAAAATTTAAATTAAAGAAAGGAGGTGAGAGTCACGCAGGAACTTAAACAGTTTGATGAGAATATTCTCATCATCCTGTAGGATATCTAAACGGGAGAAGAGAAGGAGATTTCTAGAGCGAGTGTTATCATATAAATGACAGTTTAGAAGGATATGTAGGACTGAAAGTGGAGTGCAGCAAGAATCACACAAAGGAGGAGAATTTTTAGTTAAAGAGATATGAATGTGAAATTTGTGCGTGACCTATACGAAGGCGGCACAAGGCAACTTCTTCTTTTCTGTCGGCTCTGGTAGAAGATTTCCAAAGTGAGGTGTCTGAGCGAATGGCGTGAAGTTTGTTTGACAAAGGTACTTGGGACCACATAGACGAGAATTTTTCGCGTAATGTGGTAAAGACGGCTGACTGAAGATCTTTGGGTGGTACTTTCACATTGGGTAGAGGGAAACAGGTCGCTGCTTCCTTTGCAGCAAAATCAACGATTTCATTACCGATTAGGTCTTTATGTCCAGGTACCCACGCGAATTTGACTGACACTGGTGAATCATATAATACCGACGCAATATTTTTTGCGATAGGATGTTGTGAGTGATGATGACAGGACTGAATACATTTCAAGGTAGATAGTGAGTTGGTGAGAATAAGAGAGTTGGTGTTCATTTCGATAGTCATATCAGTTGCCAATTTAATGATCAGAAGTTGAGCAGAGAGGATGGAGAATGTTTGAGGAAGGGAGTAACGAGTAATGTCAGTATGATCATATACAATAGAACAACCAACATACTCCGATTTAGAACCATCTGTGTAGATTTGCCTATAGTCTAAGTATTTTTCGAGGAGAGCACGGAATGCCAGTTTAATAATATGAGTAGGGGCTTGACTGAACTCTAACAACATATAATCAATGGAGGGCAAAAAGTCTGACCAAGGCGGAACACTTTCTAACGATTTTGAGTATAGTTTTGAGAAGGAAGGTTGTAATAACCTAGTTAAGTCTGCTGTAGAGTAAGATATAAAATGATAAGTTTCCGGAGTATTTAATTGTCGGGTAATCATAGGATAAAGGTGTAAGTGGAGAAGATTTTACATGAATTAAGAGATTAGCTGCTAATCGTTGTCTCTTTAACTGAAAAGGCCATTCGCCACTCTCACTTAAAACACTAATTATAGGGGAGTACGAAAGGCGCCTGTTGCCAGCCTGATTGCTGTATGATGTACCACGTTGAGCCTGTTTAGCACTGAAGCTTTAGCTGATGCGTAGACTGCTGCTCCATAGTCACATTTAGAACGTATTAAGGTATGGTAGATCCTCATAAGGGTTGACCTATCAGCTCCATAGGTAGTGTGTGCCAATTTTTTCATGACATTAAGTTTTGTAAGACAGCTTTTTTTTAGATAGTTGATATGATGAGACCAACTGAGCTTCTGGTCAAAATACAGGCCAAGGTATTTTGTTGTTTCTTCAGTCTTTATGAGAGTGTTGTTGAGATATAGTGTAAAATTATGAGCACAGTTTCGTTTCTTACAAAAATGCATCGCTGTTGTTTTGCAAGAAGAAAAGGTGACACCATTGTTTTGAGACCATTGAAATAGAGAATCGACTGTTTTCTGAAGAATTTCTTGTCCAAGAGTAGGGTTTGAGCAAAGAGTGAAAATGCATAGTAGCTAGCCTCCAATCTTCAGGAAAATCTCCCGACGTCCAAATATCGTTGAAAACCTCTAGCAGTATAGTTTTGACTCTATCCGGAGCGTAGCGTAGCAGATCAATATGGAAATTATCCGGGCTGGGGGATGCTGGTTTGGTATTAGTAATAGCTGTCTCTAGTTCATGTAAGGTTATAATATTGTTGTAAGGTTCTTGATTTAAAGTAGAGAAGTCTAAAGATCTCATGAAATTTTGATTTTTGATGAGAAGGAAGTGGTTATTAAGATTATTATTATCACTACAGGAGAATCCAAAATGATGAGCAAAGTGGGTTAGAATTTGAGTGCTGTTGGTAATGATGTTGTTGTCTACTTCAATGCTAGTGATGAGATGAAAATTTGGGATTCTTTCTATAGATTTTATTTTTCTCCATAAGCATTTCATAGGTGTAGACGAGTTGATTGAAGAAATAAAATCTTCCCAAGAAGTTCTTTTTGCCATTCTAAGTGTATGTCGAGCTTTCGCTCGTTTTTGACGATAGTTGATGAGGTCAAGTAAAGTTCTGCTACTTTTCAGCATTTTTAATGCTCGACATCTTTCTCGAATAACTATTTGGCAGTGTTCCATCCACCAAGGTACAAATTTCAAGTGTTTCTTGCTATTACAAGAATTTTGTGGGTTTTGGGGAGAACAATCCTTAGCCACTGATATGAACGATTCTGTGAAAGAGCGAACTGCCGAGTTTGCGTTTCGATTTTGCTAAGGTGTGTGGTGGAAGCTCTGTTCACAGCGAGAATAATACATTTTCCAATCTGTTTTTTTGAAGGATATTCTGGCTTGAGAATTGGCTATTTGGTCAATGGGCATAGTATACCTAATAATTACCGGAGTATGATCACTACCAGCTAAATCTATGTGTGTGTGAACTGTAATTTTACTACTGAGCTGGGGAGATGTGATCACAAAGTCCAAGTTAGACCAGCAGCGATATGAAAAATTATAATGAGTCAAGGTTCTAGAGTTCATTATGTTAAGGTTGCAGTGGTTCATAATATTTTCTAGGATTTTGCCATTTTTATTGAATCTTGAGCTTCCCCATGATAGGCTATGCGCGCATTGAAGTCACCACATAAAATGAATAGTTGAGGGAGATTATTTATAACTGAGATGAGCTCATCTTCATTCAGTTGGATTCCTGGTGAGAAATAGGCTGTGCATATCGTGATGTGGTTTTAAAACTGGAAAATACTAGAGTATCTTAAAAGCGGACTTTACTAATTAGTAATTATACTGTTTTAGAGAATATTATTAGAATATTTTATTTTTTTAACAGAATAAAAAATTTTTATAAAATTTAAATGTTCTACCAACTACACTGATCCTAAATTTTATCAAGTATCATACAAAACATGACCTCACGTAATTAATCTTCTTACCATCTAAAATTTGGAATCGTGTGAGGTCAGGTCATTTCACGTTCAAACTTTATCTTCACTGGCGTATAGGTATAAATGCGGAGCTTATTTTATTTCTTTTTTTTAGGTAAACAATAATATTTCAGACAGTTTGTTCAAAAAAACGTGACCACATGTAAAATTATACTTCCTCACGTTCCTCACGTTCCACACGCTTTCGAGGATGGCCAACTCTTCTTCTTATGCTCCTTCTTCGATTTGGAGGCTGACTATACTCATTTTAGAAATTCATATTTTATATTGTAAATTAAAATTCCATGACGTCACGTTACATCATGCTCACTCAACTTCAAAAATCAATCAACTCTGGAAATCTACTCAATCTACCACTCCTCAAAATTTCGAGTCGATCTGTCAAGTTTTACTCTAGTTACAGCGAGAGAACGAACCTTTATAAAAAAACGTGACCTCATGTTACATCATTCCTCCTCAATTTAAAAAACTAATAATCGCTGAAAGTCTGCGTACTCTACCTATCCTCCCAATTTTGTGTCAATCGTTTTCGACTCAAGCCCTGTCAGGTCACGTCACGTCAGGTCACGTCAAATCACATCCACTCACATCCAAGAAACACTCAATTCCAAGACTACTACGCCTACTCTTTCAGCCATTCGCACCACATTCTGATAAATTTTTGATACAAAAGAAAAGCCGTGACCTCACGTTTCATTAAATAACCTCACGTTCTGATAAATTAGATATCCGATCATTTATAACGCTCAACCATTCCTTCCTGCTATCATGCGGGAACCAAAAAACCTCAAATCATGCCTCCTCATGCCACGTCACGCCTGATCACACACAAAAACTAATTAGCTCTAAAGCAACACTATCCTTACCTTTCCACCAACTTTGAACTCGATCCATCTAGTATTATTCGAGTTATCGTGGGAGAATGGAAAAACTTCTAGGAATGCCTCCTCACGCAAAACTCACGCCCGATCACCTCATAAAACTAATAATCTCTCAAACTATTCTACCCTATCTTCTTTTATCTTTTAATCATTCTGTTCAATTTTTCCCGACTTATCATGAGAACACAAAAAACCTCAACTCACGCCTCCTCACACCAACTCATGTCCCATCACGTTCAAACATTAAGTGGCTTCAATGATCACTAATCTTACCCTTCTTCTATCTTTCAATTCAATCTATTAACTTTTATTTTAGTTATTGCGCTAGAACCAAAAAAAAAAAACAACTCACGCCTCCTCACATCCGATCACATCCAAAAACTAATCAGCTTCAGAGTACCACTACTCCCATCCTTCTTCCAACTTTCAACTCGATCCGTCAACTTTTACTCAAGTTATCGCGCGAGAACCAGAAAACCTTGACACACGCCTCCTCACGTCAACTCACGTCCAATCACGTTCAAAAACTAATCAGCTCGAGAACTCACTACCACAACCCTTCCTCCGAATTTGTTTTCGATTCGATCACTCTTACCCGAGTTATCGTGCGAGGACGCGAAGAAAAAAAAAGAAAGGAAGAAAGAAAGAAAAAAAGAAGCAAACAAACTAAGAAACTGAGTGAACGCAATAGCAAATTTACTTGAAAAGTAAAGTCCGCTAAAAAGATAGTTGCAGCTAAGATCTGAAGTTCATTAAGTATTGAGATTTCTGTAAAGTGGAGGTCAGAACGAATAGCTAAAATAACCCCACCTTGTGCGTGTTGACCAGGTACTGGAGTTGTTAAGATTGCATGGTAAGATGTGGGAGAATAATTTTGGTTATTTTTGAAGTGAGTTTCTTGTATGCAGAGCACAGCTGGGTTATAATCCGACGTTAAGATTTTTAAGTCTTCAAGATGAGTGAAAATCCCATTACAATTCCAAGATAAAATGTATTCATCTATGTTCAGTTGTGATTATCATTATAAGTAGGTTGGTTATTGAGGGTTGTCGATATATAGGTGTTTTTTAGGTTTATTCAATATTTTTGTAAACCGTATTTTAGTAGAGCGATCAACTAAGGGGTAGTTCTTGTCGATCATGACCGCAAGTCCTTTGAAATCTTCAGTGAAATCTAGTGCTGTTTGTATAATGTTTGCATCTTTATAACACATATCGATGAAAATAGAAAAATTTTCAAGCGATTTGATAAAATAGTCGTTCTTCTGGTAATTTTCTTTTAATGGGGCAAAAGTTTCCTTTAAAGATTTAGATTGCGAATCAGAAGCATCGTCCTCATCAGTTTTTTGGGATTGTTCGCCAGAAAGGTCGTCTTCTTGAGAGTCTTCTGTAGGCTTGTTGGTTTTTTCTTTTTCTTTTTATGTTTCTTATCTGTTGGCAATGTAGATTCTGATAAGTGAGAAATAGTTGTAGATGTAGATTCGGAGTGAGCACGTTTGCCAACGATAGGGCTTATTTTTTCGGACATGTTATTGAAATTAGTATCCATTGAAATTGGTGGTGTGGGAGTATTTGTTGAAGGTGTGTTTGAGGTGCTTGGAAGCACTGGGTAGTGTGAAGAGTTAGACCGTAGAGTTGTATCCTCAATTTGGTTATAATGTTCTTCAAAGGTGCAGTCTTCCGCTTCCCTATTGGCAAGGAATCCGCACATAATTCCGTATATCGCTTAAAAATCCTCATATAAAACCGCATATCGCGGTAAATAACGCCTCAAAATCCGCAGCAGTAAAAAAATAAACGCGGATTTTGTAGCGTTAATGCTTTCAAAATCGCGGCAAATACCGCACTCTTTCTATCCGCACTTTTTTCCGCACAAAATAACGCTGCGGGAACGCGGTTAAAACCGCGCAAAAAACTGCTGTACGACTACGTAGCAGTTTTTTGCGCGGTTTTAACCGCGTTCCCGCAGCGTTATTTTGTGCGGAAAAAAGTGCGGATAGAAAGAGTGCGGTATTTGCCGCGATTTTGAAAGCATGTACCTGAATACGCTAGCCTATTGACAAGGATCCGCACATAATTCCGCATATCGTTTAAAATTCCTCGTATAAAACCGTATGCCGCGGTAAATAACGCTTCAAAATCCGCAGCAGTGCAAAAATAAACGCGGTTTTGATACTTGTGAAGTTTTGGGAGAATTGTACAACTTAATTTATAAATAAAAGTGACGGGAAATATGTACATAAAAATTAAATTAATTAATTTTATTAAATGATAAAATCTGTTTTAAATTTTAATATAATTTTAATTAAATGATTTTTAATTTAATTTTAATTAATTATAATCACTGCCAAAAAATATGAAGCCTCACTTAACAAAATTTTATTCATTAATTTTTCCCATTTCCCTCTCAAATTTTGTTTGAGGGTTCAAAAAGAATTCTAAAATTACGACTCTCAAACAGTACAAAAATAAAAAAAAGCTATCAATATTAAAATTCAGAATGTATTTTTGTATGAATTTTTTATGCAAAAACTAAACTTTTACCATTTTCATCCATTTTAGGAAATACCTACTTGCTTTTTGATTTTAGTAATTTATTGTTGTAGTGAAGTGAAACATATGAAATGATTTGATAATTTTTATTATTTATAAGATGAAATAAAACGAAATTTGAATGTTATACCTACTTATACCATGCGTCCAAGTGATTCGTCGGGTACAATCAGCAAAAAAATCTCTTTTCCAATTATTTGGAATTACTTTTTTTAAATAAAGAAATTGTAATGCAGTTAAAATGAATTTATCAGCCTTGAAATTCCATAAATATTCATGTACGTAATGAGCTTTTTCAAGTTTATTGAGTGCATTAGGTTTTCATCATTTTCTACGGTTTTTTTATTGAAAAATTTCAAAATTGTTGAAAACTGTGAAAATAATGTAAACCACAGTCTGGTGTCTATGCAACATTTGATAACAATAATTGTTCAAAAAAAAATTATTATTATTATTATTATTATTGTGAAAAATTTAAATAATATGAGCTGCAATACAATATTCTTATGAAATATTAAAGAAAGTATTTATTGAAAAAAAAAAAAAAAAAAAAAAATTGAACCGTGACGGGGCTCGATTGGCTGCCTCACGCATAAATAGGCTTTATTTCCCTAATTTGTTATCTTCCAGGATGGCGCACTCCACTAATTCACGGATCAAGTACACATCTGCATTAGGAGAGGTTCAGAAGCGGATTTTAAAGCGGAATTAGAAGCGTACTCAGTGTAACATAACAATGATGCGCGTAACACCGCTATGGAAAAGGAAGTTCGTTGGAGATGATGTGCGTTTTATTGCGCGACTTTTGATGAATTTTTGTTAATAAGGAACACGTATGTGCGACTTTATATGCGGTTTTTAAACGTATATGCGACTTTTTATGCGGCTTGAAAGCCGTGCATCAACGCGGTACGGTTTTTCAAGCGATCTCGCATGCGGTAAATAAATACGCACATATTAACGCGTTGGCGATTTTAAAGTCGCACCTAGTCCCATTTTGCCGCGCTGCGGTTTTTAACGCGGATTCCTTGCCAATAGGGTTTATGGCCACGTTTGTGACATCTAAAACAAGTTTCTTCATCAAAGGTGATAAAGATTCTGTACGAGTTATCCATAAAATTAATCAAGAAGAATCCTGGAAGATTATTGAGTTCTTGATCGGTAATTTTAAAATAAATTTGACGTCTCCAGCTGATGATGTGCTCACAACCATGTTTCTTAGGCTTGGCTCTCAAAATGGATATTGGTGAAGTGAGTTTAATACCGATGGTACCAGTGATATACTTAGATAAGATTTCGTTTGGAATAATGAGTGAAACATTTGCAAAGATGATTCGTTTGGTTGTGTTGAAGCGTCTAGCTGGAAGTAAAGTTTCACCAAAGCTAATACTTCCTTGAGATTCTATGAATTGATCGACCAGATCTTTACTCGATAAGAAAAAGGATATTCTATTATTACTAATTTTAGATGCTGCGATTATATGTTTGGTACCTCCAATAAGTTTTTCTAATTCGTCTATGTAGTTGTCGAGAGTATAGTCTGAGTAGCAATCGAAGAGTAGACCTTGCTCTTCTGTAGGGTGGTTAAAGGAGGTAATAGAGCCTGATTTCAAGCCATTTTTCACCTTATTTACACAAGAAACAGGAGAATTCGACGAATTAGTAGGTAGATGGGTTTGAGATAAAGTTAGATTCGTGCTGATAAGGAAGATGACGAGCTGGGCTCGTCTATTAAGGTGAGTTAATGTTCAAGTACAATAAAGAGAGCTTAATAAAAGAGAGATAATGTCATACGCCAAACACGTTACAACACGATAGCGATTTAAACAACGTTTACGAGAAAGAGAACATATTATGTACGCACGAACAAACGACTGCACTCGTATCTCGATCTTTTCGAACTCGAATATTATTATTTAATTATTATAGAATATTTTATTTTAATATTTTCTGGCTTTTAACTATTGACTGGTGGAAAATCCAGACCAAAACTGAATAAACTTCGATGTCATTCCTATTTACACAATGCTTCGAATTTTTTCATAATGTTTGCACATAACTTTGAAGAATGTATCCAATTCTTTGAATTCTCTGTCGACCATAATTTTTTAGTATCTTCCCTCACACACACTAGCTGAACGCTACCTACATGCGTAGGCTTTAGTACCGCTGGATAATATTACATTGAAGAGATTTTTATCCTATTTATTCTAATAATGATTTTTAAATTTTTATTCATCAACGAAGGTTATTGCCTATGTTACATCTAATAAAAAAATGTGAGAAGAAATGAAGTAGTGATTTTGAGGGGTACTCAAAATTTTTGTCCAAAGTATCACATAAAACTCATAAAAGAACGAATTGATGAAGAGGAGTTTGAGGAAAAACGGCTTTTTGGGGAAGTTTTGAGTTATGAAATTTCTTGAATCTTCCATACCTCCTCACAAAATCAATCTAGAAAGGTCAAACTTTATGTATAGGGTTACGGGTTAGTTAAGCACCGGAATACTATGCTGTAGAATGCATTTGACACGACCAGCATATTTTCATTAGGAATGAATGATCAAATAAAAATTTTCGAAGTTGATTAAAAAAAATACACATACATTATGAAATTTTGATGTTTTGTTACCTTCAGTGAATAGAGTAGGCAAACTATCACACATAAGTGTCACAAGAGTTGCCTTACACGTGATATGAAGGAGGTCTCATTGACGTGAAACACGCTGTACTTAATTTTGCCTACACTTTATGAACTGCTATACTTATTAATGAACTAAGAATACTTACATAGGTATATTTTATCATTGCTGTTAATGCAGGAAGATAAATTTTTTACCATATCTATTCATCATAAGAAAACAAAAAAATTGATACGTGTAAATCGTTAATGAGCTCATACAACTAGAATTACAGATAACCCATTAGTATAGAAATTGATATAATAGGTATGCAAGTACAAATCTCTAAACCCAAAAATTTTTCATTTCAACAAATCCATCCAACTAAACGCATCTTTATTTTAAAATAGTATCAGTTCATGATACATGTGGGATGTTGCATTCGTGATTCTGCAGCATTATCTTAACATAATTTTGAATCCAATGGATGGGGGTTAGAAAAGGTGGGTCGTTGGGATCTTCAAATCTCTGCATTTCAGACCATTTGTAATCATCTGGCTAGCGTCCAACTTGTTGTGTATAATTAGATATACACATTTTTTTCCATCACTCGTAGCATAAATGCGTATTCATAAAATTTGTTCAAAACACGGTGAGAGACTCTTCTTAAAAATGCAAAAAATTACTTTTTTGTTTTTTCAATACGCCTCAGAATAGTGTATCATTGAAACTGGGGCAAGTAGCTCAAATTTTTCATTTTTCATTTCATATGAAAGAGTGAATTACGTACACCAACATATCCAAATTTCAGCTTTCTAATAAGTGCATATGGAGGGAGTTGGAGCAAAAAACAGATTTTTGAAGAATTTTAAAAGCTGTAATTTTGCAGAATTGTTGTGATTTTACTGTAGAGGTCCTTTTTGCAATTTTCATTCCTTATTTCAAATATTTAAAGCCTCTTTGAGAGAAAAAGGCGGAAAAGATTCACACTCTCTTGCACCTATAGCAAATATCTTCAGGCAAATCTTCAATTCTTCTACATCAGTTTCATCACATTTACAGGATAATGAACGCTTAGCTCCATCCTTTTCAGAAGATACCGAGCCAGCTACGCTAAAAACATCTGTATCCCTCCGAATCAACTCTTGGTAATACTCTTTCCTTTCCCATCTCTTTCGGTGCGAATATTAGAAACTCCGAATATTTAATACTCTTAACTTAAGGGTTAGAATAATCCCCTTGGCAGTCAAAAGTTTTTGGAAAAAAACTGAAGTGGCAGCGGAATATTCCATAGACTGAAGTAAGGAATGAAAATTGCAAAAGAGACATCTACAGTAATATCGCAACAATTCGACAAAATTACAGCTTAACTGGATCGTTAGGCCCTTCCGTGAAAATTACTTTTTGATGGGCGAAATTCTATTCATCATTTACCAAAGAAACGATATTGACATATCAGCCATACACAATGTGTACGGTAAGTTCTAAAACCGATGCTGTAGAAACAGTACAACTATAATTCTTAAAAAAAACTGTTATTTTACGTATTGAAAAGTTCCATTATAACAAATTTTACAAATCGAAAATTTAATTTGATGTATTTCGCGATTCCATTATAACGCCAACAAAACAAGCTATGAGCTACAAGCTCATTGCAAGAGGGTTTCGCTTTCGCTTTCTTTAAACAGGGTTGAGTCGTTCGTGAACCCGTTCATGTTCAGTTCATTTTGAAAATAAAATTATGACGTTCAGTTCACGTTCACGTTCATACTAAAAATTTGTTCGTTAAGTTCAGTTCAGTTCACCTTTATTTAAGGAAGTAGCTGCTACGTTCAGTTCAAATTCGCGTTCGTAGTTATTTTGTTCTCATTCAGTTCAGTTCGTCGCAAAAGTTCACGAACGTGAACGATTTTCATTACATTCGCTAAAAAGAAAAAAAAAAACAAAGAACAGTAGCAACTTTGGCTTTTAATGCTTTTATGCATTATGTTCATTTTTGAGGGAAAAACACGTTCAGTTCACGTTCATGGTCAAATCTTGTTCACTTCAGTTCACGTTCATTCAAAAAAAAAAAAAAACTCTTCTTTTAAACTGTGTTTAGCCTTTAGCACTGATACGAAGTATGAACTTTACTGTTCACACAAAAAATCCTCTCAAATAAATACGATTGCACCAATTCTTAATTTCATCTTTTAATGTAGAATTTTGTCCTCTTTCCAAAAGTATATTAACGGAGTTTGTAGCTGTGATATTCATGCATTAATTTTTATATAAAAGTTGGAAATACGGAGATAGTTTTTCAATAGTTTTCCCTTTTTTTCACTGTATTCCAAAAACAAAAGAAAAGAAAATATTGACTAAAACTCCAGCTGACTTCGGAGTCAAGGCAACATTTGACTTCGAGTGTCCGACTCCAGTCCTTGACTCCGGAGTCAGGTTGAACATTTAACTCAAACTCCACTTTGATTCCGGAGTAAATCTAAAAGCTCAACTCCGACTCCGACCTGACTCAGTTGAAAATTTGACTACGACTCCAACCTCTGACTTCGGAATCATCTTCAAAAACTTGACTCGTGACTCCGGCTTGACTTCAGAGTCACTGTGGTTTCGGAGTGATTTTGGAATTATTTTAACTCCGAATCCAGAGTGACTCCTGGGCCTTGCCCGAAGTTGAAGAATAACGAATAAATAGGTTAAAAGAGTGGGGAGTGCGCGGAGATACCATATGCACGTACTAGAATTTAGTTCGACATGATTAATATGTAGAATTGTAAATTTTACGCGTTCAAGTTTGACTCACCCGCACAGTTTACTCTCTTTTTGGCCACTTCTTCGATTATATTATATTTTTTTCTATACAGTACTGGCCGAATATGCAGACTTCGTTCAATTTTGCCGATTGCTCAAAATAATGAGGCGCGAATCACCCTCCATAACCCACCATAAATCCGCCCCTGCCTCGGAATTTTATAGAACGTAAAATTATGTTGGATATGCCATATCTAGTGCACTACCGAAACACATTGTCTAGAATATTATTCTTAGCTCTATTATAATAAATAAAAGAATTAAAAACAATGCCTTATTGCTTCCTTCCAATTTTTATACATGAGTGAGTATAGAACCACAAGTCGATGCCAGTTTAAAAAATTTTTAACAACACATACATATATATAAAATACATCCAAACAGCATTGCTTTTGGAGGCAAAAGTACGTTTGTTCCAGCGATTTAGTGTAGCGGGGCATAAAGTATTTTTTAATATTCCTAGCGAAATAAAGTATGTAAACTCTAATGCGTGCGCATTTTTTTACATGTATTTGTTGTATAAAATAGTATATGCAACTCGATTCTAGAGTGCGTCTTTTATAAACTCGTGCGATACAGCACTCGTTTAGAAAGGACGCACTTTAGAGTCTAATTGCATAATATACTATTGAATAAGTTTATAAATTGATGATAATTCCTACTTCTCATATCCTTGACAACGTTACTATCTCCGTGTACGAAAGAATGTTCCTCGAATGGTTCCAAAATCGTATTTAGGACTGATAGTGTTGTATCTACGAAACCTTCGTATTCTATAACAAAATATAATTTAAGTGGAAGTACCTTGCTTAGGTTCTATTATCTCTTCTGGATAAAGAATTTTTGATGCTTTTACTAAAGGATACCTATTATCGAAAATTTAAGAAGTGATATTGTCACCAGGAAAAGTAGTCCCAACCTGGTATTTTTTTTAGCTGAGTTTTTAACTAAAAAACGACAGCTATCACAGCCCACCTGTTTTGGGAAGGGAAGGTCGGGGGAAAGTGTAGTTTTCAAATCTTCGCGTTTCAGACTATTTATAATCATCTGGCAAATGTACAACTTCTTGGTATGTATATAAATATACATATATATTAGGATGGATCGAAAAAAAACATGTCTTGGATTTTGACTAAATTTGGGGAGGTAGTTTACTTTGAGTGGTAGAACTCCCAAAAATTTTTTAGCTCCCTAGGTGAAAGGGGAGGGGAGCAGGATGTCTTCAAAGTGCATCACCTTTTGAAAAAAACGCTGTTTTTGGCGTTTTTTAGCCAGTCAAAATGGTGTGAAAAACTCTTTTTAGCACTCAAAAAGTGCAATTTGAGTTTCTGAATATTCCTAGACCATCGCCATCCTTATGATAAAAATTCAGACTGCTACAAGGGGGTCAAAAAATTGCAGATCGCGATATTTCAATATTACCAAATTTTCGTCGACTCTGCATCAATTATTTTTTGGCTCGGTAGTTAGAACAATTTTTTTTTAACTGTAGTAGTGAGTTCGGAAGAAATTTTTCAAAATATTCTGTACTAGTGCAGCCATTAATAGATCGCAATATTCTAATATTGTGAAATTTTCACTAGCTTCAAAATGTATTATTTTTTGACCTGGAAACTTCACGAATATTTTTTTTTCTCAACCACTAGAAATAAATTTTTTCGATACCACTACTGCCAATTGCAGATCGTAATATTCTAATACCTAATGTGAAAATTTAAATAATTTTGACTAGGTACACATTTTGAAAATGAAAATAACATTTAACTGTATCAATGCAGCCAGATGTATTATGCTTCTATCTAGAAGTAAGTTTAGAATGAATTTTACAAATGTTTTGCAGCAGGGAAATCAACCGCATGAAAAAGTATATTTTGAAAAAAAAAAAAAAAAAAACGAATTAGAATATTTTATTTTGCAAGTATAACAATTTGTTAAATCTGAACAAAAACAAAATAATTACCGATAAAAGTAAATACCAGCGCAACTTCGGCGCGCTGGTGTATCCGTACCTTTAGAGCAAAACCTGTTTTTGAGAAAGTGTAGCGCCCGCGAGTGTTGATAAAATTCACTCAAAATTTGGTGAGAGACTCTTCTTAAAAATACGCAAAAATAATTTTTTTGTTTTTTCGATAAATTTCAAAATGGTGGATCACTCAAATTTTGAGGGAGGCTGGAGAAGGGGTAAGTAGCTCAAATTTTTTGTTTTTGATATCATATGAAATAATGAGTCAGGGACACTCATGTCCAAATTTTAGCTTTCTAAGTGCATATTGAGAGGAGTTAGAGCAAAAAACGTCTTTGTGAGGAAGTTTTGAGTCATGAAATTTCTTGTATCTTCCATATCTCCCCACCAAATCAAGTAAAGGAAGTCAAACTTTGTGTGTGGAGTTGGTTGGTGACCTGAATATGACCTCTTGAATTTGGATCAAAATGGATCCAAAATGACAGATGATCAAAATTTGAATAGAACTTGAGGAGCCTTAAGTAATTAAAAATGTAATTAATATAAACTCATATCATTATTGGGGATAAGAAGTATACTATATCCCAATTCATTTCCATACATGATGTTGGAGGGGAGAAGGCGGGTTTATCGACCTTAAATAGTGGTGGGGGTACACGAGAGATCGAAAATTCTTTATTGCGGTGTCATATGATAAAACGAGCTTAAGTGACAAACTTATTCTGATTTTAGCTTCCCCAGTGATTTTGGAGGAGAGTTGGAGCAAAAAACGGCTTTTGGAGGGGAAATTGGTGCAGGAAATTTCTATGACTACAGGAAATCGACCTAGAAATGTTAAACTTCGTGTGTAGCATTAGTTGGTGACCAGAGTATGACCTCTTCAATTGCGGTCAAAACGGATCCAGGATGACGGATCATATTAAGGATTTGAAGATAATTTCAGTACTCTCTAGTAGCTATAATTTGGGAAATATCTGTTCACATGATTATTTCATGGCAAGAAATACTACGTTTGTGCCAAATTCAACTTCCTAAGTGTTTTTGGAAAGGATGGGGTAGGGGTTGTCAGACTTGGTATTGCATGTGGCCTGTAGTCATGAAGGGTTATGCAAAGTTATTACCAAATCAAAACAAGCCCCAATTTAAGACCAAGTCCCAGTTAAAAACTCAGCTCCTATAATGCGGCATAGCTGCTTACCTTTTTTTTCTTTTTTGTGAAGAATTTCAATTAAAATTTATTTTACTTACTCTCAAAGGTCGTAGGGTATCCAAACTTAGCTTCTAGCCCTAAAAGGAGGCATAAAAATATAAATTTTCAATAAAACAAGCATGAATACTTACTGAAATATTGCAGGGGTGGGAACTCAAATGAAAAATTCAAGTTCCAGTTCCGAGTTCTTTGAAAATTCTAATTTAATTTAAGTTCTTATTTTATCAAAAATTTGAGTTCCAGTTTAAGTTCCAGTTCCTTCTAAAAGTACGAGTTAATTTAAGTTCCAGTTTAAGTTCCTTATGATTTTTCTTTCAAATCAAATAAAGGCTATTTTTGCATTTTTGAAGGATTTTCACAATTAAAAAAAAAAAAAACATGACTACACATATTTCAAACTTAATTAGGTAATTTTAAAGATATAGAAGTACAAACAATTGAATAATCACTTTCAATTTACAACTCAAACTCATAGCCATTAGCCATCATGCATCATAATTCATAAGTTCTGTTCATTGAATACGTTTTTGATGCTGCTATCTGGTTTTGAAAATAACAAGTAAGAAAATAATAAGAACTTAAATTCGGAACTGGAACTCAAATAAAAGGAATAAGTTCGTTTCAGTTCTACAAAAGTGCGGAAAAAAAACAAAAAAAAAAACAAAAAACAAAAAAACGTTTAAATTTGAGTTAATCTACGTTCCAGTTCCGAGTTTTTGTTCCTACCCCTGAAATATTGTTAATTGTACACTGATTTAGTCATAATACTGAATAAGTGCCTATAACTCAAGTACTTTCACCTCTTCGCGCGCAAGGAGTAACCAGTAAAAAATGACCATCGAAATATTTAGATTAACGTAACTATAGGTATATGAAACTAATAGATAATTCCACGTATCCAAACATAACAAAAATCGTTTAATGATAATCATTGGCGCAACCATATTTCTTTTGGGGCAGAGTAGGGGCTAAACCAAGATGGAATAACTAAATTTTTTGCGCCCATTTGCTTAATGATTGATTTTTGAAATTTCGAAGAATTTTTTGGGAGGCTATACCCCCTAGCCTCCTCTTGATTGCGCCTAAATGATGATAATAAAATCAATATTGATTCTAGATCGTAGATATCACATTAATTTGAGATGACAACGAATGAATTTTCGATCTGCGATATTCAACTAGTCTTTGTACCGTTATAGTGTCAAATTTTCCTTCATTAAAAAGAACAAATAACAATGCTATCCGAACAGTCCCGAAAAAGTACCATCCCGTCCTCTTATAGTACGGTTCTTCTTTATTGGTCTTATCTTGTAACAATAAATAATTTTAAACCTGTCAAACATATTTCTTTGCCTCACCAAATTAAAGAAAAAGAATATTTGAATGTAAAAACGTACCGAATTTCTAGAATTATTGTTTGAAATTAAAAAAGAAGGAAATATTAATGATTTAATTTCATAATCTCGTGAAAAAGAAACAAAAGAAATAAAAAGATTCTTGGACAAAGATAATATAAAGCCAAATGAATGTGTATTCCGTGATTTCAAAATATTGTGGGGTTGCGGAATGCAAATACGAAAAGAAATCGACCTAAATTTTTCGCGACGAATTCTTCATGTGCCTACTTGGACAATTATCAGCAATTATCTCTTAATTGAAGAAAGTTTTATTTCACTTTCTTTTTTATTTTTCATTTCTTCACAGACTTTCATATAAAATAATTCTATAAACCAACATGAACATAGCCAGTTTCAATGGGAGGGTCTCGGGGGTCTAATAACCCCCAAGGCCATGAGCTTTTTCTTAATGTGTTTCGGAAATAACCACGACACTTTTTTTGGTACATATCATGATCTCGTAATTTTAAACAATTTACCAACTTTTCCACTTGAGTTTACATGAACTTACCCCGCCCTCCCCAAGCAGCGATCCTAAAAGCGGCACTGTATACAAATACCTGTGTACTTCAAAAATTATGCCAGTTAATACTGCAAGTACCAGTTTTTCGATGCGTATAACAAAAACAAAAATTAGATGATAACCTGTGATAACGTAATTTTATAGAATTAAAAAAGATTACCTTCCACAAACTTGCTCTTTTCTATCTTCGCATCTTGTACATACCTCAATTCAACGCTATAGTTATACATTTCACCAAAAAAAGTCACGAAGCAGAGACGCAAAGGTTCACGCTCTAAAAATAATAAAAAATAAATTTTATACAATAGATATGAGTCAACTTGGAATTCAACTCATGATATTTTCATTTTTATACCTAAATTGAATGAAGCGATGACTCTCTTTATATAGAAAATGAATTCAATTTTATAATGCATTTAAAAAATAAAAAATAACAGAAATTTTTCATACTTGCGGGAGGAAAACGCTACTTCATCTCCCGCTCGCTAATCATTCGGTTACTTAAAGGAGCGCTTTTTTCCAGAATTTAGGAAAAATTTCGTTCCCTACTCTGGAGAAAAATTGATTCTTGACTCGTGTGACTTATCATCCTAGCAAACTAATCAAGAATCACTTTTACCTTCCTAGTTGTGAAATACGTATACTATTACCTTCATTCTATTTTATACTTTTTTTTTTTAATATAATTATATTACATATATTGAAGGGCGATAGTAAATTTAAATACTTCTCGCGTGTAAATCCGGAGTGATAAATTAAAAATACCTAGAACTTGCGGAAAAATTTTACATTTCCTTCGAGTAAAAAATTGCAAATTCACATTTCACACAAAAGCATATAAGAAGCAACAATATTTTTTTTTTGTTGTTGTAAAATATCTTCATGCATTTAGGCAACACTTACCAACTTCCCATGCAGCGTGAACATTAGGAATTCCTGTATAAAAACGATAAAATTGAGAAGTAAGTAAATACATTCATTAGTTGTTTTAAACGTTTGAAGATATCGGGCAATATTTTATTTCAACTGTATAACAAGCAAGTTATATACAACATGTTTGAGTAGAGAAGTCTCAATAATAGAGTGGTTCCAAAATACGCATTAAAATTTCCCCTTTTTTTTCTCTAAAAATTACCCTTTTATATCCATAAAACACTGCATAAATTTTCCTATCAGAAAAGTAAATTTCAAGTGAAAGCGCAAAGAGGTGTTATCATGCAGAGTGGTAGATTGGCAAAAAAATTCAAAGAAAAAAAAAACGACGCGTGCACCGATAAATAGTGTAATTTCGTATAAACTGAAAAAGTCAGTTTTTTTTTATTATTCCGATTGTCAAACTATACCAAGTATATTCCAAAATTGCTTTCAATTACTCTAATAACTGAAGTTTTATATTAAGTATCAAGTGAGTTTACAATTTTTAGAGTAATTTTGTATCAAAGAAATATTGATTTTATAACCCTAATGCACTAACCCTAAAATTGCTTCTGTCACTTAATTTGAGGTACATTTTTATTTTAGTGCCGAAAATTAACAATATTAGAGATTATGAACTTCAAGTTTAAAAAAAAAGCGAAAATTGAAACCCTTACAAGACAGTGAGAATTAAATTAGTATACCGATGAATTTACTTACCTATTGTTAAAACTACAAAAAACACAGTCGATAAAAATTTCATTTTTTTTACTTCAGATACTTATGAATTGATACCAAGCGCGTTCGCGTTTAAAGTTGAACGTTTATACTGTCTACTACGTATTTTATACAAAATGAATGTCACAAACGTAAATGGTGCGGCGCGGTTGTCTGAAATTATAGAATCGGATTCGATACAGAGACCGCAGGAGGAGGGCATGTACTTCCACCATCACCTCCACCCCCACCTCCAACACTATAGAATAAAGATGTTGAAAGGAGGTACCTCCACCTCCAATTATATAAAAACCCCTCCACCTCCAGATCTCCCTTCCAAAGAACCCCCTACAGAGGGTCCCCCTAGCTTTTTAAGCGTTCTCCATTTGGGAACCAGGAAAGGGTACCTTGAAGCCCCACGCCCACATCCTCGCGGTTCCTGGATTTGGAAGTTACGATTCCTTTAAAATTTATAATTCGATTCTTTTCGATTCTTCATAATTAAACTGTACGCCCTTTTATGTCTTCACTTATCAGCCCAGAATTCAATACGAACGCATACTACTAAAATTTGAAGCACGCAATAGATATAATTATTTTGATAGACTAATGAGCTGAAGTGAAATAGTGAAAATTATACGTTTACACATTGTTCAGAATACGAATCAACAGGAGTTAAAATAAAATACATCAAAGACAAATTTCCACGTTTTCATTATTTTCATTTTTAATTTTTAATACCTTGAAGCTATTCTTCACTGTCCTCGTTTCAAGGAGTTTTAGGTATACCATTCCTGTGACAACATCACCTTCAAGTACTGAACTTATACGTATTAAACGGTTCATGCAATGAATGAAAAAAATAATTTTATCATAATATTTTGCGGTTTTTATACATTTAATTGAAATAATTGAGTTTACAAACGAACAACATTATCAATTATTTGGTCAAACCTTTCATTCTAACATACAATTTATTTCCAAGATACTTCAGTGAATTTTCAATTTTTTCACACTTTTCCCCTCGTGTTATTTCAACTTGAGCAACAGTCATTGAAAGATGGCAAAAAATGTTCATCAATATTTTGAGTTAGTAGCTCAAGTTTTCCTCGAGTTATCGCAAAAGAACGAAAAATTTTGAACAAGGAAACAAACAAACAACCATATAATGAATGAATTACAAATAAATAAACAAAAAGATGCTAGAATATCTTCAAAAAAGGACTTACCTAACCGCAGTATGCAAAAATCATTATTCAAAAATAAAGCCCTTCCCAAATCAGATAGGCTGTAATACCTGTCGTTTTTAAATTAAAAACTCAGCTAAAAATTTACGGACTCCTCCTGAACTAAGATTTATTACATTATACAAAACGCAACATCATGTACATAGGTAACGTTTTTATAACATAAAAGTTGGGATCATAGGATGAGCCATGTTGAAATAACTCTGAAAAATTAATCATTTCACAAGGTCTCCTACTCCATTAAAGCATATTACACAACATTTAAACAGGAGGGAAAAATGATAGTTGGGTAATTATGTTTGTGTGAAATGAAAACTGTAAAGCATCCTCCTTCAATCTACAAATTCGAAAGGAGGAAGTTCAAAATGGGTACGAAGATGGAGGGAAAGGTGTTTAGCAAAACGTGATCAGGTTAAAATTCGTCCTAACCAAATTTGAGGATTTTTTAAGATTTTCAGATTTTTTCACACTCATTTAGAGGGTTAAAGCTCACCTTAAGTTGAATGATGGTCAAGGCAACAAAGAAAAGTGTAATATAGTAGAGTAGATTGACGTAAAAACATCAATTCTCAAAATCAAATCAGCACTGGTCAAACATTAGGTCCTCCTCCCTTCAGTCATTTTATAGCCAGGCATTTGAGTATTACTTATAAACTACCATTAAATTGAATGAACATAGTGTTTAAAATTGCGACGAAATTGAACGGGCAATTCCACGCATCTTAGAGGCCAACGCAAAAATCAAACATCTCGTTTTGCTTCCATAATATACCTATTGTAGATCGATTGATTCGTTCCATAATAATCACCCATTCGCAACCACATTAATAAAGGTTCCGAAGGACAAAGCTAAGAATTTACCCAAATAATTTAGCTACTAAAAACGTATGAAGATATGAAAATGTGCAATTTAAATATTTTCTGATTCTCGTCGAGCAAAGCTCAGTCAAATTTCGAAATTTTATACCTACCTACGTGTATTGTCGTGAATTTCAAGGTTTGAGAAGTTACTCGTCGGCAAAGTACAGCGTACGTGTTTGCACAGCTTGTTGAAATATAAAATAGGAATCGAAATAATACTTCGTCGCGATGTCATGTAGGCAGCAAATAATGTAGAAGTGCGCAAATTTCGTGAAGAAAATGCGCAAAACAACTGTTTTCGAAAAAAAAAAAAAAATCCACTATGCTCGAGAGAAGTAATTAGAAGATATATGTACATGTAATAGGTTTATCCTGGATATCACAATGGTATGGAGTGGCATGAATAGGTGACCACGAGGATACGTAAAACTGGGTATTAAACAAGGCTGATTCTGTTGAAATGTACATCATCTTACATTAATTTATTGTCAACATTTCAGATGTAATTGAACATTCTCTGGAAAATATGATAAGGAGCAACAAGACTCATTACATGACCTTGATCAATCTTTGAAATGCAAATGTTTTTTTGCGCTACTTTGCCATCCAAGTTGAAGTGTAAAACTTCACCTGGCGAGAAAGGAAGTGACGACAAAACAAAGTTTTAATATTACAGAATTCAATTCCTATTGTTGGCAAAAAAAGAAGAAAAAAATACCAATCTAGAACCTCCAACCTCATAATAACTTGTATTGTTATAATATATTCATCGAAGTATTTTAAAATTCAAAACCATAATGTTGTCCTACAGTACCTATGTTCGCAGGAAAAAATCATGTTCCCAATAATTTATACAATTTCTCAAGCGCTTCGATTATACGAGCAAGTGGCCAAGGGCAAACATATTCAATAGCGCTTAGAGGCGTTGCTTCGCGCTCCACGACAAATAAGTACAACCGAAATGTTTCGCAACGCGCTCCTCATTCCTACAAAAGTATGAAAATTTCCGAAATATTGCTCGCTATTACGGCTTTATTTCAGAGATCTGATGTATCCGAAATTATGACTCGGTTTTTCTTTCATAACTATCATTATTATCATTTCATTTTTATTTTATTTTATTTAGAATACATGGATTCAAAAAGAAATGAAAGAAATGAATCCCAAAGGAGAACACCAAAACTGAGGTTTCCATCATCCTCCTCCACCAAATTTTATCGAAATGATACGAAAATCAACGTGTGAATTTACCTATAGTAGGGTGTTGAAAAATATATCTTTCAAGTTTTTTTGAATAGAAATAACATTTGATGATTTTCAAATTTCTATCCATAGAGTAACCTTCAAGTTGAGGAGCAAGAGTACCTCTGTGTTGGATAGGCGTGGGAACAAAGAAAATTGTTTAATTATTTCGAAATGTGTTGAGATTGAAATAGAATTTATTTTGAAATTTGCATCAATCATGCATTGAATTTTTGAAAACCCTTGAATAACTTCCTCTCAAATGAATCATATTGGAGTCCTATATAAACGTCGCTTGGCAGCTGACAAAAAGTGGAGCCATTCCAACGACAACCATATACGCATTAAAATTTGCTGCAGTCGAAAAGTTTCAAATGTAAATGACAATACGGGTTCATTTTGTAACCCACCTTTTTGAAAATCTTGCAAAACTATACGGTTGCATTTTAGTAAAATGATAATCACAGCGAAATTCAAATTTTTGAAATTTTAGTTTAACCTAGCCTCCTTCCTTCTACAAATTCGAAAGGAGGAAGTTCAAAATGGGTACGAAGATGGAGGGAAAGGTGTTTAGCAAAACGTGATCAGGTTAAAATTCGTCCTAACCAAATTTGAGGATTTTTTAAGATTTTCAGATTTTTTCACACTCATTTAGAGGGTTAAAGCTCACCCTAAGTTGAATGATGGTCAAGGCAACAAAGAAAAGTGTAATATAGTAGAGTAGATTGACGTAAAAACATCAATTCTCTAAATAAAATCAGCACTGGTCAAACATTAGGTCCCTCCCTTCAGTCATTTTATAGCCAGGCATTTGAGTATTACTTATAAAGTACCATTAAATTGAATGAACATAGTGTTTAAAATTGCGACGAAATTGAACGGGCAATTCCACGCATCTTGGAGGCCAACGCAAAGATCAAAAATCTCGTTTTGCTTCCATAATAAAGCTAATGTAGATCGATTGATTCGTTGCATAATAATCACCCATTCGCAACCACATTAATAAAGGTTCCGAAGGACAAAGCTAAGAATTTACCCAAATAATTTAGCTACTAAAAACGTATGAAGATATGAAAATGTGCAATTTAAATATTTTCTGATTCTCGTCGAGCAAAGCTCAGTCAAATTTCGAAATTTTATACCTACCTACGTGTATTGTCGTGAATTTCAAGGTTTGAGAAGTTACTCGTTGGCGAAGTACAGCGTACGTGTTTGCACAGCTTGTTGAAATATAAAATAGGAATCGAAATAATACTTCGTCGCGATGTCATGTAGGCAGCAAATAATGTAGAAGTGCGCAAATTTCGTGAAGAAAATGCGCAAAACAACTGTTTTCGAAAAAAAAAAAAAATCCACTATGCTCGAGAGAAGTAATTAGAAGATATATGTACATGTAATAGGTTTATCCTGGATATCACAATGGTATGGAGTGGCATGAATAGGTGACCACGGGTATACGTAAAACTGGGTATTAAACAAGGCTGATTCTGTTGAAATGTACATCATCTTACATTAATTTATTGTCAACATTTCAGTTGTAATTGAACATTCTCTGGAAAATATGATAAGGAGCAACAAGATTCATTACATGACCTTGATCAATCTTTAAAATGCAAATGTTTTTTTTTTGCGCTACTTTGCCATCCAAGTTGAAGTGTAAAACTTCACCTGACGAGAAAGGAAGTGACGACAAAACAAAGTTTTAATATTACAGAATTCAATTCCTATTGTTGGCAAAAAAAGAAAAAAAAATACCAATCTAGAACCTCCAACCTCATAATAACTTGTATTGTTATAATATATTCATCGAAGTATTTTAAAATTCAAAACCATAATGTTGTCCTACAGTACCTATGTTCGCAGGAAAAAATCATGTTCCCAATAATTTATACAATTTCTCAAGCGCTTCGATTATACGAGCAAGTGGCCAAGGTCAAACATATTCAATAGCGCTTAGAGGCGTTGCTTCGCGCTCCACGACAAATAAGTACAACCGAAATGTTTCGCAACGCGCTCCTCATTCCTACAAAAGTATGAAAATTTCCGAAATATTGCTCGCTATTACGGCTTTATTTCAGAGATCTGATGTATCCGAAATTATGACTCGGTTTTTCTTTCATAACTATCATTATTATCATTTCATTTTTATTTTATTTTATTTAGAATACATGGATTCAAAAAGAAATGAAAGAAATGAATCCCAAAGGAGAACACCAAAACTGAGGTTTCCATCATCCTCCTCCACCAAATTTTATCGAAATGATACGAAAATCAACGTGTGAATTTACCTATAGTAGGGTGTTGAAAAATATATCTTTCAAGTTTTTTTGAATAGAAATAACATTTGATGATTTTCAAATTTCTATCCATAGAGTAACCTTCAAGTTGAGGAGCAAGAGTACCTCTGTGTTGGATAGGCGTGGGAACAAAGAAAATTGTTTAATTATTTCGAAATGTGTTGAGATTGAAATAGAATTTATTTTGAAATTTGCATCAATCATGCATTGAATTTTTGAAAACCCTTGAATAACTTCCTCTCAAATGAATCATATTGGAGTCCTATATAAACGTCGCTTGGCAGCTGACAAAAAGTGGAGCCATTCCAACGACAACCATATACGCATTAAAATTTGCTGCAGTCGAAAAGTTTCAAATGTAAATGACAATACGGGTTCATTTTGTAACCCACCTTTTTGAAAATCTTGCAAAACTATACGGTTGCATTTTAGTAAAATGATAATCACAGCGAAATTCAAATTTTTGAAATTTTAGTTTAACCTAGCCTCCTTCCCTCTACAAATTCGAAAGGAGGAAGTTCAAAATGGGTACGAAGATGGAGGGAAAGGTGTTTAGCAAAACGTGATCAGGTTAAAATTCGTCCTAACCAAATTTGAGGATTTTTTAAGATTTTCAGATTTTTTCACACTCATTTAGAGGGTTAAAGCTCACCCTAAGTTGAATGATGGTCAAGGCAACAAAGAAAAGTGTAATATAGTAGAGTAGATTGACGTAAAAACATCAATTCTCAAAATCAAATCAGCACTGGTCAAACATTAGGTCCTCCTCCCTTCAGTCATTTTATAGCCAGGCATTTGAGTATTACTTATAAACTACCATTAAATTGAATGAACATAGTGTTTAAAATTGCGACGAAATTGAACGGGCAATTCCACGCATCTTGGAGGCCAACGCAAAAATCAAACATCTCGTTTTGCTTCCATAATAACCTAATGTAGATCGATTGATTCGTTCCATAATAATCACCCATTCGCAACCACATTAATAAAGGTTCCGAAGGACAAAGCTAAGAATTTACCCAAATAATTTAGCTACTAAAAACGTATGAAGATATGAAAATGTGCAATTTAAATATTTTCTGATTCTCGTCGAGCAAAGCTCAGTCAAATTTCGAAATTTTATACCTACCTACGTGTATTGTCGTGAATTTCAAGGTTTGAGAAGTTACTCGTCGGCAAAGTACAGCGTACGTGTTTGCACAGCTGGTTGAAATATAAAATAGGAATCGAAATAATACTTCGTCGCGATGTCATGTAGGCAGCAAATAATGTAGAAGTGCGCAAATTTCGTGAAAAAATCGCGCGAAACAACTGTTTTTGAAAAAAAAAAAAAAAAATCCACTATGCTCGAAACAAGTAATTAGAAGATATATGTACATGTAATAGGTTTATCCTGGATATCACAATGGTATGGAGTGGCGTGAATAGGTGACCACGAGGATACGTAAAACTGGGTATTAAACAAGGCTGATTCTGTTGAAATGTACATCATCTTACATTAATTTATTGTCAACATTTCAGATGTAATTGAACATTCTCTGGAAAATATGATAAGGAGCAACAAGACTCATTACATGACCTTGATCAATCTTTGAAATGCAAATGTTTTTTTGCGCTACTTTGCCATCCAAGTTGAAGTGTAAAACTTCACCTGGCGAGAAAGGAAGTGACGACAAAACAAAGTTTTAATATTACAGAATTCAATTCCTATTGTTGGCAAAAAAAGAAGAAAAAAATACCAATCTAGAACCTCCAACCTCATAATAACTTGTATTGTTATAATGTAAGCAGCCATGCCGCATTACTGGAGCTGAGTTTTTAACTGGAGCTTGTTTTGATTTAGTAATAACCTTGCTTAACCATTCATCACTACAGGCCACACCCAATACCAAGTCTGAAAACCCCTACCCTATCCTTTCCAAAAACACTTAAAAAGTTCAATTTGGCACAAATGTAGTATTTCTTGCCATGAAATAATCATGCGAACACATATTTCTCAAATCATAACTATTTGAGGGTCCTCAAATTATCTTCAAATTTGTAAATTCCGCCATTTTGGATCCATTTTGACTCAAATTAAGTGGTTATATTCTGGTCACAAACTAATCCTACACACAAAGTTTGACCATTCTAGGCCGATTTGGTGATGAGATATGGAAGATTCATGAAATTTCCTGCAGCAATTTCCCCTCCAAAAGCCGTTTTTTGCTCTAACTCCCCTCCAAAATCACTGAGGAAGCTAAAATCAAAATACGTTTGTCACTTGGGCTCATTTTATCATATGACACAGCAATAAAAAATTTTCGACCCTCCTGTACCCCCACCACTATTTTAGGTTGATAACCCCGCCTTCCCCCTCCAACATCATGTATGGAAGTGAATTCGGGATATAGTATACAACTTATCCCCAATAACCATATGAATTCATATTAATTACATTTTTACCAACTTGAGGCTCCTCAAGCTCTACTCAAAATTTTGATAATCCGCCATTTTGAATCCATTTTGATCCAAATTCAAGAGGTCATATTGTGGTCACCAACTAACCTCACACACGAAATTTGACCTCTTTAACTTGATTTGGTGAGGAGATATGGAAGATTCATGTAATTTCATGATTCAAAACTTCCTCAAAAACCGTTTTTTGATCTAACTCCTCTCAATATGCACTTAAGAAGCTTAAATTTGGATATGTTAGTATCCGTGACTCACTCTTTTATATGAAATCAAAAACGAAAAATTTGAGCTATTTGCCTCTTCTCCAGCCCCCCCTCAAAATTTGAGTGATCCGCCATTTTGAAATTTATCGAAAAAACAAAAAAAATATTTTTGCGTATTTTCAAGAAGAGTTCCTCACCGAATTTTGAGCGAATTTTATGAATACTCGCCCACGCGTATCGCTAACAGATGATGAAATAAGAATTTTTAACGCATAATTATTACAATTTACAATTACTAATTTAAAAAATTGAAATTAATACTTTTTATTTCAATATTTAGGCAAGCATGAGGGTGGGTAGTGAATACCTAATCCCATGGTGTAAGGTGTTCACTGTCCAATTAAATTTATTCAGCAATTTTCCAAGAGAGCATTTGATACGGCATTTTCAAGGTTATCCATGAAAACTTAACAAAGTAGGTAATTTTTTACACATTTTTTCAACATTTCCTCCTCTCACATTCCACTTTTACTATACACCACAACGCATAACTTGTTAATAAATTCGTGCCTGCGAATAATTCTCCACCACTAGGATAAATGCGAAAATAGGTATTAATCTACGCTCGAAAAATATAATACTTAAACGAATGCCTACAATACGCCAAGCCATCTAATAGCATCTAAGTGAAGAATGCCAGAATAATCGTAAAACCGTAGGTGGTCAATATTATTAATCTTGTTTCGCAGCCCAGGTACAGTTACCATCTGTACCTTTGCGAATGTAAATATTCGCCAACATCGTTAAATATTTCACATTCACCGAACGCGTATTAAATGACTGATAGATAATTATTTATTGGAATTATTAAAGCATGAAAGGCGAACGAACTGGATATTTGGCGAATAAACTAGATTTTTTGACTGGCGAACGTGAATAGGCGACAAGTTATCTGTTTCTTAGCATCGTCTAATTTCTTCGGTTATACCTAGCGATCGCGCCGTGAACACCTATTATTGTCGATTCAAACCTGTCTAATTTAAAATATTTATTGCATTTTGGTAGCTATGCGTGGTTAACAATGTTTTCACTTATGTTTTTCAAGTTGCAAGAAATTTTATTAATTTGACTCGATATTTTTATCGGAAGAAGTTAAATTATGTCAATCTTGAATTTTATCAAATTTCAAATATAGTAAGAAGTCATGCTATGTTAATGGAGCTGAATATTCAGTGGGGTATGTTTAGATTTGCAGATTCATGTTGTTGATCTCTGCGCAGGATCCAGTAAGTGGAGTAAAAATCACTATCTATCTTCTCCAAAACCACTTGAGGAAATCAATTAATTTAGAAAGTATAGTATTTCTTGCCCATTGGTTTTAAATGAACTAATATTTATTGAATTTGGGTTTTTCAAATTTTATTCATTCACCATTTCGCAGGTATCCTCAACTCATTAAATAATAAACGTTTATCCCTTCGAAATATGAGTAATTAGAACTATAAACTCAAAGAAATTTCAAGCCTCGTTTATCATCATCGTAGATAATTATGCAGAGTGAACTATTAATTAGTGATCTCCTTCACACTCATCAATAGGCAACATACAATTCGTCTGTGTGAGTATATTTGCATATCTACACACAAAAAGGCGTCTAAAAGTTGGTGATTAGGCAATACGTAATTCACAGGAGTATGCACTATCGCCTAATCTTTATAAATAAGGAACCAAAATGTTAAGTGCATCTTTTCCAACATATAATCACGAGATGATAAATTTCAACCATCAAAAACTGCATGTACTTCAACATAGATTTATTGGTGCATTTAAGGAGGGCTTCCGGCTCTAGCTTCTGAAAAAATTTTTCAAAAATCAATTTTTTTTTTATGTGCAACGCCATGTACAGCAACTGCGGCTAGAGGCGTTCAATTTGTGGTTTATAGTAGGGATCGAAGATTGGTTTTGGTTAGGAAATTCGAAAGATTTTTTATGTTGTTAAAATCATCAGAGAGGGTGTCTTTGGGAGTGATGGATGAAAGGATTGAAGACCTTTCGTCAAAATATTTTGGACATTGAAGAATGAGGTGGTGTATACAGGGGCGTAACTAAGGGGGGGATGGAGGGAGCTTCCCCCCAGGTGTTTTGAAAAGTTGGGAAATTTGTAATTGTTCAACGCTGAAATTGGGAACTTGAATTTTTTTTGGGAAAATAAGAACTCGAATAAATTCGAACTGGTGCCAACTTATATCATGTATAGCGCAAAACCAGGGACGTAGCCCCCTTGGCTTTTGGAAAGTTGGTAAATTTGGAGTTTTAGCGTAAATTTGACCACTTGCGCAGTATTATTATAGCTATTTTTAAATTTTTTGAAGACTAAAAAAAAACAAAACAAAAGGTCAACAGTTGGTAAAATTCCATGGTATTAGTTGGCAATTTTTGGTTTTCTCCCCCCCCCCCTGAAGAAGGTCCTCGGTACGCCCCTGGGTGTATAGTGGTCGGGGTGTCATAGGTATCGCATATAGGTGGGGGTTTTTTGTCCAGCAAATGGGAATGAGTGAGACGCGAGTGACCTATTCGTAAACGAGTAAAGAGGACATCTTCTCGACGGGTAATCTCTTTGTAGAATTTTATGAGTATAAAGAAAGAAATTTTGATTTTTTAGAACTTTTTACACCAATGGTAAGTGCAAGCATTAAGATGCATCCAATTGTTTTTAATAAAATTCATTTTTGTTTTTTTTTTTTCAAATTTCTGTAACTCATAAATATAAAATAGAATCCGAGTGCCCTTACTTCTTTAAATTTCAGCCCAGTACAAAAAAGTTCTTAGCATGCCATTGAATGAATCCATACACATTGTTTAATGATGCCAAAACATTCAATCTCTGGGTGCATTATTTTTAGTGTTCTGTGTTTTCGTTTACAATAAACAATTTATATAATACGTTCTTAGTTCAAAGTCCTCGTAAATCTTTACCTTTCGGTATTTAAAAAATCAACTTTGATCACGTACTGTTTATTTAAAATCGGTTTCCCTTTATGGGCTCAGCAGTAAATATATAGAATGTATTTACTTTGTACGGATTACAAAATGGGTTCATTTAAAAATTGAAATAGCTGGGTAATTTTCCTTTACTGTAGGTAATGAATAAAATGGAATTTCATCGTTTATGAACAACAATATACGTTTTGAAAAAGCACGTCGAGTATCGCATTCTTTCAGTGAAACTTGTAATATTGTAGTAGAGCTTTGAGTATAAAGAGAGCGTCGTAGTTTTGAAATTTTCGCCACTGTTGGACAAATATGGTGAGATTTTTTAGTTGTTACGTCTCTCCCTAGAGGTTACTGCGAGTCTATACTAGGTGCCTTCGTATCGTGACATAAAAAATTTCCACATTAGAGAGGTCTGCAGACTAACCTTAAGATAGACCATCCTATGGCATATGCATACTTATGTACGTTTAAGCACGTGCGCAACCAGCGACTAGACATTGCCTTTTTCACTGATACGGATGTCTAATTTATGAGATTAAATGAAACCGTTGAATCCTTTGTGCAGTTATGTTGGTAGCGATTTTGTCACAAATTTGAGACTAGGTGATTATTGAAAAGTTGTTAATCCCGTTGCTGCTAGTTAAAATAACACTAAATCGTTGATCCATTAAATGTGAATAACCTATAGCGAATACGCGACTAATTTCCATTTCGTCTAGTGCCACCTTAATTTATTCGCGTCAAATCGACCAACGTAGGCGTACGTTGCACTTGAATTCTCGAATCTCTAGCAGACATTTTTCGATGATGAAAATTCGTCACAAATTTAAACGAAGTAACAGTACGTGCAAGTTGAAGTGCATTTACGGAACGTTATAAAATGCTAATCGTGGCCCTGATGGAATACATGTAAAGAGTTCCAGCTGTTTATTCTAGACTTGATCGCGTATGTGTACTCGACTTAGTAGAAGGTTTAGTTTCCAGTTAGTCTATCATGCAACAGTGCCCACTTTACTTGATATTTTTTCATCGAGTCTATCGGTCGTTGCGATCGTACCAATAGAGTTGCATTTGTACGACGTTTACTTTGCTTTCGGTGGTTTCGCGATTGCCGGCTTCGTCATAATACATGTGAAACATGAAGTGATTATTTTAGTGTTTGGTACGACCAGAGGGTTGACTAATGGTTCCCCGAACGGAATGGATGACCAATTCGATCATATTTCGGTACGAATTTCAAATATACTTTACACTCTAGATCTTATTGTATAAAATGTTTTATAACCGAAGCCGTATTCGCAGTTTAATGAAAGCTCGCATAGGGTCACGCATGGATTACATCGTTTCGTTCAATAAATGAATTTTCATTTCTCAGGTGATTCGAGAAAACAAAAATGAGTGAGACAACTTGTGACCTTTAGAATCCTCATAGGCAATATTTTCATCTTTCTTTCTATACTATCTTTTTGCAATTTTATTGTTGGCCTTTCACAACTCTTATCAATCACTCTTGCCCTCGCAAGCAAAATGTTTTTTTCTGAGAATTTTTAACTTACCTTCAAAATGGTGATTCACTCCAATTTCAAGAGTAGTGGAGGAAGGGCAACTACCTCAAAATTTTTGTCCATGGTCTCACATGAAAAAGCGAGATGTGGCCAGCAACATATCCAAATTAAAAGTTACCAAATGAACTTGGATATAAATTAGAGCATAGTGTTTTGTTTTTTTGAGGAAGTTTTGAGTCTTAAAATTTCTTGGATGTTCCATATACCCTCGTCAAAACAACCTAAAAAAATTAAACTTTGTATGCAGAGTTAGCTGGGGACCAGAATAGGATTCTAAAACAAATGCAAAATATGAAGTGTGTGTATAAAATTTGAGGAAGACTTGAGGCACCTCAAACTTGACAAGTATAAGCTTTGTTTACTAAACACAGGAAAAATACTATATCGTAAATTCATTTTCACGACTGTTGTTGCAGAGGGAGGAGGTGTTATTGTCCTAAAAATGTGGTCGGGGTAAACGTAAGGTTGAAAAATTTCGATTATGGTAACATAAGACTAGGTATGTTCAAATTTTAATTTTAGCTTTCTGAGTGAGTTTGGCGGAGAGTTGGGAGAAAAACAACTTTGAAGAGGAAATCAAGTCAGGAAATTCCATAAGTCTCCTTTATTTTCTCACCAAATATACGCAGTTGGAAAACTGAAACTTTGTATAGGGTTTGTGTAGGATTATAATAATTATGATCTCTTGAATTTGGATGAAAATGTATACAAAACAACGAATCGTGAACATTTCAAAATAGCTTGAAAAGAGCTTTAAATACCTAAAATTTGGTGAATACAGCTCACGTGATTCCTGTCGAAAAGAACTACTACATATCATAATTTCAACTTATTAGATGGTTTTGGATGAGATAGTTGAGAATTTTCAGATTCCGTACTAGATGTGGCATGTAGGCGTGAAAAAGTAGCCCCAATAAAAACTCAGCTCTAGTAATGCTGCATGGATGCTTACTTTAAAAAAATGTAAGCAGCCATGCCGCATTACTGGAGCTGAGTTTTTAACTGGAGCTTGTTTTGATTTAGTAATAACCTTGCTTAACCGTTCATGACTACAGGCCACACCCAATACCAAGTCTGAAAACCCCTACCCTATCCTTTCTAAAAACACTTAAGAAGTTGAATTTGGCACAAATGTAGTATTTCTTGCCATGAAATAATCATGCGAACACATATTTCTCAAATTATAACTATTTGAGGGTCCTCAAATTATCTTCAAATCTTGATAATCCCCATTTTGGATCCATTTTGACTCAAATTTAAGTGGTTATATTCTGGTCACAAACTAATCCTACACACAAAGTTTGACCATTCTAGGCCGATTTGGTGATGAGATATGGAAGATTCATGAAATTTCCTGCAGCAATTTCCCCTCCAAAAGCCGTTTTTTGCTCTAACTCCCCTCCAAAATCACTGAGGAAGCTAAAATCAAAATACGTTTGTCACTTGGGCTCATTTTATCATATGACACAGCAATAAAAAATTTTCGACCCTCCTGTACCCCCACCACTATTTTAGGTTGATAACCCCGCCTTCCCCCTCCAACATCATGTATGGAAGTGAATTCGGGATATAGTATACAACTTATCCCCAATAACCATATGAATTCATATTAATTACATTTTTACCAACTTGAGGCTCCTCAAGCTCTACTCAAAATTTTGATAATCCGCCATTTTGAATCCATTTTGATCCAAATTCAAGAGGTCATATTGTGGTCACCAACTAACCTCACACACAAAATTTGACCTCTTTAACTTGATTTGGTGGGGAGATATGGAAGATTCAAGAAATTTCATGACTCAAAACTTCCTCAAAAAGCCGTTTTTTGATCTAACTCCTCTCAATATGCACTTAAGAAGCTTAAATTTGGATATGTTAGTATCCGTGACTCACTCTTTCATATGAAATCAAAAACGAAAAATTTGAGCTATTTGCCCTTCTCCAGCCCCCTCAAAATTTGAGTGATCCGCCATTTTGAAATTTATCGAAAAAACAAAAAAAATATTTTTGCGTATTTTCAAGAAGAGTTCCTCACCGAATTTTGAGCGAATTTTATGAATACTCGCCGGCGCTACGCGTGGGGGAAAAAAATATATATATACCAAAAAGTTGGACATTTGCCAGATGATTACAAATGGTCTTAAACGCAAAGATTTGAAGACCACACCCTCCCCCGACCTTCCCTTCCCAAATCAGGTAGGCTGTAATAGCTATCGTTTTGTTGAAAACTCAGCTAAAAAAGTTTTTCAATAATTTTTAGAGTTTTAAGAGGACAAAAATATATACAGCCTAGGCATACCTTTGCCAACCTTCAGCCATAAAGAAAGAGCTATAACCTGAAGAAGAAAATATGATGAATTTAAAGATACATCAACTCTTGAAATTTACGTACATATTTATATTCTTTCCGAAAGACCTATTGGATTCATTGAAAAAGTCCGGACCTATGTAGATTCCCCTATTCCCTACTCTAGTTTAATCTGATTCGACATGAAAAATTTTTAACGATTAAAAAAATTTCGTGACATGAAAACCTTTCAATTTGTTATTTAGGTTATGATTAATGAACATTCATGCAGAAAAATATTACTGTACTACTACATTACTCACCTATAGTATTTTCAAAAATATTCGAAATAATAGGATATCCCACTCTATTATTTACTGTGTTGGTAGTGTGGAAGTGTTGTGATGCAATATTGTAAGTTAAGAATACTCATCTACAGGAGTGCAGTAGCACAGCAACGTAGTAGTATAATAATGCAGTCTTTCTTTACCCCTTAATCTGAAAAAGAATGATGAATGTATTGTTATATCACTACACTATTGTACCGTTGCATTACTACGCTCCTCACCCTACCACACTATCATACTACTAACACAGTGAATAGTAGGACGTGATATCCTATTATTTAACCAAGTTTCGAAAATACTATAGGTGAATAATGTAGTAATACAGTAGTATTTTTTACGCACGGATCATCATAACCTAAATAACAAATTGAAAGGTTTATGGTCATGAAATTTCTTTAATCATTTAAAATTTCTCGTCTCAAATCTAGTCAAACTAGTGTAGGGAAAAGGGAAATCTTTCTAGGTCCGAACTTTTTCAGTGAATTCATTAGGTCTCTCAGAAAGAATATAAATTATAGGTATGTAAATTTTATAAATTGAATGAATTTTGTTTAAATTCATATCTTATGGTGGAATACTAAAACATGTAAAATATTTTATTTTTATGGGTTATTTTTTCCTAATTATAGGTTTGTAAATTTTTCGACTATGTATTAAAGTATCTTCTGGCTTCAGTTTACGCATGACTCTATTTAAGATGCTAAAATGTCGAAATTTACATTTTTGACTTAATTTATCAGATGAGAACAATACCAAAAAACTTTACATTTACCGGAAGTTTTGAGAAGCTAAGCTCCTCTCCTCATTCTTTCATTATAATCAGCAATAACTTCATGTTCATTAAATTTCAACACTTGAAACCCTTAGAAGAAAATCCATACATACACATATTGTACCTAATTTCATCGTTATAAAGTACCAAAAGGTGATAAAAATGCTGAACCATCTCATTAATATATTCGAATGAATAATTCCACCAACTGTTAGTGTTGGTGCTCGTCGACCACGATGTCACTGCGATAGAAACAACATTCGAGTTCTAATTGCGAGTAAAATTATCTTAAAATACGGTCGTACCACCAGACTCATGGGTACATCTGATTTATACTGGTGGACGAGTAGCAAAGATGGTCGTGAGACTGAACGCACGAGCAATGATTAATTCAAGTCGTTCGTTGTGTCGGTAGACATAAACGATTTTTATCAGTCTAGTCCACTCAATCCTACGAGACCCAAGAACGAAGTTGCGGATAAATGAAAAAATCTTTCGCAGCAGCTAAAGCTTTCGTATAAAATTGACAATTTGTTCATTTTGTTTGAAAACTGTATGAAAGTTAAAAAAAATTGTAAAAATTGAAAATTAATTTTTTATTTAGAAAAAAATCTGAGTATCATTAAAAGCGCAAAAAATTTCAGTTAATTAGTTTTTATATCTAAATGATGTCATTTTTTTGTAAGAAATTTTTTAAAATCCATCTACATGTTTCTTAACGACTAAAAAGATTAACGAGATTTTGTTTTTAAATCCGCTTGTCGGGTGAAAATTTATCGAATCCAGTTGGTCGTAAATAACGATAATTCAATTAAACGGCGTATTTTATACCATAGCATTCCACTAGTAATTAGCGGATTTGTTGGTCTTAATATGGTAGCATTACAATGTCACAGACTTTTCACGATTTGCCGCCGTTTAAAGCTTGGCAAATGGTCAATTTTTATGCATCGACTATATAATTTAAGCCCTGCTCGCTTAGTAAATGCGAGAAAATCAATCCAGCTTTTATTCATTTCTAGTTTTAATCATAAGATAAGATAAGTGAATACACGAATGCACCAACGATGACGTTAAGATATCAATTATATGACATCCAAATCCACCAATAAATGTTAATCTGATTACGCGTATTTCAGTGCGCTAGATAATGCGAAAATTCATATTTATTAAATTTAAATTTATGTAAAACGCGACAATAGATAATCCGACGAAAAATGAGGTACGAAAAAAGCACGCTGAGACGCGATGCATTTTATAGAATTTACAAATGCAGTCGTTGACATTGTTTAAACGACCGGATTTGGATGCAACGGTAGATTCGGGGACCAGTTTGGCTTTTTTGTTATGTATGTTTTCTTCATTGGTATTGGGTACCAGCGCGTATTTTCGAACATGCAAAAGTAAAGATATACTTACAATAGGTTCGTAATTCAATACATGCTATCGTGACGATAATTCTTTTTTTTTTTCCAAGAAACGAAACTTGTTATATTCGTTCGATTACGTCAAACAGTAATTCTTGTTTAAACGAGCTGTTTCACGCGTGTTCCATTTTAAGTGCACATGAGCTCCTTAAGAGGAAGGAAATTTGTAAAAAAAAAAAAAACATAACCAGATACATAATATATGCATTATTGAAGCTGAGTTATTAAAGGGGCTGTTCAAATTTGCAATTTTGTTTACTCATTTACGCCCACACTCCTATATGGTGGAGAAGAATCCCCGCCCGCCTCCTCCTCCTATCGACTTAGTAAGTACTAAATATTGTCCAACTGAATCACAAAAACTCATATACATAATTATGTATAAAATTTAAGACAAGGCTTCTCAAGGTTTCCTTAAATTTTGAGCTTACGTCATTTCGGATCCATTCGAAGAAAATTCAAGAAGTCATACTCTAGTCCCAAACAAACCCTACATATAAGGTATTACTTTTCTATAGGTACATTCGGTGGGAAAATAAGGATGAATTAAGAAATTCTCTGACATTTAACTTCTCCTCCAAAACCTATTCCCGCCCCCCCCTTTCCTTCTAAGTTCACTCGAGAAGCTGAAATTTGAATACGTAGGTAATATAAGCTTATTATATCATATGGAGTCATAATAAAGAAAATTCCATCCTTCGCTTACGCACACCACCTTTTGAGTCACACCACCTTTTGAGTAGAATGAGCCCCCCTCCTTCGCCCCTAGACAACTAATGAAGGTTAACGGGGATTTGAGATCTAATACACTACACACCTTGTCTGTAATTATTATATGAGTACATATTTATCAAATTTGAACTATTTAAGACTCCACAAGCCTTCCTCAAATTTTAACAATACGCCATTTTGGATCCACTTCAACCGAAATTGAAAAAGTCATATTCCAGTCTGCAAGTAACTATACATATGGAGAGTGTGAGCTTTCTGATCGACTTAGTGAGAAGATATTATAAAGATTCGAGAAATTATATGACTCAAAACCTCCTCAGAAAGCTGTTTTTTACCCCATTTCCCCACATAATTAACTTGATAAGCTGAAATTTGAGAATGTTTATTTTTGTACTTTACTTAGCCTCGCAACATTTAAATGAAAAATTACGAGACTTTAGGAGCCCTCTAGCTCCTTTTAAAATTTGAGTGAACCACCATTTTGAGATGAATCATAATTTCAAAAATGGAAGTTTTGCGCATTTTCATGAACAGTCTTTCAACAAATTTTAACAATTTTTACCCAAACCCAACAACACAACAAGCAAGAGAGAATATTTAATTATGTAACTATAGGTATATCAAAAAGTAGGACAATCGCTATATCATTACAAGATACGTCCTCTCCTTTGTACGTTTTCTCCTTCTCAAATAAGGTAGGCTGTAATAGCTCTCGTTTTTCAATTAAAAACTCAATTTAAAAAATTTAAAACCTCGCAGACTCAAGATGATGATGGAAGTTGGGAATAGGGAGAAAGTAATTACGATAGGATTTTAATTACCACTTTTTTCAAAAAATGCAATAATTATGCTCTGTTTCCATTGAATTTCAAAGGTTTAAGAGAATATAAGATCAAATTTGGTCTCTATTTTTGCAGTTTCAAGTTTATCCTATTTCCAGTTCAAATTTCGCAATCTTCCATTAAAAAATATTAGATCGCGCCATTTTCGCAAGCACCGAAATAAAATCGCGAAAACTTGCATAACCCTAAAGAATTCGAATATTATATTCTCTGCTCAATACGATTCTTTCATACACGGAAGTCATAGAGCACGGTAACAATGAAAGCCATCGATTAGTGTGTTAATTAAAAATGAATAAACACTAAAAGAGAGTTACGTTAATGACATAAACAAAGGTTCCCGCTACGTTAACCAAACAATGGATGTTGAATCCGACAAAGAGTTGTTTAATTAAAAAATTTCCGTGGGGGATTTTATTATGATTTTTTCAAAAGCGATGACAATCGGTAGTACGTGAACGGCGGCGTTTAATTAGCATGAAAAAGTAGATTAAAGGTTACGCGGGTAATTTGGAAAAATTTAGATTTTTAATTTAAAAAGGGTTGGTTATTGAATGAAGATGATATCCTTTTGTAATGTAAATATTTGCGAATAATATAGTTTTGAATTAAGGAGAAAATAATTTGGCTAATTTTGAGTGATGATGAGAATTTCAGGCTTCGACATGTACTGAAGCTGTGGCCACAGGTTGAGCGTTAAGAGCAAGTGTCAGCGGTGAATGGTGAGCGTCAGCAATAAAGAATTCTCGTAGACTGATGGCCATCAAAATTTTGAGCGTGCGTTCGGCAATTTTATGTTTCTTTTCACCTTCCAACATCTTTTGTGAAGGTGAATTTATACCTCTTGCACCCAATAATCATATGAGTACATATTAAAGGTATTTTTAGTTATATGAGGGTCCTCAAGCTCTCCTCAAATTTTGTCAATCCACTAATTTGAACCATTTTTGTCCCAAATTCAATATTTCATAGTCTGGTCTAAAATCAACACCACACACAAAGTTTAAATTTTCTACGCCGATTTAGTGAAGAGATATGGAAAATTCAAAGAATTTCATAGCTCGAAAGTTCCTCAAAAAGCTGATTTTTGCTCGAACTCCCTCCAAATGCGCTTAGGAAACTGAAATTTGGGTATGTACGTATCGACGACTCACTCTTTCATATGAGATCAAGAACAAAAATTTTGAACTATTTGCCTTCTCTCTAGCTTCCTTTAAAATTTGAGTGATCCGCCATTCTGAGGTGTATCGAAAAAATAAAAGAATTGCTTTCACGCATTTTCAGAAAAAGTCTCCCACCAAATTTTGAGCGATTTTCATACATAACCGCTGGCGCTAGGCGTTGGCAGAAATATGTATGTATGTATGTATTATGTAGGTATAATTATTGTAAATTTTTGCATTCAAAATAGTGTTTGAACTACCTCGAAGATCTTACACACGTTCTGGATGCTATGTAAAAGATTCGTGTAAGTTCAAGGGCATAAAAATTCATAAATCTAATTAAATCTTTAAAACCAGGTATATTTAATTCTTTGAGTTAGACTTAAACCATACATAGTAAAAGTGGAACACATTCAAATTCAAATTATCAAATAAAATTTGGAGAATTGGACCAGAACCAAAACCCAGAACAAAGCAATCGGACCAAAACCAAAAGTGAATCCTAGAACAAAACACGAAACTAGACTAGGACTAAACTCAAGAACAAAACATGTACACCAAAACCAGCATGAAAATCCGGAACAAAATAATCAAACCTGGAGTAGGATTGAAACCTGGAACAAACGAATGGACTGCGACCAGGATAAAAACTCAGAACATAACAATGAATCCTGGGTTGGGACTAAAACCTGCAACAAAATATCTGAACCGGAACCATGATGGAAACCCAGAACAAAAGAAACGTGAACGACAGAAACCCAGAACATTATGAAATCTGGTTTTCTCTCTTGTTCTCATCCCCAAGGAATATAACATTACAGTTTGAGTTTCTACGAGTATAGAACAATGAAATTCTCTGATATGATTTCCCCTTAAAAAACTGGTTTTCTGCTAAACCCTTCTATAAATAAGCAGGTAAAATTCGGATATGTTAGTGATACGGGCGTATTTCGTAATAAATGAAGCCGTAATAATAAAAAAAAAAAGTCCACCTTTCTTTACCCCCACGATACTCCGAAAACAATAACCCCTTTTCCTCACCTCCAACAACACCTATGAAGATGGATTTAGACGCCTGAGATAGTGCTCATCCAGTATCCAATAACTGTATGAATCCTTATTCATCAAATTCCAACTATTAGAAGCTCCTCAAGCCTTCCTCCAATTTGGATCCAATAAGAGATCATATTCTGATCTCCAATGCAAAGTTTGAGATTTCTAAGATAATTTGATGAGAAGATATAGACAACTGAAGAAATTTCATGACTCAAAATTTCCTCGCAACGATGTTTTCTACTCTAACTCAGCTTCGAATTAACTTAGGAAGATGAAATTCAGATATGTTAGTTTCCTCAACTCACTTTTTCACATGAAATGATAAAAAAAATTATAAGCATTTAGCCTACCTTTCAGCCTCTATCAAAATTTGTATAAACAACCATTTTGAGGTAAATAAAAAATAATAATTTACTGTATTTTCACAATGAGTTTCGCAATAAATTTTCAATGATTTTCATCGCTAACAGCTGATGTTTTGAAACCAAAGATTTAAAGCATTCACCCTACCCCCCCCCCCCCTCCTTTCCCATATCAGGTCGGCTGTACTCGTCAGCATTTCTAATTGAAAACTCAACTTGAAAAAAGGTGGGAAGAAGAATAAATAATTTAAAAGAAATCTAATAATAAAAAAAGAAATTCGAAACAACTAAGAAAAATTAAAAAGAAATGAATTTTAAAATTTGAAGAAGTTTCAGAGATGAAAAATTCTCAAAATATGAAAACTTGAAAATATTCAAAAAGAAAGATATTAACCAATAACAAAATACCAAAAATTGAAAAAATATATTTCAACATCATAATTTTTCTTTGCTTTTGAACTCACTGAGTAGTGTCTTTTTTTTATTATTATTATAATTTGCTTTATTCTTTGTTTAATTATTTAATTATCTTCTTCTTTTTTTTTTTTTAATATTGCTGCTTATTTTATTTTATGCCGCTTCTGCTTCATTTACTATTTTTCCTGTTAATGCTTACCGATTTTTGTTTTTATATTACTTCATGTTTGCTTTTTGCTTGTGTTTTGTTTTGTTTCCTTGTTTTGTTGAATTAGTTGCTTTCTGGCTGAAACTCCTTTTGTTCTATATAAATAATAATAGTAATCCCCCTCCCGCACAGTGCTTGCACTCTGGGTGGGATCATTACAGCTGAGTTTTTAAGTGTAGAATTTATATATAAATAAATTATTTGATTTGATTTGATTATTATTATTATTATTATTATTATCTCTCTATCTCTCTATATATTAAAATCAAAATGAAATCGGTTTTGAGATGCGCGCGCATCCTTGTTTTGAATAGCAGTTATAAAAGGTATATAAAGGATAGCACGTATACAAAGGAAAAAAGGCTGTAAATTTTAATAAAAGCCCTGTACATGCTCGAAGGGTAAGTCATAAAATTGTTTTGAGAAGCGGGTATAAAAAGTATAAAGGATAGTAGGTATAGAAAAGGAAAAAAAGGCGATAAACTTCAATAAAAGCTTTGTACATAAGCAAGAGTAAGGGTAAAGTTATAAAATTGTTTAAAATATTTTTAATTTTGAAAATTAATAGTTTAAAATTAACTTAAAATCTTAATGAATTAATATAAAAAAAAAATTAATGTTTCATAGTGAAAAATTATTAATATATTTATTTTTTAATTTAATAAAATTAATTTTTTTAATATTAATATTTATAATAATATTGATTAGAATTTTTAAGGTATACAAAGGTATAAAGGAGGGAGCGGGGAGCCCATCCTGAAAGGAAGAAGTCTTGGTGGGGGTAACAAATGAGAATAAATTGGGTTGTGCAGTTTGTAATGCAGCAGTACTTGTTTGATAAAATGACTTTTTTTTCCACTCAATTTTTATTGCGAGCCCCGAAGGGGCGAGGAGGCACTAGTTATCATTATCATTATTATTTTGAAATTTTTAAAACAATTATACCGTTTGGATAAGTATAGATATTAATAAGATGGAAATGTTTGTAGAAATGTTAATGAAATTTCGTATATTTAGTGTTAGTAAAATAACAAGTTCGCAATTAATGTTGTTTATTTTATTATTTCAGTACGTGGGATCTGTTCGAGTGGTAGCTTTTCAACACGACGATAGATTGGAATTAATAAAACAGCATATGGAACGGTATAGGGTAAGTTTATTTTATTAACTTTACGCGGGCGTCACGTTCGTACTATTAAGTTGGTAACTTTATAAATTATACGAGCGAGTATTTAAAAACAAGTGCTGGCAAACTTTTCTATTTAGCTGTAAATGGTGTCAGTATAGATAGAGGTAGATAACAGCTTATGCCGGTGAATACAAACCAGCGCTAAAATATGAAAATTCTTTTCGAATGAAAAAAGAGTTAGCGAAAATACGTTTTCACTAAAATGTGCAACGTGTTTAGCATTATACTTTAAACACGGTACAGCAAAAAGTATATACAAAAGATTTGTGCGACTATTGTGAACAAAGTGAACGTCTTCATCATGCGTATATCCTATATACAACCCACCCTATATATATATAGCACACAGTATACATACAATATACATATAAGTTCCATATATGAGACAACTTTTTTTTTCGTACTAAATCGAAATACCTCTCTACGTAATACTCGACCTACTTCGTGTTTCGTGTGTAGTCGCAAAACGAATAGATACGCCGTGAGAACTACGAACTGCACTCTACGTATGCATTATTTTATTAGGATGCGTCTCGATCGAGACTCTCGATGTTCCTTTTATCTCGTAAAATAGAGAAGTCGACAGCGTTGCCCTGATACACAATGAAAACGAAATCGTATTAATTACACAAAGGTATTGGGTTTCATCGAGAGCTTTTTCGAAAAATCTTTTAAGCTTGAGATTACCAAAGAAGAAATTCTGAGCGCATTGTTACCAAAAGCGAAAGATTTTAGCCGTTGAAAATCACAGCTCGCAGTATTCGGTCAACCACCGAGACGAGCAGGTATTCGGAGGCGATAGAAAAATTCAAAAAGTCACCGGATACCATTATCACGGTATAACCGCAAACAAAACAAACGAATTTAATACCCGCCTCGTTTAAGTTCATTTTAGCGGGCTTGTAGTGGCTTTAGCGAAATTGAAACACTTGGCTAAATGGCGCTCTTTAGAAATGCTCCGTCGTGCACGCAAGTTAATTTAATTCCGACCGCATACGCGGTACCGCGTCCTGAAATTTTACACAACCTAGCACCCTAGCCGCCTCCCCTTTTTAAATTTATAAACGTAAAAAGCTCTCATACACCTAACGCTTTTTCAAAAGGGTAAGTAATCGTTTTCGGTTAGGTTTTCCCACTAAATAGACCTTAAATGCGACTTTATAGTGGTGTACTCGAATTTACGATCACAAACAGTGGTACGTTGCACTCGCATCGTATTTTTGTCCACTACGGTTTCATTCGGTGATACCTGAAGATATAGGAGCGGTGACCGAGTCCAGGGGGTCTATTAGAAGTTATTAAATACCGGCGCAATATGCCATAGGTATATGGATTTTTTTTACTCGGTTTTATTCCGGTTTTTGGATAAAAGCCAAACGGATTTTCGAAATGGACGTTTGCCAGTTATAAGGCTTACTTTTTTATTCCGAGATTCGAGCGCTTGAATTTTTTTTTTATTTTTTCAGCTGCCTGGTAATACGAAAATTGAAATACATGGATGTTTCGCTATTGGTGTATAAATATTATATTTCCTCGTTATTTGGTTTTCAGAAGTCGTATAAATATATTTGCAGCGGGTATAACATTTTATGATATCGAAAGAGATTTTTTTTCGTTATGTATTTATTTTCGTATTTCTCTTATTTTCTCAATTTTTTTTCTATTTTAATTTTATTAGTAAACTTTGTTTCTTTCTATTGACGTTTGCTGTTTGTCTTACTTCTTTCATTTGTTGTATGCAGCTCTTTCGAAAAACTCTTGATAAAAATTTGGATTCTTTTTAGCATCAACATTCCTAAAATTCTCAATGATCTCCAACTTTACTCATGACCTTGAAATTAATCAATTTATACTTGTGAACTTCTGGCCAAAGTAATATGCAATTTCGATCAATTTAGGATTACGTAGAAAAGCCGATATGATGATGCAAAAAGAGAAACTAGATACTCACAAAAATATCACGACAAAAAATCATAAGTATACTTTCAACTGACCTTTCAATGAAAATTTAAGTTATATTACAGTCTTTCATCATATATGTAAGCTGTGTCCAATTAATTGCTCGACACCAAGCGCAAAAATCAGTTTCCCATTATTCAAATAAATTTTCTGAAATCACAGGCAGTTCAAACGCTTTCGAAACGAGGTGATAAAACGGTTCAAAAGGTAATTACTGCGCATGCGTCAGTTCCTCCACTAAAATAATGTTTTTCGCATTTTGGTTCATTACGAAACTTGGTGTTGACGTTTTTTCATGTGCTCATTGTTTGTTTTTAGAGAGTGATTCTTTTTGTTCTAGTGTTCTTAATTTGTTTATTCGGAAAAGTTATTTGTCCTGTTTTGCTATTCCTTATGTCTTTAGAAAAGTGATTTATGGTGTTCTGGTATGCGTTTGTATAGATATACATTTGTTCTGTTTCATTATCTGTTCTAAAGATCTTGTTTTACGATTTACTTTGATTGGGAGGAAAGGTTCTAGATACCAGGAGTGGGGAATCATTCAGCAGTTCCAAAATGAAGTAATGCGAAGTATTACCAACTCTCCATGGTTTATTTCAAATAAAACATTACACGAGTACACCAATATAGAATGTGTTAATGAAGTGATAAAAACCTATAGCACCCGGTACTTTAGGAGGCTAGAATCTCACGATGGAACGCAGGCGTTAATTCTTCTCGACAATAGTCTCGACATAAAAAGGCAGAAGGGAAAGCACATCCTCGATAATTATTAATTTCAATTATAATTAAACTACATTTTAAGAATTGAAACCACTGGGTTCCATTCCGCAACGATAATTTTTACCTATATTATCATAGTTAATTGAGGCCCCTGGACCGTTGTAACAGAGAAATAATAAAAATAAAATAAAACTTTGGTTTTGGAGGAAAGGTTCTAGATACAAGGAGTGGGGAATAAAACAATCAACTTATTGTTCGGTGTAGTTCAGTTCTGTTATTTGTTCAGTTCAAGACAGATTTTTTTTTGAGGGAATTATTTTGTTATTTTCCCATTTATTTTCGATTTGATTGTGGTATTTTTATCACTTTGACACGCAGGTAATCTTTATCAACTGTACAATGTATATGTTTACATGTGAATGAATAGATAATACAGAAACTATTAATAATGAAAATGAACAATTAAAGGGAACATGTATGTTAAGTAAAAACAAACCCTGGAACACCAAACAAAGAACACACAAATACATAGATAAACTCTACCAAATAACAATACAATATTGCGTCTTATTACCTATATCTGTGTTCAAGTATTGTACCTATTTTTGAAAGAACAAATTCTGTTATGTTATATGATTTCCTATTTGTTCTACAGATTTGGTTAATTATTCCTTTTTTCTCTAATACAGGGCTGCAAATCATAACCAGAATTAAAAGATAAAATTTAAAGACGGGGGAAAAATTCTAAACCAGGACTAAGAACCGCAATATGAAGGAACTTGGAACCAAAACATTTACCAATAACAATACTTTTTTCAAATGACAGTTAATTACTAAATTAGTTATGGTGGAATGAAAACCTTAAAATGAAACCAGCAGACTAGATTTGCAACCATTAAGGTGTAGTCGTGTATCTAAAATTTGAAATCTAAATTGGAACCGCAACTGCTTCGATTCTATACACTTGTTCTGTTCTACTCAATGTTTTAAGAGCAACCCATGAAAAAAAAACTGGATCAAATTTGGTAAATTTTGATATTTCGTCAAATTTCATCGAAATAATTCAGTATTTGATCAAACTTTATTAAACTTTATCAAAGATAACCTGATCTGATCTGCTCAGATTTGATCAAATTTGGTAAAGTTATGAATAAAATTTTGCTAATAAAAACTGATTAAATTATATCTGTTCACCTTTTTGAAAAGTTTGATCAAATCTTTTTTCGTGGGGAAGGCCAAGGCTTCCTATTATCGTTTGCGGTCCCAAAATTGTAGAACTTTCTTGAAGAACAGGAATTTTTTTTAAAATGAATGATGTTCCCTTTCTCTCCTTTCAGCACTTATACAGTTTTACCGTTCTTGTTTCCTTTCATACTTGCGTAGAAAAAAAGTAACTGATCAAATTTGATCAAAATAATGACTTGATGTAACTTGATAAAATATGATGAAATTCGATAAAATGGATGAAATGAAATCCAGTAGCTACATCATGAATGAAATTTGATCATATGAGATCCTATTTCATCAAATTTGAAAACTTCATAGGTAGTTATCTAGTTTTGTCGTTATATACCGGGTGGCTACTTGATTCCAGCACCCAAGCGAAAAAATTAGCTAAAAGGTGAAAAAATTCAAAACATATATGCATTTTTGACAACAAAAGCGTAAATTAAAATTTTGAATTCAATTGATAAACGCTTATAAGCATTAAATAAATATTATTTTGCCATTTATTTTTGCTAACATCATTCAAGTATACCGTGCGCGCAAATGATTACTTACACACCAGCGCAAAAATGTATTAAAACTAGTTTTTCTAAATTTAGAAAATAATATCACAAGTTTTGAAATGGTTTTTTTATCCCTGTTTCTAATTTAATTATGTTACAAAATTAATTCAAAATATAAATAAACCTCCATTTTCTTGTTATAACATTTATTTCAAAATTGCATGAATGAGTTTTTGAACATTTTTGCACCGGTGTGTAAGTAATTACTTGCGCGCAATGTATAATTTATTTCTACTGGGACCCGAACAACCGCTTGAGCGCTAGTGTTCTAGTGAGGCTCTATTGGGCATGTATGATTTTATCAGTAGTTTCCACCAATCAGACCAAGGTTTATAAATCACTTTAAACGCGTAGCCAGCAAATTTTTCTAAATACACAAAGAAAATGAACGCAATGTTTACATTATACATGCTCCATACAGCCTCACTAGAGTAGTTACACTGTTCACCACTAGATGTCAGCCACTTTGCGTTCAGGTCTCAATTAGGGAAAGATTTTTACGCTTGGGGTGCTCGAATCAAGTAGTCACCCGGTATGTATCAAATTTCATCAACTTTGATCAGATCACATCGAATTATATCTTGTTATATATATATATATATTAAGATTTTGTTGATAAAATTTCATAAAATTTTATTAAATGCGATGAATTTTGATCAAACATGATCTATTCCTTCTTTTTTGAGATATCACATAAAAGCAATATTGTAAAGCTAAAAATTGAGATGTGATTTCCTACCCTATGGATTCAGGTTTTGAATGCTTTTGGCCAAGGTTGTAGGAACAACCCCAAGAACGAGAACGAAAAACAACAAGAACAGAGAATTTTCATTGTTCCTGAGGAACAGAACCAAGAACGAGAACATAAAACTGATAGGTATGAAGAACAAAGAACAGACGAGAACAGAATATTTCCAAACTGAAAGATCGAAGAACGAAACGAGAACCAACTATTGTAAAATGCTGAGGAACGAGAACAAAAACAAGAACGGATATAATTTTGGGTTGTTCTTCGTTCTTTTGAAAGTTCATGATTTGTCATGAAATTAATAGATATCATGAGGGGAAAGAGAAAAAAAAATCATTTTTTTTTCATTACTTAACTTCAATTAATTAATTTTCAATTTCAACAACAACATAAACCGTAAACACGTTATCAAAAAAAAAAAAAGAAAAAGTTGAAGTTTGAAGAACGAGAACCGAACAAGAACGAGACCATAAAGAATTTAAAGAACGAAGAACGGAACGAGAACAAGATTGTAAAGAATTGAAAGAACGAAGAACGGAACGAGAACAATTGAAACATTGAGAATAAGAACGAGTCAGGAACAGAATCAAATGACTGGGTCTTTCTAGGAACGAGGACAGGAACAAGAACATGTTTGTTCCTACAACACTGCTTTTGGCTTAATATAGCTCACGATTTAGCTTGGACTTCAAAATTTTCAGCATGATTTGGCCCAAAATCTCATTGCTACATTTTCCACTTTATTTACTCTTTATAAAATAACAGTTCGCACTTTGTTCCTCAATCTTAAATAATTTGAGTCAGTGTAATGGCTGTAATGAAATCGCTTGAATTTGAAATTTAATAAGGTTTTTCTTTTTAGTTTCTGAAATGAATAAAATCAAATCCGGCAACCCACACCATAAAAGCACATTTTTTACTCAAGATTCGGATTTGAATACAATTTCTGTCAAAATTCGGCTATAAATCTGGTTCAAGGATTTGGATTCATATTCGCTTTTACAACCCTGCGTAGAAGAATAAAAATCAATTGAAAATTAGTCGTTCATGTTCTTGTTCTCGTTGTTAAGCATGCACATACTCGTTTCCGTTCCCAATTATTTATCATTTTCTCATTTGGTAATATTTTCCAAAAGGTGTTCTTGTTTCCATGCTCTGTTCCATCATTTTTAGTAAGTCTCTGTTCCCGTTTCTGTTCTTGACTTTGAAACATAGATCAGTTACGTTCTTGCGTTCTTTCCCATTCATTGTTCGTTCTTACAACACTGGTCATTCAACAACTGATTTATTCTGTTCTAATACTCATTTACATAAACTTAAGTTTTTCCATGATTGTTCATTTTACAGTTTGTATTCCAGTATCATTCAACAGCATCGCTGAATGCCATCAAATAACACCTCCGCATTCTCCACTCTCCATTCCTAATTCTCGCATTTTATTGCTTATTCCAAATCTTCGGTTGTTACAGTTTTCTTATCCGGAAAACACGACAATAAAACGTGGCTACAAGGATATGGACAAACTGTCGTAAAAAATTACCTATCAGCCGGCTAGATTATCGAAAACCTCGGAGAAAAGTTTCGTCCGGCGCGTAAAATTAAACAATTCGACTTTTTACGCCTTTACAATCGAGATAAACGAGTGTAACGTATAGAGAAAACTCTCGGCATACGTTTTTTTTTGCAGAAAGAGCACGCGTTTTGGATGGACGCGGCGTACCAGAGGCAGGATTTTTTGCACGTTTATATGATAATGCGAAAAGTTTCGCCGACATAATACTAGTCTGCGATTGGGAGCGGCGAAAAAATATTACATTTTCCTTAACGCTGTTACTTTATATTCGAATTTAAAGCGAAAATATTTATGACTAAGTTTCGATAGCGTGGAAATAGATAGAAAGTGGGAAATTTTGGGTGGCGTGGAGGAAGCTCTTTCCTTAGGGAGTGACATGCTTCCGTTCTGGTTAAGAAAGAACCGTCGAGTTTCCTGTTAGCGCGGGTAATGGTTCATGGTGAATATTACCCCGAAAGTTATATATCATCGTATAAGAACTCGAGACGACGAAAAAGGAACGCCGACCGAGAAGTTTGGTGGTTTTTCGCGTAAATGCACATAAATAAAGAAAGCCGTCGACCTCTCGCTGTTCCTTTGGATATACTTTTCATCTTGTAATTACTGCCGCAAAAGAGTAAGCAAAAAATCCAACTATTTCGAAACGTTAGCAAATTAACCTCATTTCGGTGGAGGGGTTAGGAGAATCTGTTAGGTTATTTTGGAGCTAATGTAAGACTCGAGGTACAGGTACTTTCTGAAAGGTAAATTACTCGTACAAGGTATTTGGTGTGGGTACTTGAGAAAGGTCTTCATAAAAGGAAACCAAAAGGAGAAATTTTCCTTGAAAAATTTCGCTCCAATATCTACCAGGTCGCGAAAAATATGAGTAAAAAATTATGGCCACAGAGAGTACAGTCATTTTAATAAAGCAGAAGGTAGACGTTGAGGCAAGAATTCCTTCTATTACAACCCCGGCCGGTTTATCGATCTAACCAGTAAATCTCCCAACATACGAGTATTTTTATTTTCATAGATGTCGTAATATCGCGAAGGAATATATATATGCGTAGGCACTTCCTGACGACATGAATCTTGGAATGTGAATACGTCCGCAAAAGCCAGCTCTACCATGATTTTCGGTAAATTATTTCAATTTCGACTCCGAAATCGTTAGATTCGCGACGCACATTCGTTTTACGTGACTACGGAAGTTTATTGCGTGGTACGGTTCCAATGGTGCTGGTAAGGGAGGGAAAATGAACGTTATAAGACGCAATTGAGGATTTTTTTCATAAGGCGTCATTACGAGGTACCCCATTTTCTGCGACTGCGGAGATATTAGGGCCTTATATTACACGTTGAAAATTTTCGCATCAGTCCAAGATTCTTCTCGCGCCACACCGAAGCTTAAGATAAGCAACCTCGATGCGCTGAGTTTCCCATAGAATAAAAAGTTACCCTAATTTGTTCTCCAATCTGAATCGAAGCGGAGACATCTCAGCACTCGGCATCACGCTGGTAGCTGTCTATTCGGAAATTCGACGACATCCGTGAAGCGGTAGACAATACGCGATACGAAACAGCGACGTAAAATCAATTTGTTTTCTTTCGCAAAGAGAAAAACTTGGGCGAATGGTCGACACCCCTTTTCGCAAACATCTGTAAATGGAGTAAAACAATTCAGCCGATTGTTTTCAACCCTTACTTCGTACTTACTTTTAGCCGATTCTCTTAATGGAAATCATAAATAACGTAGTCGAGTCTAAGCACGCTTTCTCATACAGTTTCGCCTTTCTGATTCTATTTACAGCGGTTTGCGTTTTGATGGCAATTGGCTGGGTTGATAATGAAGATGTTACTTGTCGAAGATTAGAATATATGGGCTCGAAAAGCTTCCAAACGAGTGAATGCGATGCTAAATACGTTGAATAGTCCACCACCTTAGCCTTTTTTTGACGTCGAATTAGAATTCTGACGTTGCAAAAGGCACCTGGTGAGTCCGTGCTTTTCACCGGAGTCGCCTAATTATCTTTCGCAAATTACTAATTTAAAAATGTCGTCTGCGAAAATCTCACACGCATTTCTAGCAAAATGCGAATACCGACTTGAATTCAAAGCAGCCTTAATTGTTAATTATATTTTCGCTAGAATTACCGTGACGTACGCCGAATGAATTTTTAATTATGTCCACGTTTTGGAAATATTAAAAATTAATTTTTCAAAACAAAAGTAAGGAAAAAACGACGTTTTTCGTAGCTCGTGCTTTTTAAAACAAAATGGAAAAAATAAACTGTAAAGGCCTTTTACGTTGTAACATTTTGAAGAAATTTATTCCAATCTACTTGTAGGCTTTACTTACAATGTTCACCTATTTGTATAGAAACATCAAGTAGACAGAGTTACCCCAAATGCGGAGGCAATGTTTTTTAGCTAAAAGTCACTACTTTAGTCTCATTGAGCCACGGCAAAAACATTTTTAAAGCCTCAAAACTAAATAAAGGTGTCTAACAATTTAAAAAAAATGAAACTTCATTACTTTTTTTAATATATCCTCCTTCACCCCACTACAGCCAAAATATCAAACATAAAATACTAGCAAGTGTTGCCCCTAGAACTGGCAAAAAAAAGATCATCTGCAGTCGTAAAAATATATCATTTTTCAAATATCGAAATGAAAAATTTTCAGCTATTCAAGAAACGGGAATTAACTGCTAAATTTACAATCTACGTTTTGAGATCATTACTTTTTCATTACTTTCAACTGCTTAATAAAAACGATACCTATTACAGCTGACCTCATTTGGGAAGAGGTGGGGAGAAGGGGGGGTTTTCAAATCCTTGCGTTTCAGACCATTTGTAATCATGTAGCAAATGCCCAACTTTTTGGTATACATATTTTTTCCCACGAGTGGCCCCGGCTCATATTTATGAAATTTGCTCAAAATTTGGTGAGTAGCTCTTCTTGAAAATGTGTAAGAGCAATTTTTTCATTTTTTCGATACACCTCAAAATGGCGGATTATTCAAATTTTGAGGGGCTGAAGGGGAGACAAATAAATCAAAAAGTGAGTTACAGACACAAACATATACAAATTTCAGCTTCTCAAGTGAATTTGGAGAGGAATTAGAATAACGTAAGCAGCCATGCCGCATTATTGGAGCTGAGTTTTTAATTGGAGCTTGTTTTGATTTACTAATAACCTTGCTTAACCGTTCATGACCACAGGCCACACCCAATACCAAGTCTGAAAACCCCTACCCTATTTTTTTCCAAAAACGCTTACGAAGTTGAATTTGGCACAAATGTAGTATTTCTTGCCATGAAATAATCATGCCAACACATATTTCTCAAATTATAACTATTTGAGGGTCCTCAAATTGTCTTCAAATTTTGATAATCCGCCATTTTGGATCCATTTTGACTCAAATTTAAGTGGTTATATTCTGGTCACAAACTAATCCTACACACAAAGTTTGACCATTCTAGGCCGATTTGGTGATGAGATATGGAAGATTCATGAAATTTCCTGCAGCAATTTCCCCTCCAAAAGCCGTTTTTTGCTCTAACTCCCCTCCAAAATCACTGAGGAAGCTAAAATCAAAATACGTTTGTCACTTGGGCTCATTTTATCATATGACACAGCAATAAAAAATTTTCGACCCCTCCTGTACCCCCACCACTATTTTAGGTTGATAACCCCGCCTTCCCCCTCCAACATCATGTATGGAAGTGAATTCGGGATATAGTATACAACTTATCCCAATAACCATATGAATTCATATTAATTACATTTTTACCAACTTGAGGCTCCTCAAGCTCTACTCAAAATTTTGATAATCCGCCATTTTGATCCATTTTGATCCAAATTCAAGAGGTCATATTGTGGTCACCAACTAACCTCACACACAAAATTTGACCTCTTTAACTTGATTTGGGGGGAGATATGGAAGATTCAAGAAATTTCATGACTCAAAACTTCCTCAAAAAGCCGTTTTTTGATCTAACTCCTCTCAATATGCACTTAGGAAGCTGAAATTTGGATATGTTAGTATCCGTGACTCACTCTTTCATATGAAATCAAAAACGAAAAATTTGAGCTATTTGCCCCTTCTCCAGCCTTCCTCAAAATTTGAGTGATCCGCCATTTTGAAATTTATCGAAAAAACAAAAAAACTATTTTTGCGTATTTTCAAGAAGAGTTCCTCACCGAATTTTGAGCGAATTTTATCCACACCCGTCTGCGCAAGGTGAGTAACACAAAAAACGCAATTTCCTCAAAAACAGGTTTTCGCTAACTCTTCTCAAAATTCACTTCGGAAGCTGAAATTTAGATATGTTGGTGTCCGTGACTCACTCTTTTATATGAGATCAAAAACGAATAATTTGAGCTATTTGCCTCTTCTCCAGCCCTTCTCAAAACTTGAGTGATCCGCCATTTTGAAAATTTTCGAAAAAAACAAAAAAAGCACTTCTGCGCATTTTCAAGAAGAGTTCCTCACAAAATTTTGAGCGAATTTTATGAATACTCGCCGGCGCTACGCGTGGGAAAAAAATATATATACACCAAAAAGTTGGACATTTGCCAGATGATTACAAATGGTCTGAAACGCAATGATTTGAAGACCCAACCCTCCCCCGATTTTCCCTTCCCAAATGAGGTAGGCTGTAATAGCTTTCATTTTTTAGTTAAAAACTCAGCTAACAAAAAAGAACTTTTTGAGGAAGTTTTGCCCAATGATATTTCTAGAATCTTCCATATCTCCTCACCAAATCGACAAAAAGAGGTAACACTTTGTATGTAAGTTAAGTTGGTAGCTAGAATATAATCTTTTGAATTTGGGTCAAAATGGATTTAAAATGGCAGATCGTAAAAATTACAGGATAATTTGAGGAGCCTCAAGTAGTTATAATTTGAAAAATATGTGTTCATGTGATCATTGAATGGCAAGAAATACTAAATTTGTTCTGAATTTAACTTCTTAAGTGGTTTTGGAAGAGGTAGGGTAGAAGTTTGTAGAGTTGGTATTGAGTGAAGCCTGTAGACACGAAAGGGTTAGCAATGTTATTCGCAAACTTGAACAAGCCCGAATTAAAAACTCAATTTCAGTAATGCGGTATGTCTGCTTACCTTTTTTTTTATAATTTTAATTCAGAAAAAATATTCTATCTATGTAAAGAACTTACTTTTCATTTTTGATAACATTAATTTTAAACGTTTTAAATCTTAAACTTGTTTTTATGTAATACTGGACTTGAGTTTTCATTTGTCGTCATTCTATGTACTTACTAAAATTTTTTTAGACAATTTCGATTTTTATTTCATCAATTTGTAAACTTTTTCTTAACTCATTTCGTTCTTTCTTTCTTTTTTGTTTTTGTTTTTTGAAAGTTGAAGCTTAAGGCAATTTATTGCCACCTTTGCCCAGGCTGCATCAGGTAACAATTAGCACAATAGTACATTCACTTCATTATCAAAACCATTTACGTCACGTCGCAGGTACAGTTTGTACGAAAAGTTGTACTAATAATAATTACGTATAAACAAATGAGATACGCGAGTAATTTCAAGAGCAAAATTTCATTTAAATGAAACGAAGTATTCGAAAAAGCATAACGTCTCGCCTTCGTCTCTTTGCCTTCTGATTTCAAGACGTTTCATAACTTCCGCTGGCTGCAAGTTTACCTCGCTTTTAATACTTTTCATCTCATAGCGGCATCGAAGGAAGAACGATGATTAAAAATTATTCCAGTCGCAATATCGCCCGTTTCAAACGTACAAATTAACCGAAAGAACGAGCCGTACTCGTGTGCAACGACGTCACTCACCGTATTTAATATTCTCGCCTTTTGCCACTTTGAATTAATTTTAGCTATAATTTAAACTGTATTATTAAAGTTTAAAACTTTCGTCGTGTTTTAACGTTATATTCGGTTTGGTTGTAAGAAATTAAATTTATAATTTCATCGCGTTGTACAGTCGCAAAAATCAAGTGGAAATATTATTAAATGGAAGAAACGTGAACTACTCTTGTACGCCGTAAATGCAAATTTCAGCTCCCAAAATATATCCAGTTGGCTATTAAAATTCGTCTTCGAATGTTATACGCGTTTTCGTATTATTTTTGTTTCGTTTTTTCTCGTTTGAGGAAAAGTAGAAGGGTAAGTGGGAATAAATTGAAAATTTATTACAAGAGGCGAGAGAGGTACTGAAAGGAACTATTTAAATAAATTGCATTTTAATTGCCTTCTGTTGGGATACGGAGTTCTTTAGTGTTTTTCAAACGATCGCCAACATCTTCCACAGAAGCTAATTGAAATAGAGAACCCTCGATTGAAGCATAGACGGTGGTTTCACCACGTGCGTGGTTTTAATCGCGAGTATTGAAGGTGTTTATTTTTTGTAATATCTGCGAGCGCAATTTATCGCGAAACCATCTCAATAGTAGCTTCGAAACGCGAAAATAGCGGATACGAAAATAGATAGAACCCCGAGTGTCGAGAAAAAAAGATGAAAGCAGATTTTAAGAGCAATTAAAGCGGCACAAAGAAAGCGAGAAAAATCGAGGAAATAAATTCTCGGTTAAGTCGTAAATGACTCGGCGAAAATGTAAACGCATCTCGTTTTTTCCTCGTTGCCGAAGAAAAACAATAATGTTAAGTGGAATCCTTAAAACATTTTTGTTAACCTCTTATTCAGAACTGTCGGACGGAGCCAAACCGCGAAATGAAGATAAACTCCTCACGATTTTAAACTCTGAGTAGCGTTTCTTTACTTTAATCACGATAAAGCACTTTTCATATTTTAACCTTGTCCGCCACCGTTAATGGTACTCGGTAAATGAAATAATTACTAAACCAGTTATTTTTTTATCTTTTCTTCGGCATATTCGAGAGGTCGGGGTTTAGCGAGGCGTTTCACTTTTTTCTTTGCTTTTTCTTGTGAAGTTGAAGAATCCAACTTCATCGATATGAGTATAAAAATATTTCTGTGAAATTACTGATCTCCATGCATATCTAATTATCTATTGAATACAACTAATAATAAAATTTTTCTTTAAAACAAATTATTACTTACTCATTCGTTCATTTTGTCATTCACTTTCATTACATTCCATCATTTATTTGAAAATTTATTTCTTTAACACGCTGCATACAGCACTACGACGATAGGCAGGGGTGTTTGGTAAAGTAGAAACAACATCTGATGAAAAAATCGTGATGAGTAAAGAAGAGCAACAAAGAGATTCGTAATAGGTAGGCTCATGATTACTGAGGAGCTTACGGAAGGTGTTGGAAAGAGAACAGTTTCATCTAAAAAGAAAATGATAAGCAACGGCGTAGAGAAGGTAAGTGACGGTAGATTATGGTATAGAACAAAACAATTGATTTGTTCTCTTCTATTCAGTACTGATCATTTTTGATTTGTTCTGCTTTGTTTCGTTTCATTCCATTATTTTTACGCTTTGCTTTGCTCTTTCCTGTTCTATTATCTTTGTTATGGAAAGTGAAGAAAACAGTTGATTTGTTCTGTTTCATGTGTTGTTCTTTCGAAGGTAATAGTTCTGATTTTTTTTTATCTGTTCTGCTTTGTTTCGTTTCATTCCATTATTTTTACGCTTTGCTTTGCTTTTTCCTGTTCTATTATCTTTGTTACGGAAAGTGAAGAAAACAGTTGATTTGTTCTGTTCTGTTCTGTTTCATGTGTTGTTCTTTCGAAGGTAATAGTTCTGATTTTTTTTTTTTGATTTGTTCTGCTTTGTTTATCATCATTCTATTGTTTTTGGGGTTTGCTTTGTTCTTTCCTGTTCTATTATTTTTGTTACAAAAAGTGATATGTTTCATTATGCAAAAAGTATGTTTTTTGTTTTCTTGATTCACCTCAAAATGACATTTCGTTCAAATGTTGAGAGGAACTAGAGAGAGAGCAAATAGCTTAAAATGTTTGTTCATGGATTCGCATAAAACATTGAGTTGAGAACACCATCACATTCTAATTTCAACTTTTTAAATGTGGTTAGAGAGAATTTGGAGCAGAGAATTGTTTTTCGAGCAGCAGCAGCAGCGGAAGTTTTCTTGGGGGGGGGGAGATACAAAATGAGAAATGAATAATATCCAGACTCTAAAGTATACTTAATTGTATGAAGATAACATACTGTTGTAATAATTCTTTTTTGAATGGGAGTCGTTTGAATAATATTTCATTACATTTAAAATATAATGATCTTATTGCAGCGCTGTGTAATTTTTTTACATTTAAAAAAAATAAACAATAATAAGGAAAAGAAAAAAAAAAAACAAGCAAAAGAAAATCTTTGAAATTTTCAGAAAAATGTTAAGATAGATATGATACTTAACGATAACGAACTAGGCACTTTGAACACATAAAATCAAAAAAATCTCAATGCCATACCTGATCTTGACTTACATTTTTTTTTTTTTTTCAAATTTTCTAGGTGCCAATAAAATACGTAGGTACTTGTATTTTTATTAATTTTTCAACAATAAATCAATAATTTAAATCGTTGCAACTCATATACCGACTAATTTTCTCACAATATTAACCAAAATAATTATATTACACTGATTTTCAGTTTTTATTCTTGCACTTTTCATCAACACAAATTATTCAGTAACATTATATGTCAAAACTACTACCATACTTCATGTTCCATAAATATGAATGAAATTTGTACGATTATCTCAGATAAATTCTCAGGTAAACATGCAACCAGTTTTCAAATGAAGAAAAAAAATTACAATCAATTTCTCTATAAAATTCTCTTTACAATAAAATTTATCAAGTGTTCTAGGATCAGGTAAATTATTATGAAAGAGGATTTTGTAGAAAAACTGTTTTTTTTTTTCCAGCTGAAAACGAACTGCATGTTATTCGCCCAACAATTTGTTAGAGACAATCCTGCAAATTTTATTCATATTTGAAGAACATGACGTGTTGAAGTAGTTTTGTTATTTTTTACTGTCACTGAAAACAATTTTATTTGCCAAAACAACAACAACAACAACAACAACAACAAATGATTGTAAAAGTAAAGTAAAATCGACATGATATTGTTCTAGTGAGAACTCTGAAAAATTAGTATCAGAGTTGATTATAGAAATGTGTAAAATAATTGTTTTCATCAGAAAAATGCAAAGAAATGAAAAATAATCATTATAGGCATTGGAGTTGAAATGAACAAAATACTTGTTTCGGTAAAAAATCCCACCAAAAAAGTGTGCGTCAGGATCGAGTACAATATACTACACTACCAGTGATATTTTAATATTTCCATCATTGAGACTGCGCGTGCATTGAAAAGACTACATCAAACTCACCACCGTAAGATAACGTAAGCAGTCGGTGTTCATTTCGGTGTCGCGCCAGGGTGTGTTCGGATTGTTCAAAAAACGTCTACGTGGTGTGGAAAATTTTTGAAAATTTTATTTCTAATTTAATGATTAATAAGATAGCGTTATTAGAGGTATTATTTTTTAATTCAAATTGAAATTTTGGAGTTGAATTTTTTTCGGGAATTACTTCTTCGAAGAAATTTTATCTCGTGTAATGAAGATTTTCAACAAGTGGTTTTGAAATAACAAGGTTCGTAGCGATTCATTTTTTTTTCTCAATAAAAAATGTCTGTAATTTTTTTATAGTTAACAAATTATACTGTCTAAGTTGGCACTGAAAGTTTACATAAATTATCGTAAAACTGATAAGCTTCAAGGACCACATAATTTCGTAAAAACTGGAAGATACCCCCTAGAAAAATCATTAGGCAACCTTTTGCGCAATGTGGTTGAATAACTTGCCCAGAAGTTGTTTCAACGGGTAAGTATGTAGTAAATGCTGAGACAGCATAGTAAAATGATATACGGAGAAACTCTGCGAGAAAATTTTACGACCGAATAGAGAATACAAGTTACCACTAGACGATGTTTTTGGGCTCGTTAAATTTTCTAGTTACTACCATCGTTAATGATTCGGTGTAAGAGAAGTAGCTAGGCTAATGGAAGAATAAAATGTAGGTTGAAATTTACCCTTTTAAGAGACACTTGAGTAGGAATTAAAATTACGGGAACACAGTGAGAAAATTTTCTTTGGTCGTAGCAAGAGTTTCGTTCAATTATTCAAATTATTCGAAGAGGATGTTTCGTTGAGAAAATTCGCTCGCTTACGCAACCAATTACTAAAGCATAGCAACATTCACATCGAGGTGAATTTTACAAACACGGAATGTCAGTAACAGCTGCTTGCTTATCCAAGGATAAAACTTTTATTCGTACCAAGTTTTCTTTCTATTTCACTTGTTTTTTGACATACCGGAGTGTACGTCGTCGACGATAATTGAACCTAAGTCATTTTTCAGTCGCAGTTGACCGCGATAGTTGAAAATATAGTCTGCTTCGAGCATCGTTACGTAGAAGGATGATTACTTTAAATACTATTTAATGAACGTTTTCCTCTTCAAATGGCTATAAGAATATAAAAGGAACGCCTTTTCGGTGTCATTTTCTCTTCAAAAATGAGGGTGATTCTTGAAACGACTCGAAAAGGGACGACCTTTTAGACTATAAATTTTTTTATCAATTACAGCCCTCATGTTTTTCGATTGCGTTTAGGTAACGGTATCGTATTTTTTTACGAAATGAAAAACCCCTTCGGAATATCACGAGATGATGCTCGGATTTAATTAATCGATGAAGAAAGAACTTTTGTTCGAGTCGATTAGTACAAAAAATACCCTTTTTACTCGACCAAATTAGCAAGTTAAATGTCGAACGGAGGTTCTTTATTCGTCTTCCTACGTTTTAATTATGGAATAGAATGAAACGCGATCGTATTTTATAAACTTTATTCCGTTGCCATTCGTTTACTTATACTTTAAAGCCGCTTTACACCTGAGAACATCGAGATGTGTTTGCTGTAGTCGTATACGAGAGCTTATGCTATTCCATGAGCTCCAGAATAGAATACTATGGAGGGTAGCCTTTATAAAATAAACATTCATCCGATGTCTGTACAGTTCTGTACTACGACAATATTGAATTGATAACTTAGGTTTGTATTGTTTTGAAATGCAGTTGTAGTTGCATAACAGAGTTCTTGAAAGGGCAGGTACTGCGAATTTTCATAAAACATGAATAGAAATTTCTTGGAACATAAGCTTGGCAAACTTTACAACAAGGGTTTGAGGAGAAGATGCATTTATTGAACATTTGGAGCAAATGCTCGAAGGATCCTTTCAAGAATTTTATAAATATGGACTCATTTGAATAATAAAACAAAGAAGTTTGAATTTCACACGTGATTTGAAGAAAATTAAGAAGTTCCAAAAAAAATGTTAATATTCATGATTCAATAGTTCATTGGATTCAATAAATTCACCACGTCACACCTTTTATACGCTAAAAAAAGCCCAGCATTGTCAGCTGATAAACAAAATTAACAAAATATCGCAAAAAAAAATAATAGAGAATATAGGTAAATTAACTACAAAAAAAAAAACAGGTGATTACCCTTACATCATTATAATTAGGATTGTAATTTTGTTGGGATCTCCCTAAAATATCAAAAGTCATGAATTTAGCTGCATTAAGATCTCTATTGGTAAGAGAGGCGGAGGTCTTCAAATCTTGTGTTCAGACCATTTGCAATCATCTTGTAAATGTTCAACTTTTTGATGTATAAAATTCGCTTAAAATTTGGAGAGACTCTCCTTGAAAAAAGCAAAAATGTTTCTTTTTTGCTTTTTCGATACACCTCGAAACGGCGTATCACTCAAATTTTGAGGGGGCTGGGGAAAGGGCAATTTCTCAGATTTTTCGTTTTTGATCACATATGAAAGAATAAGTTACAAACACCAATATATTCAAATTTAAGCTTCCTAAGTGCATTTGGAGGGGAGTAAGAGCAAAAAAAGGCATTTAAAGAAAGTTGCATCATAAAATTTCTTGAATCTTCCACATGTCCTCACCAAATCAATCTAAAAAGGTCAAACTTTATTCGTAGGGTTAATTGTTGATCAGAATGTGATCTCTTGAATTTGGGTCAAAATGGATTCAAAATGGCGGATTATCAAAATTTGAGTAGAGCTTGAGGAACCTCAAATTAGTAAAAATATAATTAATATGATCTCATAATTATTGCGGATAAAAAGTATACTATATCCTTAATTCTCCCCCATGCATAATGTTGGAGGGGAGAAGGAGCGGTTATCGACCTCAAAATGTGGTAGGGTACATGAGAGGTCGAAAATTTCTTATTGTGTTGTCATTATGATGAAATAAGCTCAAGTTACTAACCTATTCTAATTTTCCCTTCCCATGTGAATTTGAAGGGGACTTGGAGCAACAAACGGCTGTTGGAGGGGAAATTGCTACAGGAAATCTCATGAATTTTCCACATCTCTTCACCAAATTGACCTAGAAAGGTCAAATTTTGTATGCAAGATTAGTGTTGATGACTAGAATACGGCATTCTAAATTTGTGTCAAAATGGATCCAAAATGTCGAATCATTAAAATTTGAGAATAATTTGAGGTGCATGAAGCGCAATTATAATTTGAAAAATACAGGGTGTTCCGTTTCGGGCGCACCACCCGCAAATGGCAGAAAGGTAAACTCAAGTTACATACATGTATCATGGTTTGCCTGCTTGAAAATGAGAAGGAGCTGAGATATGTCAGCTTGAAAAAAAAAATTACCTCACAGTGATCACGAAATAGAAAAATTTATATCTCACGAACTATAAATGATAAAACTTTGGGGCTTACTTTGGCATGTGAGGTATATAATGAAGTTTCTCTGATATAAAAATAGTTGGGATAGAGGAGCTAGATGAGAAAATATGAGGAAATTAGTACCGAAAAACATGCCAAAAAAGGGCGAATTTTTTAATTTTTTAAAAATAACTTTTGAAATTACTTATCAAGACCCCTCTTGAAAAATTTCTTATTGATGAGGAATGTTTCCCCCACAAAATGCGCTTGGTGAGACCCCCACATACTTTTGACCGTGAGAAAAAAATCCAAAAAAATTTAATCTTTTTGGATTTTTTTTTTTTCAAAAAATTCATTTTGAAAATTTTTATTTCACGAACTATGAATAATAACAAAGCGGGGTTAGTTTCAACTCGCCATATTTTGTAGGGCACACATTCCTCACCAATGAGAAATTTTTAAAGAGGGGTCTTGATAGGTTATTTCAAAAGTTATTTACAAAAAATTTAAAAATTCACCTTTTTTCGCGTGTTTTTCGGTACTAATTTCCTCGTATCTCCTCATCTAGCTCCCCCACCCCCACCATTTTTACATCAGAGAAACGTTATTGTATACCTCACATGCCAAAGCAAGCCCCAAAGTTTTATCATTTATAGTTCGTGAGATATAAATTTTTCTATTTCATGATCACTGTGAGCAATTTTTTTTTCAATCTGACGTATCTCGGTTCCTTCTGATTTTTAGGCAGGCAAACCATGATGCATGTATGTAACTTGAGTTGAACTATCTGCCATTTGCGGGTGGTGCGCCTGAAATGGAACACCCTGTATATGTTCATATGATTATCAATGGCAAAAAATATTACATTTATTCTAAGTATAACTCCTTAGGCGATCTGCCGAGCTTGAGACGTAAGCGTGATGGAAGAAAATTTTTCAGGCTTATTTAGGTATTTTTTTAAATTTATATGAATTGGATTTTCATTCGTTACAATGAAAAGTGCTGCTGCAACATCATCTATTTTGAATAATGATTGGGATTTTTTGAATGTTATTTACCAACCTCAACAATTCCCAACTAAAAACTCAACTCCAGTAATGCGACATAGCTTCTTACGTTTTTTTCTTTTTTTTTTTTTCCATTAGAATAAATTTTCATAATAAGAGTTCTGATCGTCTCTCAGCACACTACAAACGTCTTAGTCCTTTTGAGGGTAGAGTACAGCGTTTAACAGCTTTTCTTGCATGTTTGACCCCACATCTTAAGGAAAATTAATTTTAAATAATTGTCATACGGCTGTTTAATTTTTTTTTAAGCCTAAAATGCGGTTTCCTATAGCACTCGGCTCCTCTAATGAAAAAAAATTAATTAAAATCATGGTTAAAGTACTTATTCGGAAGTACCTATAACCGAGAGCTTTGTATTGCATTATAATATTTCGTTGAAAATCAGGCTTACTAAAATTCCCAGAGCGCCTGCTCGACTCGTCATTCGAGAGTGCTTCGTTAAAATAAATCTCACGAGCAAAGGATTAAATTTCGTTCGACGACGTAGAAAAAGTTGAAAATTGAAAGATCTACGGCGAATGAGTAACATATTATATGACAAAGGTGACATCGAGAATACGGTTGAACCGACGAACGAACAAGATGGTATGGCGTACCTTGTGGAGGAAATTTTGACGTTAGACGGCATCCATTTATCTTATCAGTAAAAGCCACTTGAGCGGCAGGCGCCATGACAGCTATTAAATAATATAACACGGATTATATTCCAAAAGTGACATTCGAGAACGACCGAGTTAATCGAGACGGCCGCGGCTGGCGAAATGCTATATCGTCATAGACACCCAGCACTTAGGTTAATTAAAGCGAAACGAAAATTGAGGAATTTATGTTCGACCGAACGTTGATATCGAGTTAATTTAATTTCGCGCTATTAATGGCGATCGTGTATAGAATTTGGGACAACGTGGTTGAAATTTGACCAATTCGTTGATGTGGAAAAAAAATTGTAGTGAGAAATTTATGGCCTTTCTCGACTTGGGCCAAAAGCTCCCCTAGATGGTGATCCATTCGCAGTACCTGCGTTTTATAGCACGTTAAAAAATTACATTCGTTACAAAATCCCCCGTCCAATTCGGCGTATCCGCACGTCCCGTATTTTTTGTTATTCTTTCGCACCACTCGAGAGTCGACAATGCGCCCCAAACTGTCAACTTTATAAAATCTTACGAGTTTCGGCGAGGGAGGAGAGTTTCGCAATCAACGTACTATTTAAAAAGGTTTCAGACAGTGAAAAAAACAAGGCTGGTTAGAAAAACACCGAAATATACAGCCCCTGTGTCTCGGAGTTGTATTACAAGCTTTACATTTGTGGCAAACTGAGAAGTCCATTAAATAGCCGATAAAAAGAAAGCTCGCTATAATGTGGTTGTTTTCTAAACCGCTGACAAACCGTATAGGATATATCAAGCTATTTTCTGCCCACTTAACTGTGATAAGCATTTCCCCCGACATGGCTTTTTTTCTCTCCTTTCGCGAAAATAACATTGGAAAACGACTGCATGCGCATACAGTTCGTTGATAAATTGATATTGCTTTCGTTTGTCTGTTTGTGAATCTTCTGCCGTCTTATTCTGTTGTGTACTTTTTCTTCTTTTTTTTTTTTTATTACGCTTTTACGTTCGTCGAGTTTATTAGTTTGATTGAAATAAAATAAAGTACCTTTTACGGTTTCCGTACGATTTCCATCTATTAAAATTACATTTTGGCGCGAACGATTTTTTTCGTCTCTCAAATCCTTCTGCTTTCTCGAGAGGTGTTTGCACATGTATAACGTGAGCTGGTTGTTAAGATCGCGGTTTAGGGATTACTGTAACGAGAATATCGAACTGAACGAGATTACCGACGATTTCATTTCTTTGTACGAGTAACTTGGGGGTTCTTTTACGTATTAACGTGCTCGTGATGTGGGAAATGCGCGAAATTACCCGTTTTTACGTCATAATTTCCTTTTGAGAGAGAAACGAATCTTAAATTTATATTTAACGCGCGTGAAAACTTTTTGTCATTTCCTTTTTAGCTTTCCATTAACATCCAGTATACATATAAATACATAAAACAGTCGTCTTATGAACTTCAGTACCATATGATGAACTTATGATCCTTAATTTTCAAAATGTTTTCATGTGAAGAGAGTCGTGTGATCACAATATTTGAAAAGTTCGTATAAGTATGTGGAGTACACATTTCAGATGGATGCTTTTCTGATATACTAATATCTAATCTGAGTTCATTTGCAAACAATAGTACAGCAAAAGGCCATTAAATTATTAATTTTTTCAGTTTACAAAATATTAGTTATTTTTCTCAAAAGTGTTTGAAGTCAACCTTTAGGTGCAACTATAGCTATAGGTAATCAAATATTAAAAGGAAATTGAGCCCTTTTTAAAATTAAAGCTAAAGAAAATCAAATTGAATATCATTTATCAAAATTATTAATTAAATTTAAATTAACTTTTCTTAATAATAAAATATCAAACAATTGTTGAAGGCATTCACATGTACAAAAAAATTATAAATAAATAAATAATGATGAAAAACATTACATCAAAGAGAATACCTAATTATTGTAAGTCCTGAAAATCAAAAGTATTGTAACATGGTCAAGGTTCTAAAAACAAGAAAATCTTGAATAAATTGCGACAATCGAAATTCCCATAGACACAATACCAAAATCTCTACGCCTAGATATTAAAAATTTTAATCATGACAAGAACAAGATATCGCGGTAATACAAATCCTTAATCCTGAGAAATTCGAAATCTCGATGTCCTACAGTCAAGTTTGTGAAGAGATCAAAATCAAAAAGAATCCAATTCTAATGTAATAAAAAATAATATAAAAATCAAAGTTCTGATACGATGAAAAATGAAAAAACAAATTGAAATTCTGGCATTTAAAATCAGGTCTAGATTAAAATTCCCAAAAGATAAGAAATTGATCAAAATCGTTATGTTTAATGCGAAAATTTGATTAGATTTCCTCCAGTTAAAATCTTGATAATCGAAATCCCAAGATTGGGTAAATGTTCTAACACAAATGAAATTCCGCCAGTACAGGTCAAAGTTGTAAAAAATTTGAAAATTATGATAGTTAGAATTTTGACCAGATCCAGATCTTGATGAAATTCAATTCTAACAAGATGAAAATTTGAAAACGGAAATTCTGATCAAAATGCAATGTTCACTTGGAAACCGTTATAGTGTTATGGCAAATATTTTGAAAATCAAACTCTGACCAAAAAAAAAAATCCCAACAAGATCGAAACATTGACATTTTTATTTTTCATAATGAATCCTGACAATCAAGATCACAATATAATCGAAATTCTTACAGTTCAAATCCTAGGAAATAAAATAAGTAAACTGGAGCAGTGTTGACAAAAGCGAAATTCTATGACAATAAATGTTGACCAGATGAAAATCACGAAAATGGAAATCTTGAGAGTAATATTCTCGAAAATCAAATTTTTGACAAATAAAATTCCAAAGATCAAAATCTTGTTGAAATTTTTTCTATTTTTAGTTTCGTGCTCTGTTCGGCTACAGAGGCTAGAGATACGCGTTAGGGTGAGTTGAAGCTGCTTAACCCTAGATACTGCTGGGGTTCAATTGCACTCCAGCAGTCTTATTAGCAAAGCGGTGCTGCGCTGATGATAATACTGATTTTCTAACATCTGTTACTTATTTAGTTACTCTACTATTATTTTTCTACTTTTTTATGAGTTAATTAAGAACCAAAAACGAATTTACCAATTTGTTTGGTTTTTTTTTCCTTCATACTCAACTTCTGCCAAAACATTTAAAAACATCATAATTATATTGAAGGGAAAAACTATTCCTCAGACCAAGAACTTATTTGATGTTTTTTCTAACAAAACTTTGAACATTAGAATACTAAAGTATTCATGAATTGCTTAGATTATTGTAATTCAAAGAATTTAAAACATTATATATAGGTGAATGTAGGAATGGATATATATCTTATGTTAAAGGAGGTGCGTTCTAATCTATTTAACAATTTTAAAATACAACTAGTACTTCCTCGCCCCTTCGGGGCTCGCAATAAAAATTAAATGAAGAAAAAAAGTTATTTTATCAGACAAGTATTGCTACATTCCAAACTGCACAACCCAATTTATTCTTCCCTGTTACTTCCACCAAGAGTTCCTCCTTTTAGGATGGGCTCGCCCCTTTATACCTTTATATACTACCATTTTAAACAATTTTACAACTTTACTCTTGCTCTTGCCAATGTACAAAGCTTCTATTAAAATTTATCTCCTTTTTTCCCTTTGTATACCTGCTATCCTTTATACCTTTTATACCTGCTACTCCAAACAATTTTATGACTTTACCCTTGTACATGTACAAGGCTTTTATTAAAATTTACAACCTTTTATTCCTTTGCATACCTGCTATCCTTTATACACCTTTTATACCTGCTATTCAGAACAAGGATGCGCGCGCATCTCAAAACCGATTTCATTTTGATTTTAACATATAGAGAGATATGTTAGCTAATGTTGTTACCAGTTATATGGAGTTTTGGCGTAAATCGCTTTTTACTCAGGTAAAAACGCGTCGCACAGCGATGAAGTAAATGTACGAAATATAGTCCTATCCTTCCTCTACAAAATGAGCATACACTCATCTCCCTACGATTACTAGAAGCGAAGATATCGTTAAAAATATGGACTGAAATGAGGGTAGCAACCATAGAAAATTGCATTGAGAATGGACAGAAATGACCAGTGATTAAAGAAATGACTATGGAATAGCATACAAAATGATAAAATACAGCGTAGAAGGTAGTAGAGAATGTAAAACGTATGCACGCGTTGCTGGCATGTTGCAGCTGTTGATAAAGTAGGCGTTCCTGTCTAACATCAGTGCTTCTAGTTTCGTTTCTACCAATTGTAGGAAGATGAGTGTATGCTCATTTTGTGGACGAAGGATAGGGCTAAATTTCGTACATTTACTTCATCGCTGTGCGACGCGTTTTTACCTGAGTAAAAAGCGATTTACGCCAAAACTCCATATAACTGGTAACAACATTAGCTAACATACTGTATAGTATTTGATGGGCTTTTTCAAAAGTTATTTTTCGTGAAAATTGAAAAAAAAAACAGATTTTTTCCACATACATTTCGCACTTAATTTAAATTATTTTCCTCTTTCACCTCTTCCCCTCCCCCCTACATGTACAATTTTTTAACTAATAACATCACATGCTATGTTCTACATGCTGATGCAACTCCCATATTCGAGATATTTATTTTCAGTTTTTTTTTTCTCAAACAGTATATCTCACCCCTTCAATAGTTTGAATAGGCAGACATCATTATTATAACTTCATTACAGTGGACTATTCACCACACAAAAAGAACAAAACGTTTCGCAAAAGATTCTATTTTGAAGAGTTCTTAAGCTATTATAATAAATGGGGGTGCATTTGCACTCCAGGGAAGCATTTGGCTAATATTTTTTTGGGGAAGCATTCTAGGGTTAAAGAGGCTAGAGGAGCCGACGTACAAGAAAACGAACTGTAATGCAACCGCTGTATCTCCTAACACATCGTGAAGGTACTGAAATTCAGACGAAGTCAAAGTTAGATACATAGAATTTTGATGAGGTAACAATCTCAACACAGAAAACCTCCATAATTCATAATGATAAAAGCTATTACTCATGCATTATAAAATCTTTCCAAATTATTAATATTTGTTTTATATAGCTAAAGACAATTTTTCACCTGACTCTGCGCCTCTCCACATTTTTTCAAATAAATTTCATGCAATATGATACATTATTTCTCTTTTTTTTATTTTTATTTCTTTTTTTTTTTCAATATAACTCCAAAGTTTGGAAACTACCTTGTACCTATTGTAATATCTGAATTCTATTAGGATTTTGACCTCGTCGAGATTATTGTAATATTGTAAGTTTCTGTTCATTGGCATTTTGATTGTTGAGATTTTGACAAAAACTCATTGGAACACAGATAACAGTTATCCCTTCTTTGTCATTTTCATACATCTAGCAATCGTGTTACGTAGTAACTAGCGAAGCTAGGTAATTTATAAATCGTTAATGGAAAATATACGACGGTTCGACAGCATTTTCGCTGTTTTTTTTTCTATTCTTTTCTTCCATACATCTAACATCCATTAAGGTTGTAAGCCTTCTTATTACGGCACGGGAGATATTATTTATTAGACGTGTATTGGAAAATATAAATCAGAAAATTTTCGATGGCGAATCAATCATCTATAGAAGAGCCGTGTACCGAACTGCAAAATATGGTCGTATTTTACCTCACACAAGGCACATCGTCATATGATGCGGCAATACCCTCTCAGAATTTATAGCCAAGGAATTTAGGCTAATTTTTTCATTCGTTTGAAGAAATCCTTAGTATCTCTTCGGAATCTGATAATTTTTAAATTGAATATGTCAACGAATAAGGCAATTGTTATTTACGGTTGAATTTTTTAAAATGAGCTAGAAGAAGTAAAGTATTTTTGTCAAGCAATAAGGGGAACATATCAACACCAATGGATATTATATGGTCTGTTTTTAGTGAGCTTTACTTTAAAGTGAAAACCACTAGTACGAGTAAACTTATTAATATTGTTGAAATAAAAACACATACGTATAATATAGTGAACAAAAAATTTGAAATGGAAACATGATCTAAGAGAATTACAGAATGATACATTAAGCCATGTAAATAAAAGCGAAGGAATTTACATTTTCGTATACTTCATGGTTACCTCTCTTTTTATTTTCATGCGAATTGTTATTCGAGTAAAGAATTTAATTACTTAAACAATTTTATACTGGATCGTATCTCGAGCACACATAGGCATATAGTACAAAAGAAGTTACAAACAAATTATTCATTTATATGTATAAAACAAAACAAAAAAAATGTATGATCTCGCCCTTTGTGCTTTTTTCATTATATTTTTTTTTCTCCGGTTCCGTATAAATCAAGGTAGTTATATCACTGACGTGAAGGAAAATCCTTTGAAAATTCTGTTATTTATCAAAGATAAAAGGTATTACGGCCATAACGAAGTGAAAGCATTATTTTCAAATTTATTTTTTCGAGATTGCAACCTTTGGCCGGATGCCACCGTGCATGCGAAATAAACATCTTTCCCGTATGGCGAAAAATTTACATCATAAGCGTCGTTGAACACATTTCACATGTAGAATACGCGGAGTTAGCGCCGGGTTGGCCTGTTTTCGCGAACAAAAAGAGTCCCGAGAAGAAAGTTTTTTTTTAATTGAACGTTTTGGGAAAGAACTTTCGCACAGATTTCCTTAGAGACTTATGCCAATTCGATGATAACTTTTGATGAGGTGAAAATGGCTGGTTGGAAGATAGCTTATCATACTTCCTAGCGGAATTCGTATTTTACTCAAAATACAGAATATTTTATCAGGAGCAGTTTTCCCGTATAGAAGTTGTGAACTCATTGAACGTTTATATTGGAAGTTGAAATTCGAAATTAATCGAAACGATTTTTTTTAATTATTACCAGCTATGGAATAAAATGATAATTTCTCACCCCTATTTTCTTCTTAGATCAAAGACAAAAAGTGGCCAAAGAAATGTAATAGAGTCTGGAACACACACCTTCGAACGCAAATTTGAACTACGTATGGGTTCCAGAGCAATTTACAAGATTCATTCGAAAATCGATTTTACTCTGGAGCTATTTCTAGAGTGAAAAATAACAAAAAATGAAAAGAAATTGATACAAAACTACGACTTTAAACTATACAGCAGGAAAAATTCTCAACGTTTGATAAATGACCCATTTTGATTTTGGAGCACTTTAAAGACTTCATTCGATTCCATTCTAATTATAATGCAGTTGCGGAAAATGATAAATTCTGGCATCAGTTCAACTCAGACGTAGGGTTTTTTGTTTATTGTGTAAATTTTTACAAAAAATTATTTTAAAAGAAAAACTATTTTTTTAGCTCCCAAGAAAAATTTAATTCGGACTTCCTCTTGACTCAGGAATCAAGCCTGAAATTTAACTTCGACTCCAGCCTTTGACTCCGCAATCATTTATAAAATTTGATTCCGATTTTAACAACCCTTGACTTTTGAAACATTCGCATACATTTGGTTTTAAATTCCAAAAGAATTAGAAATTCATTTAAACTATAAATCTTCAACAATTCAGAATTCTTGATTTTAATTTGAAATCATCGAATAGAAAAATAAGCAGCCATGCCGCATTACTGGAGCTGAGTTTTTAACGGGGGCTTGTTTTGATTTAGTAATAACCATGCTCAACCGTTCATCGCTACAGGTCACACCCAATACCAAGTCTGAAAACCCCTACCCTATCCTTTTCAAAAACACTTGAGAAGTTCAATTTGGCACAAATGTAGTATTTCTTGCCATGAAATAATCATGCGAACACATATTTCTCAAATTATAACTATTTGAGGGTCCTCAAATTATCTTCAAATTTTGTAAATCCGCCATTTTGGATCCATTTTGACTCAAATTTAAGTGGTTATATTCTGGTCACAAACTAATCCTACACAAAAAGTTTGACCATTCTAGGCCGATTTGGTGATGAGATACAGAAGATTGATGAAATTTCCTACAGCAATTTCCCCTCCAAAAGCCGTTTTTTGCTCTAACTCCCCTCCAAAATCACTGAAGAAGCTAAAATCAAAATACGTTTGTCACTTGGGCTCATTTTATCATATGACACAGCAATAAAAAATTTTCGACCCCTCCTGTACCCCCACCACTACCCCGCCTTCCCCCTCCAACATCATGTATGGAAGTGAATTCGGGATATAGTATACAACTTATCCTCAATAACCATATGAATTCATATTAATTACATTTTTACCAACTTGAGGCTCCTCAAGCTCTACTCAAAATTTTGATAATCCGCCATTTTGAATCCATTTTGATCCAAATTCAAGAGGTCATATTCTGGTCACTAACTAACCTCACACACAAAATTTAACCTCTTTAACTTGATTCGGTGGGGAGATATGAAAGATTCAAGAAATTTCATGACTCAAAACTTCCTCAAAAAGCCGTTTTTTGATCTAACTCCTCTCAATATGCACTCAAGAAGCTGAAATTTGGATATGTTAGTATCCGTGACTCACTCTTTCATATGAAATCAAAAACGAAAAATTTGAGCTATTTGCCCCTTCTCCAGCCCCCTCAAAATTTGAGTGATCCGCCATTTTGAAATTTATCGAAAAAACAAAAAAACTATTTTTGCGTATTTGCAAGAAGAGTTCCTCACCGAATTTTGAGCGAATTTTATCCACACCCGCCTGCGCAAAGTGAGTGACACAAAAAACGCAATTTTCTCAAAAACAGGTTTTTGCTAACTCGCCTCAAAATGCACTTAGGAAGCTGAAATTTAAATATGTTAGTGTCCGTGACTCACTCTATCATATGAGATCAAAAACGAATTTGCCTCTTCTCCAGCCCCCCTCAAAATTTGAGTGATCCGCCATTTTGAAAGTTTTCGAAAAAACAAAAAAAATACTTCTGCGCATTTTCAAGAAGAGTTCCTCACCAAATTTTGAGCGAATTTTATGAATACTCGCCGGCGCTACGCGTGGGGGGAAAAAAATATATATATACCAAAAAGTTGGACATTTGCCAGATGATTACAAATGGTCTGAAACGCAAAGATTTGAAGACCCCACCCTCCCCCGACCTTCCCTTCCCAAATCAGGTAGTCTGTAATAGCTATCGTTTTGTTAAAAACTCAGCTAAAAAATAATGATTAATACTTTCAATTTTTCAGGATTGTTCACGCGCTAAACCAGTACTATTGATAGTATCAGTTACAGGGATCAAAGTATGCAGTCCAGATGGAACGGTAAATATTGATGATTCATTTTATTTTTTAGAGCCATCGTTTCTATCATTGATTGTTAATTTGTATGTAAAAAATAATCTCATACCAGCGAAAGACAAATAACTCTAGAACTGAAGTTACAATCGATAATTCGTTCGTCGTATTTTTCGTTCAGTGGTTTCCCCTATAACCCCTACACTCCTCTTGTTCGTCATCCGAACACGAAAATAAGAAAGCTTATCCAGATCTATCTTGATGGTTGTTACCAGCGTGTAATTCGATTTACAAAAGACAACGGAAATAAATCAATTTGACGCAACGGCCGGTTGAGTGATTGCTTCGAGAGCGCAAAGGAATCAATTTGAAATGTATAAGGAAAATAGCGAAAAGCGAGCGAATTCAGATAAAATCAAAACTTTCGCCATGCAGATGAGACTCCGGTCCTACGAAGGTTAGGCCCGAGCGTCAAAGTAAACAAAATTATCGAACCTAATTCATCAGCCGAAATTAACGATCATCTCAAAAGTTGGCTTTACGGTTAGGTGTAAAATGATGGATAACCGAGCAGGAAGATTCATTACCTTAGGGTTTCGCTTTTTATCGGTAGACTCCATTACGGAGCTTTTCTGCTGCCGGGTGATAAGCGATGGCGTAATTACCGTGACGAACGAGTACCCACCTACATGTCCGTGAAAGTGATTAAATATGATTGTATCGAGTTTCCAAATTCTACAATGCTGTTTAATTGGCGAGCGAGTGTTGCATTCGACCTATAACTGAGGGCTAGTGGCGACAGTGTCCGAGAGGCGACCGAAATATTAAATTAATTGGCTTTCTGTTGACGTTGGCGACCCTTTGATCGAAAATTACAATTTAAATTGCATCCACGGTGTCCGTTACATGCGAAGTATTACGTTGATTTTATTTATTAGCGCGTTCGCATCGACGGTGTGCGGGTGTATGAGCAATGGTGGATTGAAAATAAAGCTTTGAAGTTGGCAGTAGGGCGATTCCTTCGATTAATGTACCGTGAAGTCCTTTTGCTTTTTTTTCAGTTTCGGTCTAGCGTGTGTAATATCGGGTATAGAGACATTTAACTGCGTAGTTACGTTGGGTTGTCCTCAGAAAGCATGTGGAAAAAACTTAGGTGGAAAATTTCTTGACACACAAATTGTATTTCTTTGTAATTTATATTGAATGCATATTTCACCCCCAAAGGAGCTTCTACACCACTGGAAGCTCTTGAGTGTATCTTTTCAAGTAAATTTAAGCGGAAATACATTTTTAAAAATTTTTTCTAGTTTTTTCATAATCTGAGTCCACTGAGAATTTCTTCTAGAGTAAAAAATTAATGAACACTTATTTTTTAAGATCAGTTTTGCCTGTTGAGGTTCAAGTGTGGCCTTTCAGGATGTTGCTAAATCCCCGCCTAACATAGAAGTTTCTACTTTTACACAATATTAATGAATGTATGCCTCATCACACACATATGCAATATAAGTTGCCTATCTCATTATTTTATTTTCGTATTGGGACCTTTCAGAGCAGTGGCGCGCTAGTGTCGTGTTTACATGTAAATTGGGACCCTTCAGAGCAGTGGCGCGCTAGTGTCGTGTTTACATTTAATAGTATTATCAGCGATTATCAGTTCTGAAAACGGGGAATTTTTGCCACCAGTTGTGGCCTCACACAGTGAAATGTTAAAATTATTTGAAAATAAATCGAATAAATGAAATGAATGAATTGGGTTTGGCTAATTTAATACTTATCTATCATTTTAGTTTATAAATAAGATTCTTTCGCGTGGTATTTATGATATTCGCGATAATTGTATCACTAGTCATTGGTAAGTGCATGAAAAATAATCATTTCGTAATAATAACACTGGAATTCAATTTGTCTTTACCATTGAACAAAAAACAATTAATTCTATTCAAAATAATTCAATTCAGTACCAGAATTATTAATTCATTGCCAATAATGATACTTCATCAATTATTGAAATCCCCGTTTTCAGTAGTTCATCGTATTACCACCAGGTACCGACTCTTTCGCTGAAGGATCCCAATTGGATTATAATATTCTTTCTATACTATAATTAAATCGATTTAATTTAATGGGAGCACATACCAAAATGAGGCAAAGTTTGCAAAAATTTGAAAATTTAGAAAAAATTATTTGTTGGTTAATTTCAAATTTTTCGCTGTCAATTATGAAATTTTTTAATTTAATGATCGAACAAATTTTTGGCTACAAATTTTTTTCTTAATTTCAGAAGTCTGTAACTTTTATCATTTTTCTTTCGAACACCAAATTTTAGCTTTGGATTCATTTTGATTGAAATTTAAAAGGTCATATTCTGGTCACCAACTAATTCCACACACAAGGTTTGACCTTTCTAGGTTGATTTGGTGAGAAGATATGGAAGATTCAAGAAATTTCATAACTTAGAACTTCCTCAAAAAGTCGATTTTTGCTCTAACTCCCCTCCAAACGCACTTGACAAGCTGAAACTTGGATATGTTGGTGTTCGTGACTCATCTTTTGTATCAAATCAAAAACAAAAAATTTAAGGCATTTGCCTTTTCTATAGCCCCCCTCAAAATTTGAGTGATCCGCCATTTTGAATTTTATCGAAAAAATAAAATAGCAGTTTTGTTGGATTTCTAAGTAGAGCCTCTCACCAAGTTTTGAGCAAATTTCATACATACTCGCTGGCCCACCAAAAAGTTAGATATTTGCCAAATCATTACAAATGATCTGAAACGCAAAGATTTAAAGACCTCACCCTACCAAACCTTCCCTTCCGAAATCAGATAGGCTGTAATAGCTTAGTTTTTCATTAAAAACTCAGATAAAAAAGAAAGGTATCCTTTTCTGTATGAATCGACAAAAGCAAAACATAATTTTCAAAAAATTAAAATTAAAAATTAGCTGGAATTTCATGATTTTTAGATAATAATTTGTGCATAATTAATAGACAGAAATTCAAGTTTCGCAATCTTTACTGAAATTCTCATAAATTATAAGTTTTTTGAAATCGCGAAATGTTTTTAGAAATTTTTAATTTTTTTAATCATATCAACTTTTTTAACGCAATTAAAAATTTTTAAGAAATGTTTCATGTTTAAACATCTTAATTATTTGTAAAACTTCAACCATTTGAAGAAAATATTTGAGATATCTTAATTTTGTTTAAAATTTAGTTTAACGTGCCATGCACATTCGCTTAGGCCAGAGATACGCTGTACGTTAAGGATCTAGATGCGATGGGACAATCCGGACTGCCTTAGAAAATCCATAAGTAGAAAAAGACTGGATGCGTTGTAGTTGAAAAATTCGGAGATGAATACAGGGTCGCCAATTGTAGTCCAGAAGGTAGCATAATTGGGACAGTTAAGAAGTAGATGGACAACCGAGAGGAGAGTTTGATGGGTTGAGCATAGGGGGAGCGGTTGTCTTTTGTAGAGGTAACTGTGGGTAAGAGAGGTGTGGCCTAAACAGAGTCGAGAAACGGGTGTTTTCCCGTCGGAATGCCTTTGGAGGGAGAGGCTGCAGGAAGATGGAATCTCGAATTGCACGGAGTTTGTTGATCGTAGGTGTATTTGTCCATCTGTTCTGGCAGGCTGATTGAACCGCATTTTTGATGTAGGTTTTGAGGTCATGAAGAGGAGTCGAGATGTTAAGAAAGGGGAGTAAAGCAGAGCCGTCTTTAACGGCTTTGTCAGCTAGGTCATTTGAGTTGAATAGGTTGAGAGTTGTATTGCGGGAGTCTAAGATTTGCTTGGTAGCGTAAAAGAGCATTGAATGTTGTGAGTTTTTTTTTCTAATTATACACCTTTCACTATTTCGAAAAAAATTCGTTTTAAATAATCCGCAATCCAAAAAAAAAAAATTGAGTAGGTAATTAACAAATTTTATATTTTTAAAGTATTTCTGATCTTTGAAAAAATTTCTTTTATTTTTTTTTGTGTTTGAAATAAGAATATAAAAAAATATAAATATAAAACTTAAATTTATAAAATTTTTATAAAAAAAATATATATATAAAAAATTATTTCATTGATTTTAATATTAAAAAATCAATTTTTTTATATCTATACATTAATAATTACTTTAATTTAAAATAAAAAATTATAATAAATATATTTTGAATTTTTGACCCTCTAATTATAAATTTACCTTTAAATTGAATTTTTAAATAATTTTTTAAATTTTAGTTTTTTTAAACTTAACTTTATAAAACATATTTCCATGAAGTTTGAGGATGTTAAATTTTTGCATATCACCATCAGATCATTTGATAAATATTCGCTATTTTCCTCTACTTTCCAGTAAAAACTTGTGATATCATTTCACTTTAATAACCACGTGTTCCATTATTAGTATAAACCAAGGACGCGTATGATTCTGATTCCCCAACTCCAACTCTCCATGTACAACGCGAAACAATTAGTCAAACCGGGAATAAATTTAAATATCGATAAGGACAGCGAGACATCATTAAGAAGCGAAGTTAAGCGACGGAGAAATTTTATATGATGGAATGGAAAAGCGATTTTCAATTTACTTTAGCGTTAATTTATTTCGGCTCACGATCTCGCGTTGTATTTGACGTTTGCGCTTGAATTTCATTTTATACGGCAAAGTTTTGATTTGTTTTGTAAATTTTCCGCGTCCATGATGACGCTTTTTAAATTGCCGAGCACCGATCACGTGCTATTTATTTTGTTGACTAAACTGACGCTCGAATGATGAACGAATGGATGCTAAAGTAATGGAATTCTTTTTTCATCGAAGATAAAATATGATATCTTCTCGTAATAACGAACAGAAGCCGAATTTACTTTGTCACATTATACAAGGTTTGCCTGTTAACTTTGAAACCCTTCATATTAACTGTGTACATACACGTATAACGTTCATGTGTATGTAATTGCCTACTTGTATCCGAGAAGGCGAATCCTTTCGTATAATTTAGCGAGAAGAAAATTACATCTGAGCTGGAAGACTAATTGAAAATTTGATATTTTCTTTACCACGAGCACGTACGTTTCGATAGCTTTCGGATGGCAGAAAAAATAACATCGGACCGTGGTACGTTTATGAGGTGAAAATTTTCAAATTGGAGACGAAAATAAACTCTACCTGGTTACAGTTGATCTGTTTTCGTTACTATGGTTACAATAGGATATCAAATATCAGTTCGGTTGTCACGACGACATAATCATCAAACCAAAAAATACATTTTCTGGTGGAAAAATTCGACAATAACGACCTTTTTCACTATAACCTCTCGCGTGTGATTTTTTTCTCCTTTGGTCATCGGGTGAAAAATTTTAACAAGCGAAATAGCCAAAGCTATGTTTCGCACCGCGTTGATATGTGGTGCGAAATGTAGCGAAAAAAAGGTTTCTAAAGAAACGCCAACGTATGATAAAACGTATAAAAAAGAAACTTTAATAGACGGAAAGAGTCAGACTTATCATATCTTGAGCAAAAAAAGCTTTTTTTCGTTTCAACTTTTGTGTATCCGAGCGGGGAAATGTTATTAAAATATATGTCCAAAATTTAGCCGAAAGATTTATAACGCGTTCTTTTTCTGGGCGAGAAAAAAAAATTCCTAACGTACGAATCTGACATTTGAAAGGAAGAAAAAAGAAATTAAATTTCTCCCAAATATAACACCCTAAAACGAGAATTTTATTTGCTAGTCGCGGCGGTAAAATATTTATAAAATATTTACGCGGCATATTCGGATTCGCAAAACGCAAATCATAAAGTTTTAAGCGAGTTATTCGCAATCGTTCCACGAACATATTCTGAATTCTCGTTTACGTGCGAATATTTTATTCTTCTCTATTCAACTCAGATCGTAAGAGGCGTGCGATGAAAATTTTCGCCGCATTTCGAACCCGAAAAGGAGTCGAAATGGCCAAGGCGTGGTTTGTTAACTTTTTGGACACCGAAGACGACCTTTCTATTATTTCGCTCGCCATCGACGTGAAGAAACAATTTTCCAAATAGCTTTCGGAAACTTTGAACTTTTGATTCTTTGGCGAAATATTAGTCTCAGTAAAATGTTTCTTCGAGTTTTACTACCGCCACTGCATGCTGTGTAGTGTTACGATGGCCCCAACGTTATGTCATCCGTTTAACTATAATGCTGATTTATTTGCGAATATTTTTGCGAAATTTTTTCCACACGAGTAGAATAATGAATAGGGGAGTATATGAAAGATGTCTTCGTAATTAAATTTTAAGCCCGTATTAATCCTTCGGTAAGGGTATCGTTGAGCTTTAGCGGTGACGTATCGCTTTCCTTCGTATTAATGTTGGAAAGAAACCATTTTTTAAATGGTATCCAGCCGAAGGGGTCTTCGTTATTTCCCTTATAACTCATTTAGTGGAGCTGATGAAGTGTTTTTAACGATGAGGACGAATTCGATGGATATTATTGCTCGTAATAAGAATACTATTCTTTTTTATTCTTAAAGGCATTTTTGGGAATTTTTTTTACTGATGGCTGTTTTGCAATAAGAAGAATAATTTTTAATGCTTTCTCAGCCAATTTGGCCAATTATGAGGAGATACGTTACAAGTGTACGTAAGGAACATAGGTAAATAATTAGAAAATTTATGAAGACAAGGCAGCTCATTTCCAATTCCCCCTTATCCCCACTTCTCAATGAAATTTATTTCAAATTAAATCCCAGTCGCTCTCTCCATAGTAAATCCGTTACCCTCGCTCCACGAACAACCTTTTCCTCTCCACAGATAACCAGTTACTCGAACAGAACTAAGAACGAACACATAAAACTAATATGTTTGAAGAACGAAGAAGACAAGATTATAGAATATTTTAGAGCTGAAGCCTGAAAGATCAACAAAACGAGAACCAACTGATGAAAGTACTTAAGAAAGAAAACGATGTATTTTTTTGCCTTTCTTCGTTCTTTTAGGGAACTTACCTGGTAAAATGGTTTCCCTTAGTTTTTCGTATTTGTGCATTACACGGGGCTGTTGGTAATTTTTCATAATGGAATCTTTTGAAAATCGTAAATTTAACAAATTTCAATTAAACAAAAAGATATGAATCGGTGAAAAGCACAATTGCAATAAAATTCACGTTCATAATGTCAGCGTTGAGAAAAGTTCAAAGAACGAGAGTGAAATAATCCCTACTTAAAAGAACAAGTCAGAAACCAAGATCAAATGACTAGATCTTTCGAGGAACAGACGTATGTTCGTTCCACAACACTGCATTTCAAAAATCTGTGTACTCACAAGAAAATAAGGTAAGCAGCCATGCCGCATAACTGGAGCTGAGTTTTTAATTGAGGCTTGTTCAGGTTTGTAAATAACATTGCTAACCACTTCATGTCTACAGGCCACATCCTACCAAGTGTGAAAACCCCCACCACATCTCTTCCAAAACCACTTAAGAAGTTAAATTTAGAACGAATGTAGCATTTTTTGACATGCATTGATCGTAAGAACCCATATTTTTCAAATTATAGTACATGATGCTCCTCAAATTATTGTCGAATTTTTACGATCCACCATTTCGTATTCATTTTGACCCAAATTCAAAGTCATATTCCGGTCATCAGTTAACCCCACATACAAAGATTGACCTTTTTAGGTCGATTTGGTGAGGACATATGAAAGATTCATGAAATTTCCTATAGTGATTTCCCCTCCAAACCCCATTTTTGTTTTAACTCCCCTCTTAATTCGCTTGGAAAGTTGAAATCAAAACAGGTCGATCAATTGAGCTCATTACCTTATTAAGACACCACAATAACAAATTTTAGACCTCTCGTGTACCCCAACACATTTCGAGGTCGATAAGCCCTCGTTCTCTCCTCCAACATCATGTATGGGGATTACATTTTTACTCTGGAACCATTTTGATTTAAATTCAAAATGTCATATTCTGGTCACCAACTAACTTCAAATACAAAGTTTGACTTTTCCATATTGATTCGGTGAAGAGATATGAAAGATTCAAGAAATTTCATGGCTTAAAACTTCCTCAAAAACCCATTTTTGACTTCAACTTCCCTTCAAATGGACTTAAGGAAGCTGAAGTTTATGTATGTTGGTGTCTGTAACTCACTGTTCCATATGATCAAAAACAAAAAATTTTAGCTATTTGCCCCTCCTCCAGCCCTCCTCAAAATTTGAGTGATCCGTCATTTTGAAGTGTATCGAAAAAACAAAAAGTTGTACATCGCTAGATGATTACAAATGGCCTGAAACGCAAAGATTTGAAGACCACACCTTCCCCCAACCCCCATTCACCAAACAGGTAGGCTGCAATAACTATCATTTTCATTAAAAATTCAGCTAAAACATATAACAAAATCCAACATTCGTTACAATCTAATCTGTTATCTACCCTCACAGCCCTCACACCTGGCGGAGCAAGCGAAGATAGTTTACTGTCGCATCAAATCCTTTATAAATGATATTAAACAATTTTTTATCTAAAAAAAGATATTTATATCTAATTTTTCTTTCCAGTCATATTTATCATAATCATACAGACATTACATAAGCAGCACCATTTCAAAATCTATTTGAAAATTAACAATCATTCAAGATGATTTTTTTCATCGCGCGAAAATAGAATAAAAACACCAGGCAATCTAAGCTGAAAGTCTAACTAATTCACGTACGACAAAAACACACGGTATATCAACAAAACGTCGATTTTTCCGACAATTTCCTCATTTCGAAATGTCAACGACTTCGATCGGCCATAAAAAAAATAAGTCCCGACGAACAGAAAGAAATTAAAACTCGCAACAATAGCAGTCGATAGAAAAAATATAGATCTACGGGCAAATATTATTTCAACCCTATAGAAATGTTTACATCGCTAGAAAGCCGGTATACTTATTGAATAGCACTGGAAGGAGTGCGGCTTACAGTCTACGTTGGTATGTAATGAAAAACCGAGATATCGGCGAATTTAACTTTTGATTAAAAAGCAACCAATATACCTTCGTGGTCTTACTTAAAACAATATTTCCAGGTGTACCTGAATGAGAAAAAATTTCGAAAATTTCATCATCCCGTGAACGTTTCTTTTTCAGTTGTCAGCGATAAAATGACCGGTATGGAGGAAATTACATCGTAAGACCGTCTGGGTGGAGGCGTTGACGTGAGACTTAAATATATAATAAATTTTGGTGCCGATCGGTATTTCCGTCTGCGTTTTCTCTTCTCGGGAGTATTTTTATGCGTTTCGAACAAAAGATGGACTGGCTTTTTTGGTAAAAGCTTTCAAATAAATTCCCTTTTCATCTGTTTTCGGCGAATACTTTATACTTTTGAAAAACAGCTTTGCGCCGTTTCAATAAGACCGCGCCGTCTGATCTTTTCCTTTTTTCATGATGTTGAAGTGGCTCGTGAGAAGGGAATAACGCCTACGACGTAGGGACGAATATTTTTCATTTTCAATTTAATAAATTGGCTCGGTCGACGGGAACGATTTTCCAGAGCGAAGGGTGATTAATTAGAATGCGGTGATTTGTTTGACGAGATGTGAAATTCATGTAGATACTAGATCGACTTTACTAGATTACATATTGCATAAAATTTCTTCAAAATGTTTATAAGCAAATAAGAAATCAAATGAAGATTAGAATTTTTGCTTTTGAAAAAAAGAAAAAAAATTCAAAAATGAAGAAAAATCACCAACAGATACATGGTATTTCACTTGAATATAGGCACCTTCATATTACATGCTGAACTAATCATACAGCACTCATGTATGATGAGTTGCCTACGCTTTTTGCGAAAGGGGCTGAGATACAAGCGCTTGGAAAATATTTTTCATCCATGCAATAAACAATTTTCAAAATTTTCATTTCATCGTTTAAGACAAATAAAAACATGTTATAAAGCATCTTTAAAAGTTATCCGCCAATATATGAACAAATTACCCATTATTCTTCCTACAATTTTTTGTACTTTTTATTGCCATCTCTCCCAACTACTTCCTTGCCTTTATTAAATACTATATTTCATACCCCATTTTTCAGCATCTTGCGTGGATTTCGAGAAAAGAATTTTAAAATTTTGATAGAAAATTGCAAGATGAGTAGTGAAATTTTGTCGGCATTTAAATGTACTAATGGGGCATCCAATCAATACGTGTGAGGCAAGCCATTAGCCAGCGCATCATTACCAAATCCTAGAGAGGGCTTTGATTTTATTTTAGTTTGTACTTTGTATTGAATACAAAATTTTACTGGAGGGGGGGGCTCAAATTATTGTAGAGAGAGCTCAGCCCCTTCAACTCCCTCTGGGTACTGGTCTGATATGTGGGAGAATGAAGTTGAAGTCTATAAAAAATTTTCAAAACATTAGGTCAGTAAAGCATTTTTAAACTTATCCGTGAAAAATATTTTAAAATTTCAAATTTTATCCATCATTTTTACACTTTTTTCATTATTTCTCTCTGTCTACCCTTCCCACTGCCACCAACATTTTGTTAGTAACAATGCATTGTATACCCTAAATTTAGATGAAAGTTTTCGAACTTGTTCATTTCAAAGGAGAAGAATATTTTTAAATGCTTTTATTTCTGCCCCTTCAGCAAACAGCATAGGCAGCTTATCATACATGAGAGCTATATAATTAGCTCTGCATGTGATATGAAGGCGGTCATACTGAGATGGAACACACTGTTTAGTGGGTTCAAAACATGAAACGTGCTTCAAAGATATAAAAAATTTCGGCAAATGGAAAAACTGACAAAGCGAATGGTGAAAAATTTAAAATTCAAAATAAATGATAAAATATTATTTTTGACTATAAAATACACAATAAAAAAACGTTTATTCCTATTACAAAAATCGCTGTCAATAAATTATAAAAAATATAAGAAGAAGATACTTGGAAAATAAAAAGTCCCTTCATTTTGGACAAAAGCAATTATTTACCCTAAAAAATTACATCTTCAAGGTCTAAAAATTATTCCTATCTTGTGCTGAATCTCGACTCTCATAATCATTATGAAAGTTACGTTTACCATCTTCAACCACTAAGAGGGTTGGCTCGATTTATGGTCAAATGTGCAAACATCGAATAATTCCCCCTTCATCTTGAAATCCACCCTAAATCAAGTTGCCATATTAAGACGAGGGAAATAGTACCTATTCGCTATTTGACGCTTATTACCATTATAATTCAATCATCGGCATAGCACGTAAATAACGGCGAGCCTTTATTGAAATGAGAATACCGAAAGGAAGGGATGCAGAGGGGAAAAAAGTAAGAAAGACGTTTGTATAGCCGACGGTATAATTTTGTAACGCGTTAGGAATATTTTAAAAGGGAAAAACAGCTCGGGCGGTGTTATCTAATGGACTCGGGTAGTCTGCTCGCGATCCTTTGAGACAAAATAAGGCTAATGCTAGGGTTCGCAATAATTTACAGATTCCCTGGGTAGGTGGTTAACTGCCTAACCGCTAGAATCAAGCTTTTCGTTAGCTAATAAATACTGTGGTAATACCCTTTAGGTTTTGGCCAATTCTGTAAACCCTTCACTTACACTAAGGTTATTAACTGGATACCGGCTGCTGTTAATGTATGTTTTCTGGTATTATCGATTCGTACTATTAAGGTGCGTGTAAGCCGGCGATTTTATTAAAATAGCCTTTTACTTTTTTACCCCCAGATCGCACCTTCTAACCGGATCCTTAATATATACCATTTATGTACATGAGTTCGCTTACCTTTCAATCGAATCTTTATGTTATTCCAAATGTCTTAGTTGGAAAGCACTTTTGGTTGTTTCCTCATTACTTCGTTCCCTTCTTTATATGTACTGCAACCAGCTGCTTTCAATGACCCTCACGTTAGATCCTATATCTTGTACATCCAAGTACCTGCAACAGAGCTTTAAAGGTCTCACTACACGAAAATACTTATCTAGAAAATCAATATTTTATGATATGAACTACTATTAGAAATAAGCGAAGAGTCATCGCTCCCACATAGGGTAGTAAATACCGAGAAAGGGTACTATCATCTTGGCTCATTCAACATGAAACACAATCGAATGTAATTAATCATCGGTGACATGAAACTTTTAATAAAACTTAGCTGTTTGCATAAAACTCCATTTTATGGTAAATAAATCATAAAGGGTGGTACGATACGGTAAAAAGATCAATACCTGTTTACTTTTTTTACACGGAGGGGAAAGCACTATCAAAGTTGATAAGGAAATTGAATCGGAAGTGGATTTAATTTCCGGTACGTCAGTCTTTTGAATTATAACACCCTCGTTATACAAAGTATTAAATCTGATTTGTAACCAGTCAGTCGCGGTTACCGGCACCCTATCAATTTACCAATAGACGTTTTTTACTATGATACGGGAGAATGGGCTATACAAAGAATCGATTGGTTAATTCGAAAGGTATTTGGTTGAGAAGTTGGTAAAACGTAAACATGTATTAAATGAGAAAAGAAAAGTCCTCGATAAGATTAATAGTCGAATTGCGGTTAAACGACATTTCGGTATCCGGCAGGAGATTGATTAATCCCGTGGTAATCCTATAAAGGTGAATTTTCTATCGGAATTCCAGATACCGCTGGGAGTTCAAGAAATCTTTCCTTCTCATAGTCTTGTTCCATATAAGACAGAATTTCCTCTTTCTTTTGCCATAAAGTTGCAATTTTTTGGTGATAGCATTAAGGTATAAGAAAAATACTATGCATTTAGAGATGCTCTGAATTCGAAACTGACTCCGAAACCGTGAGAGCTTCGAAACCAGAACAGGGTTACTTTAATTTTTTAGAACGACATTGGAGTTGAGAGGAGACAGATATCAAAGATTTATACAGCAGGTTTGAGTTGAAAACAAATTTTTTAAGGATCACTACGTAGTGAAGATGCGAGATAGGCATCAAATGTCAGAGATGATAGCTGAATCATGCAGAAAATATGAAAGTAAAAAAAAGACGAACCTTTCAAACCTCATTTTTCTGACTTTTTTTAGTTGCGTTTCAAATCATTTGTATATTATCTGGCAAATGTCCAACTTTTTAGCATTATACATAATCATATTTTTCCCACACGTGGGGCGGCGGCGGGTATAGATTAAAATCGCCCAAAATTTGGTGTGAGAAATTTTTATTAAAAATGCAAAAAAGGTAATGTTTTGTTTTTTCGATACATCTCAAAATGACTGATCACTCAAATTTTGAGGGGACTGGACAAATGGGCAAATAATTCAAACTGTTCGTTTATGATCCCATATGAGAGAGTGAGATACGAACGCCAATATAGATAAGTTTCAGCTCTCCAAGTGCATTTGGAGGAGAGTTAAAGCAAAAAAACAGCTTTTTGAGGAAGTTTTGAGTCATGAAATTTCTTAATCTTCCATATCTTTTTACCAAATCAACCTAGAAATATCAAATTTTGTATGTGGGGTTAGTTGATAACCAGAATATGTCTTCTTGAATTTGGGTCAAAATGGATCTAAAATGGCCGATCATCAACATTTGAGTAGAGCTTGAAAAACTCAAATCAGTAAAAATGTAATTAATATGAACTCATATGATTATTGGGGACCAGGGGCGTACCGAGGACATTCTTCAGGGGGGGGGGGAGGAAACCAAAAATTGCCAACTAATACCATGAAATTTTACCAACTGTTGACCTTTTTTTTTTTTTTTTTGTTTTAGTCTTCAAAAAATTTATTTACTTTACCAACTTTACGTTAAAACTCCAAATTTACCAACTTTCCAAAGCCAAAGAGGCTACGTCCCTGGTTGTGCTCTATACATGATATAAGTTGGCATAAGTTCGACTTTATTCGAGTTCTTATTTTCCCAAAAGAAATTCAAATTCCCAATTTCAGCGTCGAACAATTATAAATTTCCCAACTTTTCAAAACACCTGGGGGGAAGCTCCCCCCATCCCACCTTAGTTACGCCCCTGTTGGGGACAAGAAGTATATTATACTCCAAATTCATTTGCATACATGATGTTGGAGAGAGAAAGGAAGCCTTATCTACCTCAAAATATGGTGGGGGAGCAAGAGAAGTCAACAAATTTTTTATTGGGAGATAACATGATAAAATAGGCACCAGTAACTAGCATATTCTGATTTTAGCTTCCCAAATGAATTTAGAAAGAAGTTAAAGCGAAAGCAATTTTTGGAGAGGAAATTGTTATAGAAAATTTCATGAATCTCCTATATCTCCTCACCAAATCGACCTTGAAAGGTCAAACTTTGTAAGTGGGGTTGGTTGATGATCAGAATATGAGTTCTTGAATATGGATCAAAATGGATGCAAAATGGTGGTTCTCAAAATTTTGAGGATGACTTAAAGAGCCTCTAGTTACTACAATTTGACAAATATGGTCTCATATTATGATTGCATAGCAAGAAATGCTACGTTTATTGTAAATTTTACATCATGGTGGTTTTGGAAGGGATAAGGTTGGCGTTTTTAGACTTGATACTGGGTGTTGCTTGTCGCCATGAAGGGGTTAGCAACATTATTTGCAAACCTGAACAAGTCCCAACTCGAGATTCAGCTCCAGTAATGTGGCATGGCGCTTACTTTTTCGTCTTTGTTTTTGTAGACGCACAATTCGCATAATATTAGAAACAGCGCCAAGTCGAGTCAATAAAAATTAATTCCAAGCCCAAGTGTAGGAGTCAGATGTCAAGAATAACTCAAGGGTCAGAACTGATCTAAGATAAAAAAAAAAATCAAGACTTTCATGACCATGTTTTGAAAAGTTATTGAGAATCCATTAGTAGAATAAGAATCAAATGTAGGTGATATATTAAGTTTACTTCCCATTCAAGATCAAAACTATTCATTTTTCAATAGGAAATATCAATTATGAAATTTTCCAGTAAGTTTTGATGACAATATAGCGCCGGTACTGGAAAATATATGCAAATTGAAATCAGCAGTGCAATAGAAGTTGCTCGTATTCATTTGGAAGGGGTAAAATAACATGGCTAAACCAACATTACATCGATAGACCAACTTGCTTGCAGTACTGCTTGATGTATTGCATAACCTCATATCTACAGGGTTTAATCAGAGAAAATCTCTTTCATCTCTCATTATCGTGGTTTCATCGCTGTGACTAAAGATGGACAAGCACTACTCATAAATTAGTTCACGAAACATTCTTAATTCAATTTCTTTGTACGGTATGTTGGCAGGTAGTTCATATGGCTCACGCCTTAAAAAGAATATCGTACGCTACTTGCGATCTACAGCATAATCAATTCTGCTTTCTGGCCAGAGAACCGAAGGGTCATTATAGTAACCAGTTTTGTCATCTATTTGTTACCAAGACGGCGCAACAGGTAAGAAAATGATATCAGATCGGATAATTTGTATGTAAATGGCTCGAGCCGGCGATGAAATGTCGGGAATTCACTAAGTGCAGAAAAATTCTCGCTAAAGAATCGACCACTATGATTAAATCGTTTTTCGCGTCCGCCAACTCACATCCCTCTCTCACTCTTTGTTCGTTATTTTATGGAATTCGTTAGAGTATTAAATTCGAATCTACCTACATGCATTCCGCTCTTCTTTTTTTTCCACTTATCAAATCTGAATAACAAATTACAACGCGTATTAGCGCCTTGAATTATTATCGGAGCGATTAAAATCTTCGAAAAAGGTGGTAACTTCTGAACAAATCGTATCCATCGAACCTTTAGGGAAATATGCTCTTTTTTCACCGGTAAAAATATTCTGTTACGTTGGGTTCATATACCCGGTGAAACGAGTAGGGTAATATTTTATATTTTTTATTAACCTTGTAAGACCGATAATTTAAATTTCCGACCACGTTTCAGAGATTAACCTCGAGATAGATGCATCTATTAAATAGTAGTTACATTGTTTCCGATTACGACTACGATTTCGGTAGCAGAATAAGCGCGGCGCGTTCCGTACAGTCGTAAATTTTCATAGGGAGATCGTAAATGTAATTTGACGGTAATTATTGGGAGCTAATGGGCAGCTAGTTTTCGGTAGTGAGGCCCAAGACGTAGATTTACCCATTTAAATGTCGTTACGTTTCATCTAGGGGGAGATGAGATTATTTCGTACGATGGTCAGAGCGTAACAATAATTGTAAATGGGTATGAGGACCATAACGAGACCGACATTCCAGGGTTGGTTAAAATTTTCATGAGTTGAGAATGTAAAAAGCAAAACCTGGAGTTAATTCGAATTCGAAATGAATATGGCCCCAAATCAACAATTTTCAGTAATCAAATAATTATTGCAAGATGACCCTGGAGTCTAGTGCAACTGAATAAAGTTTTACAAATGATTCCATATCGAGTGGAAAAAGAAGCAAAATAATGTTGATAAATGTTCCGGAGTTGCAGAGAGATCAAAAAGCACCGAAAAGCACTCTCTTGACAAAGGCTGTTACAATAATATTATGCTGACAGAGGGTGATGAATGCTATATTAATTTTAGAAAAATGTTCTAAATAAGAACATAGATAATTATATTACTCGCTCCCTTCTCCCTTCACTCAAAAAACTAGAGCATCATTGAAACTCGTCTACGAACATGAGAGATTAGAAAACAATAACATTATCATCTCCAACATTGCTATTATGAAATTTCTACATATGTATTATAGGTAATTCTATCTAGGTTTTTTTTTTGTTTCTGTTTTTCGCATTTCTAGATGATGTCAAGTTTCGCGCAAAAAATACTATAAAACATGGAAACAAATTGAAATAAGTTCAATTCATAATTCAATTGTATAACCACCGAGTAATATACGTAATTGTGAAGATACTCATTTGTTCAATTTTAATGATTCTAAAATTAATATAATAAGTATCCCTAATTTTTACGTTGATGGATGAATAATTAAATAAGTACCTACATCAAGATAATATTTATAAGCTAAGTGTTTTATAAGAACCATTAAATGCAGAAAATTCGGAACAACAATTTTTGTAATCCTTAAGAAATATACCTAAAATTACTTTTAAACTTTAATTAAATTAATAATAATTCATTAAATTTTAATTATCCCCCGTCAATATTTTGATTTAATATAAAATTTAATTTAATAAATAAAAAAAAAATTATTTTTCTTTGAAAATTAAATTATTGAAGATGTGATAGTAATTAATCGTCAACTTATGAGTTATAAATGCCTTGTATGAATACAATACAAAAATATAGAAAATAGAATGTCCTCAAGTATTTTGGAAATGGTTCTAGAACTCCTAAATATCAAAAAAAAATTTCTGAAGTTCAGAGGACAAAATATAGCTCTTCAACACAAAAAATTTTCAAATTACCCAAAACTAACTTTCTTAATTTTTTTTTTTTTTAAGAATTATCAAATTTTCAAATTTCAAGTCCATTATACAAGGTATAAATACTCTCCTAGAAGGCTGAAATTTTTTAGACATACTTTTGGTATCATTTTGCAACTGGATGTTCCAAAAAAACTCTAAATTTGTTCCACCCCAGTGAGTACCAATTTTTAGCACTTTTATTTCGCATCACGATTTGTGATTTTAGAACAGACAAATTCTCAATTTTATCGTATTAGCTGAGTTTTTAACAAAACGATAGCTATTACAGCCTACCTGATTTGGGAAGGGAAGGTCGGGGGAGGGTAGGGTCTTCAAATCTTTGCGTTTCAGACCATTTGTAATCATCTGGCAAATGTCCAACTTTTTGGTATATATATTTCCCCCCCACGCGTAGCGCTGGCGAGTATTCATAAAATTCGCTCAAAATTCGGTGAGGAACTTTTCTTAAAAATACGCAAAAATAGTTTTTTTGTTTTTTCGATAAATTTCAAAATGGCGGATCACTCAAATTTTGAGGGGGGCTGGAGAAGGGGCAAATACCTCAAATTTTTCGTTTTTGATTTCATATAAAAGAGTGAATCACGGATACTAACATATCCAAATTTCAGTTTCCTAAGTGCATATTGAGAGGAGTTAGATCAAAAAACGGCTTTTTGAGGAAGTTTTGAGTCATGAAATTTCTTGAATCTTCCATATCTCCCCACCAAATCAAGTTAAAGAGGTCAAATTTTGTGTGTGAGGTTAGTTGGTGACCACAATATGACCTCTTGAATTTGGATCAAAATGGATCAAAATGGCGGATTATCAAAATTTTGAGTAGAGCTTGAGGAGCCTCAAGTTGGTAAAAATGTAATTAATATGAATTCATATGGTTATTGGGGATAAGTTGTATACTATATCCCGAATTCACTTCCATACATGATGTTGGAGGGGGAAGGCGGGGTTATCAACCTAAAATAGTGGTGGGGTACAGGAGGGGTCGAAAATTTTTTATTGCTGTGTCATATGATAAAATGAGCCCAAGTGACAAACGTATTTTGATTTTAGCTTCCTCAGTGATTTTGGAGGGGAGTTAGAGCAAAAAACGGCTTTTGGAGGGGAAATTGCTGCAGGAAATTTCATGAATCTTCCATATCTCATCACCAAATCGGCCTAGAATGGTCAAACTTTGTGTGTAGGATTAGTTTGTGACCAGAATATAACCTCTTAAATTTGAGTCAAAATGGATCCAAAATGGCGGATTATCAAGATCTGAAGATAATTTGAGGACCCTCAAATAGTTATAATTTGAGAAATATTGTTCACATGATGATTTCATGGCAAGAAATACTACATTTGTGCCAAATTCAACTTCTTAAGTGTTTTTGGAAAGGATAGGGTAGGGGTTTTCAGACTTGGTATTGGGTGTGGCCTGTAGTCATGAACGGTTAAGCAAGGTTATTACTAAATCAAAACAAGCCCCAGTTAAAAACTCAGCTCCAGTAATGCGGCATGGCTACTTACGTTTTTTTTTTTATCATTTTGTTATCCAAAAGCTTAATTAGAAGCTGAAAAATCCAGTACGAAAAATTTTATAACGAAACATTAGGTAAGTTTTGATTATGAGAATTCGAATGGGCTAAATACGAATGTAGGGTATTTTTTCGTTCACATTGATTTTACGCAATTCGCACTAATTCGTACAACTTGGTTACGAATACGAAGGGTAAATGGGATGAAAATTTAGGTCAGAATAACTTTTTAACGAATACCGAACATTATAATTTCGCTATATTGAAAGCATATTTCAAGTAGGTACCCGTTGATTTTTCGCTATAGTTGTTGCTGAAAAACACGCGATTCGATTGAAATATTTTTTCCAATGTTTCAACACATATATGTATAGTAAATAACTGACCTAATACGAGTAAAACTTTGTTGAGTCTTTGAGGTGTTTTAATCCGACCTCTTGTAAATGATGACCACGCTGCTCGCATATTACCGGTAATTTAATCGAGTAATATTCGAGGTTGTTGTATTTAATGCGCATCCGGTAGGATAGACAGCCTAAGGGTATATAAAGGGTTCGTTGGTTCGAATAAAAATGTACACTATACAGGTAGGAAAACACTGGTAGCTAACCATTAATAACTATAATTGGGCGTAATAAATGTTTTAACACATGCTCGTTGGGTCATCACTTTGATTAGCTTTTTTGCCGCATTTTTCCATCTTTAATCGAGGGGGAGGAAATGATTTAGAGCGCCGCTACGAACATTCCGAAGGCGAAATTTGCGATCGAAGTCACGAAGAGGATGTCAAAAAGAGCAAATGTAGTGCCATTAGATGATCCTAATGAGCGACGGAATTTGTATTGTGATTTAAGGAAACGGATATGTTAAGCATTATACCTTGTTATGCGTAAAAACGTCGTAGTCGTTTTAATAAATAAATACTCCCGTAATGAGACAGGAAAAGATATTCGAGCATTCGATAAAGTCGGCGTACGACATCCACCTTGACTCCTGAGTACTATTTTTTCTTATTTACGCGAATAACGAAACACCGATGGATGAAGAGAATGCGAGGAACTTGTGTAATAAAAATCCACGTTCTAATTAAACACTCGACGACTGGGGAAATTTAATGTCGATTAAATAAACACTATAAATGCGAGTAGCTAGTACGCTATTTGCATTGAAAATTACACGGTATGCGAGGCCTGAATTTCGTATTCGTCGGCTTCATCGCTTCATTCCTTTGCGGCGAATAAAAATTGCATTAGGATGCGCTTTCGTGGAGGATTCTTTGGTTAATTCGCGCGACTAAGATTTCATTAGCGTGGAGGCCAATTTCAATATTTATGCGGAGCGTTCATTAATTAACTGTCAATTTGGCAATTTCGTACTCGACTGGGTATCCGGAGTAATTGGCGTCAAGTTGGATTTTCCGTACCGATTATTTTAATTATGGCGCTTATCGATGGCGCTAGAGACGCGTAGGAGGGCGTATCGAGTCGGGTTAATTTCGTCGAAAAAAGTTTCACGATGTCTGCCATCCAGTAAAGTTAGCTAATAAAGTTATAAATTTTTAACGCTTCGCCGGCGTATTGCCGGAAATGGCATATGGTGGAGATCAAACGTTGTTCGCGAAACCCTCTAAATACAGTTTGATTTCCGTTTTTGAGAGTTATCATACTCGCAGAATGTCGTACCAGGTCGTACTCGTTGGCAGAAGCTAATTTAAAGATCAGTGCTTAATTGGCAAAATCAAAAAAAGGGCCCATTACAAACTATGAGCGTTTTTTTTTTTTTTTCAGTAGGTAATAGAATCATCATGTTTCCACACATTTTACTCATTTTTGATTTTTTTAGAAAAAAAAGGATAGAAAAGAGAATTTATTTTTGGAAAAAAACACACAAAACACAAAAATTAGTACAAAAAAAAATTAAAAGAAGACAATAAACATGATGAAAACTGTTAAATAAAAGAATTATGCAATGAAATCAAGAACTTTCAAATATATCAGGGTCTATTCTAATGAAATTTTGGAACTACCTATATTAATACAGATGGATAGGCTTTCAAAATTTTCTATATGAATTATTAAGGAAAAGCCAAATTATTACAGCGAACTTCACCAGGGAATTCTTACTCTTTTTTGGTTTTGTTAAAAAAATAAAATAAAATAAAATGTAAGCAGCCATGCCGCATTACTGGAGCTGAGTTTTTAATTGGAGCTTGTTTTGATTTACTAATAACCTTGCTTAACCGTTCATGACTACAGGCCACACCCAATACCAAGTCTGAAAACCCCTACCCTATTTTTTTCCAAAAACACTTAAGAAGTTGAATTTGGCACAAATGTAGTATTTCTTGCCATGAAATAATCATGTGAACACATATTTCTCAAATTATAACTATTTGAGGGTGCTCAAATTATCTTCAAATCTTGATAATCCGCCATTTTGGATCCATTTTGACTCAAATTTAAGTGGTTATATTCTGGTCACAAACTAATCCTACACACAAAGTTTGACCATTCTAGGCCGATTTGGTGATGAGATATGGAAGATTCATGAAATTTCCTGCAGCAATTTCCCCTCCAAAAGCCGTTTTTTGCTCTAACTCTCCTCCAAAATCACTGAAGCTAAAATCAAAATACGTTTGTCACTTGGGCTCATTATATCATATGACACAGCAATAAAAAATTTTCGACCCCTCCTGTACCCCCACCACTATTTTAGGTTGGTAACCCCTCCTTCCCCCCTCCAACATAATGTATGGAAGTGAATTCGAGATATAGTATACAACTTATCCCCAATAACCATATGAATTCATATTAATTACATTTTTACCAACTTGAGGCTCCTCAAGCTCTACTCAAAATTTTGATAATCCGCCATTTTGATCCATTTTGATCCAAATTCAAGAGGTCATATTGTGGTCACCAACTAACCTCACACACAAAATTTGACCTCTTTAACTTGATTTGGTGGGAGATATGGAAGATTCAAGAAATTTCATGACTCAAAACTTCCTCAAAAAGCCGTTTTTTGATCTAACTCCTCTCAATATGCACTTAGGAAGCTGAAATTTGGATATGTTAGTATCCGTGACTCACTCTTTCATATGAAATCAAAAACGAAAAATTTGAGCTATTTGCCCTTCTCCAGCCCCCTCAAAATTTGAGTGATCCGCCATTTTGAAATTTATCGAAAAAACAAAAAAATATTTTTGCGTATTTTCAAGAAGAGTTCCTCACCGAATTTTGAGCGAATTTTATCCACACCCGCCTGCGCAAGGTGAGTGACACAAAAAACGCAATTTCCTCAAAAACAGGTTTTTGCTAACTTCCTCAAAATGCACTTAGGAAGCTGAAATTTAAATATGTTGGTGTCCGTGACTCACTCTTTCATATGAGATCAAAAACGAAAAATTTGAGCTATTTGCCTCTTCTCCAGCCTCCCTCAAAATTTGAGTGATCCGCCATTTTGAAATTTTTCGAAAAAACAAAAAAATATTTTTGCGCATTTTCAAGAAGAGTTCTTCACCAAATTTTGAGCGAATTTTATGAATACTCGCCGGCGCTACGCGTGAGGAAAAAAATATATATATACCAAAAAGTTGGACATTTGCCAGATGATTACAAAAAATGGTCTGAAACGCAAAGATTTGAAGACCCCACCCTCTCCCGATCTTCCCTTCCCAAATCAGGTAGGCTGTAATAGCTATCGTTTTTATTAAAAACTCAGCTAAAAAAACAAGAAAATTTATAGAAAATAAATTATTATTGTAGTTCAAATTTTTTTAAACAAAAGATTTATTCATAATTACAGTTTTATTATCTAATTCTTCACATTCCATACCATCTTCGAAATCAAAAATTCCTTTCATCACGGATGTTTTATACATCAAAATTCGCACCAAAAATGTAGTTAATGTAGTGGAGAATTTATTTTTCATGAAATGAACTTACAAGTTTTTGAGTGTTTTTGCGCGAAAATTTCTAAATCCTGAGAACTAACAACATCGCTGTATTCGTGACCGACCTTAAACGTAGGATGGAAGTCCAAATTTTATGGATTTTTTTCAGGTCTACGTTAGGTTTCCATAAAAAGTAATTGGATCAAATTTGATCAATTTTGATGAAATTTTACCAAAAAAATTCAGCTTTTGATCAAATCTGATCATGACTTATCTAATTTAATCAAAAAGATGACCAGCTATAATTTTATCAAATTTGATAATTTTTCAAATTTTCTAATCGTACTTTTACTGATTTAGTGAGTTTTGGAAGCTGGTTCATTGTTACATTTGCTTTATAAAATTTAAAAAATGAAAAATTTTGAACTACCAGCTTTTTTTGAAACTACCAGTCAATTCTTTGGAGCTGCCTAAACTTGGCGAAGCTGCCGGCAACAATAGACCCTGAAATACATAATTATATATACACCGTGCGTTCCATTGATCTTCGATTCCCTCAGCGCAAAAATCCCTCTCAAGTGGCTTTAATAAAAGTATTTTGGATTCGCTGCGTGATATCACTGATTAAACCCTGGAGATCTTGAATCAGTGTTACCATACAATGAATCTAAAATACTCCTATTTAAGATACTTGGAGATTTTTACGCTCAGAGGGTCGAAGATCAATGAGACGCACGGTATATAGTGTACTCATGGAATGAACAGATATTTGGTAACGTGATACACGTTCTATTGACCATATACCAATTATGAACCAACTTTTGAATTCTTCCATTGCTATATATTAGACGTGGACTTCTTGTAAATGAAAAAATTACCTACATCGCGTAACACATTATTTTTGTAATGACTTACTCAAGAAGTTTTTTTAAGCAGAATTATGCTACTTGTAGAATTAAATTGAATATTATAAACTTTCTTTCACGAGAATATAGGCTCTCCTGAGGTCCCATTTGCTTCGGGGCCTAGTTTCCTGATGCCGTTTTACCGAATGTTAGACTCGCTTCTGCTCGTAGGAGAGTTTTTGATACGCGTCCAATTCATGCGAACGAATTGATACACGCTTTAACCATTCGAAGATCAGGCGAGATGATAAACAAACCAGACGAAATATTTAACGTCTATCGGACGTCCAATTTGTATAATAGCCGGGAATTCGCCTCGGCCGGCCACTTCACCCTTTAAAAAATGTCACGACTTGGCACCCAGAAAACACAACGTGAAACCGAAGATGGTCAAACAATGGAGGGGAATTTGTTACGGCTGAGAAGCGGCTTGGCGCAAACAATGAAACATCCAAGCCCAATTAAACGAGCGGACATAGCCCGGAAGAAATTAACCGGTCATTTATTTGCCGAAGATGTTCGGGTGGAATGAACAAGAAAAAAATTGTATAGATGGAAGAAACGCCGAACTAGATAAAAAGTATGAAAAGAATGATGATACTCTGAGAAAGCAAACCAGTACCAATGGCACCGATGGCATTCGGCTAGTTTCTAGTTTGGTTGCATTTATGTAGTAGACCTACATTATAAGGCAGCTACGTACAGCTGCGTGATAAACCTGTCTTCGCCAACAGTCTGTAGCGCGCGCGGACCTACGTCAGTCTTGCTAGCATACTCGATCGGTACCGCATAGCGTTTATTTCTGTTCGGTGATAAGAAGCGTTTGGTTTTTCGCGACTGCGATTTTCCGCCGTCGGAGTGAATGTGAAGTGAATCTAGTCATGTGGTTCGCGATTTATTAAAAAAATGAGGATGACGCCGACCAGAATCAGCCAGCGACCTTTATTCAGGGTGCATTATCGTAAATTAATCGAAGATACTTCTCCGAATGCCATTTATTCCGGTAACAGCGAAACGATCACTTTTATACCACCGCTCAGCGTTTCGGAATATTTATCCTATTGCTGTCAACAATGCGGTCATCAGCAAGAGATAAAGGTGAATTATTGTTGATTTTAGTTTCGGTCCGCGTGCTCATCGTGGGTTATTCGGATCTAATGGTTAATAAAAAAAATACTTTAATGAGCGCGACAATGACCAGCATAAAAGATTATAAACGAGCCGCGTGTTATTCGTTTAACGCGATGGAATGCGTTCGACTATGTTAATAGTCGACTGGAATTATTTGGGTATGCTATCAGCTGGAATGAGGGAGATACGAAAAACCCAATTAACTAAATCTACTACATGGACAGTACCTGCTACAAGCTAATTATTACAAGATGGGCATTCTTTCCAAAATACTTTTATAAAGGATCGAGGAACAGATATATGAAATTAAGACTCGGAAAACAATTACTACTAGCGGAGTAGAGAAGAGTTGAAAATTTTTTGAATTTTTTTATATTTAACTTCAACTCAACACAAGAAAGCTTATTTATTAATTACAGGCACTAATTTTTTGACAACACCTTATTTCACTTATTTTATCACTTTTATACCAGAACATCGTGAAATTCCTGGTGGGCTTTGTGATTAAGGGCACCTGGGCAGACCTATATGTAACCCAGTGGGTTGGTACTTTTGTATTGAACGTAAAATTTATCCAAAAATTTTAAATTTTTTGATTGGAGGCTCACTCCCACCAATTTCCTTCTGGATATGGTCCTGCACCTAGCTCTGCATTTTTGAGATCTTTAAAACTGGTTGATTAGATTACTAACTTATGAAAATTAAAACTCATAGTTAGTTTACTTCTTTGGGAGAAAATATTGAGAGAATAAATTGCAATGACAAACCATTACACTGTTATGTGTAGCCCATCTATCATGATATTTTGCTTCATGTGATGAAAAAGTGGAGAATCTTTAAAAAAAAAATCATCAAAATAAAACAAAATGCTTATCTTATTAAAGAGATACTCTTAACAGAATTGTAAAGATTTTTAACCATTCCGAAGGAAGAAATAGATGAATTTATTTTTTAAAACAAGAGTATGCAAATTTGATAAATGTTGGGTGATGCTTTTTCTTTATTTCTCAAAATTGGTTTTATGCTCAATTCGGCCCATAATATTTGTCAGCATAATTTTCAATATGCATGAAGCAATATTATTCGATCGAAGAAAAGAATAAAAAACACTTATCAAGCAATAATGTAGTAGTGTCTCCTATTTCATTCTTTGGTCATTTTTAATGGCACTTCATTTTCTATGATGATCTACCTATTTCAGCTTAGGTAGCGAATTGAAAATCCTTGGAATTTTATTTTTTCTTGAGAATCGATTTTAACATTCAATGGTTCGAAGAATTGCGATAAATACAGAGTTTTTCTATTCTGAAACTCTTTACGAATATATTTAATTTTTTAAAGCAAGATCAATGCACAAAAAATTTACAACCAATCACATGAAACAATAGTGTTTAAAAAAAAATTGTCTCAACTAATGAAAGGGAAGGAAATAGACAATATAAGATTCCAAATACTTCAAAATTCCTCACCCACATAAATACATTCACCGGGACACTCAGAACACAGTATATGTAATTTCTGCGATAGCAAAGCTATGCCAAACTTCCACGCATTACAGAAATACTCCTCTTCCCACCCGCTCCGGCAAATCATATTAAAAATGTCCTAAAAAAAAAAGATGGTATTTCGCAAGAGCCTTTAGTTTTATAATAACCAGAAAAATACAATTTTGAAAAGTCAACTTTTCTCAGGGATGAAGAGAGAGAGTATTCTCAAGCAACAATACGAAAAATTACACTATCCCGCTGCAAAACATTGATGATTAATATCCTCTTTAAATCAATAATTAATGGAATCGAAGTTTATTTTTAAGAATTGCTCGCAGGAGTCAATTTTTCGTTGATTCGCGAGTGAAAGTAGAGTCTAATTTTTTTGATGACTCTGGAGTCAAAGTGAAGTCAAGTCGATTTTTTTATCATTTAAAAGTCAAGGGTTGATATTTTGTTGAATAGATAATCAAAAGCGAACAAAGTCAATTTTTTATCAACTTGAGAGTCAAAGTTGAGTAAGAGAGAATTGTTGTTGACATGGAAGTCAAAGATTGGTCAGCGTTACTTTTTTGTTAACTTGGGAGTTAAAATGGAGTCTAGTCAATTTCCTAAAAGATCAGAGTTGAACCAAAGTCAATTTTTCGTTGATTCGAGAGTCAATAGAGAACAGACCCAATTTTTCATCAACTTGTAAGTCAATTTTGAATTGGGACAATTTTTTATTTATGTGGAAGTCGAAGTTTGAATACATTTGGTTTTTTATAGACTCAAAAGTCTGTACAGAACGAAGTCAATTTTTTGTAAACTTCAAAGTCAATGTTGAATTAGAGACATTTTATTATTGACATAGAATTTAAAGTTTGGTCGGAGTTAATACTTGGGAGTCAAAAGAGAACAGAGTCAATTTTTTTCTTTCAATTTGTAAGTCAATGTTGAGTTAAAGACAATTTTTTTTATTGATGTGGAAGTCAATATTTGGCTAGACCTATTTTTTTTATTGACATGGGAGTCAGTATAGAACAGAGTCAATTTCTTATCACTCTATGAGTCATTGTCAAATTAGAGACAATTTCTTGTTGATTTGAAAGTCAACATTTAATGAGAGAAATTTTTTCGCAAAATTGTGAGTCAAAGTTTAGTCAAAGTTAATTCTTGTTGATGTGGGAAACAAAGTAGAGTCAGAGGCAATTTTTTGTTGACTTGGAGATCAAAGTCGAAAATACCAGAGTATTTTCGACTCTGGTATTGTCGATCTTTCTGTATGGAGCGGAGACGTGGACAGGTCGTCAGAAAGAGAGGACTAAGATCCACGCATTTGAGATGTGGTGCTGGAGGAGAATGTTGCGGATACCCTGGACTGCGAAACGCACAAATCAATCTATATTGGGTGAAATCGGAGAAGAGCTTAGGCTATCTTCAGAAGTTGATGCCAGGATACTGAAGTATTTCGGACATGTGACAAGTGCTAAGCTGCCAACACGCTGGAGTCCATTGTGGTACAGGGAAAAGTAGAGGGGAAAAGGAATAGAGGAAGGTCCCTAACGAGATGGTCTGACCTCATTCGTACGCTCACGAATCGGACTTTTGTGGAGTGTACCAGACCGGCCAGAGATCGAGATAGGTGGCGTAACCTGGTCTTTGCAGTCACAGGAAACTGTGGTCACGATGCCCCTATGGGAGGCAGCACAAGTCACTGATGATGATGGGATCAAAGTATAGTCAGAGTCAATTTTTGGCCGGCTTGTGAGTTGATGTTGAGTCTAAGCTAATTTTTTCTATTGATTAGGAAGTCAAAAATATACATTCAAAATCTTTTTTTTTTAATTATTCTGTGATCAAATTGAAGTCATAGTGAACTTTCTTATTGGCTCTTAAGTCATGAATCGGCATCGAGTCAAACTTCAAATATAAATCGAAAATCAAGTCAATCTAATTGTAAGACAAATTTTTGACTAACTTCGAATCCTTCATATTTGCCCCAAGAAATTCATTCTTTCTCAATAAAACCTCGATAATTCTTAAAAATTCCAAGTATGATTAACACAATGATTAATGAATGTCTGAAACACAAATATACACACGCAAATGACGACGATACGATACCTCGAGGCGGAAATTCATCGATGAACGAGGAAGCAAGGCGCGGTTAGTTTCGTATTTCAAAAACCCCAACTCGTCGGTATTATTTCAGCCACAAAAAGGGGGTGTATCGTTTCTATTAATACGCGTCATCGCTGAAAGGATAATTTAAAAAATTACCGTCGCTTTTGTTTTTATTAAAAGGCGTCGTTGATACTTTTCAACGGCGGTGGTGTTGCGGATATTCATGTGTGGGCGCTAAACGACCTTTCATATGTTAAGGGGAAAGAATTCCTACAACACAGGATGTACGGTGCGCTAATGAAGTTTAAACCTGTATTGAGCGCGTTGTTAAAGTTATGCGCGTGGATTTCGGGAGGAAAAAATTTCTACTTTGTGGGTAAAAAATTTGCATAATAAACGCCTAGACGAAATATATGGCGATGGCGCCGATCGTCGTGTATAAAATAACATATTCGATGGAATTTCGAAACATGCAGCTGGTACTTCCTAAGGCCACGAATTCCGTAGATTCGCCTATCGGCCTTTTTGAACTAATTTTTTCGACCAAAACTCCGAGCTCGCTTTTATAGAGCTGCGTCCAGACCATATTGACGGTGGTTCTGTGTATGCAGCGAAATGAAGGAAACGAATTGCTTGAGATATTTTCAATTACCAGCGCATGTATTTTTCTGATTGACATTTCCGATTTATAAGTTAAAGCGAAGTACTAATCAACGCGATGGTTTCCGTTTTCCTAGATGGGGTTCGCGAATGGTGGTTGAGAAAAGGCATAAAAGACGGAGAAACGAGAGTTCTACGAGAAAGGCTTTCGAAAAGTTGACAAGAACAACAAAGCAGAGCAAAATGTTATAAGGATACCTTATTACGAAATTAATTTCGCCGCTGTATAATTTTAGGCGGCAAAAGGGGTGAATGTTTTTCGACAAGTTGGCCTGATTAATTGAATTGAAAAACCAACGGCTGGGGACTAATTTTCCCTTCGTTATTCAGCGAGAGGTACTTTTTTCCGTAAAAGCATTCCACTTCGTATTAGCTTCTCGAAGGCAGAAATAATTTCACATCTTGCTAGATGGCGATTCGGTGGACGATAATGATCATAGAACGTATACGTTGCCGGTACACGTCGGGAAAAAAATGATGTGAACGTTACATACCTCGGAGATAGAGGTACGTGGGTAGAATGGGAGTTATTTCTTATGGCGTTAGCATTAACGGAATAAATCTATTAAACGCGTTTTATTCATTATTTTATCGTTTGTTGACGTATACGAGTTGGTTTTCGAAACAGAGCTCGCACATTCGGTACGTAGCCGGCGAGAGATCGAACACAGCAGAGAAATCGTAGCTATTTCATCGCTGTCCGATGTCGGTGTGCGCGATCGTCTTCACGGGTGCTGGAAATACGCCAGATTTCGACGACGATATTTATCATTTAACTAGACCTTTTTTTTCCCTCTCTCTCGATAAAATAATGCGTATTTTTAATTACGAACGCGTCCAATTCATACGACCCCATCGAAATGACCTATTAAACCAATCCAAATCCCGGAGGTTCGTAAATTGCCTTTTTCGCCGCAATCTTAGCCGAGCGGAAATTATTAATATAAGAATTGCTCCCTCGAGACCGTTCCAGTTCATATTTCTCATAGACGAGAGTTTTTTCTTTCCCTGCGTCGGGAAATGAGATTTTGAAAATTAAAATGAGTTGTTTTCGCGGCAAACGAAATGACGTAGTCACATTTTGATTTGGCGTTCGACGAAAATCAATATTTCAACAAGTACGTCCGAAGTACACCTTCGAGTGGTTTTCGTACTTGGAGAAATTAAGTGATGAGATCCCTTCAGCATATTTTGTTTGTCCACGGTAGCCCGACTCGATTGTTTTAATGGAAAAGCGTGATGTGATCTTCAAGTGGATGATGCAGTCGTTCGAAATATTTCATTTATAATGTCAACACCACCGATATTATTTATATTCGCAGTAAAACAAATACCACTAAATAGAGGACGGTTTTTGGTACAAATTAGCGAACTGAAAAATAATGAAACCGAGAGCGATGGGTTTTTACGATAAGACGATTGTGTCATTGCGGCAAGCGGAATAAAAAGTCGCGACTATCGCCGGTATGCGTGGAATGCGACCCAACAATGCTGAATGAGAACCAATAACAGTCTTCAATGAAACACCCATAGTCCACCTCCGCTCACGGTAATGATGAATTCCGACGACATGTATAAAATTTTATCGCGCCGCCGTGTTTCGCTTCGAGTTGTTTGGGAATACAAGTTTGGAGGATATTTCGTGTTCGGCGTGCTGGCTTATAGGCGAGAGTAATCCACATGTATACGTGAATTGTGGTTACCCCATCTATGTAGATGATGCTGTGTTGCCAAGTTGCGGAGATTGATTTTATTATTAGTAGGAGTAGTTATGAAGTGTATTTCAACAAAGTGAAGGTATGATTCATTTTAGAAGAGATGATCATTTTTTCGAAAAATTTGAAGATTGTAGAAAATACTGCGAAATTGACCTAGAAAGAAGTTTCAGCGAAATGACTCGGATATAATTTATCTATGTACCATCCACGTTCTCAGATACTAGAAAGTGAAGTAGATGTTTTCGCGAAATCAAATCTTAGCTATAAATAAATGTATGGTTTTGCTTTCATAGGTCAAGTGAGTAAGTAGGTAATTTAAAGCATGAGTGAAAAACTGGAATAAGGAAGTTGAGCTTTTGCGAATAATTTTATCAAAAATAAACACTCTTTTAATTTCAGTCATGTAATTCTACATCTACACCTTCAGTCAAAATGTAAAAATTTAACGCTATCGATGATGACGAGATAGCCAATCCTCAAAACGCTTTTGCAAAAAAAGTTTTGATATTCATAATGTAATTAGGCTCTTTGATTAAATCAAATGTCAAATGTATTATTCATTATGTAATTAAAGAAAGAAGTATTTGATATTAATATACTATATTGCTCCTTAATTTTAAAAAATTCTACGAGAAAGTATACACTATAAAATCAGTATTATTCTCATCATCTATGCAGGGAAAAAGGAATAGATCAAATTTCATAAAATAGATATGATGAAATTTTATGAAATTTTATCGACAAATTAACCAAAATAATTTGACATAATGTGATCAATGTTGATAAAATTTGATATAGTGCGACAAAAATTAGATATCAGGTATTTAATGAAACAGGATCTAATCTGATCAAATTTGATTCAAAAGGTACAGGATCAAATTTTATCAAATTTTATGTATCTAGTCATTTTTTTTTTTTTTTTTATCAAGTCACATTCAACTCCACCATCTTTACATGATGTAAAAGTATCCCGAGAAAAAAGTTTTGATAAAATTTGATAAAAAATAAAGATACAATTTGATCAAGAATTTGTCTCTATCAAATTTTATCAACTTCGATCAAATTTGATCAAATTTGATATATTTATATAACATCATATACAAATATTCCAATTCTTATTATAACTTTATAAAGTTGTGCTTTTCAGCTTTTTTCACGCGCAAAATAATTTTTTCTCAATGCATTGGGATGAATTTAAAAAATTTGACACGAAAAAAATTATATAATTTCAAGTCTCTGCAGGGACTTAAACTCTCAACCTCTATGTTTAGTAACTACAACCTTACCACTACACCATCACGCTTCCTTGAGGGGGTAGCCGTATTTCAAATATTCATATACATACATTATTGATTAGATTTGGACTTAGAAAAAATCCAGTATAGAATAATTTCTAAAAGGGCAAAAATGATGTTAAAAAATGACAAATTGGTCAATTTTTGGTCAAGTACAATGTGTATGTCGACACATGTTGCACGGGTCTGATCTAAGTATTTTTCATCATTTTGAAAATGTTCTATAATATTTCCGAGAAAAAAATTTGATAAACTTTGATCAAAAATCAGATAAGATTTTATCTACTTATATAAAACTTCACCAGGTTTGATCTAACTTGCTTCCATAATTAGCTGTGCATTGATAACATTAGATAAAGCTTGATGAAATTCGATCAACTCATTTTATTAAATTACATATAGTAATATCAAATTAGATCAAATCATATTTTATAAAAAATTAAAAATAATGATTTTGATATAATTTAACCAAATGAGATGAAGTTAGGTATAATTTGATCAAAAAGTTAGATCGAATATATCTTTTTTTTATCAAGTTATGCATACTTATATCAAACAGTTTTATCGAGTGATAAGCAATTTGATCTAATTGAATAAAACTATATGTAATTTAATAAAATGATTTGATCAAATTTGATCAAGCTTTATCTAATTTTGATCAAATTTGATCAAGCTTTATCTAATTTTATCAATGCACAGCTAATCATATAAACAAGTTAGATCAAATCTGATAAAGTTTTATATAAGTAGATAAAATTTTATCTGATTTTTGATCAAATTTAATGATAAACTGATCAAATTTGATATAAACTTTTTTCTCGGGATATTAGATGTGATAATTAACTACTCAGGAAAAAAGAAATTTATGATTAAATTTGATCAAAAAAATGACCAGATATTATAATTCATTATTTCATGTTGATGTAATTCGATCTAATTTGATCTAATTATATATGTAAATTACAGCATGTGAAGACCAAATTTGATCAAATTCTATAAAATTGTATCAAATGAAATCCAATACTTTTTGGATCAAATTTAATCACATCCTAAGAAAAAATAAATGAATCATATTTGATCAAAATTCATCCAAAATCATGTACTTTTATGAAATTTGAACAAGAAATCGACCAGTGATATACTTATTCTGACACGAATAAAATTACATATATATATATATAAAGTATCAGTCCAGGAAAAAAGGAATGGATCAAATTTGATCAAAATTGAAGAAATTATCAAAAAATTGACCAGATGATAATTCATATAATCTATTCAAAGATGATCAGATTTGATGAATTATCTCAAGATAAAAGGAGATAATCAAATTTGATCAGAAAAATGACCTTTGATGAAATTTGATCCAATTTGATTACATTATATTAGCAAGTGAAAATCAAACTTTATCAAATTCGAATAAAATTGGATCAAATGAAATATGTAATATCTTTTGTATAAAATTTGATCGTATCAGATCTCATTTCATCAAATTTGATCAACTTTGATGAGATTATATTAAATTATATCCGTTCAATTTTTTGAAAAAATGTTATCAAATTTGATCATATTTAATCAGGGACGTATCGAAAAGGGGAGGGGGAACTCCCACCTTGGCTTTTGGAAAGTTGGTAAATTTGGAGTTTTAGCGTAAAGTTGGTAAACTTGACCACTTGCGCTAGGAAACACTATTCAAAAAAGGACAGATGAATTTTGTTAAATTAAATATTGCAGTTTTTGAAAATGCCAACTTTTGGAATTTACCAACTTGCCAACTTACATAAAAGTTGAAAAAATTTCTTTCGCGCTTCGCGCGTTGTATTTTTTATAAATTTATAAAAATTTGGAGGAGGAGGCAAAATATGACAAAATAGTTTAAAATACTGAAATTTACCAATATTAACCAAGTGTGAAAGAAAATGTATTAACTTGTCATCTTGTATAAAATATGAAAAAATTTTTTTCGCGCGTTATTTTTATTACGAATTTACGTAAAACATTCTAACCTTTAATGCGTTGTATTCATTTTTACCCATCATACGAGGTGGATGATTTTCTCATTTAGCAAAGTTGATAGAGTAACATGAAGAATAACATTTCGATTGTCATCCTACAACTAAAACGGAATTGTTAACTTAATAATTATTTATGTAAAATCGAAGGAATTTTCGTTTAGCGTAGTACGAGCATCATAAGGAATATCATTCAGGAATCAGGACTACGCCTATCGTTAAAATTCGCCAAGATAATATATATTTTTCAATACTAATTTCGTACTATGGATGAAAAATTGCCAATCAGCTGAAATTAAAACATTGAAAAATGAAAATTTTTTTCCGGTTAGATGTATATAACTTCACAACATAATAAAACAAGGAAATTACCTAAAAATTTTTCGCGCTTTGCGCGCGTATAGTATTATTACAGCTATTTTTAAATTTTTTGAAGACTAACAAGACTGTGACATCTTATTTTCTTGGAGCAAAAAAAAAAAAAAAGGTCAACAGTTGGTAAAATTTCATGGTATTAGGGTATTAATTGACAATTTTTGGTTTTCTCCCCCCCCCCCCGAAGAATGTCCTCGGTACGCTTCTGTATTTGATAAATTACGAACAAATTTTCTCCATTCTTTTTTTCCTGGAATGCAATCTATGGCACAAATTTTTGCCGAATTTTATAAATGTCATGAATTTTATGACAATAGTTGGCATATAAGACGTTAAATTAAAAATTTGGCTTCTATGTGCAATTTTTTCGTATTTACCCCCATATGTCCAAGTGAAAAAATAATCAAGAAAAAATAAAAATTCACGGAGAAATCATGATGAGAATTTTCATCAAGATGGAAAATCTTCTTTCTTTCACTATTGATTCTCATTCTCAATTGAAGATTTTCATAAAATATTCAAAAAAATTTTTAAATCTCTTGAACATTTTTGAGCTACTAAAAAATGGTTAAAAATAAAGATTTCTCAAAAATGAAAAATTATATGAGTATCTAAACATTATTTCTAAACAAAATTTACATTGAAAAAAAAACTGATTTTCGAAGATTGTTTTTTTTATAATTAAAATTTATATTTCAGCTAGGATGCGAAGTTAGCCCAAAACTAGACCTAGGTTTTAAACTGACTTCAAAATTACCGGTTAATATTTGATTTTCGCTTCGCCCTTCGCTCCGGGGTGATCCTAAAACTTGACTTCAACTCTTCCAGCACATGACCCAGAGCAGTTCATGAAGCATACCAAAAATTTATGCTATGAGGAGTGTAAGTACATTAGCAAGCGGTTGAAAATAAAAATTGGGCACAGTTTTTCCCCCAGTCTTGAAGAGCTGTAATTAAGTTCATACTAGACATTCTTCTCGTAAATTATTGAATTTATAATGATTTTTGAAGATCCAAGAAATATGGTATTTACATTATTGTTGAAATTTTTTTTTAATAATTGAAATTTTTCAATCTTGAACAACAAAATAAAAAACTTACGTGAAAAAAATTTTTTTTTTAATTTCAGTATTGAATTCTTTGAGAAATTTAAAGTTACCTAAATAAAAATGAAACAAGTCGTTGAAAATCTATCAAAAATCCACACACTCAATCGAGTCGGAACAGAATACGATTAGATTGGAATCAACTTCATAAATGCTCGCACAAACATTAAAACCCATGGACGGAATCTCGAAACACGAAATGCCCATTGAACTTTGATCTAAGTTTTCTTATATACGCTTAACAGTATTTGGTCAAGTTAAAATATGATTAAAGGTTTTAACTTATTGCATCGTTATATGGCAACGTGAAGTTCAAATCTACTCGTACATTCAGGCAACTCACGACGTCGACCAAATCACACGATCGATATAATAATAGCCGAAGAGTTTGCTAACCTTTACGATTTCGGAATTTTTATACCGTCTGTATGCAAATCTATTCCATTTTACCGCTCAATAAGCTATTCCGACGCGGTACTAATTGTAGTACAGTACATCTTTGAACCGTAATTGTCCGTATTTCCGGTTGGAAAAACGAAATCGCCGCTGTAGCGTCGGTTCGGCGAGGATTATGTATTAGATCGGGTCATCGGCGCGGCGAAATATTTCCTGCGATCTGTTCACGACGTAAAGGTGTCGTAAAAATATGGCCGGCTATTCCGCTAAATCGACAATGATTAAGGAAAAAAAGGTCTGTTATATCGGAATTCGATTCTAAGATAGAGAAAAAAACCTTATACGCGGTCAACGTACTATCATTTTAGAGGTAAAATTTCGGTAATATAGAGAGTAAAAAAATACCAGCGATGATCGGTCGAAAGAAAAAATATGTGCGGCTGTACTAAATAAAGCAATTATCAATGTCACGGACTCGGTAAACTTATTTTATCCGTAATACGTTCCGCTTTTATACGTACGCTATAATGTACATTTATGGAGCGAGCTCATGATTGAACTTCCCACGAAGGTTGATGCTTTTACCGGTTTTTATTATAATATCTAATAGCTATCATCCATCACGAATGTCATTCGGTAAGATAACCATTAGCGAACGCCGAAATCTTCATTAACGCGGTCACCGTCGTAGATTTAGTTTCACCCGGAATGGCGGAATTCGGTGGCGAATTTTCGTACCATCGATACATAATTATCGGCGAAAATGGAAAAATTAATTCCATAGGCGAATTCTGGCATGTACGTTACACTGTACACGCCGAGTAACGGTGTTGGTGCACTGCTTGATGGAATTCCTTCTGACGTACGTGCCCGCTTAAAAAATCGATTTCCTAACGCGTACCGTGGTAGCGGTCATTGACAAATGACAGGCGACGATTAATGATACGGCGTTCGAATTACCCGAAAAACGAGCCATTAATTATGGATATCACGCCCGGCACGGCCAGACGTTTACTTAAAATTTTAATTTTGGTAAAACGTGTCGCCATGTTGGCTGCATTTCACAACGCGTTGTGTGGTCATGTAAAACACACCTAAACGGAAATAACATGCAAAACGAAGCTTAAATGAGAGTACTTTAAGAACTATACTTTCGATTGTGGGATCTGCTCGTAATCTAAAGTTATCGGATGAACATCATCCAGTACTAGAAGCAATTAAATGAAAATTTAAATTTTCCAAATACTCGGTTAATTTAATTTGATGAGATGGATCTGATTTCAGCTTTGCTTTTACGTCAATTTCAATGAGGAGTTTCGCGTAGATAATGTATTCAGTATTCGCCTTATCTGTGATCGTTAATCGCATCTGAAATGTATTGAGCGCATCATAGCTCTTTTTATATTTGTTTCACTTTTACTAAAACGAGTTGATTTATACGAGATGTTGTTTATGCCTTAATGAACAAATTAAAGCAATTTTATTTTTCGCCTAAGTCATGTTTTTATGCTTTTTGAACTTTTTTTTTCGGTGAATTATATTCTTTTTTCTACTTTTTCGCAGTTTGTTTGTTTCTTTTTTTTCTAATTCAACGCATTTAGCATTTTTTTTTTTTCAAAATTATTATTTTTGAGTTTTTCAATTTTTTTTAGACATTTATTTCGTTGTACCTATTTCCTATAATTAATCATTCCTTCTTTTTAGTCACTTCAAGTTATTTTTCAAAATTCCAATTTCTATTGACTTCCATGCCCAGAAAGAAATGAATCACATAAATTATTAAAATTTATTAAATTATCTAAATGAAATTTGATCAACGAAATAACGAATATTAATATATATTATATATTATCATATTTGGTGAAATTAGATGAAATACAGTAAAAACTAGGTATAACCTGGCAAAAGAGGAATGGTTCAAATTACATTTAACTCTATCAATCAAATAAAATTTGATGAATTTTTTTCCCATAAATTAACACCATTTACAGCACTGAGCTAGAGGCGTACTTAAGTAGGGTTACCGGAGTGGGTATGAGGCGGTCGAGCGGAGGAAATTCAGTAAGTGGAGAATACGAGTGGGATAATTTTCTAAAATATATTGGATTTTGGGTTTGGAAAAGTTGAAGCTTTCATATCTTGAGCATTATCAACAAAATGACTAGAATAATTTGATATAATCTAATTTAAGTTGGTTAAGTTGAATAAAACTGAATAAATTCCTATAAAAATTAGAGATATAAATTTATCAAATTCAGATAAAATAAAATCTAAATGACATAATGAAATTGGATTTAAAAAGTACATATCAGCTTTTGTTTGATCACACTTTCCAATAATCAAATTTCACATGCTTAATGATTAGACCAAGTGAAATCAAATTTCACGAAATTAAATTCATTTTCTTCAATTTATATCATACATGATATTTTTGATTAAATATCATCAATTTATCTAAAAAGATCTAATCTGATCAATTACCTGAATGCAGGTAATAGGTTTTGGATTAAAGATGTTACTGGATTAAGATACATTTATAGATGATTAACTGCCCAGGAAAAAAGGATTTCATCAAAATTATCAAGAATATGACCGAATATAATTTGATCAAATCTTATCAAACTTCATCAAATTTTATGAAAAAGATGCAGATATATAATTTGATCCATCTTCATTAAACATGGTCAAATTTTATAAAGTTTCATAACAAAGTATACATAGTCTAGTCATAATTTTTATTATATTTTTTTTTCATTGTCAAATATAATCTATTCCTCCTCTTCCCCTCGCCCCCCGATAAAACTAAGTTATAGAGAAGTTCCTTATTAATTGAAACTGCTACATCGCCCACATCAAAAATATTTAAAAAAATATATCCTTGGTCGTAAAAATTACCATATATAATTTGAAAAAAAAAATGAAGTCAATTCAGTGAAATTTGATTGAATTTCTTGATGAAAAATTTTGTATGCCATTCTTCAGAATGATTCAAAATTAGAACAAAGTTTTGAACAGATCAAATATGATGTGAAAATTTGATCCCATGATGTCAAATTGGATTAGAAGTGAGACAAATTTAACAACATTTCATTACACTACTCACGAAATTTAATACAATTTGCTGTAATCAAATTTGATGGAATCTGATCAACTCAAATCCAATACGTTTGAATTTGATATGTTTGTTATCAAATTTTTGTCAAAATTAATTTATTCGTATTTGACTGACTTCGAAGAGAATAAATCAAATTAAACTTGGTCATTGTGTTGATAAAATTTCCATCAAATTTTATTTGACTCGATGGATTTTTATCGAATTAATCAATCAACCCATTTTGGGGGGGGGGGTGTAAAGGTAAATAAATAAGATGATACAAAATACTAGATGAAAACGTTGGGAAAAACACAAACAAAAAAGGAAACTAGAATTTTAAATTCAAATGAATCCAAAATAATATTGATCAGATCAAATTTGATTAAATTTTATAAGAAAGGGGACATAGTGCAATATGAGTTCAATAGGTATATGATTTCAAATAACGTTTGACATCATATGGGGTCTTCATATCTTTGCGTTTCATACCATTTGTAATCATCTGGCAAATGTCCAACTTTTTTTTAAATGTTATACCTCTGTTTGACAATTTTTATTTAATTCATTACGTTCTTTTAAATTTAAGAAAATTTTGTTGAAGTTTGGTATTTCAAATCATTTTCAGTATTTTCTAATATTGGGGGATTTTTCATCATTTTTCTTCCTCGTTCCTTTTTTAGCATTTTCAAGATTTCAAATCTTTGCGTTTCAGACCATTTGTAATCATCTGGAAAATGTCCAACTTTTTGGTATATATATATATATATTTTTCCCCCACGCGTAGCGCCGGCGAGTATTCATAAAATTCGCTCAAAATTTGGTGAGGGACTCTTCTTGAAAAGGCGCAAAAATGGTTTTTTTGTTTTTTCGATAAATTTCAAAATGGCAGATCACTCAAATTTTGAGGGGAACTGGAGAAGGGGCAAATAGCTCAAATTTTTCGTTTTTGACTTCACATGAAAGAGTGAGTCACAGATACTAACATATCCAAATTTCAGCTTCCTAAGTGCATATTGAGAGGAGTTAGATCAAAAAACGGCTTTTTGAGGAAGTTTTGAGTCATGAAATTTCTTGAATCTTCCATATCTCCCCACCAAATCAAGTTAAAGAGGTCAAATTTTGTGTCTGAGGTTAGTTGGTGACCAAATATGACCTCTTGAATTTGGATCAAAATGGATCAAAATGGCGGATTATCAAAATTTTGAGTAGAGCTTGAGGAGCCTCAAGTTGGTAAAAATGTAATTAATATGAATTCATATGGTTATTGGGGATAAGTTGTATACTATATCCGAATTCACTTCCATACATGATGTTGGAGGGGGAAGGCGGGGTTATCAACCTAAAATAGTGGTGGGGACAGGAGGGGTCGAAAATTTTTTATTGCTGTGTCATATGATAAAATGAGCCCAAGTGACAAACGTATTTTGATTTTAGCTTCCTCAGTGATTTTGGAGGGGAGCAAAAAACGGCTTTTGGAGGGGAAATTGCTGCAGGAAATTTCATGAATCTTCCATATCTCATCACCAAATCGGCCTAGAATGGTCAAACTTTGTGTGTAGGATTAGTTTGTGACCAGAATATAACCTCTTAAATTTGAGTCAAAATGGATCCAAAATGGCGGATTATCAAGATTTGAAGATAATTTGAGGACCCTCAAATAGTTATAATTTGAGAAATATGTGTTCACATGATTATTTCATGGCAAGAAATACTACATTTGTGCCAAATTCAACTTCTTAAGTGTTTTTGGAAAGGATAGGGTGGGGGTTTTCAGACTTGGTATTGGGTGTGGCCTGTAGTCATGAACGGTTAAGCAAGGTTATTACTAAATCAAAACAAGCTCCAGTTAAAAACTCAGCTCCAGTAATGCGGCATGGCCGCTTACATTTTTTTTTATACGTGGCGTGTTCTGCAACTCAGGCCAGAGAGATGGGAATGGTGAGGTTAGATTTTGAAGAAAAGGTTACATGTTTTAAGAAAGAGGACAGGTTTCTTCAAGAGAGGAGGATAGGGAGTTTGATTATTTTATGTAATACCTTTTTTAGTACTTTCGTCATTTTTTGTAATTGCACGTGTTCGCCTCAATAACCTCCATTTGTGACGAAATCTCCTTTATTTTCACTCCCTCACGATATCGTAGAATCACCCTAAATTCGCGACAGTACCGATTCGCGTATTAAATCTGTCGCGAAAATACTCGTCACTTCTCGACGGGGAATTATACAACATTGGAAGAATGTCATTTTGCTTACAATTCTAAAAGTTTTTATTGCGCTATTCTCTCAAGAGTCGAGCGAATCGAAAATAATGGTAGAAAATACCGTAAAATCGTGATTTATTATCGAAGACGGCAGCGCAGGGAATGAAACACGGCAATCGTAAAACGGATATAGTTTACAAATGCTTGGGCGTTTTCACCAGTCAATTCAGTACTCCTTTGATGGTAAGCGCGGCAATAATTAATGGAAAGTAGCGAGCTTTAATGCATTGTTTGTGTTGCTGTCTTGTACGTCAATCACCGTCGTCTATCCCTTCGCGTTCGTCTCTCGACGGTATATTTTATGTCAGCTTACTTCGATAGCGTGTATTAGTCAAATTGCCGGCGATAGAGTTAATTCGCGCGCCAAAAAGGTTATTAGGGGATATAATAGGTCTTTCGAGTGCCTCATTGAAGGGGCAACTTCGGTAGCGAATACCGCCAAAAAATAAGATTACTCGGTTTGTACAATCGTACCGGAATTTCAAACACGATTGCGTACGCTTATGATCTCGCAAACACTAAGCAGGTGCGTTCGCGACACAACGTAATGACGTAATTCAAAAGAAAGCGAATGCGAGATCGTAAAATAAGAAAAATTCGCACACAATGGGTATTTTTCCGCGTGAAGAATGCGCAATTGTAATCCGAGAGTTTTGTAACTCTTGCTTTCAAAGTTTTTCCTCTTTGTACCCGCCGTTTGAAAAAGTCTGAAATTTTTTTAATTTATTCCGCAATTCTCGTTTACCATAAAGCTTTAGCTGTTTCGCAGACACATTAATCCGCTATTTTTTTACACATTAAAGTCCGCTCGTTAGTATCGCCCATTAACTTTTTTACCCCTCGACTGGTCATTGGTCGTTAGGGTCGTAAAGACGGGCGAACATTTTCAACTTTGAATAAAATTAATTTTGGCGCCACATTCTCAAAGATGCTAATTCCATTTTGAACGTTCGTAGTTCATCGATACTCTAACTGATGGTACTGCGGTTCTTTTCCATGGCAATGCAGCTACAACTACAACAATTCAACTGCATGTCTAGGCGATTTTTAAGTTTACGTTTTCGTGTAATTTCGATGTAGGATGGGTTCTACGATGTCATTTCAATGTACATCCAACTCGGTGGCTGTTCTAGTGAATTTATTGCTTTTGTATGATAATCGTTCGGCCGGATGGTCGCGACATGTGCAATTTGTGTTGCGATGACCTTCCTAATAAGCTGGTATAAGTGAACGTAGAGGAGTATACACCAGCATTGCGCTGGTAATGGAAATTTTAATTTATTTGTAGTTTATATGCGACTGGAATTGTTAGTTAAGAGGATTTGGGTAAATGTTGAAGCTGGTTTCATTCGGAGAAGCGTACAAACATATACTTGGAGCTTTCATAGATATACGAGAATCTGCCATCTTCTTTGGTTCAACATCGTTTCTAAAATTGTAATAAAATTCGAATCGATGTAATAAGCAAAGGATTTCATCTTGAGTTTAGATAATTTTCAAAGACAGGAGGACTAGACAGAGTCACCGGGACACCGAGAAATTCGGGATTGGTTCCTGAACTAGGTGGCCCCTTACGAGCACTGAAAACTTTTCTGTGATTTGAAGGTTACAATGTTTTTATCTCTAATAAAGCAACATAGAAAAAAATTTTGGAAAAGGAAATCAAAAAATCTGTTAGAGGCCCCTTTCCGTTCTGTTTCTCGGTATTAATTTTTTTGTCATCTAGCTATGACCTAGTGATATCTCAGAGCAAGTATGAAATCCAAAGGTCTTATTCTTTACTTCAAGTTCTTATTTCACGCTTGGTTAAAATTGATTTCCGATTCTCAAAAGGAAAAAAATTGTTACGATTTTAGTCATTTTTTCATGCTTGATTCAATATTTAGATACCCTTCGCAAAACGAAGTTAAAGTTTCGAGAATTTCCACATGTTCAAAAAAACGAATTCTGGAATTATTAAAAATTTGTCAACCTTTCAAAATCATATTTGGTCATGTAAAGACTAAAAAAAATGTATCTATTAATTTTTTGGAAATTTAGAGTTAGATCTGGGAGAGGAGTGATAATGTAATTAAATTGAAAAATTTTCCAAAAATAGAAGAATGTACAAAAATTGTTCAAAGAAAGAAAATGTCGATCGTTCATGTTAAAAACGGGCTAAATGTTTAATCACGCACTTAACCCTGGAAACGCACCGTGGGGTCCCTGGGATCCCAAGTTCAATTTCACCTCTCTTGCAACTTGTGTAAGTCCCTCTTGTAACGTGCTACCTAGCGCTAAAAAATATTCAACATTAGGCAATTTTAAACCATCTATGTAAAACATGTTGCATAAGCTGTAACACTACATGCCTTTTCAAAATTTATTTATTCATGAAAAAATTATTTTTTCGAATAATTTTTTTAAAAGTAATTTGTGATATCGTCTTGTGATGACGTAGATGCTCTAATTTTTTATTGATTTGAGGAACGTAAATAAGAAATTGATCGAAGTGTGGATTTTCATTAAGGTATACCATGAATTTTTTCAATTTGTCAAGTAATAAAAAAAAATTTATAGAAGAGGAGAAATTGGAGTAATATGACAAATTTTATGTTGGTTACTTCAGAAAATAAATGTAAAGGTAGCATCATCAGTCTAATAGAATTTAAGTTGATTTTTTACCTTGGGGTCCCAGGGACCCCACAGTGCGTAATCAAGGTGTTAAAATTCCTGTGAGTTTCCAGGGCTAATGCGTACTTCTTAATCACTTTCCAGCATGAAATTGAAACGAGACTTACAATTTAGAGGTATAAGAAAGTCGCAAAATAAGTAAGTCGGGAAATCCGGCAGGTAACTTGGAAGTGTAAAATAAAAGGAAATAAGAACTCGCGACTGTTCATTATTTGGCGTTAGGATGGTATTAGCATATAACGGTCGTTACGCCGTTTAAAAGAGAATAACAAGCGAAGAGGAAAAAGGGACACCCTCGCACCCTCGTTGAACGAGCCATTAAACAAACAATTAAATAAAAGTAAATTTTCCAGCACCGCAGCAAGTAGGTAAAGAACGATTAAGGGGGTCTGGGCCGATGTTGTTACTCTTGTAATGGAAATACACCTTTTGTTTCGACATTTTTTTACCATAGACCGAATACGTCTGAGGAACGACTACGGTACCGGAAAAAGGCAATTTAACCGGATTGAAACGTGTTTTTAAAGGCGTTTCGGTTTTTCATTTCGACGCGTTCACGATGGCGGGATTTTTTAATACAAATGCCTTCTCGGAGCGAAGTTTAATCAAAAATTGATGTTATTGTCGACGTAAAAATGACTTCGCCTTTTATTACGCGACCGGCAGAAAGCGACATAAAAATGCACTTAATGGAATTCATCGCACTCGATAATCTCGTCGGTTGCATCGAGCGCCGTACGCTTTTTTTTTTTCAAAGGGAGCAATTTTCTTCGTCGACCCGAAAAGCTTAATGCAACTTTGTTAACTTTTAACGGGCCGTGTTCGAAGTTTTAAGCGGAGAATCCGCCGCAGGCAATTTTCTCGCGCGTAATTGGAATTTCTTCGAAGCTTTTGTTTTCGATTTGTATTTGAACGTTACGCCGGGGCAATGTTTTCTGGTATACTGTGGTGTTCTGATTTAACGTGACTTTTAATTACGTGTCACTTCCAGCGGAAATTTTTCCTGCTTAAAATGAAAACGCGGGTTAGAAAGCCCGAATGGGTGCCTGTTCAGGTTTCATCACCTCTGGGCTTTTAATTTATGAAATAATATGGAATTCAGCTGTCGAAGAAATCTTGAAACAGAAGCATCCCCCAATATCTTACCACCATAGTTTGCTTCGAATTCATCTTCATATTGAAACCTAAAAAGCTCAATACCACAGAAATAACATAAGAATGAGAAGGTTGGAATTGAATAATCGATTCAAAAGTCGCTTATTCGTGTTTTTAAAAGTTGTGGTCAAAATTATATAAAATACCAAGCTACTGCACTTCGGTAACAGCGAAGTAATTAGTTCAGAAATGATCGCCAGGGGTGCGACAATCGAGAAGATACATCTCTGATTGGTGGCTGAAATAACAACCAATGATCGGTTTAGCTATACCACGCGGAAAATTTAAAATAACCAATCAAAGTTGAGACTAGTTCACAGCGCTTGTATAGTGAACATTTGGCACTACTCTGATTTTTGCTCAATTTTCAGAGTGCAGTAACTTCGGTATCCTATTGACGTCGCACATCCCTGTGGCGCGCTGCAATCGTTTTAGCTGATAACAGTTGTAATACGGGTCTGGTATATTGCGCTATATGGCAGTATTCGGATTTTTTCAGTTTTTTATAGTTAAAATGAAATAAAACCCATGTTTTAAAGAAATTTTATTATACAGCATTTCATCCTATTCAATATGTGACGTTTTAGGTTAAGGAGCGACGATGTAGTGCTTTTTTATTTCGTAGTAATGTTTTCATTCCAAATGGATAAGACACTGCGAAACGTGATTTTTTAACGCTTTTCAATTAATCTTTGATAAGTGTTGTGATTTTTTACTGCAAGTTCTTGAATTAAAAGTATCGAAAATAGTTGAAAAAAGAACGCATGATAGCAAAAAGGCGCCAAATCATACTTCTGATAATTTATAATCACACAATCACCAACTTTGAAATTCGAAATTTATCAAACTATAAATCGTAGGAAGCAGATAATAGCATTTTTGGAAAGAACACAAAATTCTACATTTAAATATTTCAGTTAAAAAAGTTATTACAGCTTTTAATTTGAAAAAAATCGTAAATTCGAAACTTTCCCATATAGGTAACTGAATATATAAGACCCCTAATACGATTCTTATCACTTCTTATCGGATTTTTAGTTCCAAAATGTGCGACTTGAATATAACTTTGATTGTGATTATAGATATTCTCTGCTTGAAAGGTTTGGCAGCTGATAATATTCTTCGAAGTAATCTACAAGGGGCAGCATGTACTGGCTTGACTAATGAGCTTCATCTCTGAACATTTTATTCACTGGGATAGATTTTTAGGATGAAATGGAGGCTATACGCTGGTGATCTATCAGTGAATTAAAACTCATACACTGGTACTACTCGCTGATAAAGTATGGCACACAAAAGTACATAAGTAACCTTGCAGCCATGATAATATATTCATTACCTATTCATCGAATGTTCTAGACTAGAGAACTGCGTCGCCGCCGCCGCTGAAGAAACATCAAATTTCTTCCACCCTGCCGCAATTTTTTGATCGGCTGACGCTATTTTAAACACGGCAAAAAGCACACATTTTCAAAGCCAATAACATTGCACATTTTTTGTTTTTGCTAGCGCTCCAATTGAACTAAAGCTGAACTAACTTAATAATCACGGTTGTTGTTTCATTATAATTTGAACTTCTTTGTTCTTTAGAAATGAGTTAGAAAAAATAAAAAGTTTGCTGAAATGAAACTGAAAGCATGAGTTCTTTCTGTTCTAGCTAGCATTCAAAAAAAGTAAAAATCACGTAAAAATATCGGCGTGAGCCACCGCCAGCTGCAGATAAATGGTCATTTTAGTCGCCGTCGATGAAGACCTCTATTCTTGACGCGTTTATACTATGTCCAGATATTTTAGAATTCATTCAAATCGGTCGATGTCTTGTAGCTGCTTAAGCGTCAAAATAACTTACTAATTATTAATGGAATATATTTTCAATTACTTTCAAACTTTCTTTCATTTCATTTCATATTCGTGGCTGAATTATTTTGCCAAGAATTAATTACGAACATTATAGCTACTAATTAGCGCTACAAATTAATAATCGGCTACAGCCTTTAAGCGCAACGACCGAAAATCTAACCATCATAGCTGTCTGTATTGCTTTGTGAGCGACGAGATCAATTAATTTACTTATCATTGAACCTACATTCAATACACTTTATTTCAACCCTCGCAGGGAATTTTTTCATTTGGGGAAAGAATTCTATAAAATTACTTGGAATCGACTTTCGACTCCACATCTGGATTTCTGACTTGATTCAAAACAATTCTCAATAACTTGATTTTGACTCTAAGCTGACTTAAGAGAAGTTACAAAGTATGGCTTCTGCAATCAACAGTACACCAACTCCACCATTCGACTCCAAAGTAATTCTCAAATCTGAACCGGAGTCGAAAGAATCAAGTTTCAAGATTTTTTTTCGAATCAAAGCGAAATCAAAAGTCAATGTTTAGAAATTGCTTCCTAAGTTGAGTTGTGGAGGCATGCGCTTTGTAAGATGGTATGCTTTGAAACTGCTCTGAAGTTAGTTTAAAAGTTAATATTAAATTTTTAAGAACTCCTCTGGAATCAATATAGGTTTCAGGAGTCAAAATGAAAAGTCTATAGTCAGATATAAAGGTGACTTCAACATCAAATTTCTTAGCCAACTTGTACTCCTTGCAACAAATCTTAATTTTGAAAGACTCTTATGATGATATGATTATATAAATTAACTTAAGACATCAACTGCAACATTTGGTATTCCTTATAATTTTACGAAATCGAAGTTTTGTCACTAATATTATTGAATCAATAGGACTCACAGTATATATTCGAGAAACAAACTACATTGTACGATTTTTTACGGGTACAAAAAACATTCCTAGGTTAGAGTAGGATTCTGGCGAAAGATCTGATTGGAGGACTAACATGGATAATTTAGTATTCTGGCATGGTTATGAGGAAAATGTATTCCACGACATTTCGTTTAGTGAAGCACACTAGCACGCGGTTGGGAATGCTGAAGAAACGAGCTCGTATATGGCTCGAAGCTAGCAAGCATTTGTAAAACAATCAATTCGCTCGATTAGGCTATAAAGTGGAAGGTAACATTTGCGAGATACGTGCACGAAACGCGTATACAAGTGGTAATGAAACCGCCTATTTGGAAAATATTCCAGCATGCGGCTCGGCTCGGTATCGATTCATTTGACAAATCCACCGACAGGGTATAGAACGGCGTTCGGCGTTCTCCGATAGAGTCCATAATGCATTTAGGTTCTCTCCAAATTACTACTTTCGGGTACTCTATTCTTTGCGCGATACTCGAGCGGTAATTACCGGAGAGCCTCGGTAACCGTATATTATCCGAATATGTAGAAGGAGAACACGCGCTAAACCGTGGTCAACTACGTATCGTCGATTGACCTATTTCGGCGGACGCGTTAAATGGAGTAATCGCAGATACACAATTAACGGTTATAGTGGTCGGAGGCCCGCAAACTTCGGTGCGGCGTTTTAATTATATTGCCAAATCAATGGACTGGCAGACATTTTGCAGAGGTCGCGTTTTTGTCATTTTTTACCCACGAATGTAATTCAAAGCGAGATTAAAAACGCGACGAGACTTTATTGTATGTCTTGAGATACGTTTAAATGAAACTTTTATTCGCGCTCCGATGACATAATGTCTGCGAGCAATCGGGCGACGTCGTGCAATTGGAAATGCAATATCAAATGGTAAACAAGACGCTACGTGTTGGTAAGGGATTTAAGCGTGTGTGTAAAGTTAAGCACGCAAAACACCGTGTTTTACGGGTAAACAGCTGCATCGTAAATACAGCCGCGTTTCGCTTGTATCATTGCACTTCAATTTATACGTCTTTTCATCTGTTTCAGGCCGAAGAATTAAACTCGATCGTTGGAAATGCCTTTCGAATGGCTTACGCGACGCAGTTGAAAAATCAAAATTCCACCGGAGAAATGAAGAAAAGTCTTTTGCATGGACAAGATCACGGCTTGTCGACATGGGTAAGAATTCAAAAACTATTAATTATCAGAGAAAAATGTGTTTTTATTCATTTAACAGATTTGATCGTTGAACTATTGTTTTTTTTTCTATAGACATGAGGAAGAAAAGGCACAAGTCTTATGAAAGACTTTTTTGATTTTCTATAGATTATGTAATTTTGTTTTTCAGAAATTATTATGGTTACTTTTTATTTTTGATAATTTTTAACGTTTGTACATCCTGCTTCTCAAGTTTTTATTCTTATTCTATCTTTTCATTTTGGGACATTTTTTTTTGTTTCCGAGACAAAATTTTTTATCTTCTTGAATTCAAGGTTTTCTTTTCACTTTTGAAAAGTGTCTTTCTAGAACTTTTTATCATAGATTTGAAACAGTTTTTTTTTTTTTTTTCATATTTGGATATTGGTTAAGTATACTCTTTTCTCATATAATTTTTCATTTTTCGGATTTTATTTTTTCAATTTTTGTAATTTTGTTGACTTTGTTGCCATTTTCTCAATTATTGGAATATTTTTTATTTTTGGTTCTTCTTCCTGTTTTTCGAGATTTTTTCAAACTAAATCCACCTTTTCATTTTGGGACATACTTCTTATTTTTTGAGTTTTTTTTTTTTTTCGATTTTGGGGCCTTCCTAAAATCTTTTAATGTTTGAAACATTTTTTCGGGGGCCGGGAGGGCATTGCTTCTATTATTTTTCTTGGGGTTGTAATTTTCAATTTTTCCTCCATTTTTAGAAATTATTTTTTTTTTATTATTTTAATTAACGTGCCATTTACAGCAACTTGGCTAGAGGCACGAGATCGGTTGGGTTTAGAGTAGTGGGAAGAGGCCGGTTTCTTCAATAAATTGAAGAAGTAGAGAAACAATCACTTCGTTATCTACGAGAAGGTTAGGAAGAGTCGGAGGAAGTTTAAATTTGCGACGTGAAGAGATGTATTGGGGGCAATCCTGTAAAATATGGCTCACAGATAGTGGAAGTGTGCACTGGTCGCATGATGGTGGTAGGGTACGTGAAAGCAGGTAAGAATGAGTGAGATGAGTGTGACCTATTCTGAGTCTACACAGAAGGACCTCCTCTCTTCTGGAATCACGCACTGAAGTGCGCCAGGAAAGCGTATCTGCTTTAAGATATCGCAGTTTATTAGAGGTAGGAGTACGTGACGAGATGTTGCACCATTTTTCTGAAACTTTATGTTTAATCAAGGTTTTGAAGTCTGCGATTGGTGTTGGTACATTTTGTCGATTCTTTCATTTTTAGTAATTTTTGAGTCCCTGTTTTTTTCAATTTTTTGGACCTTTTTTCTCATTTATTTTCATTTTTCACACTTTTTCATTCTTGTTTTTCATGTTTGGGAATCATTTTGATTTTTGTAGATTTTTTCATATTTGGATTATCCCATTTTTGAATAATATTTTTCTACATTCAACATTTTTTTTTCACATTAGGAACCTATCTCTTTGAGCCATTTTGTTACAATTTTAGATTCATAATTTTTCTTATTTTTGTGACTGAGGCAAATTTTCAACTTACTTACTATTGTACTTTTTCACTTTTTTCTTTAACGTGCCGTGTACACTGTACAACTACTTCATAATTTTTCCACTTTTACAAGACTTAAAAACATTTCTAATCAAAACATTATGTTGTTTTGAGAACTTTTTTTTAAGAGACATAATATCGAAAAAATGTAGTGTTTTCGACAACTGTATCACTCTGGGAGCTCCTAGCTTCCTCTTAAGAGGTCTTTGCAGGGTAAAAATTTGGTAAGAACGCTTTGAACTCGAAATAAATAACATACTAAAATTTCATCTGAATTCAATGAATTTTTAAAAATTCATTCTTCAGTAATGGATTTTTACTTACTTACTTTACTTTTATCAATTTACGTGCCTTATACTGCAACTGAGGCCAGAGACACGGATGGATAATTTTTAGATTTCGGAAAGGAGTTTGCTAGATTTTAGAAAATTTAAGAGATTTGTAATTGTGGTTTGGTTATTGCTAAGTAGGGATTGTATGGTAGGTGGAAGGTTAAAGTGTAAGCGTTGATTTTTATAAGTTGGACAGTCTATGAGAAGGTGGTGAACTGTTAATGGGATGGAGCAAGTTTGACAGAGGGGTGGTGGGGATTTTGTAAAAAGATGAGCATGGGTAATCCGTGCATGGCCTATTCGTAGACGGCATGAGGCTACTTCTTCCTTGCGGGACGTTTGATACGTTGTGGACCAAAATTCTGTGGTGGACTTGATTGTTCGGAATTTGTTTGAGTTTGGAACTCTTTCCCAGTTTTTCAACCACTTTTGGGATAATTTAATTTTTGTGAATCGGTTCAATTTCTTTACATTTTTATACTTTTCGAATTTATTTCTTTTTGGTGCGTTTAATACAGAGATATTGAAGGCTTTCATCATTCTCGAGGAATCAATTTTAATCATTTTTTGAATCATTTGTTGATGTATTTAACATTCTAAAAAAAAATTTTAATTTTTGAAAGTTTTTTCCATTACAAAGACATCATCTGTATTTTTTTATGATCGATAAAATTCGCAAGAATAAAATAATTCATTCCCGCTGCGGGGTTTAAGAATAGTAATTTATTTCGTCGAGCGAAAGTATTTTTCGAGAAAATGTATAAATTGTAGAGAACACGATAAATTTGATACCGTTTAATTCGGGCCTCGGTTGATCTGAATAAGGTGGCTTTATATTCTGACGAAAATAAAAATCTTGTATTTTGATACGGACTGCATAATGAATCACCTAAACCAGGTAATAATACATATTTATTAGGCGGTAACGATAGACGGTCGCCGTCTAAAGCTCGTTAAAATATACTATACGAAAAAGTTCATAAATTTCCTGGCAAAGCGCGCTCTGCGCTGTTTAAGGCTAGAACTTTGGAGAGCTTCGTTAAAAGCAAAAAGTAAAATTATTAAAAAGTGGGAAAAGCGATCGTCGTGAAATCTCGAGTATTCTTATCGTCGTACGATAGTCGCTCAGTCGGTGTATCCAATTTCGGACTTTTTCATTCCACAGATACTAAATTGGTTCACCGTGAGGTAATTTCTATAGTCTAATCATCTTTCACTATTGTCGGCATATGTTGTTCAAATTACATCTTTCAGAGATTTTTTACGGCGCGGTGGATTATCATTTTTTGTAAATATGGGCACATCAAAAGCACCTAGTTGCATTTTTCATAGGGGAAATAAAAACGTCACGTCGATGCGTAACGAGAAAAATACCTCTCGTTCAATCGCATCGTTGCACTTATCCGTCATTATTATTATTCAAAAAACACACGTCCGTGTTATGCTGTTATTCGGATGTTGATTTTTGTAAATTAATACAATCGCACCGCATTCCGTTTCCGACAATAGTGGGTTTTTTAGCTCTTCATTATCGCACCGCGTCGTTTCATTTTTCCAACCGGTATTTACGTATATAATTTCACTACAGCCATCCGCTGTCCGATGCTTTGGCGTTTATGAAAGGCTCAGGTGAAGAGGACAATGCGCTGTCAATAATACTAATTGAAAACCGATGGTGTACCACCGAAGGTGCCGTGTGATTCGGAAATAATACAGGTTCACCTCGTTATACGAGTAAAATATGTTGTATAGCTAAAAACCGACCTGTAATTCGAGTACATTCTACGCTATTAAGCTCGATTACCATGTAAATTCCGATCGGATTATAGAGACTCGCGGTATAACGCTTAACCGTGGACCGCCTTAGCTCCGAATATTGTTCCAGGGTAATTGAATTTCCTTGTCGGAAAGTTTAGACGCGCTGGCGAAGTTTCTACTGGTATAATCGAGTGCTTATTTCGTATTAGCAGACCTATCTATCCGTACTATTGGTATTTTCTCAGGTACATCAAAAATTATACCATTGCAGTACATTACTTCTATTTCAAATTGATAAGTGTAACATCGACGATCAGAATAATGAATAAATTTCTATTTTAGTCTGAAATTGACAATCTAGTTGGGTTCATTTCGTGTCCACAAAAAAATAATACATTGCTCATAGAAATGATGATATTTTAAAGTAATGATATCATTTATTAAAAAATTACCTTTTTTGAAGAAAAAAGTTTCATCTTCAAAATTAGGCTGGTAGTAGAATTCGCCATGCGTTTAAAATTAGAAGAGAAAAAAAAGGAAAGTCAGGTTGCATTGAAATTTGATTCGCATTATTTGGAATTGCATTTAGCCCTTAATTGGCACACATGGGTGAATTTCACCCATCGGTAATACAAACTCGCTGCACTCCGGCGTAACCGGCTGCTCATCCCTGTGCACCCTTCATAGTTGAACGTTGCCACAATTTCTTCAGTTTGGGAATCTGTGTTAGTTGCATACATCAATTTTTGAAGGGGCAGATTTACTTCTGAATTTTTATGTAAATTATTCATTGCATTTTTCAGGTCGCAAAAATTGAAAATAAAACCATGCTATGTTGTAGTTTAAACGATTTGCAAGAAAAAAACATAGAAGAACAAATTGCTTATCTTCAATATTGAAGGAGATATAAATTTTCAAAAATTGTTCTATTCTATCCTATGTATGCTGCCCCTTCAATTTTGATATTATGCAATTTTTTTTGTAATGAAATTCTGCATTTCAGGGAGCACAATAACATATTATATTTCAATTTTTTGAGTGACTCAGCACAATTTTTATTTTCTAATTTAAATTACTTTTAAGTGTGCCATCAGAGGGTTAAGATATGGGTAGGTCGAAACCTTATGTACACCTGTATAAACAATTTCTAAACATAAACCAGCCCCCTCTCCTCTCATCTTCCTCACAATTTGAATCTTAAATTACACACGTTTTCCTGAAGTTGAAAATTTTGTATAACTAGAGAGGTGATTTGGATTGTGAGGTCTCTCGTAAAAAGAGTGGCCTTCATAAATAAATGAAGTGTTTACGTGAAGACCTCAACATCTAATGACATACACAATTTTTTATTACTAATGGATTTTTCATTTCTCTTCCTTATTAGGTTGAGTAAAAAAATTAAAAATAATAAAAATAAGCAGCCATGCAAATTACTGGAGTTGAGTTTTTAATTAGGGCTTGTTGAAGCTTGCAAATAATATATTTTTGAAATTATAACTATTTGAAACTCTTGAAATTTATGTACTAATTTAATTTTCAATAATTATTGAAATTTATTATTCTCAGATTTTTATGATCCGCCATTTTTGTTTTATTTTGATCCAAACTTGAGAGTTCATATTCTGGTCATTAACTTAACCCTACACATGAAGTTTGACCTTTCTACGTCGATTTGATAAGGAGATAGAGGCACATTCATAAAATTTACTCGAGTAATTTCCCCTCCAAAATTGAGGTTTTGCTCTTACTCTTCTCCAAATTCACTTCGGAAGCTGGAATCAGAATAAGTTACTCACTTGGGCTCATTTTATCATATGACACCTCAATAAAACATTATCGAACTTGCGTTTTCCCTCGCGATATTTTCAGGTCGATAACCCTTCCACCTCCCCTCCAACATCATGTATGGAAGTGAATTGGGAATATTGTATACTTCTCATCTTCAATAATCATACGAGTTCATATTAATCACATTTTTACAAATTTAAGCTCTACTCAAATTTTGATAATCTACCATTTTGAATCTATTTTGAACCAAATTAAAGAGGTCATATTCTGATCACTAACTAACTTTACATACAAAATTTGACCTCTCTAAGTTGATATGGTGAAAAAATATAGAAGATTCAAGAAAATTCATAACTCAAAACATCCTCAAAAAACCGTTTTTTGCTAAAACTTCCCTCCAAATGCACTTAGGGAGCTAAAATTTCGATATGTTGGTGTCCGTCACTCACTTTTCAATGTGAGATCAAAAACAAAAAATTTGAGCTATTTGTTGCTTCTCCAGTCCCCCTCAACATTTGAGTGATCCGCCATTTTGAAATGTATCGAAAAAACAAAAAAGTGCTTTTGTCGCATTTTGAAGAAGAGTCCCTCACCAAATTTTGAGCGAATTTAATGAATACCCACCGGCGCTACCCGTGCGAAAAAAAAAAATATATGCCACTATCCTTGTCAGATCCGATAGATACCAAACAGACGTTCCGAGACCCGGACTTATTTAAAGAGCTAGAGATACCGTGAACTTTTTGGGAACCTTTCAAGGGGTAAGACAACATTCAAAATTCACCAATGGAAATTATATGCAACAGTTCTTATGAGAACCGCTTCAGATTTATTATTATCCTTGTCAGGCCCAGTAGATGTAACTTGGGTCTCGCAACGTAGAATCGGATCTCGAAACGATAGCAGCATTTCCAAGATCGAGCCTGACTTTACCGTAGCATATCTATATATAACAAAACGTTGGACATTTACTAAATGATTACTAATGGTCGGAAACGCAAAAATTCGAACAACACCTTCCACAAGCTTTCTTCTCCATATCAGATGGGCTATAATAGCTATAATTTTAAATGAAAAACTTAACTAAAGATGGTGAGGTGGGGAAATAAAAATGAAATTTAAACAATGAGTATAGATTCGAATATCATCACAGTAGCTATGAATAATGATGGACATGTTCCTGAAAAACACTGATCAATTCTCATTTCTACTTCTTTCGCCTTCAAGTCAACAAGTCACTCACATTCCTTTTGCAAAAGAATAAGTTAACACCTTTATACTAATAATTTGAGGTGGTTTCAACTCATTTCATTTTATTTTAAAAATACAATACCTATATTCTCAAGGGTTATAGCATTATGCCTGCAAGTTCAATGAAATCTAATTTGTTAACAATTAAAATTCATGAAATACAAGACACGCAATTTTCCAATCTGTCGATAATAAGGTTTTTGAGAAAAATGGCTCGATTTTAGAGTTGAAAAGGAGTAAAAAGGATTCAAGAAGCTTTGGCTAAAAATAGGAGAAAACTCGCATTCATACTCCTGTGATGCAAACAGGAGTAAATTTATGAATGAAACTTTAAGGGGAAGGTAACTTTTCACTCGTAAACTCTTAAGGGAGGTGTGCCAATCACTAAGAATGCAAGTACAGGATTCGAAATATCCAAGTGATTCAACTAATTTCGCGCTCTTATTGCTTCACATGTTACAGAACAAAATAATGAGCGGTAAACCACTGGAAACGACAGAGACGAGAGCCACGTCTTCGTACACTGATAAATGCTTTCAAACGAAACCGAATTCGATCCCGGGTTTACGAGTGTTTGAAAACACGTCGCCCGGCTCGAACCAAAGTACACCCACCAGCGACGAGAGTAATTCGCCGACTGAGCTGAATATTTATAAAAAGTTACTAGAGAAACCGCCGTTAATTAAAAGAGTTCCGGTTAACATAAAGGAAATTCTGTACGAAGAAGGATTTCCTTCGACGCGGCCCACTCCGGAAGGATGCATAAGTTTTCAAAAGGAAAGTTGCGCTTCGTCGCCGAGTTGCAAAAGAAAAAATAAAACGGAAATGTTCGCTTTGAGGTAAAAAGCGTTTATTTTACATTTTTATAAGTTTGACGTTTTGACTGAGATGGTTGTTTGTTTATTTTTTTTTTTTTTTTTTGGTAGAAATTCAACGACGAGCTGTTCCACTTTACCTTTTAGTCATATGGATAAGTGCGCGAAAACCTTATCGGAAAATAGTTGCAGTAGTTCGGATAATGAGAATACCATCGGTACTAATAAATCGTATAAACGGCATAGGCATAGTGCAACGCAGTCTAAAATTACATCGCCATTACCACCGCCGCCTCCGCCGTTACCGCCCGAACGAGCTGACAGTTTAATTAAACACAAAGAAGAGAATGAGCTTAAATCCGCGCCATGGTTTCAAGCGGGCATTCCAAGGTAAAATTAGTACGACGGTAATGAAAATTTAATGATTTGGATGCCGCTGCGTTCTGTTTCAATAACACCAGTACCAGTATATGTATGGTACATGTAGGTTCTGATACCTCGAATCATTAACTCTTCGAATCGCTTATGCTTTTCGATTGATTAGCGGAATGTCCAAGAGGGAAATTTCAGCTATATAGGTTTATTACCAGAAGGATTAAATTTCTTAGGCAAAGGAAAACATATGATTTGATTTGAAAAATTTTTCATTAGACAGTATAACAGGTTTAAGTACCAGCATGAGGTAATATTATGATCATTAGCAAAATATTTTCGTTGCTTTCAATCAAATGTCTAATAAGATACCACACTCGTCCGCAATTCTAATACCTAAGCAAATAATGATAGACGCAAATTAAGTTGCAGAATGTCGTCGTCATTAAAATGTTTTATATAGGGTGTTTCATTTCAGTATGAGCTCCTTCGTACCACATGTAAGGCTACTCTTGTAGCCTTAGCTCGGAGCTATCGATGCAGAGTTGCCAAATCGAAAATTGAATAATCATCCGTAATCGATTTCGAAATCTCGAATTAATCTCCAAAATCACCGCTTACCGTATTTACGGTGAAAACCGCGGTAATTACCGGTAGTTACCCATTTTACCGTGTTTTTTTTTTCAATAAAATTCGATATGTAAGAAAATTTCGAAAAAATCACTACTTAACACCAATCACCATTGCATTTTGTTTGGGTAAAAAGCCTAATTGTTTCGAAACAAATTTTTTTATTTTTTCTCCTAATACGTCTTATTTAAAAATTAAAATTCCAGTTCTATTTTTCAAAACATTTCTCGAAATACTTCACTGGATTTTTTTTCTAATACATCTTATTTGAAAACTTAATTTTATTTTTCAATAATATTATCAATTTTTTTTCTCTAAATTCTTTTGGCAACACTGTTAATAAAAATCAATGTTAAACAAGCGGTCCAAAATTTTCATAGGTACGAAGATGACTGAGTAGATGTTCAGTTAGGTAGTTTTGTGCATGCGTGAATAATGTAGAGTCCATAGCCCCAGCCCCATATTACTATTCACAAGGGACTACGAGGGAAGTCCTATGATAATATAGTTTTAATTTGAGGGGAAGCACTGCGTCTAAATAGCGTAACAGGGAAGCGAGCGTGGTATCATTCTCCGAACAATGCGCATGCGCGAATGGCTAATCTATCTCCACCGCCTGCAAGCTGTGCGTAGTTTCCGTATATCTATAGTACTAACAGTCCACAGCTATAAGCTCGAAGCTATTAACTGACCTATCTAAAAGTGAAGACAACTCGAAAGGTAGATTATAGATATCGTTTCTACGCATGCGCTTATTTTATAGAACTTTTGGTCAGTTCCGACTTCTGGTTCTGCTTCCAAACTTCAGTTAAAAGTGAAAAAATGAATTAAAAATAAATTTCTTCTTAATATTCTATTTTTTTTTGTGTTAAAAAAAATATATATATATATATATATTGGAACAAAGAATGAAATTAATTTCATAATAATTAATCCAAATTCCAAAACCTATTACGATTTATTAATATTAGTACGACTTCCAAATTATTTTGAAATTTAAAAATACAATTTGTTTCATTTTTTTCAATAAATATGAAATTCACTTTCAGTGATTTTCATTTGAAAAATGTATATATATATCTTTTTTTGTAAACTAAAATTGGTAGAAAAAGAAGTTTTCAATTCGGCCGCAAACTGTAGGGATTCAAAGACTACTTGGTCACACGATATACGGCCGCAAACTGTAGGGATTCAAAGACTACTTGGTCACACGATATAGTATACGGACAGCTCATTCTATAGAAATTTTCTCTGCCAAAATAATGTTCAACAATGGCCCATAAATGTATCTGCGCATGCGCGAATTCATAAATACCTTGTTGAATAATCGAGGGAGAAGAACGAGTGCGGGATGAGGACAGAACGGAAAAAAAGTGATAGATAACCCATATGAACTCGAACTCGCGCATGCGTAGACGCATTTTTGCATCACAGTCAACTATTTACTTTGACGAAATTTCTTAGCAAAAAAAACTTGGAAGAAATAACTTAAAATGCCTACCGGTGTACTGATAATGGTTCGTAAATGCCAATGAACGCAAAGTAAATAATAAACATCTTGGTGTTGGCGCATGCGCAGGAATGAAATCTGAAGAACTATCTTGTAACTTTGTTCGACTGTTCCTCACATTCGCAGTATCTCCACTATCATTAGCAGTCCATTGCATATCATGATCGATACCAGTATTTGTGAAGTCATGACACGTGCAACAGCCAATTTGCTACTCGCGCATGCTCATAAAGCTTTTTTTTTTCATAAAGCTTATCAACATAATATTGGGTCATTTCCTTTACACAACGACTTACGGAGATAGCTTGTTTCGAATCTTTGCTACCAAAACATGTTACACTAGTGTTAGACACGTACCATACATATAATAATTTGCCCACATTTACTAGAGTTTGAGTGAATTTTTTCTTCACTTTGGTAAGGATCAACTTTGAAAGTTCTAATTTTATCACGCAAGGCAAAAAATATACATGCTTCAGTTTACCATAAAAATATCACAGAAATTTATTTAGAATTTTTTTCAACATTTAAAGATAACGCCCAGAGGGCTTAACCCACACTATGTGATGAAGAAAGGACAGTAGGGGAGTTTTATAAACAATTTTCAAATCATGTGTTCGATAGAACATTTTTCAATTAATCTACAAAAAATATAAGAAAATTACTAATTTTTCCCATAATTTTTCATTACTTCCCCATATAATCTTCCCCTTGTCACCAATCTTTTGTCAGTAATACTATAAGTATCTGTCCTACATTTTGGCATAAACGGTGTATTTTTTCCTCTTTAAATGGTGAAATAAACAATTTTAAATATGGTTATTTTTTTTTTATATATACGTGTCGTGTACAGCCACTGAGGCTAGAGGCACGAGCTTAGAGAGTTAGACCTGTTTGGAGAGGCCAGTTGAGATTAGAAAGATGAGAAGTGATCGAATGGTGGATTCTGAGTCTTCGAGGAGATCAGAGAGGGATTCGGGTAAAAGGAGCTGTCGTCTATGGGAGCTGCATTTTGGGCACTCGACGAGAATATGTTATACTGTCAGCTAAATGGAGCACACAGGACAAAGGGGCGGGGCAGTTTGAGAAAGAAGATGAGAATGGGTCAGGGCACAATGACCTATGCGAAGTCTGCAAAGAGAGACCTCTTCTCTCCTATCGTTTCTAAGTGAGGTTTTATGCCAGGGCTCAGTGTTATCTTTGATACCTCGAAGTTTATTTGTGGATGGAGTGTGTTGCCATATTAAGGACCACTTGTCCTGTGTGCGAAATTTGACTAGTGAGCGGAAATCTGACGGAGGAATAGGAATGTTGGGATATGGGAAACATTCGGCCGCGCTTTTAGCTGCAAGGTCAGCTAATTCGTTTCCAGTAATTCCCCTATGTCCCGGAACCCGAGCTAATACTGTTTCATTGTAGCCTCGAGAGAGTAAAGATACTATTTGCATTGCGTATAGATGTTGATCTTTTCTATGACAGTTTTGTAAGGCTGTTAGAGCGGATAACGAATCTGTACAGATAAGTGTCTTTGGATAAGAGTGGACAGTAGTTTTTATGCACAGGTTCAGTGCAAAAAGTTCAGCGGAGAAAATGTTTAAAAAGGGCTGAAGAGGGAATAACACTGTATCGAAATCCTCGGAATCACTGAAGATAGAGCAGCCTACTCAGACATCAGTTTTAGAGCCATCTGTATAGAATATTGTGTAATTGGAATATTCAGAACACATTTCTCTAAATGCTGAGGCGGCTGAGGCTATGATATCTTTATGAGCATGTTTTGTTGTTTCTGTAAGTGATAAATCTATAGATGGCTGAAAGAATATCAATGGTGGCAAAGCAGGGAGTATATGAACCGGGAATGGTGGGAGAGTAAGGTTCAATGAGGTGAGAATTTTCTGTACAGAATTATTGAAAAGAGGATCATTGGGGCGTGCGAGGGTGGATTTTTTCAAGGATGTAAGGGTTAAGGTACTTTCTGAACTACTTAGGTGTATTAACATTGCTGCAGCAAAAAAAATATTTTATATATCTCCATCTTTTCTGCGAGTAAGGTAGATAAACGATGATACATGAATGTAACATCGGTAGTCCTACATGTGCTGTAAAGGAGCTCATGTTGAAGTGAAACACCTTCTCTACACTATGGTGAACGACCATCGAGTCCTTTTTTCTACGCATTTGTGGCTGGAATTTGCATACTCTTATTGATCTCTTCACTCTTGATATAGTTTATAAGATATTCAGAATTTTCCGCACGTATTTATAAATACTCATACGAATTTATTCTATTGGCGAATCCTAATTACCATTGACCACGACCAATCCCTCTTGGCAAAATTTTTCAAACAGACGGTAGCCTGTAATTTCACGTAGATATCTGCGGGCACCGATAATCACGAGATCGATCACCGCACTCAATACATGATATACTTTGTTTCAGGGAGATAACCTTAGAAGTACTAAGTCAAGAACCTGTTGGAGCATTCATGGTGCGTGAGAGCACCACAAAGTCTGGTTGTTACGCGTTATCGTTACGCGTGCCCAGAGAATACCATCCTCGAGGGATCGCTCATTATTTAATCATTAGAACCGGCAAAGGTTACAAAATAAAAGTAAGTAATCGCGAAAACCCGCTACATCTTTTACCTATGAAAGGCCTCTGTGGCATATGGAATTGTCCTGTTCGATGGGGAAAAAAATTAAAATGAGACCGAACTGTAAATTCGAAAGCCTCGCTTGACCATTACACTCGTATATCGAGATCCGGCTACACAATGAATAATATATCGTACGAAACAGGAAAAACTTCCATATACTCGAAAAAGGCGAGCGGATTAAGCGAACTTTATGCGTGGTGTTGAATGCTGAAACCCTATACCGTATGGAGCGTATACATATCACAAAAAAAAATCCTGCAAAAAAAATTCTATAAGAGTAAAAAGGATACTGTGCAGATTCTATTGTTAAATGCGAACAATGGAAAACTTTAGTTTGCGGTCAGTAATCACGAAGTAACGGCTATTGTGTAATATTATACAGTACCTATACACGTTAAATCCTATAAACCGCGAAGCTTTTTTCTACAAAAAAAAAAGGAATTCAAAACGAACTTGCGTATTTGAAATTACATTAAAATTCAATTTGTCTTCTTGGCAGGGTTTCACAAAAGAGTTTTCTACGCTGACGGCGTTAATAACTCATCATTCTGTGATGCAAGAATTACTACCTTGTCCATTATCATTAAGCAGATATAATCCAAGTTTCACCAAATCCGATACGAATAAGGATTTCGAAGATATAGACTCAGATCCCGATTACAATACGTTGGCTGATTTCAGAAAGATGATGGCAGACTTGAATATATAAGGTGAGTAATGTATAAAATATAACGCAGGTACCCGCGTTTTATTTTAATTATGCGAGTATTGTCATTCTAGTAAACTATTTATTTCATTTCACAGGGTGTGACGAACATCGCCGAGAATTCCGTAGATGTGGTAGTCAGTTCGCAACAACGAAAAAGTTGCTCTTTGCACCGGTATTCGAGGCTATACGCTATACAGTTATCTATGCGTTGTAAACCCACTATTTTTAACTTGATAACAATTTTTTTTACATATTTTTTCAATGCGAGTTCAACATTATACTTGTTAACGATATTCTTTAAATGAAAAATGAGTATATAGGTTAATGGCGTAGCCAGAAAATTTTCCTGGTGGTTAGAAAGACGAGAGAGTCTGGGAAGCTGCTTTATTGTTAGTCCTCTGCGTTTTAATTCTGAAGATCGCAGTTGAGCGTAACGTATAAAATTGAAAAATTAAAAATTTGTTTCAATTTTTTTGAAAAGTCCGAACCCCATGGAACACACTTTAGCTACGCCACTGATCTACAGGTGTGTTTTCAAATTTATACCCGCTATCTTTACTCTTCTTAAAAATTGTATCTACCTAATTGTTCGTAAGAAAATTGAAATTTCTGAAAAATAGCCAACACCTTTGTGACATTTAACTTACCTTGCATATGTCCATAAGTTCACTCAAATTATTCGTTTCAGTTATAAATTTTTTCCGTCAAAACTTGATCTAGAAAAAAAAAATTAAATAATTATATATGCATATTTTTTTATCGACACAGAGATACACTTTCCAATAATTCTTTTGACATATAAATTAAATCCATTAGACAACAAATCATTCATCAGATACATAACTAGAGAATATTTTTTCAACATTTTTCGAAATTAAAAAATTAGTAAAAATACCTAGATATTAAAAATTTATTTTAATTTTTTGGCACCAATATCATTAATTTTCAATGATTCAGTCTATTTAAAATTAAAATATATCAGTTTATAGATCAAGGTGCAAAAATTAAGATTAGGTATTTCTTGTGACATTTCTCCATATTTTGAAATTAATTGTTGAGAAAAATATACGGACATATTTTTTTATCATCAATAGGAAAAGGAAAAAGTCTTTTCAATGATCCTGTAAAAAAAAAAAAAAAAAAAAAAAAAATAGGGCAGTTGGCTATACATCAGATTTATTAAAAAAATTAGTGAGATTTTCCAATAATCTCCATTCATTAAATGAATTAAAATCGAAAAATCAAAATGGTTGCATCAAGTGATGATTTCTCAAAATATTTTGTTTTTGATTAAAAACGAAAAAAAAAAATACTAATAAAATCTACGAAGAAACTACTTACATATAAAGAACGAATCATATTATTTTTCATTTTGAAAGTTTACTCATATTACAGAACGGTTGTGAGCCCATTTTTACTACTAAAGAATTAGACGTTACTTGCGTAATTATTTATAAATGACAATTATATAGCGAACATAAATCATATTATTATGTTTTCAAAACTATTCAGGCTGTGATATGTATAAATTCGCGCTTTAAATTTTTTATAACTAGCGTTAAACTTTAATTTATATATACCTTTATAAATTAATGTGAATCTAACGCTTGTAAATTTTATTAAATCAACTGCTTTACGTTTGCACTTTTTTTGTTTAATTTGAGTAGTTCTGAGGACATTAAGTATTTGCACTTATTATATATTTTATTAGGATGTGCAATTTATATGAAATAATAGTAGAATCGGAGATTGAAGAGATGGCAAAGTTCACGAAGAGCGTTCAGTTCATTTCACTTCACTTCATTGAGAGAACAATCAAACTTCATAATTTTCATAATGATTTCTACTTCACAAATTCTATTCACTACGAACCGATTACTATTCTTCTAAAAATAATTTATTAGCCTCACTGTTGTATGGGAACAAATAGTTTTTTAAATTATTAAAAAAAAAAAAACAGTTCATTTTATTAAAAATTTAATGAAATATTTTTTAGAAGATTGAATTCCCTTCGGCGTATAATAAATACTTTATTTTTTTGCCGTTAAAACTCGATAAATTGTAAAAATACTCGAAACATAACCGTAGAAGAAGTAACGTGGAAGTTCAAATCTGAATTTTCTCACAAACGATACTGCGCAAATCTTCAACACAAATCAAAACCTAATGAAAGTTCGAAGAAAATTTATTTTCAATTGTATGCACATGAAAATCATAAAAATTAATTTTAAAAACCAATATACTTTTTTCTATAGTATGAACATTCTACAGTTTGTTATAATTTTTTTTTTTTTTTTTTCATACGCCTTATACAGCTCTGGGCTAGAGGCGAATTTATTTTATATTTTTATTCACATTTGAAATTCGAAAATTTTGCTAATGCAAAATATAACCCTTATCAGTACAAAAAGATCTTTCGTTTAAAAAGGTGACTATTCATTTGATATAAAATAAAAAACGAAGTACGTTCATAAATTTCTTGTGTATTGAAAAATTTGTATAACATTTAGGCCTCTTAGAAAAATTCCCACGCCTCCGCAGTCCTCATTACACAGGCTGTCAAGCTACGAAACGTATGTTCTGAAAATGATTTTTAACCTTCCTCCTCTCCCCCCTTCCGATTCACATATCCTGGCTACGGCCCTGACATTAATGATTTTTATATTAATATACTAATTGTATTATATTTTGGACAAATGTAATAAAAATTCAAATTCAAATTTAAATTATCATACAAGAAAACGGAGATGAAGCATAAACGATCGTATAATAGAAAAAATAAGAAAAATAAAAATAAAATAAGCAACTAATGAACTACTACGCAAAGAAATAAGAAAACAAAAAATAAAAAACAGCAACAAAAGCTAGGAAAGAGCGAAACAGTGATAGAAGGGAAAAGAGTAAAGAGTATTTCAAAGAGGATAACGCTGACACCACCTTCATTCCAATCTAGTTAACAGAACAATAATAATTTCATTTCGTATCGTTCATAACATTTACTAGAAATTTAATGCAATAAAATGTAATTACAATAATAAGTAACAGAAATCAAATGGGATTAATATTTATGCACTTACTTGATGATAATGTTTGAAGAGGATTTCTTGATGAATAAGAACAACGCTGTTTTCACTGGAATCAAGTCTAAAAAGTGATCTCACCTTACTGGCAAATGATGACTATAAATTTTTTTTAATACAAAAAATGATTTATTGGTTGATAAATAATTTATTGGTCAATTTTTTTACATTTAAGTAAATAAAAATACTTACGTAATTTATACTTATTTCGTAAACACTGATTAAAAAGATCCATCTTTTATTTATTTGGGTACAGCACCCACAATACATTATTTTAGATATATCACAGCAATAAATGTGGGAATGAAAATAGCACTTCTTGGCGATTTCAACGAATATGACATTACGGTCATTTTCAAATGAATAAAATTCTTCATAGAAAAATGATTATGAAACGTGGCACGCTTCATTCGTCCAAATCTCATAACAATATTTTATACTTTTCTGTTTTTGGTACTCTATTTATAAGTAATCGTCCGTCATAACTTAGTGATGCTAAGATCCAAGGATCCGCTGACGACCACTCAACACAGTATACTGAATCTTCGTGCTGATCAAAAGTGGCTATAACGCCATCCGATAACCTATCTTTGGAGGTTGCATCCTCTTCTGGTAGTATGGAGGATGAGGAGATGGACTGAATACGAGTAATTAATACCCTGGTATCGCTACTAGCTGTAGCAATTAGTTCGTCGTGATAATGATTATATTTGATGGACCAGACCCAATGAGAATGATCGTTTCTGGTAACCAAAGGCTGCGAGGTACTTCTGAGATCCCAAAATTTAGATCTACCGTCGTCGCCGCACGTTGCCAGACAATAGTGACGGTTTGGATTGAAATCTAGATCCCTGCACATACAAAATAATGGTATAAAAAATTCCAACTTTCAATTAAGAGAGAAGGAAGAAATATTATCTTGGTACCTAACTAGTTGTAAATGGGCGTTTTCTATACTCCAAACATGCTTCGAAGAGCAACGTATATCCCAACCTTTGATGGTACAATCGTTGGCAGTGGCGAATTGAGCGTTTACTGGTGGATTCCATTTACCGGTTGTGAATTTAGGTTGCCCTATGAAAAGCGAATTTTATATGAATATTGAAAGTTATGAAGGAAGAAATCCGAAACTGGAATTCATACCTTTTCCCTCCATTGTAATAACGGTTGAAAGTTTACTGGTTCCTTCTTCGATATTCCAAATGAGAACCTTATTGTCGACAACTGTAGCTACTTGAGATCCATCGTTAGGGTGGAAAGCAGAAATCTATAATGTTTCCACGTGAAATATCATCTTTCAATACTTTTAAAATTTACATTTAAAGATATTAAATTACCTTGATATCAGTACCATGTTCTTTGATATCAAAATTGCATAAATTCTCCAAATCGTTATCACCTTCTTCAGGAACTTTCCATAGTGCAGATTTCATACAGAAATTACCATCTGAGTCGTCTATGGTATTATAGCATGTTGAAATAATATTTGGATCTTTTGTGGAAGATGTTAAAGACCATATTTCACCACTTTTATGTCCGAAAATCTATGAAAAGCGATCCCATATTGAACGTGTGAAATGAGGCGAATATTAAGTTTATTAACTGAACATTTTTACGGACCTGAGCTCTTAGTAGATTATCTTCTTCGCTCAAGTGAACTAAATGAACTTGATTACTTCCGAACTTCAAAGATTGTGTGCCAATGAAAAATTTCGTTTTTTCTGTTTCTGATACTTGAGCTGATAATGCCCTAGCCTAAAATCGTAGATAATTTAGAATCAAGTTGCAGTAATTTAAAAAATTAAGAAATAGGTAGTTACTTGAAACTCTAGACCGTAAATTTGCGAATCCCCGGCCATTTTACCAACGAAATATAAATGAACCTGAATACTTATGAAATAATAAAACGAAAATCCGCCGAATTTCAATTCCACTTATTTGTTTACAACTTTACTCTCTTATCACTTTGCAAGTATGTTTCGTTGCACATAGTTTCGCTAGTTTCGTCACACAAACACGTCATTAAATAGCGAGGTAAGTTAGGTAAGTTGCCCGTGCAATTATTTAAAGGCAAAAATCGACAGAATCGGAAGAAAAATATTTTCATAAGTAAAATTCAATACATTGCAATATTGAATTAAAAGAAATCCTTTCTAAAAAATAAGAATCAAGAATCGTTCCGAAACTGTACTCAAAGTAGGTATGCGAAGTGACTAAAATCACTCCGAATGACTCCTGTTCCCCTTCTAAATGCCTTCTACATTCTTCGGAGTTGAGGTGATGTCTCTGGAGTTACTTAAGTTTCCATTTTCTAAACTACTCCAAAATCAAGATGAAGTCAGAGTGCACTTTTAGCTTGGGAGTCAAAGGTGGTAAGTTAACAGATATATTTTTCTAATGAACCCGGCCCTTGGGAGTCGATAGCAGGAAGTCGAAGTCAAATAATGGAAATTTCTGAGGCGTCAGTTTTGACTTCATAATAAGGTTGAGTTAATGGCTCCACTCTTGAAATCTTCACAATGAATGAGTAGATATTTAATATTGATGTTGCAACAAATTTCTTCTAGATACATTCGAATCATTTTACGAAAATATTAAAAAGGTATAATGTATATTAGGCATATTTTAACTACATTCTATTATATAGGTGTAAAGCGTAATAGGTACGCACATTAATAATACTTTACTACTGAAAATGAATTAAGTGTCTCAATTTAACGCATGTAAATCATTAAAAAAAAAAAAACTGTGTTAAAGATGTCTTAATACTATTGGAGAGGAATTAGCTATCTCTAATCACCGTCAAATAATCTAAAATAATAAAAATTAAATAAAAACTTACAACATTCATGTACTTACTAATGACGTTCTTTTTTCTTCTTTTTTTTTTTTTTTTTTTTTTTTAGGATAATCATCAGTCATTGAATGATTTATTCCAGGAACCTCTATATCTAGCAGCAAGCTGTACACATCATACTGTATGATTCTTTGAGTGGTTTGGTACGGTTTCCAGGGATATTATGCATAACTTGTTACCTATTTATAAGTGCGACTTTACATAGATTTTAAGTTTTTTCTTAGACATGTTATGCTATAAATTGTTAAGTCATATTATCATTAATGTACTCATTAATTTATCTCATATTATAGGTTGTAAATGATACGTATATATATAGACTAGATCTTCATTTTTGTGACTCTCCTCAATCGTAGCCCAAGTAGGTATTAGAAGAGAACTAATTCAATTTCAGCATCGATTTTAGAAGGCATTGAGTAATTTTGAATTCCACTAATTCGCCGCATAGCGTTTTTTTTTATGCGGGTGTATTTGCACATTACTTTTACTATGAAGTAAATTCTAATCCTAAATAAATTTTCGTATCGTTTTTTTGAAATATCTGAGCACTTATGACGAAATAGTAACTCTATTATCAATGGTCATGTATCTATAGGCCCTAATTCCTTTTACTTATTTCTATACCGCTTCATCATAACCACAAGTGTGAAATAATTCAATTTGCATCAATTCATGGAAACTTCGAGCAATTATTACCTCAAAAAGAAAATATTTACTTACTTTAGCATGTAGGTGAAATCTTAGAAACACAATTCCTTCTTTTACTTTTTATTAAACACACAAAAGCATGATATTTATTTAAGTAAATTCAAAAACTTATTCATACATAATTCATCATGGTAAGTAAAACTTAGTTTTAAAAAAATAAACTGTTGCCAACTAACCTAAATAAAAGGACAAAAAAATTAATCGTAAATTATTCACGAATATATTGCAAAACATTAGCGATGCAAGGGTGACAAGTATCAATGATATTTTTCACATCCTGCAACGCGTTTAAAACGTGTCTGGCTGAGTAATGACACGATGGATCATCGCCACAAATGGTAATTGCATTATTCATGAAATTAATATCACACAATTTAGATTCTTCTTTTAAACCCTGTCAAAAATAACACCAAAAAATCAAAATCATTTAAGCATGAAGAATGTTATAATTATTTTACTACTACAAGCTCAAATTTGGTTAGCATTCGTGATCGCGAAATTTCTGATAAGGGAAAAGCAGAAAATATGGGATTGGAAGAATACAAAAATACTTCAAGAATACGTACACAAGCGTTACATATTTGATGTAGAGCACATAATGGAGTAAATGTTTCGTCAGTGTTAGTAACAGTATTGCTTATTTGTTCGCAAGTGTCTAGTAGATGACTAAATGTGGAACATCCTTTGGTGAAAATTTCGTCACTGTCATCTGATAAATATAACTTAGATGTTAGGCAACTACAATTTCCGATTTACGCTTATATCTACACGATATTTTTTGGAAGCAATGCCCTGCATCCTTTGTTGTCACATTTGGTGATGAATCACCAGAAGTGAATACAATCAATTTTAATATTTATTGAAGGAATTGTTCAGGAATGGATTACATCTATAGAAGTTAAAATTAATTGAAAAGAAAAATTAAATGCAATATGTGGTTATTCTATTATCTGTTTAGTTCAAATTAAAATTAAATTTTTGTTTATAAATTATATAATACGAATTAAAGTGGTGATTTTTTGTGATTTTCTTCTCACGTTTGTGATTTTTTGGTGATATAGTAAAATCTGGTGATTCTGGTGATTTATTTTATAATTTTAAGAAACCAAGTGATTCTACTGATTTCTTTAAAATCAGAAAAATTTAAATTTTGTTGAATAAAATCAATTATACCTATTGCTAGGTATTGTAAATTTTATGGGACTTTGAAAACATTTCTTAGGTACACAAAATGTTTTCTTAGTCAGTCATTTTAAAAACTGAAGTAGACACATTTCCCGTCAGTTCCTATTTCTATCTTGGTTTCAATTTCTTTCACTTTGTTCTATCGTTATATTATTCTATTATTTTTTGAAATTTATGTCAAACTGCCCATAAGAATTAGTTCGGGGAAAATGGAACAAAGCATTCGGTTGGTAATCAAACTGAAAAATGTTTTTCATTTTTTAGCGAGTGTCATTTAAAAGCAGAAAATGCATGTTTAAGGAGTTCGTGCTGAACGATATGACTTTATTGATTTTCTTGTATGATAATATTGATGATGTGTTATACACTGGTTCTCTAAATATACTATTATGCCATGTGTACTAACTACGTGCATGTATAAGTGCATGGGTATGATTTTTGACACTCTTCTTTATTCGCTACAAAATATAATATGAAACATTTCAAGGGATATTCTTTCATTAGAAAGAATGATAGATATGTAAGTACTTGTAACGAATGTAAAAGATGCATTCGAAGCAACTAATAATTTCTAAAATTTGAAAACTCACATAGTCTTTTGTTGTACCCGATACTGGTTGGTTTTGAGGAATGTTCGTGATTAAAAAATGTTGCATTGTGTTTGATTTTCAAATCATCTCCTGGTATTAATTCAGCACTTTCTTTTTTTATGGCTACTCGTTTTTCATCTGTAGATTAATTTTTTTACTTAAATTAGAAAATATTCAAGAAATGTTTAACCTTTCTACTAAGTTATTTTTTCAAAACCTGATGAAAAAATAAATGGAAATGGAAAAAATCGAATAAACGTGGAAACAACACCTACGATATAGATAGAGTATAAAGTAATTCCAACATTATTTCACCAATCTTCGTGGGATTCCTATCAAGTTATAAAAGGAAATGCTTGATTGATAAGTGAAATAATAATATTGCGAAAATAGGCGAGAAAAAGGTATCGAGGTTGAAGAAATAACGCAACGAAAATGACAGGAAAAATAAAGGATGACAAAATAATAAGAAAACATATGACGCAATACTAACTTGTGTGGTGGGTTATTTGGTCGGATTTCTTTTTTCTCGTATCTTCGAATAATTCTTTGCGCAATTTCTCCAAATTATACGCAGCTGCTAGCTCGTTTATTACATTTTCTCGGAAACGTTGTATTTCTCTCGGGTCAGTTATGCCTTCGTGAGCTCCCGTATATTTGAGCACATTGTCAATAATCAGATCTTCGGCAGCACGTAAATCTTCATCAGTTTGTAATTGCTGGTAAGTGGGATAAAGTGATTTATCTCGTTTCGGGAAATATCTGTACTCGGAGCCGCGATTATTGAAGGCCGAATTGCGTACACTCTGTAGGATGTAGTTTTGAATGTATTGATCGAGGAGGACGTCGTTTTTACGTTGATCTTTGTAATCGGATTTCTTTTGTCTCTTATCGACTCCGAAATAGTTGGACCAATCGATAGATTTCTTTTTAATATTTAATGGCTTCAGAGATTTCAGTTCGATGGGCATTTCCTTTTGGCCTTTTGGAATAGATTTCACTGGTCGATATTTATCTGGTTTACCGCTATCAGCTTTTTTGGAGCTTTTGGTCTTATTCAAAGGTGAATTGGTAACAACTGGTTGAGCTGTGGAGTTACTCTTCTCTGTAGTTGAGGATTGCTTGTCGTCGACGGCTGATCGTTTTTGGATGAGGAATCGTTGAGTTTTATCGTTAGAACCTCCAAGCCAATATCTTTTACCACGTTTGGATTCGTCTCGAGTTCTACTTTTGTAAATATTTGGCTCTTGTTCTGGCACTAGGTATTCGTAGTAAGCTGTTGGATCTTTGTCACCTAGATATTTCAAAAAATCCTCGACGTCTTCGTTAGTCAAAGTTTCTGGGTCGAATTCTTGCCACGATGAGCCTTTGTATTTTTCCATTACTGAGTTGAACTCATTCAAGTAATCGTCGGCTTCATTATCAGAGTCATCACCGTCAAATGGTTTGAGATGTTTATGAGACGATCTGGGTTTGGTTTTAGCGCGCTCTCGAAAGGGCGAGGGAGGTAAAAATAATTTTTCTTCTTGGTCCTCAGAAGTGTATAGATTTTGAAGGTTTTCTGGGCCTTCGCCGTACTCTCGTTCTCGGAAAAAAGATTTCTTTTGGGGTTTTGGGTGGGACTGTGATTCATTTTCGTCTTCTAGCATGTCTAACATTAGACGCTCGAGTAATCTTTCTTTGAGCTCTTTTTGATACTCTTCGGCGTCTACATCGGGGATACGTTCTTCTTCGTAGTAGCGATAATTCTTGGCTGGCGGTTTTTGGAAACCATAACCTATGGTTTCGCGATTTGAGACATCTGTGGAGGGTTGAAAAGTATTAGAATATAAAAATTTGAGAAAAGAAAAAAAAACAAAACTAATTAACTGAAAGAAATAAACGTCTAAGTAACAAAAAAAGATTCCATTAATGAAAAAATTATCAGTATTCAAGAATGGAACAATTATAATAATAAAATAAATGAAAAATAGACGAAAATGTCCAAAAAAAAATAGCGGGAGAAATTTACAAAAATAAAACATTTTAAACAGTGAAAAAAAATGAAAATTTTCAAGTAAAAAATAATTAATTTCGAGGATATAAGCCAATATATGCAAGGGAAAAGGGCCTTAATCAGTTCATAATGGCAGCTTTCAGTATCTCACTTACATCTTTCCTCACTTCGTATCCCCAAAAAATACCTACGAGCCTGTTATAACCGAACCATTGGAAAAAACAAAAAATCAATTTCTTCGCCAACGCCCATTTATAAATATCTATTTTGAGATTCACCACACAAAAGAGCTTTTGACCTATCGAAATAGAAGCGAAAATGTAGTCGCATAAAGTGCGAACGTCCCTTTTTATCCTGTTTAATTAATAAAGCCAAAGACGTCAAAGTAACCGCAAAATTTCAAAGACCGAGTGTGGCGCCAAATCTCTTACGCTAAAATCGATTGGCTACATGCACGTAGAATTATAAAGAAAGCCAAAAATCAATGTACCGTAGTCTCTGGGCGGCGAGTCTAAATACATCAAGTCATCTTCAAAAGGCACTTCTTTGTCTGCTTCCTTATTTGGTACGACGTAATATTTAGCAGCCAGTTGCCTTTGACGGTTCGATATTGAGTTTAACGCATTTCTTAGATTATCTTCTTCCATACAGGAACCATCACCGATTAATAATAAGCTTATCAAGATAGCTGGTATGTGTAACATTTCTGAAAGTAAAAAAAATTTTAGATTAAAAATTAAAAAATTAATAAATAATTCGTTAGGAGGCTGGAAGGGGACTGAGTTCTCAAGTTTCAAAAGTTTCAAGTTTGACATCGTACTTGTATTCTTCATCAATTCATCTTAATTGGAAGAGAAGTTTGTAAATTTCAGGCAACCTTGTTTAAAAATTTAAATGGGCGAATGAATTAATTCTAATAATGTAATGGAATACAGCAAAGTTTTGCATTCAAGAGAATATTATATAATACTATGACTAAGAGTTGATCAATAAGTGAACTTCTTTTCTCCTGACTTTTTACTTTTTATTAACTCGAGGGGAATGCTCAAAATATAAATACTGACTCTCTTTTAATCGAAGAGTGATGCCAGCAATGTAAATACAGTATGCCTGGTTGAATCCCACATAGGCAAAGTAGTAAATTCCCTTTTATACTATTTCAAAACATTTTCATATTACATCACCGACCATAAACGCGTTGTGATTGGTTGTGAAAATAAAAATCAGTGTTACCAACATGTTATATCTAGTTGGTGGTTGATTGAAAGAAAATTTCACGCTTCGCCTATACGGAGTTCAATCAGATTCGCGGTATATATACATAAATAGATAATTATACCATTTGTCTGATAGAACCCCATAGAGGCAAAGCACAAAATACCTTTCTAGTAAACACTCCAATAGATATAGCATGTTGCTAACACTGATTTCTACTACCACAACCAATCACAATGCATTTATAAGCAGCGATGTTACATAGGGAATTTGATGCTTAGCCTGTATGAGGTTCTTTCAGATGCACAGTATCACTACACACTGTGTCTGATTTTAACACCCGTTAGTGCCAAATTCCCTTCATCCAAAAAAAAGTATTCATTATTTCATTTCTTTTCGTTTCTTTTTACGGGATTAAGAGGTTGACACATAAATAATTGTTTCTCTATGATTTCAATCCATAATATGCAAGATTATGAATGTTTTTAAACTTTCACTGTTTCATTCCAGTTAATTTTGCAACACTGATTTTAAAAGATATGATTTTAGATTAATCAAATAACCAGTAAAACCTTATTTACATCATAGAATTTTAGTTACTTAAGTCTTAAATTATTTATTACATCATAATGAAGTCAAACAAAATGAAATAGGTGATATTTTTTTCATCAAAGGGAATTTTGCGCTCGAGGGTGTTAAAATCAGTTAGACACAGTGTATTTATACACTAGGTATACGGGCCCGTAGCCAGGTGGGGGAAAAGGGAGCAATGCCCCCCTAGCAAAATTTTTAGCTATATACTAGATATTATTATTATTATTTGACAAATGAATTGAATTTTCAATTTTAAATTTTCAAGTATAAAAAAAAACAATCATCCAAAGATCCATGTTAATTTTAAAATGATGTACTATGAAATTTTTGATTTAACTATGGCTGAATTACAACGACAATTTTTTAATAATAATGAGCTTTATAATGTTATTGATAATGCTTTTAATTTAGATTTATAAAAACTTGAGTATCTTCGACAGTATGGTATTGTGATCCCAAGAAAAGAAGAAGCAGCATGTGTTCAAAAATATTTCAGACTAAATGATATCAACGAAAATTTTCTTTATGAACTACACAAAATTAAAAAGGCTTATAATAACACGTATCAGATGTTGGCTGCAGTTGTCACTTTCGGGTGCAGTTCTGTGAGATGTGAGATAAGTTTCAGCACCCTCACAAGAATCTTGTCTCCATTTCGGAGAAGCATGAGTTTTGAACGCGAATCAAACTTGACTCTCTTAGCATTTCAGAGCAAAATTTTGAGTAAGATCAATAATAAATCGCTCTTGAGGAAGTTGGCCACAAATAAAAATAGAAAATTTCAACTATTTTAAATTTACATTACGTTGTACCGCTCATGTATAATGCATACTGTCTAGGGTCTACTCATGTAATTTTGCGTTGTATTGTATAAAATATAAATCTATACTTGAAAAATTTTGCTCCCCCCACCTCCCCCCCACAAAAAAAATTCATTAGCCTCCCTGATCAAGTCGGCTGGCTACGGGTCTGTAAGTATACCAAGGACTGGGAGTCAAACAAAAGTGTAAATCTACGGAGACAGATCTAAAATTTGACTCTAGCTTCGATCTTCTACTCCAGGCCATTTTTCCAAACTTGATGTCACCTTAATGTTGGATCAATATTCTTAAAACTTGACTCTGACTTTACCTTGAATCTAACAAAATCTCAAAATTCAATTCTCATTCTACTTTGACAACAGAGTTACTAGTGATTTGACCCCAACTCCAAACTTTGACTCCAGAGTTATGTGTGAAATTTGGTTCCAATTTTGATCTTTGACTCCAGAGCATTTTTCCAAACTTGACTCGATTTCACCTTCATTCTGGATTAATTCTCAAAATTTAATTTTGACTTTACTTTGACTCGAACAAAATCTAAAAACTCAACTCTGATTTTACCTTGACTACGGAGTTATTACTAGAATTTGACTCCAACTGAGCTTTGACTCCGGAGCATTTCTCCAAACTTGACTCCATTTCACTTAGACTCCGAAACAAATGTAAAATTCAACTCCAACTCCACTTAAACTCCGAAGTCAGTACTGAAATTTGACCACAACTCGGAACTTGATTCTAAAGTCAATTTGAAAACCTTGGCTCTAGACTCCGACCTTCACTCTAAAAGTCATTGTTGGGATGAAAATCATCTGTAGTCATCCGACTCCGAATCTAATTAGAAGCAACTCCTAGCTCTTGACTTAAACTTTGGTCAGTTAAAAATCTGCCAACTCCAGAGTCACTTCTTATGTTCTGAAATTCTACTCAGATATTCATCCACTCCAAACTTCCTCCTAAAATTTACTAGGTAAAAATTTCCCTAAGCTGGACTCCGACTCTGATACCATTCACTCCTTAGATTTATCTCCAGCTCCAAAGTTAATCAGTCAAGGTCAGAGTCGGAGTAATTTGGAGTCTTTTGACTCCGAATGAGGGCCACTTTCTGTCCTCGATAGGTACATATATCTACGTCTTATGGATTGTCGAAATAAGAAACTCGTAGCGCCTATTTCCTCTATAACATAGGAAAATATTTGCTCACTTGTTGAGATAATGTTGCCTTTTATTTGCGTATACGGCACAAGTAAACAAAAAAAATTGACGTTTTCCACTTGGTCGCGTTGTAACAAAAAGCCAACGTAATACGATTGTTCGATTTTCGCCTTTCATTTTTATTCCACAGGTGCGGCCCATCCCCGGATAAACATCTTTAAAGTTTTTATTGAAAAATGAAGAATATCATACACATGGAAAACAACTTATGACCTTGAATTCACGCACTGAAGGGTGAATCTCCGAAATCCCAAATTCAGTTTTCACTGTATAAAGATGATTTCATTTTCAACAAGACTTGAAATTATCACCACGTTTTATATAAACCATCGACGCGAAAACGATGCATGAAGCGAAAACGAAATTCTTATTAAGTCCTTTCAAAGGTTTCTCATTCCATTTGTGAAATGACGGAGATGAGAATATTTTCGTGACTGTTATTCGAGAATGGAGTTCGCGATTCATATATGGTAAGTATTTTCGCAAAGGTGGAATGTTAATGTGGCTTTTGAATAAAGAATAACGAAGCCTATAGAAAACGAGAAGCAGCTCGATAAAAGCTATTTTTAGCCGCTAACACTTCGTCGAGCTTTTTTCCCTTTTGCTTTGTTTATTTTCAATTATGTCTTTTTTTATCCCCGGGTAAATTTAATTCGCGCTTTTCTTTTTAGACGTGATTAGCGAAGTGGGTATTCTTTTACAAAGGGAAATTAAATGATAAGTAAAAAATATCTTTTACGTTGTATCCTTTACTTTATGAAATTATATTCTGTAACGTTGGGGTGTACGTTACTAATCTGAGCCCCGAGATGACGATAATAAGACAATTACGTGGGAACTTTATAATTAAATTCGCCCGAAGGCAAACGAAAACCAATTATTTGTGGTAAATACGAGTTAATTTTCTTCCACTCGGAGATTACCGTCGAGCCTATGGCGTGGAATTCCCTATGAGAATTGTCGTCTGTGTGCAGAATTGAGGAGAAAAGTAAACAAGGTACTTTCGTTTTCAAAAGTTACGACATTTTCAAAATGGTACTACTGATGTACATATTCGCGGGGATATTTTTATAGCGCTTGTTGTGTCAATACAGAAGCAAAGGTGTACTTTTCAGTTTAACTGTAAATATGTTAGCGAAAGGGCTTAATAACTTGTGCTATAGGCTTTTTCGTTCGGTACGAATATTCAGTTCCTTTGAATATAGAAATAATGTAAACATTTTTAGCGTAACATTTTAGATAATGCGTATAAATTTTTTTTAGTTAATGAGTATTACTCAGAAGCACTTTATTTTATTAAATTCACGAATAATGACCTAATGAAGGAGTCATTATAATGACAACGATATTGCTTAGCGAATATCTTAATGAATGTTCAATAGTAACGATATATAAATAAATAACATTAATTTATAATATAAGAGAAATCGATAGATATTGTACTTGATTTGAACGGATTGGGGGAAGGGGAAAACTGAGCCTTCATTAGCTTGGGAACCGAAATACCTGCATATATTATTTGTACATTTAATCTCAATGTTTTACAAACTATCTACTTTATTCAACAAAGTGGAGGGAAGTCCTGAAAAATTCAGATTTTGTTTGATTTCCAACACATGTTTGAATTCAGAAATACAGTGGAATTACATTCACTTTAAACAGCAAATAGTCTGTCGTTTTAAAAAAAAAAAAAGTTGCAACAAATGAGTTAAGCATGGAGAAGTAATAATATTTTTATTAAAAGGAATTAGTAACATAAACAATTAATGCAGAGGATGATGTTAGCATGATGCCACTTCGAAGCTTAAATTATGAAACGAATCCATTCCAATTTCTTTTAAATGTAACAAGCCAAATCATATTACTGAAGTTGAGTTTTTAATTGGGGCTTATTCAAATTTGCTTATTCAAATTTGCATAATGTTGTTCACTTCTTCATGGACACAGGCCAACAAAATTTATTGATTTTTCCAGAAGATTAAAAAAAAACCAAGATATCTGCATTTTCAAAAGAAAATAAATAAATAACAGCTAAAAATGTTGGTATTCTTGATGCAAAAAAATCAACTTATGAATCCCAAAAACATCCAAATTGTCCAAAAATAATTACTTTTTTACTTTCAAAATTTTGTTAATTTAATTTTTGCAAATATTCCCATAAACTTAGTAGTACAGGGAAATAAGCTCATTTTTTGACCGAACCTGGAAACAAATGGTAGTGAGCTGAATTTCATATTATATGTTCAGAATGGTGTTCTTAACAAGGTATAAAAAGTTGTCAACCCTAGGGGGTGAGCTAACCCCAGGAAGGGGCTAAAACCCCGCAAAAACCAGTTTTTCGACTGTTTTTTGCTAATATCTTCGGAAAAAAGGGTGCTACGTCAAAATAAGTTATATCAAAAAATGTTCCCCATTAAATTTCCTACAGAATGAGTGTGACAGTTTTCTCGAAAAGTCATTAGTAAGCTCAAAATGGGGAGGTCAAAATATACCAATTTTTAGAATTCCTTTTCGAAAATCAGTTCTTTGTTTATATCTTCTTTACGGTGCGTCCTACGCAAAAATTGTTAATGTTAAAAAATATTCCCCGTTCAATTTTCTATAAGATGCATGAAAAACTTTTCCCAAAAAGTCATAAAAGGGCCCAAAATACATTAATTTTGGAAAAATTAGATGGATATTGAATCATAAAAAAAGTGGGTATTGATAACGAAGAAATAATCGAGATATGCCCCGAATTATTGCTAGATAGGCAATTCATACACCATTTGAACTTGATAAATTGCCTATTCCATTTAGTAAAGGAATTATTTTAGAATGAAAAATGCTCTCCCCTAGGGGTGACAACTTTTTATACCTTGTTAAGACACCATTCTGAACATATAATGTGAAATTCAGCTCACTACCATTTTTTTCCAGGTTCAATCCTTATTTCCCTGTACTATAGTAAACTAAAACTTTTTCATGTTTGATACGACTTATTTGGCAACCACTACCTCTCGTTCAATAATTTTACAAAAAATCAAATATTTGGCGCTCCTAGAAATTTTTGTTTTAAATTGTTAATTAAAAAACATAAACAGAAAAAACAAAAATAAATAATTCCAAAAAAGAATCGATTAAAAAAAATTAGTATTAGTAATAAAGTTGTCAATAAGTTCAGACTCCATAAATTTAAAAAAAGTCCCTGCTTATAGGAAGAACATATATAAAATATTGCGCAGAAAAATTCAAATGCCTGAAAAATTAATTTTTTGAGATTTTTAAAGTTTTTGACAAAATATATCCCCATTTTGAGAGATGTAGTCAGTAAGTTTCAAAGCTGAAATTTTTTGTGTTCAAGAAAGCAAAATTCATCATATCCTGTAACACTTGGCCTTTTTATAAATTTATTTAAAAAACACCAAAACATTAATTAATACGTCATTTATGATTGCAGCGCACAGCATGGGCTCAATTTTAAATCTCATCTCAAAATTTGATTTTAAAATTTGCAATTTACTCTATGAAAAGAACAGAAAAAAAACGCCAAACCAAAATTTTGAAAACCCTTCAAATCCCCATTTCATTTACATTGAGTCCCAAAAAGTTCACTAAGCTCTTAAGAAGCGAATTTCTGAAGTAAAAGTTTTAAAAGTAAACGCTTGGTCAAATGAAGAAATCGATAAATAAAATTTTGACAATGGAAACGATTTCCCCAAAGAACTTATAATAGGGTGATGCTTGGCAAAGCTTCCTTTCTGAATAACAAAATTTATTTTCAAATATCTCCACTGAATGTCGTAATGATGAGGTATGAAAATATTTATCAATTCTTATTCTACCTATCACTAAAGATTGCAATACGTTTCTCATAGATTGGAACAAAATTAATCGACGAGTAGAATTCTGGAAGAGCTATTTTTTGATTAATGAGTTCTTGTCACCTTGAAATACCTTCTATAGGTACTGAAAGAGGTATTTGGAAGCAATCAGTCGATTGGTTCAACTCAATGGAGGAATTTTCACATGGATAGTATTTTATCGGGTTTTATCATTCAAATAGCTCGCTCGCTTTCCATCCACATATATTGTTAGAAGAGTTATAATACCGAGATCAATTAATCATTTTGTTAATGAAAGAGGGTTCTTTGGATACATGGATGATTGCTCGATTTGGAGCCTTGTGGGTAGAATTTTTTATTACGGTGACGAGAGGAATTTTCAAAATAAAAAGGCTTTGATGTTCGCGAATGAACTGTGTTCGAAATTTTTTATCGCTTAAAAACTTCCATTCGTTAATTAATGTTCATTCCAATCATCTATGGTTTCTCTTTTCCATCACACCCACTCTTTCCTCCTTCCAGTTGAATGAGTATGTGTGATGGTGTGATATATGTTCGCAAGTAGGAACACATTTTTTATACCTACAGGTTCCGATATAAATTCTCGAGCTCTTAATGACACCCAAAGTGTAAAAAGGAATTCCTTAATTTAATCGATACGAGAATTTACAACGTAAGCTTCAAAGGAGTCTTCAATAAAAAGGGAAAATTCCTTTTATAATTCATCGATTGGTATTTTGGTCCTGTCGCCGAATTTTTGCGTTACATTATTAGAACTGGATGGTCATATTTTATCAACTAATAGATTCATACAGCGCCATTTTCGTCCGATGGTTATCAACAGGGCGTGAACCAAGGGCATATGTTGAAAGTTTCGAAAAATGATTTAAAGACTTTTCGTACCATTTAGTTTACATACGAGTGACAACTTAATGGCAGGCAATTGAACTAGTTTTTCCTACGCATGTGAAAAAATAAGGCTGGCGATAAAAATTTCTTTTCCGATGCAAATTCGTTCTCGTCGGTTTCAAAGGAAATAGATTAATAAAAAATTCATCACGTTTCTCACGAGCTAAACGAAAATGTCGAAGACGTCTTTTGAAAAAAAAAAGCGTCCGAGTTTTCCTCTCGTGTGACGTAATTACGTTAATAATAAATTCCCGAGTGTTTGCGACCGCATACCAAAGCTTTCGATATTAAATATTTGGAATGTATGGAAGAAAAGTGGGTCTCGTCGCATTCATACGCAATATCCAACTCGATAAGAGGCGATTTTCGATTTAATTATCGAATAGAAATCAAACCAGAGCCGTCGTTTTTGACGTTTTTCCAATTTCCCGTGTCCGAGTTTCGAGAGGATTTTGGTTCGGAAATGACGTGATATGTTTTCACGGATGAAAACTAATGCTAACGAATGTGATGGGAATTTTTTCGAAGTAAAATTTCACATTGAATAAACTAACGTAAATTTGTGTTCTATGAGCACGAAAAGTTTTCGAAGTTAGAGGATTTATTTTACTCGCGGGTGTGATAATTTGCATATGCGGCTTTTTTGAAGGGATGATGTGTGCGTGTGTGTGATATTTTTTTGAGTATGAAATTGGCTTTAGATAATTCGAATTTTAATTTTATGCTATTCTTACCATGAAACATATCATTACTAATCTAATATACCTATTTTTCTCCTTTTTTTATATCACTTCGCAAAGTTGTAGCCAATGGCTGAATTATGATATTAATATCGCTGAGAAAAAAACCTCTAACTGGAAAAGTAAATAATTTTTGGAGTGAAAAAAATCAGCGAAAATAAGAAAAAAATAGAACTAGACAAAATTATGTTAACGTAGAGTAATTTTTATTTCCAAGCGGAAAAATACTGCCATTCTACTAGACTACTCACCAGTAGTATTTGGGTAAATGTGTAAAATAATAGGATATAACGCCCTACTATTTATTGCGTTGATGGTATGGTAGCATTACAGTACAATACTACATAAGATAGGAGTGTTAGTGGTGGTACAGTGTATGCAATAAAATAATAATATAATGACGCATTCTTTCTTTCCTCCTTAATCTGAAAATGGGAAAATGATGAATGCATTGTTATATCACTACACTGCTGCATCGTTGCTCTATTGTACTCCTCACAAGTACTACTGCTCCTGCTACACTATTATATTACCAACATACTAACATAATGAATAGTAGAGCGGTATATCCTATTATTTAGCCCATTTGTCGAAAATATTACTATTGAGTTGTCTAGAAGTACAGTAGTATTTTTCCACAAAAGTTTTCAAGAGAATTCTTTTACAAATTAATTTATCACATCGTTGTAGGTACCATACTCTCGAAAGAAAATTCCGTTTTGAATTTTATGCAATAAGTGAGTACGTAATATGATTAAGTGAAATATCCAAAGTTACATGAAAGTAACTATTTTATGTTAGTATCGAAATAAAATATCAGGCAGCTTCCCTTTCTCCATGAATCCTTGAAGCTTCAAGCGACTTCAAGTTTGACATTGATTAATAGTATATAAATATTTTACTCAAACATAAATAAGAACCAACTAAAAAAATGGTGGATAAAGTTACAAAGACATATTTTATATATTCATAATTTAACATTATTTTTAAAGTTACTCTTAAAAAGAAAAAGTAGAACAAATACATTTTAAAATTTGAGTACTTGATATACTTACATATAACAACTTCGATCTATACTAAATTTTATTCTTATGCTAAAATGCCTGGTTTCTTAAATAATATCTCTCAATGTGAAGAAAAACACCAAACTTTGAGACAAAATGGATGCAAATGAAAAATTAATTCAGTCGAAGCTTCGTTGGCGTGTAAATAATGAAAGCTTTTTGTAAAATTGTAAACAAGCACTTAGCTGGAAATGAGGAGGGAAGGATTCCTAGCCGGAGATGATTTTTGTTGATAAATTTTAGGCATAATTTGGTAATACAAAAAGATAATTTTGGGACTAAAAACCATGCCAAATATTGTACCAATTTAAATTCAATGAAATGACAATAATCGAAAAAAGAACCCTTATCATAAGCGTGGACCGTGTGCTTTCCAATTCACTGGCCCATGAAAATGAAAGCAGTCGAAGGCATAGGAAGTTGAATTTTTTTCTCAAAGGTTACCTCAAACAAGTGTTTAATATAGAATGTGAAAAAAAAATACTATTAAAAATATAAAAAAGCTTACCTGTTTTTATTTTATGAAGTTAATTCTCGCGAAAACGATGCTCGTTGAATGATAACGAGTAACGTTATTTTGTGGGGAAAAATTGCGTGAAACGCCACTTGACAATCAATATTTTAAAAGAATGGCGACGAAATCTAGCGGACCTCGCCGAAATTTTCAGCCTCCGCCTTTTTTAGACTTCGCCGACTCAGTAAGAAACTGCGAAGAGCAGTTAACCAAATAACCACGCAACGGTTGGTAGGTTAATTAAAGGTGCAAAGGTAAAGGGTTTAATTTCGTGTACCATTTGCTTGGGTGTGTGTTCGGTGGAAATGAGTACGGGTATAAGAAGGGCTATAGGGATGAAAATTTCATTGAAAAAGGTATCTCGAGAAGGTTATTTTAATTTTTAATAATGCTTACGTTTAGCGGTACCGTTTAAAAAGAAAGTAAGCTGAGGTTTTGAAATTGAATTTTCATCTCATGATAATTAAATGAATTTCCTTGAAGGAGGTTTGAAGTTGAGGAAATCTGAACGGAGAAGTGCACATTATTTAGTTTATAAACTTGGAAATATTAAAATATGACCGATACATTTGCTTTTGTGTTAAGAAATTGTGGAAATAGCTTACATATTTATCAAAATTCGTGCTATGTGAAAAATGAATCGTTTTTTCTCCAAAAAAAGTAGGAATATTACATTTGAAAATTGAAATTATTGTTTTAATACAGGCAATTCATGCCTCACTTATATACAATAAAATACCTACATTGATTTCTAGATGGATATTGAATCATAAAAAAAAGTGGGTATTGATAACGAAGAAATAATCGAGATATGCCCCCGAGTTATTGCTAGATAGGCAATTCATACATCATTTGAGCTTGATAAATTGCCTATTCCATTTAGTAAAGGAATTATTTTAGAATGAAAAATGCTCTTCGGTCCTTTAATGAATTTCATTTTGCCTTTATTCGTTTAATAGGCAACTGTTACATCATTGAAGTTGGATAATTTGACTATTGGAACTTTGAAGGAGTATTTTCACATTGTGAATGGAAAATTGATGATTTATAAATTTTTTGCTATATATATTATGTAACTCATTTATAGTTCATTACATTATTTAAGAATTACAATTTGGTTGTTATAATTTTAAAGATGTGATGTTCCACCGACCATGTATGTAGCAAATGTTCATTTTATCCTAGCATGTACCTACTTCTTTCGTTGCAAATAGTTCTGAATTAAAATCGCTTAAATTTTGCTCAGAGATCTTTGGAGGCACTCTTTTCAGATTATTGATTCGTCTTAAAATGATGATTCACTCATACTGTAATAGATCTGGAGGTACCTGAAGTCGTCAAAGCCTCATAATTTGTTATGCTGATGTTGTATGATGGAGAAAAATGAAGACATCAACACATAATTTTCAGCATTCGCAAGTGATTTTGGAAGAGAGCAGGAACAAAAAACTGTTTTTAGAAAAGATTTTGATTTATAAAATTTCTTCAATTTTCCATTATGTCCTCACTAGTCACCACATCGACTCCGAAAGCTTGAACTTTCAACGTAGGATTTGTTAGGGACTAGAATATGACTCTTATTTGAATTTTGCTCAAAAAGTTTTTAAAATAAGGCGTAACCAAAATTTGAGGAAAATTTGAGGAGCCTCAAACTACTCAAACTTGATAAGTGTGGGCTGATATGATTACTGAAAACAAGTGGTATATCCAAAATCCTTCTTTACAGGTGATTCTGGAAGCGAAAGGTAGGGGTTATTGTTCTTAAAATGCGTTCGGCGTAAACTAAAGGTGAAAAATTTCTAATTACGAAGAGAGCCTAAATGAGAACATACGTACTCACATTTCAGCTCGCTAATAAAGTAGGTTTGGAAGAGTAATCACATCAGGAAATTTCGTAAATCATCCTCATCTCCTCTCCAAAGTTACTTGGAAAGTTGAAACTTTAAATGGAGAGTTTATTAAAGACTGGAATGTGGCCCATTTTAAACACCTCGGTTAATCACATAAAGTTGATAACATTATCGCTGCTTATGAAAGATTAAAAAATTAAAAAAGGTGAAAGAATGATTTGAATAAAAGGAAGCACGGTGATGCAACCATGGAAACAAGCAGGGATTCCATTTACGTAGATGATGCGCGCCATTTCCACTTGTTATACGAATCGTCCTTCTCGTCTCGGGCGAGTAGGGCGAATCAATAACCTTTTTCTGAGTACAAGCAGGTCATCATGTCATGCATCCCTCATAGTCAATGTTCGGTATTTCGGTTTTTTCCCATAGCTATATGGTAAAAAAGGGTTTTTAATTAATCGTGAGTGAACAGAAGTTGTGTACCTAACTGATAGGAAAAGTAAGTACGTAATATTACTGAATTGAAATTTATTCTAGTAGTCTTAAGGACGGAATGATGTGAGGAATTGAAATATTTCCGGGTTCACGAAGCAAACGTACTCTTGACGTGGAACTTTCTTTTACGAAATTCAGGTCAAGAGTGAAATGCTTCTTGATGTTATATCTAAATGGAATGAACGTAAATAATCGCTTACTTATGGTAATTTGAGATTTGCTTTAACATAAAATTGATTTTTAAATCATAGAAAGGATTTTTCAAAAGTACCTAATGCGTAGAATTGGCTTTTACAGTTGATGGAGCAACCTTTAGAGGAAGATGAAGCTTATAAATTCGGTATTCAATACGATCCGCCTGTATTGGTGTATGTGTACAGGGATAAATTCACAAAAAAGCTGACCCGATATATGATGCCTGTGCGTAACTTCACCGTCGACTCGGACTACAAATCTGTGGCCATTGATATCAAAGAGCGTCATAAAGAGAAACTCAAACCGATTGCGTTGGACAAAATCGAGATAGCTTTGCGTCTACTGCTCAACCATTTGAAAAGTAATACTGAAAACAAAAACATTCGCAACAGACGTTTATTTCACGTCGGTCCGAAAATCAAACCACCGGAAAATCCTTTATTCAGGAGAGTCAAGATGAACGGTACTTCAGAAGGAAATTCTGAATTCACAACAGATTCGCAGGAGGAAAATGATATCACTTCGTAAAAGGAGTACCGTATTATATTACAAAACGTATTGTGAAGCAGTCTGCCCATGTGCGCCGAAGGAGATATCGTTAGCTTTCCTTTCTTGTAACTTTAATTACGCGCTCTAATGTTGCTTAACTACGCTAACTCTGACATTCGACGCTTTATCGTGGCTGTTATTTATATCATCGCGAAGTTTTGAGATTTCGAAACTAAAATATCACTGTCCATTTACGTTGTGAGTTTTTTATTTTTCTCTTTTTTTTATCATTTATTGATTTATTTATTTGGTTTCAACTTTAATCATTGGAATGAAATTATATCGATATCGAGATTCACTTTACATAAATATGCGTTACCTCGTTTTATATTTTGTTGTTCAAGACTGACCGAATAAAGGTTATTGGTTCGTTTATTTATTTGGAATTCCGAGACCTCGTGGGAAGTCCAATGAGATTTGGATTACGCCCACGAAAAATTCATTTAAACGAATTTCCATGCTAAATTGTGGCAAAACCGCGTTTAGCTTCGCCACAGATGAAATAATTTACGTACAAGTCCTCTTGGGATTCAGAGAGAGGAGGAAGTACGAGTAAATATAAATTATTCATTCGATTTCTGTTTACAAATACATACATATTCTTCGCTTCCAGAATTAAAATTAGAATTTGATATTTTGAGATATAAATTTAATTGTGGTTCTGAATAACATGTCGAAAGCTCCGACATATCATCACTTTAATGGCTTCGTCAGTAAATTAACAAATGCTATCATAATTACCTTGCTATTCCAAATAATGGCTTTTTAAGCTAAGTAAATTCTTCACCACAGAATTAGAATCGCAATGGGGAATATTCAATGAATGATTGAAAAGGTATGAAAAGGTAGCGATTATATAGATGTAGGCAACGCCTAAGAAAATAATAATGTAGACATCGAATAAATTGAAATTTCTTGACAAATAAGTCGTCGAATGCCTTCATTTCGTAAAATAAGCAACTTATTTGGCAATAAACTTCTATTCATGTCTTCAATTTTAACGTAGGCAACTTATTCAACACTCGACGAGAATTATTTAATAAAAAATAACTTAAATGTCAAAAATGTTATTTACCTTTCGATTAAAGGCATCAAGTTGAAAGTAAACAACTTATTTGGCAATAAATCCCGATTCCGTGCCTTAAATTTAAAAATAGGAAACTTATTAGAATCGTAAATTATCTTTCGAAATATTCTGGTAACGTATTGAAGAAGTTGTCTTCTTTCAAATTAAAGGCATGGAGTTCAGAACTATTAATGAATTTGAATATAATATTATGACGTCCAATTTGCGCCTGAAGATTTCATTTTAAACATAGGCAACTTCTTTGTTGGCAGTGTGTAAATTTCAATTACATCAATACCGTGCGTCCAAGTGATTCGATTATAATCAGCGGAAAAACCTTTTTTCCAATCATTTAAAATTAATTTTTTCAAATGCTAAGAAATTGTAATGCAGTTGAAATAAATTTATCAACTTTGAAATTCGTTAAAGTGATTTTAAAAATAATTTCTGATTTACAAAATTGTAGTTTAACTCTTATTATGTTATCAATAAATTGCGCCTATTGTACTCGAATCACTTGGACGCATGGTATAAGTTGGCTACATTTGAAATAAAGGTATGAAAAATTAAAAATGTATGATTCATTTTTCCGACCAGTCCTAAAGCTAATAATCAAATATTATTTTCAAGCTGTTGAATGAAACGAACTATTGAAAATATTTTTTCAAATTATTAAATAAGGCAAGGAAAAAAATTATACGCATAAAAAAAATTAATCGGAACAAATAGAGCTACATCACTTTTTCCTCACTCAATAAATGTAGGATAAAAAAGTTATTCTTTTTCTTGTAACATCATCTGATTTTGATATTGATGATATCATTTTCTTTATAATTCTATGACTTAATTATTCAACATTAATATTACTTTATTTTACTACACACTTTTCGCAATGATTGCACGTCATAACAATAGAAAATCATTAACATCACCACAAGTAGTACAGCCTTTTGTTTTTTCATTTCAATTTTTAAATCGAAAAATTTTTTAACAAACGTTTAGTAACTTTTTTTTTCTTAATAAATTCAAAAAAAATTGCATGAATGTGATTAACTCTGGAAGTCATAGAACTATTATTTCACAGTACATTGAAAAGAAGAAAATGTGTATTCATTAATTTAATTATCTTATTTAAATGTTATGATAAAAACAAATTAATTATTTGCTATTAGAGCCTAACACTTCCAACAAATTTCAAAATAAAAAATCATAATACTGAAAAATATATGTTGAAACATGTTTGGAAATTTATTTCCGACATTCCGCGCAAAACGTTGCATGCGGTGGACGGGTATGTATGTTTTTGTACAAGAGGCGTGGATTAAGGTGGAAAGCCCAAAACCTACTTGTTTTAATTGAAAAATATCAAATTTGAATTTCAGTTTCTCAAAATTCAGGCTAAAATATTTCATTTGCGTGAATAATTTAAATTGATAAATATATTTAATTTAATTTTAATCAGCAAATTCTACTATATCACTCGAGAATTAAAAACATAACTGAATTACTCGCTTTCTAAAAATAGGAACTAAAAAACCTTTCTAACCGATGATACATAACTTAAATAATTATTCATCGTTGAGCTAGAAACACAAAAACACAAAAAAATTCAAATCCTCATTTCTCCAAAACGTTTTTCGCCGTCGTGGACTTGCGTTTTTTTTTTCAATCTTTGGGGGTTTACCCTATTTTTAAGTATGTAATTCGTATGTTATGTGTTGAAAAAGGGGTAAACACATAGTAAGTAGTCTTTCATATAAATTAATCCTGACTGGGTTACAAAGAGACAGAGTTTTCAACTCTATGAGTGGTTTTTGTATTAGCAGTCGAGCTCATGCCGACGTTGTTATCCAATTTTTTATTAATTTCACATTAATTTCTAGACGAACAGAAAATGGGTGCATATAAGTATATGCAAGAACTTTACCGAAAAAAGCAGAGCGATGTAATGCGCTACTTGCTTCGAGTCCGTGTTTGGCAGTATCGTCAGATGACCAGATTCCATCGCGCTCCAAGACCTTCGAGACCGGATAAAGCCAGAAGATTAGGATACAGAGCTAAACAGGGTATGTTTGCGTACAATATTTAAAAGGTCAAAGGTGAAATATAATAAACTTGATTTACTTTTTACGTAGGATACGCCATATTCAGAGTTCGCGTACGAAGAGGTGGCCGTAAACGTCCAGTTCCTAAAGGTGCAACTTACGGTAAACCTAAATCACACGGAGTCAACAAATTAAAACCTAAACGTTGTTTGCAATCGATTGCCGAAGTAAGTAATTCGTGCTAACTTGATGTAGTTTTAATGCATATTATTTGTTATGATGATGATAACCTTTTCAATTTCCAATACTGCTTCATTGTGATGAATGCATATGTTCCCTTGGCTGTCTGAAAAAGTAATTTGTGCGTGTTGTCTGTTTTAATGCATATTATTTGTTATGATGATGATCACCTTTTCAATTTCCAATACTGCTTCACTGTGATGAATGCATATGTTCCCTTGGCTGTCTGAAAATAATATGTATGAAATCAACTTCGTTTGTTTTAATAAATGTGTTTAATTCATTCGTCTTATGATATCTTAGGAAAGAGTCGGAAGACGCTGTGGAGGACTCAGAGTTCTAAACTCTTACTGGGTTGGACAAGACGCCGTTTATAAGTTCTACGAAGTGATTGTTGTCGACCCCTCACACCAGGTACTTTTCATTCTACTTATTATTCCATTGCCTATGATGAATTTAGTTGTCATGCACCATTCTGATATTCATGAAGTTATTATCACCTTTTATCACTGATGGCAATAATATTATTTACATACGAATGTTTTTTCAAATTCGTGTTTCGCAAAATTATCTATGATGATACTGTACCATGCACCACACTGCGTTGTGATGATGAAAAATAACACCAACAAACCTTCTGATTGCTTAAATTTTTACGTATTTCTCAAAATTTATGTGATGAAACTGTACCATGCACCACACTGCGTTGTGATGATGAAAAATAACACCAACAAACATTCTGATTACATAGATTTTTACGTATTTCTCGAAATTTATATGATGAAACTGTACCATGCACCACACTGCGTTGTGATGATGATAAATATCACCAAAAAATTTCTGATTACGTTAATACTTATTAAAATAGGCATATTGAAATGGAAAAATTGTTATGAAATTGCATTCATGTTTTGCTTGATTTTACAGAGTATCAGAACTGATCCCAAAATCAATTGGGTATGTGATCCCGTACATAAACATCGTGAACTTAGAGGTAAAACTTCAGCTGGTCGTAAATCCCGAGGACTCGGTAAAGGTCATGGATATTCACACACGAAAGGTGGTTCCAGAAGAGCAGCTTGGCTTAGAAATAATTCGCTTCAGTTACGCAGAAAACGATAACCCATTATATAAAACTTTTATCCGATTTGTATTGTTAATAAAAGACCAAAATTCCGTCTATAGTTTTCATTTTCTTTATTTGGAATTCTGCTGTATTCTCTAAATGGTCTGAAGAGGGGTACTGATAGAATGTTTTGAAAGTTTCTGAAGCTATCAGCACATGAAAATCTTAAATATTTGAATTACTGAAAGTACTGCTTGAAGACAATTTTTCACTTCAGAAGTACATTAGATGAAGCTGTTTGAACCAATATATGCAATGTTGATATGGAATTTCAGGATTCAAGTTCATGACGAATTGAAGTTATAAGAAATGATTTTGACTAATTTCAACCAAAAATCTTCACTGATGTATTCCTTCTTTAGGTGAAATTCCAATTTTTTCAAATATTAAATTTTTTACCATCCGTTTTCTAAAAAAAATTGCTTACCTTTTTTCAAAAGGAGACAAAAACGACGAAAAAATTTATTCGAACTTCATAATATAACGATAAAAAGAGATAATTAATAGTAAAAGTAAGAATTTATTCCATGCATTTTTAATTTTCAATTCTACATCATATCTTGGAAATTTCATTACCTCATTAGTATATCTATTGTGCGTTTGAACCTCAAAAGCCAAAACCGCCAATGTCCCTAATGCTGTTTGAATTTCTGTTGGAAGGATGATCAATATGTCAATTTTACCTAAAGAGGAATCCCTGATTTCGAATTCGACCGAAATTTTTGCCTCCCCTCTCCCTTTCCGCTCAAATTACTATTCCAAACCAAATTTGGGTGTACCTCAACGGCAATGCATTCAAGAAAGGAATTCCTCTGGCCTGGAAACCTGATTTAAGACACCTAGCGCAACAAAATGTGACCAAACATTTTTTCGTTAGAAAAAGAAGCTTATAAATAGGTCGTGGATTTTTTTAAAATTTCGATGATTCCAAAAAAATCGAGATTAGAGTAGTTTTTGATTAATTCGATGTCGCTAACTTCGAATTTCGTGTTATTTTTTGGTGATCTCTTCTTCACAGGATGATGATATTTTTCTATGAAAAATTGTTACGCACCTTTTATGATTTATATACTTAAACTGTCTGAAAATTAATTTTTTTGAAGACACATACCTCATTAAGGAATCAAAAAATTAATTTAGGGCTGAAATGCTTATAATATTCGTTGGGATTATTTAGCACCTATTGTGAAATACTCTCTTCATTTTTCGAAAAAAAAAAATCCACTCTGATGCAATATCATCTCACAAGAGCTCAAAAAATTAATTAATTAATGTGATAAAGTAAGACATGTTAAAAACAATAAAAGTTGAAAACTTCTTCAAATGAATAATGGAAAAATTCCAAAAATCAGATAACTGGTAAAACTGAAAAAAAAAAGAAAGGAAAGAAGTACACAAAAATAAAACATACTTATGTAGAAAAATGAATTTATACAAAAAAAAGAAAAAATTAACAAAATATTATTACTACTGAGATTCGAAAAAAAATAAACGCATAATATGTTAACAAAAATAAAATTATGACGAAACATAATAAAACTCCAACTCTAAAAATAAAACCTTACTCTAAGCAGTTTCGATATAACATTACGAAATAATATTCAATAAATGGCACATAGGCTAAAAAATAACTATTAAGATATTAAAAACGGTAATGCGTTCGAAGCTCTCGTACGATCACAGATAAGCTATATCACCAACTCGCATTACCACTATTAAAAATCCTACCCACATGCATTTGGGCATCCTTAAGAGCGATATACGATAAAATAAAAAAGATATATGAACACACATACCCCGAATATTCGTCCAAGGTAACACGAAATTAAAAACAATTCAATTTAGGAATGAAAAAAAAAAAAAAAACAGGAACACATTACCCACCCCAAATTTTCAGTTATTCGCATTAAACGAGATCATAATACACAAATTAAGAAACGACTAATCTCGTCGTACATGGGAAAAAATACAATTGGTTAACAAAATAATAATATCAGTGATATGAGCATCGAAAAGAGCACCGATTCGATCACAATATTTTTATAAATAGCTAATAAGAATATATTTAAAAAAATTAAAATTAAAAAACAATCGCCCATTCATCATGTAATACAGAAACTTATAAAAAAAGAATCAACAAGAAGTTGATAAATGGGCAACATATGGACAGAAACATTTCGTAATAAAAACAGATTTAAAAAAAACATGGACTACGCTTTACTATATCGCGCCAAGCATAATTAAACCAAAATAAGTCATATTATCTTCGAATAAAACAGTCGTATTTTTCTGATTTTGCTGCAAGTAGACGATATCTTTGGGATATAGTAACCGAGTGATTGACGTAAAGCAGCTTATTTCAGCTTCGTAGTCGCTTTGACCGACTGTACTGCAAAGAGCTACGGCTTTATTTGTAACTTTACCGGTTACGTTTGATGTGGAGATCACGTTGATGGAATAACTATTCATAACACGTTGAGAAAGGTAGGTAACCTGTGTTCAGTGTGAACAATTAGATAAGGAGAATACGTAACGCATAGTACGAATGAGATGTAAATATATACTTGAGAGTAAATAAAATATAATCCGGCTTTGGAAATTTCCACTTTACGATCGTTCTCCTTTAATGTAAGTCCTAATGATTTCATTGCACGAATAACTTCGGGTCCATCGAACCATGGACCGAGTACACCTGAAAAATCTTTATTTACTTAGATCAGTGAGTAAATAAGATATGGCATTAAAAGACAGAGTACTATAAACGCTATAAGTGTATAATCGAATAATAATGTGGGCATTATATAAATTACCTTCATTGGGACGATTAGCAAAAGCGTCAAGATTGTATCCTTTAAATAGTATTGCTACATTTTCTGTAAAAAAACAAAAAATAACGAAACCACCATTCAGACTTAACATTCTTCAAATCAATTGTATCACATATTTTCGAATAGGTAAACGAACTGGAAATGAAAATAGTAAATATTCGCACGTGCATAACTTAAATGAAAATTCCAACGTAGCGTAAATGATAAAGAAATTGTCGAACTCCAGAGCCTGGTAAATTAATCAAACTATTTACCTATTGTTTTGGTACAATTATAGCGATTTCTTTTCGGTATCTTGAATTCTTTAGGATCGATAAGAGATCTCTGTTGGCGCACGTGATCGGATGTTAGAAGGCGATTTTTGTTGAATTCGGTTCTCAAATTTTCCAAGTCCATGGAAACGACATCTATGTAATTTTTTTGTTGTTCACTGAGCTCGAGTAGATAATCGATTTGATTTTTGAGATCTTTGGTATGCAGGGTATCGTAATATACTAATTTATGAACGATAAATACGTAGCAGGAGACGATCAGAAGACTGGTGAATACAGAGAAGTGATATATCTGTTTGAGGAACTCATTGGAATTCTTTCGTGGTCGTATCGACCAGCCACCCGATATTTCTATATTGACTACGGGTTTTTCACCTGCTACAGGAGTATAAGACAAATATAAATATAGGAAAAGAAGCGCTACTAGCAAATCGATGTATTAGTTAATCAACAAACCTGACTCGATGTTAACGTTTTCATCTATGGACTTCTCACACGAGGTAGACTTCGGGTACATTGTTCAACTGAAATACACAAAAAAGTTATTTTATCCGTTAATATAAAGTAATAAGAAAACACTAGAAGAGATGTAACATGGAATATAAAATCTCATATAATCAGATTACTAAAGATGAATCACAAAGGCATCGAAGGAACCAGAATTATTGTGATCAACCAACTCGCAAATAAGTCATGTAGAATGGCGGACAGTAATGTAAGTATTTCTAACAGCTTAAGAAAATACCTCAGATCACTAACGCCATTACATTTAATGTTTCTTTGGCCTTACAGTGATAGTTTAGGGAGACAACGATCACCAAGATTACAAAGAGAGTAAGCTGGCCGATCTAATTCTTATTCTACTTCGGATGCTCATAAGAATTTTCTCATCATGTAAATGTAAAATTAGCTTTTAGGTTCAACAGGTGAGTAAACTTATTGAAAGCGAAGCACGTGTGGTGTAAAACCTTGTGATAACGAAACGTGTTTCATTATTGAACGAAACTTCGTATCACGAATAAGATAATTAATACGTACCGTATAAAAAATGATGGCAACAGAGAAGCTTGAGTTTAAATGTAAATCAAAATTAGTGACAATAATTATAACACGAACATCATACCAAACGCCATCATCGAACGTTACAAACTAAGACACCTAGCGCCCTTGCATAATTGTAGTTGAAGCGGAAGGCGGAACGCTGGTGTTCGTTATTGTTTGTTTATAAAACATACATTTCCCTTCACCGCTTCATCAGAGCATCAGGGCGAAACCTAACGGAAGTTTTTGATTGGCCCTCATGATGATGATGTCACGATGATGTCATATTATAAGGCTAAATTTCTAGCGAATAGCGTCTTTGCGAGCTATGTACGTTGTGCACTTTGACTATATACTAGATGGACCGCGTTAGATGCATCAGAGTCGGAACACTCGTTGCAACTTTATATATTGCGCATGCCTGAAGTCCTTTATCACATTCATTTTATTCTGATTTTAAGCAGTACTATAGATGTCCCTTTGCCGCACTATTAGCGCGAAATAAATTTGCGCATGCGCATTTAGAATTTAGTCACGAGTGTTTTGATAAAATCTGTGTAGTGTATCACGGTTTTTGGGTTGGCATTTCCTTGTTGCTAGCTCGGTCCATCTAGTATATAGTCAAAGGTTGTGCACAACGTGATTTTGGGGCTTTTAGGGCTTTAGGCCCTTGTGCATATGTTGTAGGCGATGATTTTTAACAGAAAAATGTAATATTTCGAGGTATTTTGTCCAGAAGCAAATAATAATTGAACTGATTTAGAAAATTACGTAATTGAAAATTATTTGATTTCAGCTTCACATAAAAAGAGTGAAATCAGGTAAAGCACAGGACAGCTCGAACTCCATCCCTGTAGTGGTTAGAATGGTTAGAAATCATAATAATATTCTGTCATCTATTATCTCCCTTCAATCCTCTTCCACTCCCACGAAGGTCCGAGTTTACCAATACAGATACAACATTAACATGCTGCATCGCAAAAATTATAAATTCTATTAATTTTTATCAAGTTAATCAAGTAAAAACCCTTCGAAATTGTTACGAAATAAATTTTAATAATCAATTATTAAAAATTATAAAATAATTAATTTTCAAATGATATTTATAAACTTTAAATTTAGTTTAAAAAAAATTAAATAAATTTACGAAGTTGCACATTTTCGCGGTGATTGTTGATAGATCAATGGTTTGCATGGTAGTTCGAGCGATCCATGTACCGTATAGTCAAAAGTAAAATCGAAAAAAAAAAATTGCAAGCAACCATGCTACATTACTAGGCTAAGTTTTAATTCGGGCTTGTTTATATTTGAAGAGCCAAGTTTTCAATTTGGGCTTATTTACGTTTGAAAGTATTATTGTCTAGTGAATTTTTCAATTCTATAAGCCACACCTATTACCGATCTACCATCCTCACCTTATCTCTCCCAACGTACCCAACAAGTTTAATTTTAATATACCTATCTTTTGTCTACAAAAATTGAAAAAGCCCGAATTTTTCAAATTTTTATTTTAGACAATTACATCCTTTTCAACTTCACCTCAAATTTCAGCCAATCACAATTTGGGATCCATATTTGATCGATTTTGATTCCAAGGTATCATTTTATAGTCTTCAATTAAACCAACGTACAGAATTTTCGAAGTTTCCAGCTCAATTTGGCGAGGAGATATACAAGATTTATAGGATTTCTTACATTGATTTTCCCTCCAAAAACAATTTTTTGTTTCAACTCGCTTCCATATTCCCTTAGGTTAGTAAAATCAAAAGATCCAAGTCAACTGGGCGCACTTCATCATGTGACATCATACTCAAAAATTTTTTATTCTTCGTTTACTCCACCACATTTTGAGTACAATACTCTCTCCTTCTTCCCTTCAAAATCATATGTGAAGCAGAAATTGGCATAAAGCATACTTCTCATTACTAGTAATCAACTAATCATGTTAGTCCATATTTATGAAATATGAGCCATTTGGGCCTCCTCAAGCTTTCCTCAAATTTTGCCCATTCACCATTTTGGATTCATTTTGACCTAAATTTAATGTGCCATATTATGGCCATCAACTAACCCCACATACAAGTTTGACCTTTCAGGTAATTTGGTGACGGCATATGTGAGATTTTTGAAATTTCTTATATTCCCCTTTCAAAAGGAGTTTTTTAACCTGATTCCTCTCCATATCAAGTTGAAAGATTAAAACTGAAACATCTTAATCAATTGGGTTCATTTTATAAGCTCTTCACCATATTATGAAGACAATATGCTCTCCTCCTACTCTTCAAAATCACTAGAAATTCTTTTAATATTATTGTAATAAATGAATTATTTATAACCCTTTTCCTCAAACTTGCTCCCCTCAGTTTCGCTTGTTATTTCTGTAATTCAGTGAGGGCGGCATACAGATCTGGATGATGTTTTCCGATGATGATTCGGAATCGGTTGTGCCATCTCTTACTGATATTATAGGTTTCATGATCCCCTGTTAAAGCTGCTAAATGTTGATTCCATAGATGAGGGGGATAACGGGGCTCAGTGGTGTAGCCAGGATTTTTTTTTGCGTGGGCACAAAGTGGGCACAAGGTGTAGGTATACAATAAAAAGAAAATGATTCCCCGAGACCTTTATTGTGTGTGTGTGTGTGGGGGGGGGGGGAATCGATAGGGGAAATCGGCATTCTTTCGTTGTAGCAACTATAATCAGTGCTAAAAATAGATTGCACCAGCGACCTGCCTAATGTACTGCAGGATATCGATATGACAAGGCAAACTCGCACATACGAAAGATTTTTTATTTCAGCTGTCAAATGGTAGTAAATTGTGATTTCTCTTCAGTCTTTATACTGATTTTTAATCTTCAAAACCTTAAAATTTTTGCGTGGGCACACGCGTGGGCCCAAAAATTTTTACGTGGGCCCACGCCCACGCTGGCCCACCTGTAGCTACGCCACTGACGGGGCTGGACGGCTCTACGCCTGCCTCTACATAATATTCTCTCTATTACAACATCGGTCTCACTATAACTTATTTTTCATGGAGAAAACCTATTCTGGGATACAGTATTCGGTAAAACAAAATGGGAAATTGAAAATTCGGGTAATTCTTTTTCGGTAATATTACCTTTCGAGAAAGTGTACAGGAATCATTATAATATTATACTAATCATCATAATTTTTATTATGTATACAAAAATTTTTACCATAGTAAGTAATTTTAATAATTAAATATCAATTGAAAATAATTTAAATGAGATATTCGAGCTGTTATTCCAATATAATTAATTTTTTTTTCATTCCTATGCGTGAAGCTGAAATTGGCATCCCCCATACTTCTCATTACTAGTCATGGTATAACTCTATATTTATCAAATATAAGCCATTTAAAACTCCTCAAGCCTTCCTAAAATTTTCACCATTCGCCCCAATTTATGATTTTGGATCTATTTTGACATGAATTCAAGTGGCCATAGAGTCCCCAATAACTCCACATACAAAGTTTGACCTTTCCAAATCAATTTGATGAGAAGATATTATGGGAAATTTAAAAAATTGTAATTTTTCGATGAAGTTTATAGAAAAAATGGCAGTCACTGACTTCACGGGCGAATAGTAGCAAAAAGTAAACAAAAGCGAAAAACATAATAAAATTACTTCAAAAGAAAAATCCTGTTTCATTGCATGGTTTGATTCAGGATCCTTTTTTTTGACCTTCTCTATCTTTGGTGGGTGCGGTAATGAACCAATTTTTGATCAAAGAGTAAAAATGTTCAGTAACGTATCCAGAAATTTTTCTTGTGAGGGGAGAGGGTTATGAACAAAATTCTTTGAGATTGATCCAAGACCTGCGTCCTACCCCTACATGCACACAATTTTGTACAATAGGGAGAGTTTTTTTTTTTCACAATTCTAAATGTATACTTGGTGGTAATCAATTTTTACAGTTGTAAAAAACCGAGTACCTAAACCTAATACCTAAACAGAGTATCTATCAAAATTTTATATTCAAAAATAGCGACTTTTCGCGACCTGTTTTCATTACTCCCCCCCCCCAACTCTTCAAAATCGGAATTTTCAACGAAGTTTACACTTTTTCATATTTTTTTTTAAAGAAGTTTCGAAATGGCCAATTTTTAATAATTTCCATATCGATGCTTTTCTTCAAAAACCACGTAAGTCCGACTTAGGCAAAATTCACTTTTAAGTGGTTTCTTATGTAAAAAAAATCGAGGAATTCGATTTTGAAAACCTCGTAAGTCCAAATCATCAACTAGCGCTTCTATCCGTAAAAAAAACCTCGTAAGTCTGTCATCAAAAGAAAATACTCGTACCTCTCCTGAAAAATTTATATATTTTGGACTTACGTAAGTGGTTTCTTATGTAAAAAAAATCGAGGAATTCGATTTTGAAAACCTCGTAAGTCCAAATCATCAACTAGCGCTTCTATCCGTAAAAAAAGAAACCTCGTAAGTCTGTCACCCAAAATAAAATACTCGTTCCTGAAAAATTTATATATTTGGACTTACGTGGTTTTTGAAGAAAAGCATCGATATGACAAAAAGTGTATAAAAACTATAAGGAAATATAAAAAAAAAAAATTGAAAATTTCATTTACGCCAAAAATTTGCACCCAATAAAATCCGCTGTCCAGATCTGCCCTACTCCAGATGTTAAAACTAATTTTATAAGTATAGAAAAATATTTCGTTGAATATTGCGAAAATCGCAGATTTTTTGGCAATGATATGACAAAATGAAGAATCAAGATTTCATAATTTTTTCTCGACATTTTTTAGAGAAACGAGTTTTTGACCATTTGAATTTTTTTCCCCCTTTGGAAGTTCAAAGATTAAATTCTGACCTTCAAAAGCCACAAAAAAATTAACTCTCAGTTTTATCAAGATTCAGAATATCGTTTTATCAATTCATGCAAAACTTATCCTATTTATAAGACTACAAGTGTTTCATAAAATATTTGCATTTTGATTTTTAACAAATCACTGTTGCAGTGAAAGATGAATGATTAATTTAAATTGTTGATGAGATGAAAGACGATAAAATTTGCATGTTTCATAATGATAAAATTTTTGAAAAAAATTGACTATTTTTGTTTGCTATTTAAGGATCTAAATTGGACGCCCAAAACACAAAAAGTGCATATTTATGAGAATGCAAGAGAACTTGTTCGGACTTGAAATCCCTCGAACACTTGCAATTCTATTCCATCGAGATAAAATTTTCTGGAAGTTCATTTGAAGGCCAGAAAAACTCTGCTTTATTTCGTATCGTTAAACAATAAGTGGAATATCATTTTTCACGTTGCATTTTAGGAACTTTTATTCATCACGAATTCAAAAAAATGTTTGTAATTGTTTTAATCAAAGCTTACAATATAAATTGAGAAATTATTGAACTCTTGAATTTGTTCGGATTTTCGAAAAAAATAATCAGGAAAAAATCGGAATTTTAGGAACTTTATTAAATATCTGAACCCTCAAACACCTCCCTGGCAACGCTATTGGAAATGCTTCACACAGAATCATAAAATCCTTTCCTAACATGTTTAAATTAGAAAACAATTACCACTAAAATTTGTCGTACCATCGAATGTGATCCCTAGCGGGGAATAAAATTTAAAGAATTTGATAATCAATTCGCTGAAATGTTAACATTTAAAGTTTATACATCATATCCGAGGGCTCAAATTTTCCTTTTTTTTGACGTCATCATGATTACTCACTATCTTTTCTACTCATCGAATCGAATCATTCGATGAGACACGAGTATCACGTAAATCCCAATTACGTTAAAGGTTAGATTTAGAAAACGGGAAATTTTTGCAGCTCAGACACGTACGTACTTAAAGTTATCATTATCGTTTTGAAAACCAGAGCTCCTACAAAGTGAAAAGAAATGAACAAAATTGACGAGCATTATAGGCCGGTGGTATCGTAGAAAGCAACTATTGAAACGGAATATCGATAATATTTAGATAAAGACATACAACGAAGCTGGGTAAACCGAAAGAGGATATCGCTCGGTTTTACAACAAAAACAAGAGATAAAAAGAATAATTATAAACGAATACAAGGTTCATTCGCAGTATAATCAGGATGCGTTTAGGAATTTCTGTTTATTCTATCAAACGATTATACGCTTTTTTTGAAACGAATTCGATTATATTGTTAATGGTGCGTTCAGAATTCATTTTCGCGTTTATGCCGAATTTTTCTGCGCTCGCGTTTTAATTTTTCGCCCAGTTCTACGCCAGTGTCAAGTATGCGTATTTCGTTGTAATTTATAAACCGAACCATAATGTCTGGCGCGAGAGAATTTATCAGAAACGGTCAGCCTCATTTTATCAATTCTCAAAAAGTGTTAAATCTTCGCCATAAAACTCGCAAACGAGCTTATTACTTGATACCGTTTATGTTACTGTTTGTGTTCACGTGCGTCGGCTTCATTGGATTCTTGTATTACTTAGACTGGAAATTTAATGCAGATATTAGAGAATTCAACGACAAAATAAACGCAGAGATGAAGATATACGCCGATAAAATCAATGCCAAGGTGTTCGAATTCGAGCATCAAATTCAACGCCTCAACGCGCAGATAGAAGACCTGCAAAAGAAACTAGACAAAAAGCAGACCACCGATGCGCAGGTATCTAATTACTAAATATAATTTTACTTGAAAAAATATTTCCTCTAATTTCGAAATTTATCAGCTATTGTGTTAGAATTTTCATCATTCGCAGACATCGAACGTATTAATTAACGATAAGCAACAGTGTGGCTATTTATTAAACACTAAAAATTACGAATATCGATAAAAATACTCATTAATAGCCGTAAGCTTTCTTACTTCTAGTAGATAATTTATTTTCTCGAAATAAAAGTTAATAATTCGCCATTAATACACCATCGAAATAACAACTTTTTAAACGAAATATAATTCGATAATAAATTTATAAAATTAAATTCACCTATCGACCTCATAACGTCATATCTATCACGAAATAACCATCATTATTCATTTTGTTTTCTCAATTTGACAATTTCATTTCTTACGACAGGATGCTTTGCAAGAATCAGAAAGCAATAAATTCAAGGCGGTCGCCTTAGAAAATGTCGAAGAATTTCCAGAAATCGAAGGAGTCGAAGAGGAAGGACTAGAACCGGAACTTCGAACCGGTAAAATCGTTCTAGTACGACAAAACAATACTGGAAAACTATTCGACAATTTGCGACCACCTAATGCTGGATTAAAAAGAAACAGAACCGTCGCCTCCGAAGAATTAGTCAAAGATTTGAGGCATAATCGACACAGAAGGGATGCCGAGATGTTCAACACAAATGGCGCGAATTTATTGGAAAATTCGGGCGAAAGCAAATCTGCGATGAAGCACGATTTCGATACTTTTACTCCGTAAGGATAGAATTTCAAAACTATTACAAGAGCTCTGAAAGATAGAAGGGACTTGAAAGTTCGACTGGGGAAAAGATTCGAAATCGGTTTATATCTAGACATTCTACCTCAGCTCAAAAATTATTATAATTTTTTAGAAATAGAGTGATCATTTTTTTTTTTTTTGAAATCGACCTATATGTGGAGATCCATCCTACCACTCTTAAAAATTTTATAGGTAAAGATTTTCAAGCAAAAAATTGACAGGGGTAAAACTTTACTTAGAAGTGTTCAAATGAACTAAAATCTTTTTCACACAAAGAAATGTATTTTATTATGAATATATTATATTTCTATTCAGAAAAAACAAAAAAAAATTATCTATTGAAGATTAATTAATTAATGCAATTTTAAACAGATTTTGCAAATTCTTTAATTTTAACACGGATGAAAAGGAGTGTAATAGTGCTAATATAATGAAATCATTCGACAAAAAAAGAGAAGATTTTGTCATTTGAACAATTTTGGAGCCCAAATCCCCATTAATTTTTTTTTTAATTTTTTTGAATTTTACTTAAAACTTATTAAAGGGAGATGGAACTTCAAGATGCAGATTCATTTAGAAAAATTTTTTAGCAATCGAGTTTTAAAATCAAATATGAAATGATACTTCACGATTCGAGTTTCCTAGGAGAAGTTGGAACCTTTAAATCAATTTTAATTTTTTTTTCCTCATCGAGTTTCCAAATTCCTACCCATAATTCGAGACCTCAGCGTCATCCCTTTTCGAAAAATACTGATTTTCGAACCCAAGCGTACATGGATAAAATTAAATCCAAGTATTTACAGGTCAGTAAACCGAAATGATACCTCAAAAGAGAAACGTTCCAGTTTACAAAACCATACTAACTCGAATAAAGGATCCCAATACTCCTGCGCTTCTTGCGAAGAAACCATTCCGCGGAAATCAGTTAATTTACAAAAATCTACAGTAATTCCTCTCAAATACTCCAAGTATTAGGCCATTTTTGAGATTTTTATGTCAGTTATTTTTACAGAATAAACGAGCGATGTCGATGAAAAAATTACAAAATGTCCGCGACGAATCTACTTCATATGGCGAATTGGACGAAAGCACTGATGTAACAGAAATTCGTAAAACAGCGATTGCCGCACATTTCGGAGCCGATAGCACTCGATATAATGTTCGTAGTCATCCTCATTACGAAGGTAATGAAAGACGTGGTTTTGTTGATTATTATTTTAGTACAGTAGCTATAAGGATAATTTCATTCAGTACTGAAACTGTACAGGTAACGGCCACCTTCGTCATCCCACTGGAGAATACCAAGACTGGACGCCTAGCTCGTGGTTCGAAGAATTAAATATGCATAAGCATTTTGTACTACTCAACGGTAACATAAAAGTACGCTCAGCTGGATTATACTTCGTGTACGCTCAGGTAAATAAGACAAGCGCGTATAAGGCCGTCGAGAAAGAAGGGCAAAGGGAGCAAGTTGTTTGCCACAATAAATTCATTATATCTACCGCATTTGAAATTTTTCGTATAAAATAAAAAACAAACAACAAAATAAAAATATTAAAAAAAATGGAAAAATTCTGAAAATGTTCATAAATTTTAAAAAAACAACATATTAAAAGAAAATCACTGAAAAATGAAAAAATGCGCTAAAAATGTCCAAACATGGAAAAAATCATAAAAACGAAAGAAAAATGTTCAAAAAAGAGAAATAGGTTGAAAAATGCGAAAATATATGAGAAATCAAAAAACACAAAGATTTGAAGACCCTCACCCTCCCTGACCCCCCTTCCCAATTCAGGTAGGCTGTAATAGCTATCGTTTTCAAGTTGAAAACTCAGCTAAAAATATCAAAAATATCCAAAATTTTTCTCATCAATTAACGTTACAGCATCATAGTCAGATGCTTAGAACTCAATAAGATATTTTATTCTCGTTGAACTATTTTCTACGATGGTTTCCATTTCCATTTCAGTAAAGTAGAATGATGTTTCTATTGACCTCATGCTTGGAGCATTCGACTAGAATATGTTACATAGAAACAAAAACTTTGAATGTGTCACAGAAAAAACTGACTTCATCTATAGGTCACACAGGTGTTTCGGATACTTCCAGGGTTCAACAATATGAGACAAGGATTTCAGCTTATTATGTAAAATATGGAAAATTCTTGGAATGAGTATTTCATGTATTTTTTCAGAAAAAAATTTGAGCTCGTTCAGGAAAATTGAGGTGTTATACGAATAGGAGTGTTATTTATTTAGATATTCTTGGTGGTGAAGCTTGTGATGTTGTTCGTAGGAACTGAGAAGTGAATTATGTGGTACGATATGATTTCTATTTAATATGGAAGAATGAATTGAAAAAATTAAAAAATTAAAAATGTCCCCAAAGTCCTCAAAGTTCCCTTATGAAGGAAAAAAGCACAAAAAACAAGAAATAACTATGTTAAAAAATGTCTAAAAGAAATAATGAGTATTTTTTTTTCAATTTCCAAAAACAAACAAAAAATTCCAAGAACAAAAAATTATTAAAAAATGGATATAAATGTATAAAATTTTTAATGGTCAAAAATAAAATGAAAAATTCCTGCAAGAAAAATAGACAAAACTTGAGAAATACATCAAAAACTGTCTAAAAGCACAAGTATTTTTCAACATGAAATGAAAGGACAAAATTTTTCATGTCCAAAAACAAAAAAATTCCTTAAAGAAAAATGCACAAAAATTGAAAAATGAGTAAAAAACATGAAATTAATTCAATACCCAAATAAATAAATAAATAAATAAATAAATAAAATAAATTATTTTTTTTTAAATAGCAAAAATGAAAGGGAAAATGCCAAATTGAAAAAATGTTCCAATTTTTATTTTCATGTCCAAACATGAAAAATTTTATTATGCAGGAGAAATATGGAAAGAAAATTTACTAAAAACAAAATATATTTCAACATTTTTGAAAAAAAACGTAAGCAGCCATGCCGCATTACTGAAGCTGAGTTTTTAACTGGGGCTTGTTTTGATTTAGTAATAACCTTGCTTAACCGTTCATCACTACAGGCCACACCTAATACCAAGTCTGAAAACCCCTACCCTATCCTTTCCAAAAACACTTAAGAACTTCAATTTGGCACAAATGTAGTATTTCTTGCCATGAAATAATCATGCGAACACATATTTCTCAAATTATAACTATTTGAGGGTCCTCAAATTATCTTCAAATCTTGTAAATCCGCCATTTTGGATCCATTTTGACTCAAATTCAAGTGGTTATATTCTGGTCACAAACTAATCCTACACACAAAGTTTGACCATTCTAGGCCGATTTGGTGATGAGATATGGAAGATTCATGAAATTTCCTGCAGCAATTTCCCCTCCAAAAGCCGTTTTTTGCTCTAACTCCCCTCCAAAATCACTGAGGAAGCTAAAATCAAAATACGTTTGTCACTTGGGCTCATTTTATCATATGACACAGCAATAAAAAATTTTCGACCCCTCCTGTACCCCCACCACTATTTTAGGTTGGTAACCCCGCCTTCCCCCTCCAACATCATGTATGGAAGTGAATTCGGGATATAGTATACAACTTATCCCCAATAACCATATGAATTCATATTAATTACATTTTTACCAACTTGAGGCTCCTCAAGCTCTACTCAAAATTTTGATAATCCGCCATTTTGAATCCATTTTGATCCAAATTCAAGAGGTCATATTGTGGTCACCAACTAACCTCACACACAAAATTTGACCTCTTTAACTTGATTTGGTGGGAGATATGGAAGATTCAAGAAATTTCATGACTCAAAACTTCCTCAAAAAGCCGTTTTTTGATCTAACTCCTCTCAATATGCACTTAGAAGCTGAAATTTGGATATGTTAGTATCCGTGACTCACTCTTTCATATGAAATCAAAAACGAAAAATTTGAGCTATTTGCCCTTCTCCAGCCCCCTCAAAATTTGAGTGATCCGCCATTTTGAAATTTATCGAAAAAACAAAAAAACTTTTTTGCGCATTTTCAAGAAGAGTCCTCACCAAATTTTGAGCGAATTTTATGAATACTCGCCTGCGCTACGCGTGGGTGAAAAAAAATATATATATACCAAAAAGTTGGACATTTGCCAGATGATTACAAATGGTCTGAAACGCAAAGATTTGAAGACCCCACCCTCCCCCGACCTTCCCTTCCCAAATCAGGTAGGCTGTAATAGCTATCGTTTTGTTAAAAACTCAGCTAAAAAGGAAAGTTTATTCGAAGATTAAAAAGAAAACTACAAAATTTTCATGTCCAAAAACAAAAAGAAAAAATCTTAAAAAATAAACAAAAATTATAAAATATGTCAAGAGTCGTTAAAAACAAAAAATATTTTTCTCAACTTCCAAAAATAAAAAAAGAAACCTTAAGATAAAAATCGAGAAAAAATGCTATTTTCAACCACAAAAAAATTAATGGAAGAAATATTTAAAAAAATAAATAAATCAAAAATATTTGAATGCAAAAAATGTCGAAATGTGAAAAAAACCAATTATCCAAAAAAATACTCAAGATTTCAAATAAAAACAACAACAACAACAACAACTTAAATAATACAAAAATACCTAATTTAAATATATTTTCAAAATTAAAAAATCAATATAATGTACATATTTTCTAAAAATTATCAAAAAAATGCAAAAGTCGAAGTGAAGAAATCTTCAATATGTATGAGGAATAAGAGACCAAAAATTAAAAAATATTTAATGATGAAGTAATACGTACAATCATGAAGAAATGTTCAAGAAACTGACAATATACGTATGAGTATAATAAATTATATACAATTTTGTTTGTACGATTTCAAAATCATTTTCCCCAGATGTAACCAATTACCCATCGACTATGATTCTCGACGGTCCTAGGTATTTGCAGAGATAGCGATCCTCAAAATGATAAAAATAATATTTTTTCAGATATTTTATACAGATCTCAGCGACGTAAACGGTTACGCGATATACTTAAATTCGCAAATAGTATTACAGTGCATTATTTCCACGTTTTCGTTAAACGTAACTACGAAATCAAACACATGCTATACAGGCGGCGTGATCAAATGCAACGCCGGAGATATAATCTCTATTAAGACAATGGACGTGAATAGAAAAGTGATGTTAGAATCTACGCGAAGTTTTGTCGGTATGTTTAAAATCGGCGAATTCCAAAATCTCAAATAATCACGTCCAGCCGAATCTACACGTGTACCTATATACCAAATAGTGCCGTAAGATAATGTTCCTCGCCCGTAATGATTAGAGTTCCTCGACCGGAATAAAATATAAGTATATAGACATATAGTTCCCCAATTCTTGACATGGTGACAAACGACACCGAATTAATATTACTATACGCGAGTAATTCGGCTTCATAATCGTGAAATAGTATTTTTCGCCTATACCGAGTTGATACTAGGTTTAGTATTAAAATATAAAAATTATACTACTCGAGTTCTATTACTTATTTTTATTTTTTGAAAAATTAAAATTAAAATATGTACTTTCATTATTCATCCTGTTGAAGGATATACAATTTTCACTGAAGTATGCTAATTAGAAATTTATGAATTTCGACCATGTCATGAAAATCTCATTCAAAAACTCTTAACGATGGTTGATGGGTTTAACAATACCTCAGATCTGAAAACTTGCCAAGGGGGCTAGACTTCATCTAAATCTGAAGTATTGTCAACCATTTGCCAAACACTCTATAAACTGTGTCTAAGTGATCTCAAGCAGCATTGAGCTCAAACTTTCGCACATCTAATGGGTCATCGGTGGCTTACTCAATGTGAACTTTTGGAATATGTTGTGGGAGCCTATTCCCAGACATTCGTGTGAAAACACTACTGTACAAAAATCTTCATCCCATGAAAACATCGAAACTGAAATCGCAACCGAACCGATTTCATTTCAGTTAAGCACCTCCGATGTGAGTTTTGCTTGGATGTTGAAAATTTGAGGCTCAATGGTACCAAGATAGTTTAGATACAGCGTAAATGTCGCCGTAGGGACACTTGCTCAGTATTTCAAAACGAGTTCAATAAGTCAATTCGATGTTAAGTAAATAAGCTTTTAAGGTACAATATTTACTTATTTAGAGAGCCTTTTGTACGTGTGAAAAACTTTTCTAATATTAATTTATATAATTTTATGTATCCCTAAGTATGTGATGTAGATAATATGTACATGTATATAAATTCGCGTTTTATTTTTTATTGGTAGTCTTCATGATTACAAAATATCGTAATAGGGAAAATATTAATAGTTTATAGACAATAGAGAGAATAAAATAATTTTTTTTTTTTCGTTTTAAAATGCGGTAATTTTTTCATCACCGCTACAAGATACTTTTTTTTATTGCAATTAGCATAGCTCCAGTATACACTTAAACATGTTATAATGTAATTTTTTCATTCTTTACTGGTAGTGACAGTACTAGAAAACTTTGTAACAGAAGCAACAAATATACTTTCGAAGTTTATGTTTCATATGATGGAAGCAAAATCATGGAAACTTTTATCCCGTAAAGCAAGAATAAAAGCAGAACAACTCTTATGAAGGCAAAATTTTGAATGTTTCATTGCTTGCTACATTATCATCAACTGAAAATTAAATTATTTATTGGTACCCCTAGTCAAATAGTGGTTGTCAAAGAGAAGACTTGCTACCAACAGTGAGCTCCTTAGTATCTGTTATTCTACGAGCACAGTATATTGCGTACATATGGACTCAATCTCCCCCTCCTCATTTTTTAGTGCAAAGAAGAGTCGATAAAAATTGTTCCAAATTTGATGAGAGAATGTTCGTGTGAATATCTAAAGGTACTTTTTTTGGACTTATTTTCATAAAGGTTAGAGAGAAGACAAATCTCTCAAAAATTTTTGATCTTGGATGTACACGAGAGAACGAACCGAGGATACCAATATATCTATCCAAATTTCAGCTTCCTTAGTGAATTTGGATGAGACTTGGAGTCAAAACTCGCTTTTTAAGGAGGTTTGAGTTATGAAATTATTTGAATCTACCCTATCACCTCATCAAATTCAGGTTCGGGGTGATGGAGAGACAAGGGGGCAGATTGCTTCAAAGGCTCTGAGAGAGCCTAGAAATCTACATAACTATAATCGCAAATTTTTTCATTAAATTTTTTAGCTATGTTTTTAACTTAAGAACAGCTATTACAGCCTACCTAATTTGGGAAGGGAGAATAGGAGGAGGATGTGGTCTTAAAATCTTTGCGTTTTCGACTATTTGTAATCATCATGTTGATATACATTTTTCCCTCACGCGTAGCACCGATAGGTACTCGTGAAATGCACTCAAAATTTTGTGAGAGACTCTTCTTGAAAATGCGATAAATGGACTTTTTTGTTTTTTCGATAAATTTCAAAATGGCGGATTACTCAAATTTTGAGGAGGGCTAGAGAAGGGCGTATAGCTGAAATTTTTCGTTTTTTATTTCATATGAAAAAGTAAGTTACAGACACTAACATATCTGAATTTAAGCTTCTCAAGCGGATTTTCAGGGGAATTAGAGCAAAAAATAGCTTTTTAAGGGAATTTTGAGTCATGAAATTTCTTGAATCTTCCATATTTCCTCGCCGAATCAATCTAGAAAGATCAAATTTTGTGTATGGGGTTAACTGGTGACCAGAATATGGCCTCACGATCATTGGCGCCCACAGGTTTGCAAAGAAGGGATGCGAAACTTATAAAGGGCCTCCAAATTTTTATTAAAAAGGGCCCCAATTTTTTTTTTAAAGTGTTACAAATTTCCACTGAGCGTAAAAAATTTTTACAGGCTTGTTTTCTCAACCCAGTCCATCACGTCACTTTCAACATCATTAAATTGTCTGCTGTACTGCTTTTTTTATGAAAGAATTCGAAAGGGTCTCTCCTGATAAGATAGTGAAAACGTTCCTTGATCCAAATTCGGTCACAAGTCGTCCTAAAAGTTGCCCTCGATGAAAAAACTTTCCATAAAATTTTTCGACCTCACCCAGTCCTACCGTTCCTGAGCAATCGCCCCTCATATGTCAAAAATTAAATTTTTTTTTTCACTCTGGATCGGATGGATGAAAAATTTTGAAATTTTCCTGTTGGTTGAAACTATATAGGTACATTTGGGGAAATTTTTTCAATTTTTTCGATTCATATTTTCTTGAATTTTTTGGGCTTTGAAATTTTCAAAAAATTTTTTAAAAATTTTTTTGAGCGGGGTACATAGCTGAATTTTTTTCTATAATTAGCTCATACCCAAAGGTACAACATGATAATATTTTCAACCCCCTAAATGGGGGTGGAAGTTGATCAAAAAACGGAATGTGTAACAAAAGCACCCCCTAAAATCAGTTTTTTACATTTTTCTTGCGAATGATGCATTTTAGAGAAAAAGTAGTATAGTAATAAAATGTTCCTCATTAAATTTTCTATAAAAAAGGGTCTTATAATTTTTTTCGTACACCCGTTAGGGAAGGAAATAGGGGGCTACAAAGTTGTTCCTAGTACTAATAAAAAAAAATCAATTTTTATAGACCAAAATTTTCCATCTAGAACTGAGATTTTCTTTATAAAACATGAAAATTTTCAAGTGAAGCAAGTTGGTCCTTATCTTTGCCTCCTTTTGGTATGTCCTCACATGCACATTTATTGCTCTCACATTTCGCGAATCCAGAATGTACTTTACACTCTGCAGTATAATACAAATAACCAATAAATGAATATGGATATCTGACTACAAATCTGTACACAATCAAGTTATAAACTCTTCTTATATTCTCATTTAACTCAATTGGAATTGAAATGTCACTACACTATTCATATATACTTTGAAAATATATTTTATTCATTAAATTTTATTTTCACATATTCAAAAATAAAATTTGGGACTCAAACTTATTTAAAGGGCCCCGCATACTAAAAGGCACAGAGTACATCCGCACTCCCGCATCACGTCTGTGGGCGCCCCTGCTTACACGATTTTGGGTTAAAATCAATTCAAAATAGCGGATTATTATTTGAGTATAGCTTGAGGAGCCTCAAATTATTAAAAATGTAATTAATATGAACTCATATGATTATTGGTAACAAGAAGTATACTATATCCCCAATTCACCTCCATACATGATGCTGGAGGGGAAATGGAGGCGTTATCGATATCAAAACATAATGAGGGTACACGAAAGTTCGAAAAATTTTCATTGTGGAGTCTTATGATAAAATGAATTTTAGCTTCCCAAATAAATCTGAATGGGAGGTGGAGCGAAAAACTATTTTAGAGGGGAAATTACAACAGGAAATTTCGTGTATTTCCCATATCTCCTCACCAAATAAACTTAGAAAGGTCAAACTTGGTATGTAGCGTTAGCTGATGACCAGAATATGTCCTCTTAAATTCGAGTCAAAATGGATCTAAAAGAATATTCGTCAGCGATCAACATTTTAGGAAAGTTTGAGAAAATTCAAATATGATTTGAAAAATATGGATTCATTTGATTATTATTGTATAATACGACATTTACTCTAAATTTAACTTCTTAAGTGATTTTAAATGGGATAGGGCAAGGGTTTTCAGACTTGGCACCAGGAGTGACCTGTAGACATGAGAGGGTTAGCAACGTTATTTGAAAACCTGAACAAGCCCCAATTAAAAACTCAGCTCCAGTAATGCAGCATGGCTGCTTACTTTTTTTTTTTAATATATATTGTGACTTAATTATATGCCTGTAATATAAAGCATCGAAACTTACTTCCAGCATGTTTGAGAAATTGTGGAAGAATAAAAAAAAAAAAAGCATGTAAGAAATACATTTCAAGATTATTTTGATAAAACTTAATAAGTATTTTTCGACAGATACATGGATGAAAAATAACTTACGAAAAGGCTATGCGATTCATCATAAATAATTTACGTACATATACATGTAAGAATGATATTCTCCTTAGTACAAATTTAATCAACATTTCATAATAAGTATTTACTAAAAATTTCGAAAAAATTGTAGTCCACGAGTAAAGCCGTATCTTCATCTCTCGTGCGACTTCATCGAGCCGAAACCAAAAATAATTAATTCATCGAAAGGTGTAATTTTGTATCAAGGAACTAAAACATTATCTCGATGGAGAACTTTCATTAGGTAGATAAATAATGAATATCTCTTTCGATAAGTCCGGGGTAAAACTGCGATAATAATTTTAAAAGAATGTTGTCGCCGTGTGGATCACGTTATGTTACCTGTGAGGTGAATAATAGAGTGTGAGTGAACTATAGGAATATATAATCACCTATACAGTACGTACCTCTTACTAAAAAGGTATAATTAGCATTAAATAAATAAATTGAAAAATAGCAAAAATTAATTACTTATTTTTACTTGTTACACCGCAACAACATCCATATTATGTAGTATTGAAAATCTCACAATTTTTATCGCATTTTAGATTTAACTGAAAAATATGTAACCGAATTCACGTATTGAATTTTCGCACCGTTTCGCCACCACGATGGCTTTCATCGTAACGTCGATAATAACGACGATATTAATCAGCTCCTGCGATATGGTCAAGCAAGACCCGCAGACGGCCATCGGTGTATCAGAATCGTTCTCAGAACCACCGGCGCGCATAGCCTTGGGTACGAAAAGTTTCAAAGTGCTGGTAAAAGAAAGCGATATATTCGTGGACAAAAGTTTACTCATTAAACGCGTGCTGGAAGACCCGAAGAAATATTTCATCATCCATGGGCCTCGTAAATTCGGCAAAAGTATAAATTTAGACATGATCAAAGAATTCCTACGAATCGAGTTGAACTCGTATGGTTACAGAGTGATACCAAAAGCTATCACGCCAAACTATCGATTATTCAAGGATGGCGAATTGATGGTCAGTGGTACTGTGCATGCTTTAAAGTCGCCGCTTTTGATTTCATTGCATGACGACATAATCGAAGAGTATCAAGGGAACCATCCGGTTATTAGTTTCAATTTGAGTAACGTATATTCGTACGATCACAATAGCGTACTGTTTAATATAGCGATAAAACTAAGATACGTATACGAAGAACATGCTTATCTGCTGAGTACTTTTAAAAAGAACAACTTGAGTAATATCGAAGAAGTACGTCAACGAGCTCAACTACAATACGCGTACTTCGATAAAATGTTAAACGCTCGAGGTAACCAGGAAGACATCGTAAATGGGGTGAACTTCTTGGCTCAACTGCTAGAAGAACGTTTCTCGAAGAAACCTTTTCTATTAATCGACGACTACGACGCCATATTCAGAACTATGGTGTACAACCCAACGTATTCGGAGAAACAGAAAACCGCCATATTCGAATTATTCTCGACCTTTTTCCAGACTTCGTTCCTAAAAAATCCATTCATCGAGAAAACCATATTGACCGGTATACTGCCACTATATACGTCCGAAGTATTCCCCGGTAACATAACCGAATATAGTTTCGAAACCCATATGTTCCCTTATTACGGATTCTTCGTGCCCGAGATGACCCTCATGTTCGACTTGTTGAAGACACCGGTGTACATACGTAATAAAATGTACAACTGGTACGCCGGATACGGTGGCAGTATGAACTACAACGCATCCATTTGCAATCCTTGGTCGGTGATCAATTTCATCAATAAACGATGCAGCATTAGCCAGCTGAAAAATTATTGGATCGAAACCGAACAGATAGACCCGATAATGAAATTCATCACCCAAAACGAAGCCTTCGTGGAACCCCTTATGCTTCTAATAGGCCACGAGCATGTATCAATTCACACAAATTACTCCGCTTTGAATGGAATGAACGCGGACGAGTTATGCTTGGCTTTGCACGCACCCCCCAAAGAAGACTTCTTAACCAAATATAACATCAATTTGATCATCTGGTATTTACACAAAAGCGGCTACTTGACCGCCAGCGATTACATGTTGGATACATTTCTCATAGTTCGGATACCAAATAACGAGGTCAGATATGAACTATCGCGTATACTCATCAATTACTATTTCATCGAGAAACACCAACTATCGAGTAACTTCTTCCCTCAAACTACCAAACTTTTGGTGGATTATCTAAACGGTCAAGACATATCGCCAATTTTGGTGAAGAATTTAGAAAACATATTACAAATCATTCCACTAGAGAAGCATAAAATCGAAGATTCTCACATTAAAAGACACGTTTATCGTTCAGTACTGCAGTTTTTATTCGCTTTGATTCCGTTGGATTTTACCAATTTCAAACTCACCATTCATTTTCACGAACCTCATATACCGTGTTTATTATTATTTACGCAAGATCGCGGAAACATCGTGGCGATCAATTTTAACGCTACTGAGCCCAGTCTGGTATCGGCCAAGAAATGCAGATACGCGTATTTTAAATACGATTTTCTCAAGGAGATTAATGTGGTTAAATTCGTAGGAGTTAATATCACCGAAGCTAAGAAAATCGAGTTCGATATTGACTCAGAAATTATCCGATAGAGGAAAGTTTACAGTATTAATTCACGTTAAAGGTGGCCGTAGCTGTAGTTAAGATGTATCAGTGGGAGGGATTTAGAAATTTTTTGAAAGATACATATTTTACTGGTTTACTTTCAGTGTATTTTTTTAGCAGAAAAAATTTCATCAATGTACATACGATTGTATGAGTGAAATCCAGTACATAATACTTGAGATGACAATTTTTTTTTTTGTTGTAATAGTTCATAACAAATTTATAGTCATAACTCATTGAGTGTGAAATTTAATTTTTTCAATTTTAAAATGTTAATTTAAGATTCAAGTATACGAGATTCACACGACAACTATTGACATAGAAGAATTACAAATATTAAAAAAACTGAGCTCATGGGAGAGATTATGATTCCAACTCCCCTGGTTACGGACCAGAAGGTGACATAACGTGATCAATGTATAATTACAATAAAAAATTAAAAAGGAATTTTATTTAATTTCATTTTTAAGCAATTTTGGATATTTTACAAGCATGCCAATTTTTCTGTTCAGTCATTCAATGCATTTTTTCATCGATTGGCAATCTGGAAGAACTTTGAAATACTGACTCTACTGTTCAAAAATATTAATTTGAGTTGACTCAAACTTTTACAAGCTTCAAAATAATATGCTATATAAGAGGAAAATATGTTGAAAAACACGTACCTACCTTTTTACCTATTCTCAAAATACAAATTAATATCTATGTACTACGAATTTTGCTTTTTTTCAAAAATCAATTTGGTTCAGCGTTTGCTAATTGCAAAATAACTCCATCCATATGCCTAAGAATTCAGCCCTTTAAATTATTATTCTGTAGTAAAAGTAATACCGTACATGTAGCGTAATAAAGCATAAAAGTAATACCGTGAAGTACTACCGTGTAACCTACCATTACGCGGTTCTCCCACGTTTTTATAAACTCGATTCTCATTGGTTGTTGTAATTTATTGTTTTCATATAAATATAAGGCAATGTTGTTTGACAAATACAGTTCCTTTCTACTCGTCTTATGAGTTAGTTCATTCCAGCAACAGCTTCGGCCGTTGCACGCCTTCACTCCCGAACTTTGTCGCGACAGTGAAAACCGTCGCAACGCGATAGCTACGGCCATCGCGCATTTTATGAATTATCGTGACAGCGTACGCGGTCGTTATTTTTATTTTTGCCGTCGCTTAAGTAGCGACAGCATTTTTAATAATTATATTTTCGCCCGTTGCCTATAATTCTTACCTTCCATAATTCGATTAAAAAAAAAAATTAAATTAGTTTTGGAAAACAAAATTTGAAAATTTGTTGTATTCGAGGGCCAGAACTTAATTTTACGATTAGTGTTGAAAAAGATGGAAAAATTACCCGAAATAGTTTTTCACATATTATATTGAAATAATTATAGAACCACTAAATGTTGAAAAAATAAGTAATAATTTTTTTCTGTAGTTGAGAAGACAAAATATGACCTTCGGATGCGTTTTTCAAATTGCCCTAAATTAATTTTTTTGAATTTTTTTCAACACATTCTCATAGATTGCCTCAAGTACACACCCATACGAACATCTCTCAAATTTCCTGAATCCTTTCCTCAAATTTAGGAAAACGTTCCACTCCTCATCACATTCATGATCAAAACAGGCCTCCTCTCCCAGTTATAATTCTATAATCAAATCAGATCCGTGCCTCTGGCCCAGTTGCAGGATACGGTACGGTAAAAATCAACAGATAATGGATAAATTTATAAAGTTTTCAAAATTTGAACCAATCATGGAAGGTATAAATATAAATGTAGGTATGTGAAATTTTTTTGGACATACTTTTGGAGTTATTATACAATTATCAAGCACTAAAACAAATCGATTACCAAAAAAAAAAAAAAGTAAGCAGCCATGCCGCATTACTGGAGCTGAGTTTTTAACTGGAGCTTGTTTTGATTTAGTAATAACCTTGCTTAACCATTTATGACTACAGGCCACACCCAATACCAAGTCTGAAAACCCCTACCCTATCCTTTCCAAAAACACTTAAGAAGTTGAATTTGGCACAAATGTAGTATTTCTTGCCATGAAATAATCATGCGAACACATATTTCTCAAATTATAACTATTTGAGGGTCCTCAAATTATCTTCAAATCATGATAATCCGCCATTTTGGATCCATTTTGACTCAAAATTTAAGTGGTTATATTCTGGTCACAAACTAATCCTACACACAAAGTTTGACCATTCTAGGCCGATTTGGTGATGAGATATGGAAGATTCATGAAATTTCCTGCAGCAATTTCCCCTCCAAAAGCCGTTTTTTGCTCTAACTCCCCTCCAAAATCACTGAGGAAGCTAAAATCAAAATACGTTTGTCACTTGGGCTCATTTTATCATATGACACAGCAATAAAAAATTTTCGACCCCTCCTGTACCCCCACCACTATTTTAGGTTGGTAACCCCGCCTTCCCCCTCCAACATCATGTATGGAAGTGAATTCGGGATATAGTATACAACTTATCCCCAATAACCATATGAATTCATATTAATTACATTTTTACCAACTTGAGGCTCCTCAAGCTCTACTCAAAATTTTGATAATCCGCCATTTTGAATCCATTTTGATCCAAATTCAAGAGGTCATATTGTGGTCACCAACTAACCTCACACACAAAATTTGACCTCTTTAACTTGATTTGGTGGGGAGATATGGAAGATTCAAGAAATTTCATGACTCAAAACTTCCTCAAAAAGCCGTTTTTTGATCTAACTCCTCTCAATATGCACAAGAAGCTGAAATTTGGATATGTTAGTATCCGTGACTCACTCTTTCATATGAAATCAAAAACGAAAAATTTGAGCTATTTGCCCCTTCTCCAGCCCCCTCAAAATTTGAGTGATCCGCCATTTTGAAATTTATCGAAAAAAAAAAAAACTATTTTTGCGTATTTTCAAGAAGAGTTCCTCACCGAATTTTGAGCGAATTTTATCCACACCCGCCTGCGCAAGGCGAGTGACACAAAAAACGCAATTTTCTCAAAAACAGGTTTTTGCTAACTCGCCTCAAAATGCACTTAGGAAGCTGAAATTTAAATATGTTGGTGTCCGTGACTCACTCTTTCATATGAGATCAAAAACGAAAAATTTGAGCTATTTGCCTCTTCTCCAGCCCCCCTCAAAATTTGAGTGAACCGCCATTTTGAAAGTTTTCGAAAAAACAACAAAAATACTTCTGCGCATTTTCAAGAAGAGTTCCTCACCAAATTTTGAGCGAATTTTATGAATACTCGCCGGCGCTACGCGTGGGGGAAAAAATATATATATACCAAAAAGTTGGACATTTGCCAGATGATTACAAATGGTCTGAAACGCAAAGATTTGAAGACCCCACCCTCCCCCGACCTTCCCTTCCCAAATCAGGTAGGCTGTAATAGCTATCGTTTTGTTAAAAACTCAGCTAAAAAGAAAGAAATCATCTTTTGTACGTGATACTGAAGGAGAGGAGTAGAGTTAAATGTTTTCTAAATGTGGCGGGGGTAAATAAAAGTTGGAAAATAATTGATTACGGGTTCGCATGAAAAAGTATATCCAAATGACTAACACATTCAAATTCCAGCTTTTTAAGCGAAAACGGATGGGAGTCGATGAGAAAAATGGATGGCTTTTGGAGTGAAAATAAAATCAGAAAATATCTCCTCACCAAATGAACTTGAAAAATTATAACTTTGTATAGAAGACTGTAACAATTTGAGATAGGTTTGGAAAGACTCAAATATCTGAAATTTGAAAGTATGGAATAGTGTGATTTTCATTAAATTAAATTTCTCAGTTGGCTTACAAATGTGGCAGGTTTGTTTGTATTCTTTCTTTCTCTTTTCAATGTTCTAAATCACAAAACTCAAAGATAATAATACTAAAATTATTATTTCAAAAAACACTAATTTTTGACCTTGCTCTTCAAAGTTTTATAAAACACTAAAATTACTTGGAATATCTTTAACTCCTCTCAGTTAGGTTCAACATCAGGTAAATTTTGCTTGCTATTACTATCGATGTATGCCACAACTCATGACTATGTTGAAATCAGAGCAACTGATAATTCAACAATTATTTTATAAGTTAAATGTTGTTTGTCATTCCTTTCCTATAACTCAAATCTTATAACATTAACTGATTTGATCTTCAGTCATAAAAATCACGCATACAAAATTCAGATCATATCATAAAAAATTTCTTTTGAGAAAACAAACAATCATTCACTAACGCACTTCTTCATAAAGACTATTTATATCGATTTAATTAAATTTTAATCATTCAAATTTTGGTAGAAAATCAATTTTTTTCATTTTTTCCACAATAATGTCAGAAATTAGGTAATCAATGAGGTAAACTTGGAAGTATCACCACAAATTGCTCGATAATAATTTCTGAGGGGCTCCAACTCCTCTACTTTCGCTTATAGAAAAGTTATTAATAGACTTTTCCCAAACACAATTTTACATATATTATTTCACATTGAAAGAATTTTGATGGTGAATGCAACATATACGAGAAAAATAGAAAAAACCGATCTCGACGGATTTTAATCCCAAATGGGAAATGAATCACAGAGATTCAAAGCAACTTCCAGAACATTCTCCCCATCCTCAAAAATTAATTTTTATAGATTTTAAGCGCATTTTTAAATTTAAATTAAAAATGGAATAATTTTTATTGCAAAGTCCAAGAATAATTTGAAAAATGATTGACCCAAACAGAGAATGCGAAATAAAGATATGAACTTTCTGATGTACCATTACTAAAAATCAATAATTTCATACCAAATAATTATAACGAAAACAATATACCTATTGAGTTACATTTTGAATGAAAAATAATTAAGATGAAAATTAATGAAGTTAAATTTTTTGGATATTATTAGTATTCCATGACAGGAGATGAACGGGGGGGGGTGGGAAGACAGTTTGAATCAAGTCCATATACACCTGAACTTCAACCACAACTCGTCAACGTGATTATTTTAATCTGACACCCACAGAAAAATAAGTCCAACTTTTCAAATCAATTCATTGACTTATCAAGAATGAGGAAATTTCAAAATCAATCATTAATAGTAACAGTTTATCTTCATAATGTTGTCTCTATGGTACGCAGTGAAGCTATCGAATGCCCTTTAACCTTTTATTGATTGGTTAAGATGAGATTCTTCCTCACTATATGCACAAATGTGGGTGCTGAGAATGATCGGCTTTGCGTTAAGCCAGGATATCAAATGGAAAAGGAAGAGACAAATTATCAAATAAGTGAGTACTTACGGCTCGTAGAATTATGAATATATTTGTTCAAAAACATCAGTCACGATCTTCGTTAGCCTTCAGGATTACGTTAATGGAAATTCAATGTGGAAAAATATGGGAGTGAAATTTTATACTTTTATGATTAATTTTTTCATGATCAAAAACAATTATAGGGCGAATAAATAGGCTATTGACAAAGACGTAACTGCTCATATTATAGTGTGGAGCAATGAACAGAGCAAATAATATTAATCTTAATATATTAATATATGTAATGTCAGCACGGTGTTTTGTACTCTTTTCGGCCATTGGCTCAAAAAAACGACGCTATGAAATAAAATTAAGTCATTCAATATTGGTATTTGGACCTGGGAAATGTATCAATAAGTCAGCACCCTGATATCCTCACCAAATAATCGATAAAGACAAGATTTATATCCCTATCTTAATTCATCCTCATAATCTGCACTCATTTTTTTTCAGATCAATGCAGTTCTAAAAACTGACTTATCTTCAGAAAAATCGCCCCATTTCAAACATCATGATTTTCACTATATTCTTATTATTTACAATGTATTCATCATCATATGGATCTATAAAAGAGCAACCATTGACCGGTATTTGCAAAAAAACCATCGAAAGAACATACATTCATACAGGAACACACACATGGGACGATATGCTACGACTAAGTGGCCTAATCGTAGACAAGAGTATGCTATTGAAATCCATATTAGACCGTAACCATACTCTGGTGCAAATAAACTGTCCTCGTAAATTCGGTAAATCGATGAACTTACAAATGATTGGCAGATTTTTACAACTAGAAGTAAATAAAATGGGAGAAAGGTTGGATCCAGCAGATACGACGAATCACTTATTTTTTATAAAAGGAGAATACGAAGATAAAGATCAAATGATCCATAGATTCTCACCTATTCCACTGATTTCCAAAGAATCTTCGATCGTGCAAAATTACATGGGTAAATATTCGGTAATAAATATAAACTTTCAAGGTACATGGGGCCATACTTACGACGAAGTGATAAAGGCTATCGGCGAAAAAATTCGAGCAGCTTTCAAGGAGCATAAATATGTATTAAGATGGTTGAAAAGAATAATCTTCGACAAAAATGCTAATGAGGGAAAAAAACAAAGAGCGCGAGAGGATTTCGAAAATTTCGTGAAATTTTCTAATAAAACGTCCAAACCTGAAGATCTGGTGGGAAGCCTAGTCTTACTCAGTCGATTATTACACGAGCAATTCGATCAAAAGGTATTTATTTTATTTGACGATTATGATCGCATATTGAAGTGCATGTCACTCCATATAATCTACGACCGACAAGAGGTACAACAAGTTATTGAATTCTTAAAACGTTTTTTCGAAACTACCTTCGGACCTTCAAACGGTCATCTTCACAAAGCTATTTTAACTGGTGTTTATTTACTTTCGAACGATGAAATAGTCGCTAATCTGCCGTTGGCCAAATATTATTATCTGAGAGATTTGCTACCATTTTATGGATTCGTTAAGCACGAGGTAGACAGTATATTCGACCATTACGCTTTATCCAAAGATTTACGAGCCAGAGGCCACGATATCTACGATGGATACAAAGGTGGAGCCAACTTCGACGTGAGCATCTACAATCCTCTATCCATCGTAGCTTTTTCTAATGAAAAGAGTATAAAGACACACTGGGCTCTCTCCGAAGACTTACCAGGGAAGTTATTGAAATACGCGTTAAAAAATGATAGTTTCGCAATATTTTTCAAAGAAGTCATTAACCTCAGAGGTGCGAACGTAGCTGTAATGCAGTTAACCATCGAAAACTTCGAGCCTCTGAGACCAATGTTATTCAATACCACTGAGGATACATTATCACACACGAACACCATCCTATGGTATCTCTACATAAATGGTTATTTCACGGTGCAGAGTTATGAGCGAAAACACAACGAGACCACGTTGGACCTCCGTATACCAAACAAGGAGATCATCGAAGATCTGTCGCTGGCAGTGATAAGCCTGTTTTATAAAGAGAAATTCCGAGTATCGCACACGAGTTTCGAAGCAGCTACGGAATATTTGGGCCATTTGATGAACAGGGACGAATACACGTTGATATTATTGGTGAAAACGTTGGACGCAATTATAACTCGCGTGGTTCGTCTCGATGGTGAAGTCAGTACTAAAATCGAAACCGAAGAACAAAAACAATTAGTCAATTCTACCATTAATTTTTTAGTATTGAGAATACCGTTGAAGTATGATTTCAAAATCGAACCAACTGATAGAGGTAAAGGTAAAGATCCGGATATAATAATGTATAATGAAAAACGCATCGTAGTTATTCAGATACATTTGGACGCGTTGAAATCCAATTACGCTCTGATAAACGCGAAGAGATATAAAAATGTTGTGAAAAGCAAACCGAATCTGCAAGGTATTCCACAAATAAAATTCATCGGTATTGGTGTTTCGCCTTTAAAAACTGTATTTACCCGAACCGAAACTCAATCAATCGATATATGGCATTAAATTAAGTCAGCGTAGGTCTCAACATCATCGATAATTATTGCCATTCATGTACATATGAGAGTGAAAACTAGACAAGTTACTGAGTTGATAGAAAAGAAACGAATACCTATAAACATTCAGGTATAATATGACTTTAAAGAATGAAACGAAACCATGGAATTCAGATTTGAACGATTTCAAATGTCAATTTATGAAAGACATGATTTTGCTTCGGACTGTGAGAGTTGTCAGTCTAAGAGAGACTGCCGAAAGGTAAATTTCCTCGATTGGTAATTCAGTATTATGTAAATAAGTATCAATGAAAAATAAAAGTTAAGCACAAGTAAACCTACATCAATTTTCTTTCTCTACCTAATTGCTAAATCACCAGAGCTCTACGGTTGATACATATCTAAGCTTGAGGTAATAATCTTAATCTCAATAGAATCTAGACGGCAAAGTAGGAGCAACTTCCAAAAACAATCAAGCCTGATTATGGACTTATTTCCAACATTTTATTCTGCTCTATAACTTAATTTGATATTAGATCTCAGAACTTGACTAGGCTCCGATCTGAATCTATAGATCATCGCAAACATTTGAATTTTCATTTTCCATATGTATTTACTTGAAAATTATAGGTATTAAAGAAAAAATAAGAAGTTGAATTTGGCACGAATATAGTATTTCTTGCCATGAAATCATCATGTTAACATATATTTCTAAAATTATAACTATTTGAGGGGTCTCAAATTATCTTCAAATCTTGATAATCCGCCATTTTGGATTCATTTTGACTTAAATTTAAGTGGTTATATTCTGGTCACAAACTAATCCTACACACAAAGTTTGACCATTCTAGGCCGATTTGGTGATGAGATATGGAAGATTCATGAAATTTCCTGCAGCAATTTCCCCTCCAAAAGCCGTTTTTTGCTCTAACTCCCCTCCAAAATCACTGAGGAAGCTAAAATGAAAATAGATTTGTCACTTGGGCTCATTTTATCATATGACACAGCAATAAAAAATTTTCGACCCCTCCTGTACCCCCACCACTATTTTAGGTTGATAACCCCGCCTTCCCCCTCCAACATCATGTATGGAAGTGAATTCGGGATATAGTATACAACTTATCCCAATAACCATATGAATTCATATTAATTACATTTTTACCAACTTGAGGCTCCTCAAGCTCTACTCAAAATTTTGATAATCCGCCATTTTGAATCCATTTTGATCCAAATTCAAGAGGTCATATTGTGGTCACCAACTAACCTCACACACAAAATTTGACCTCTTTAACTTGATTTGGTGGGGAGATATGGAAGATTCAAGAAATTTCATGACTCAAAACTTCCTCAAAAAGCCGTTTTTTGATCTAACTCCTCTCAATATGCACTTAAGAAGCTGAAATTTGGATATGTTAGTATCCGTGACTCACTCTTTCATATGAAATCAAAAACGAAAAATTTGAGCTATTTGCCCTTCTCCAGCCCCCTCAAAATTTGAGTGATCCGCCATTTTGAAATTTATCGAAAAAACAAAAAAACTATTTTTGCGTATTTTCAAGAAGAGTTCCTCACCGAATTTTGAGCGAATTTTATCCACACCGCCTGCGCAAGGCGAGTGACACAAAAAACGCAATTTCTCAAAAACAGGTTTTTGCTAACTCTCCTCAAAATGCACTTAGGAAGCTGAAATTTAAATATGTTGGTGTCCGTGACTCACTCTTTCATATGAGATCAAAAACGAAAAATTTGAGCTATTTGCCTCTTCTCCAGCCTCCCTCAAAATTTGAGTGATCCGCCATTTTGAAATTTTTCGAAAAAACAAAAAAAGCCCTTCTGCGCATTTTCAAGAAGAGTTCCTCACCAAATTTTGAGCGAATTTTATGAATACTCGCCGGCGCTACGCGTGGGGAAAAAATATATATATACCAAAAAGTTGGACATTTGCCAGATGATAACAAATGGTCTGAAACGCAAAGATTTGAAGACCCCACCCTCCCCCGACCTTCCCTTCCCAAATCAGGTAGGCTGTAATAGCTATCGTTTTTATTAAAAACTCAGCTAAAAAAGAAAAACAGGAGGCAGCCATGTCACGTTATTGGAGCCGAGTTTTTAATTAGGGTTTGTTTAGGCTTGCATATAACGTTGCTAATCTCTTCATGTTTACAGACCACACCTAGCACAAAATTTGAAAACCCACACCCTATCCTTTCCCAAACTACCTGAGAAGTTGAATTTAAGATATGTATAGTACTTTTTACCGACAATAACCATATGAGCCCATACTTCTCTAATTTCAACAATCCTAATTAGTTGGGTTATCAATATAAAAAACGACAGCTATTACAGCCTATCTGATTTGGTAAGGGGATCGTAGGAAAGTGGGGTCTTCAAATCTTCGCGTTTCATACCAGTTGTAATTATCTGGTTTTTTTATTAACTTAATTGAATTAAATATTAAATAGATTGTATTCAAATCATTATTTTATCTATATAATTAATTTCTAATAATTTCAATTGTTAATAATATAAGATTTCAATAGATGGAAATGAAAAAAAAAAAATAATTATAATAATAAAGGAATAAAAGAAAGAAAGATCAATTAAATTATTTTCAATTTGGTACTCTAATTTTAACGAACCGCAATTTTGTATTCATTTTGATTCAAACTCAAGAGATCATATTCTGGTAGTCAACTAACTTTATATACAAAGTTTGACTTTTCTAGGTCAATTTCCTGTCTTTATTTCCTCTCAAAAAACCATTTTTGCTCCAATTCTCCTTCAATTTCGTTATAGAGACTTACATAATTGGAACATTAACTCACTTTATCTTATAACACCATAATCAAAAATTTTCGACTTGGATTTAGATCGAGAAATGGCTTTTTGAGGAGGTTACGAGTCTTCAAGTTTCTTGAATCTTTCATACCTTCTCACCAAATAAATCTAAAAAAAGTCAAACTTTTTATGTGGGCTTAGTTAAAGACTAAAATACGAACTCATGAATTTGGGTCAAAATGGATTCAAAATGATAAACCATCAACATTTAGGAAAGGCTTGAGGAGTCTCAAATCACTTAAACTTGATAAATAAGAACTCATAATTATGATTTCTGAAAATAAGGATTATATTATATGCCAAAATCACCTTAATACATGACATTAAAGGGTAGAAGAAGGGGTTAACGTTCTAAAAATGTAAGAGATCAACTTGAGAGCCTGAAATTTGAAAAATATGCAGTTGCTCTCGATTTACTCTTTCATATGAGACCGGAAATGAAATTATAAAAAAAGAATAAACAAATGAAAAATAATATTTAAATACGTGAAATGCGAAATTTTTGCTCTGAGTAAATTTAGCTGAAAAGGAACGAGTGATTTGTAAATCACTCCAGGTAAATATAAGCCATAAATCCCTATTTTCAAGTCTTCAAACGAACCGGAACCTATTATCAAAACCTGTAACGAGACGAGAATAGAAAACAAAATGCATTCGGTTTTATAGTCTTATATTAAATTGAATCAAACTTCCAGCTATGTATACAGGTTGTATTATCTTATTCCGTTTTCACTCGTAGCACAAGCGAAGCCACTAACATTACAACTGTGTATAATGGATTGCTTATCCGAAAAATAGGAGATAAAAGTACCTAAATCACCATAAAAGATACTATATGTATGAGAAAGTACTATTCAAGCATTATTCTTAGAGAAAGAACAGTTATACTTGATCGAATGGCAAAACATACATAATACATAAAAGAAAAAATAATAAAAGAAAAAAATCCTTATTATATTATTATAAATTTAAAAAAAAAAAAACAAAAAAAAAACACATAAATCAAAACATAAATTGAATTAGCAGTTTTCCTGTTCAAATCTGAAATGAAATGAACAAATTAGACACTAATTGTTAACTTCTTCATAAGAATTTTTTTTATGTCAAGAATTTTTCCTGAATTTTTTTTCACTACGTAAAAAATTGACCTCGCTTCTTCCCCTCTAACAGATCAATATGCATTCAAAATTCAGAACAAAGAAAAAAACGTAATTTAATCTTTAAATTGAAATTCATTTCGTACATTCATAATAAATTCGATATAACTAACGAAAAATTAAATTCTTATCAATTTTTTGCAACACCACATATCATGTACTATTCTCTATGCAATAATCGTTGGTATGCCACAGTAGGTCACGATTTGTAATTATGAGCTAAGAAATAATATAAAAATTCGGCCTTATCAGTCAACAGGAGTTATCGTTTAATAAAGAAATGCTTCTATTCTCAAGCATGCGTTCGCACAGTTATAAAATCATCGCTGATGATATCACAACATTTTCGTAGAGGGAAAATTCGAGGTATGTACCTATGTACCATTACACGATGAAGTTCTATTTTGAAAATATTCAGCTATTTCATAAGACTCGTTTACTCTTTCGGTGACCGCGTGCTTACCTAATGAGGTGATTTATAACACATCGAATGGTATGAAAAATGACCTATTATTGGAGCTTTAATAAACCTGATAAATTTCGCTTAAGCTTATATGGCACTCCTAATGTAAGCTAACATTGTAATCTGTGATCGTTTAACATTTTCAAGTTCAATAACTGTAAGCAAGTTGCGATGGTATCATTGATATTTAATTTAAAAATTACCTTCTTTATACTGACATTATGTGTTATTCAATTGTACGCTGTTTCTCGCCATCGAGCAATCATTTCGATGAGACATCCGTTGAAAAATATCCACCCACGTATCTCCATAGCTGCAACCAACTATCGCGAATTTATCGACAAAAGCGACCTATTTATCGACAAAACTCTGTTACTAGAACGTATACTGAATGATGATAATAACATAATATTGATAACGTCTCCACCTAAATTTGGCAAAACTATCGCCTTATCAATGATCAAAGAGTTCTTACGCATTGAAACAGATTCGAAAGGTAAACGTTTACCATCGGAGATCAGTTCGAATCATCAATTTTTCAAATACGGAATCATAATATCAGTAGACAATAAGGTGCAAAAATTAAAAGATCCACCTGCTATATCTGAGCATCGGTTTATACTTGAAAAATATCAAGGAAAACATCCGGTCATATATGTGGATTTAAGTGATATCGGTGGCAAGAGCTTTGACAGTATATTGAACATAATGGGGAATCGGCTGAAGAAGGCTTTTGAAGAACATAAATACATGGTGGAAATACTGCGAGAATTAGCGAGCAATGAAACCTTGCAGCCTAGCCAGAGAGAGCAAGCTAATAAAGATTTAATAATTTTCGAGCGCATGATCGAAGAGAAAATCACTGATGGTGATTTCACGGAGAGTGTACTCACACTGAGTAGGGTATTAAGAGAGCACTTTAATGAAAAGATAGTCTTATTAATTGACAATTACGATAGTGTACTCCAAGACGTAATGCTACATCAGAGTGATTTCCCAGTGGAAGACGAACAGAAGTTGATGAAGTTCTTGGAATCATTCTATCATTGCTCTATAGTCTCGAATCCTCATTACTTCAAGATCGTTATTACAGCAGTGCTTCCAATGTATATATCTCAGCTTTTCGATAAAGTGTTGAAAGATATGATCGAGTACCAATATCATCAACGTCTCTACCCTTACAGTGGTTTCACCGAACTCGAAATAAGCAAATTATTCGTGCTAGCCAATATATCTCGCAACCAAAGCCATCAAGCTGTCGACTGGTACAACGGTTACAAAAGCCAACCTATTTACAACGTAAACCTCTACAATCCTTGGTCCATAAGTCGTTTCGTCAACGAACATCAAGCCCTCAGCTATTGGGCAAATAAGATGAACTTGACTATGTATTTGAAAAATGTAATAGAAAACCAGAGATTCCTAGATCTCTACTTGGATTTACTCTATCGTAAACGCATAAGCGTAGACTTCACAGATGTGGATTTGAGCGAACGATATGTTAAAAAATTGAAAAATATCATTCATTTCCCCATGCCCGAAGTGACAAAATACAGTATAAATGTGATAATGTGGTTTCTGCTGAAAATCGGATATCTAACCATAACGGGGAACACGGAGACCGCTTCTTATTACATCGAAATACCTAATAAAGAAGTCAAAGAAGATATGTCCTTCTTATTACTTAATTACTTTCACCATAAATATAATGTCCAGGTGGAATACATCACGGATGCGGTGAGCACATTAGTTGATTTTGCGACCAAAGATACAGACGAATCTGAATCGTTGAAACGAGCTCTTCAAAGAGTACTTCGTTGTTTACCTTCAGCAAGTTCTGATAAAAGGAATGTGCTGATGCTGATGCATAAGGTAGTAGCATTTATAACGTCCCAAGTTCCCCTTACGTACGAGGGGTGTGATATTGTTCAGCACGAATTATACGCTACTATGGTCCTATATACCCAGAACCAAGGTATTATAATCGTCGTCAAAGTCGATCCGCATTTATACTACACTGCATTAATAGATGCTAAGAAATACGCTGCTGTTTTCACGTGCAATAAAAAATTCAAAGATATCGCTTGGATAAAATATATTGGTATCGAAATAACAGCCCATAAAACTGTCTATATTTACGCTGAGTCGCAGATGAACTAATATTGTTATCAAAATCTTCGAATGGTTTTTAATGTAAAGTTTACTTCAGTATTAACTCCAATGATAGTAGATGGTACAAATATTTTATTAAAATTATTAATGCAAATAAAATTAAGTAGGTAAAATGTAAACGTCTAGTTACTATACTTTTTGACGGTCTGAAATATATTTTATGACCTTTTTTCTTCGCTTCATTTAATTTAAATGGAATTGATAATATTAATTTTCCATAAGGAAAAAGGCATAAAAACGTTGAAATTTAAATTCTGATCAAACATTCAAGAGATCACTCTCGAGCATCGAGCAAAATAAAATTCGATTAGAACTCCCATATCAGCGTCATCAATGATCAAAGATACGCATGTAATTAAATATTTATCACCAGAATAACCTTTAAGAAAATTGTTTTCTGACAACATTTTTAGTTAGGTGAAATTAATAATTCATTAATGAATTTTATTCGTCACGAAAAGATGTTCAATATGCGCAGCGTATCAGCGAACGAACAACCTAATTAATAATTAGACTTCATATCTCAACGTGTAATCAATAACTGAGTAAATTTTTGAATATGTACATTTACTACACGAGTATGAACTAAATACTTTATTGGGATCAATATTTATTAGTCTATTTTATGGAATCGCAATGAATAGAAATTATCGAGGTATGTACCTATAGTTCTATGATCTAAATAATATCACAATTACGAGGCTTCAGTTCAAAAATCGTTTATTATTTTCGAACGATGAATATTTCGACCTTATCGAGAAATAATAAGCTTTGTGCTCCCAACTACACAGATCAAAGGTAGAAAAAAAATTCTATAAATTTTGTACTTTTTCATCTCCTATCAGTACGAAGATAGGCAATTGCCGATACAAACATGTCCGACCATGTAGCATTAGGTATTTCTCATGGGAATATTCTTCGTGATTCTTTCAGACTGCAGACAAAATCAAAAATGATTTTTCAAATTTTCAAAATTAAAATTGGCAATTTTTTTTCCATTATTAGGGATCATAATTATTATCTTCTGTCTTGTGACGGAATTTGAAAATGATAACCAAAATTATCAATTCCGCATAAGGGAAAAAAATCGACCCCAAAAATGTTTCTCCGCAATTTTAAATGGAAAATGGAAAATGCAAAAAATTTAATAAAAATGTTATTTTAAGTATAAATTAAATACATATATTATATTATATAGGTACATTTATTGAAGAGTTTTTTTGATCAAAGTGAAAAAAATAAACGTAAGTAGCCATGCCACTTCACTGGAAGCGGAGTTTTTAATGTCAAAAGATTCAAACTTGAAGCTAATGCTGTTAATGACTTCAACCTTCCCCCCCCCCCCCACCAACTCTAAAACAAATTTAATGAATTCACATTCATAATGTTATAATTATACTTAGTCTCTGAACCATATTTTAATTTTTCCGTCATTTAAAAAAAAAAAAATAATTCAAAACGATAAATTTAATCATAAAATAATAATACAATTTTAGATTTAAACATTAATAAAAAATTAGTGATTGGGGACCACTCAAATATTTGATAAAATTTTAATTCACCCGATACTTTGGATGTTTTTACATGTACTTAGGTAGCTATATTGTCATCTTATACTGTCTTCATGAATTTCTTAAGGGCATGGGGAGGGGATCTACATCAAGGATGAAAAAATGACTAACATGCATAATCACTATTTTCCAAAAAGAAAAGAAGTAACCTTCATTTTTCCGAACGCAAATTTCATCTACTTAATCTTACAATCGATTGGGCCCCATATATTGTTAATCATCAACGAATGAATAATAAGTCTTAAAAATAAAACGTGTCAATACTTCAAAGAAATTTGATATTACATTTTCAATTTCAGATTTTCGCAGAAATAATAACTCATTTTACTAAAGACAACTAGGACTATAATGTCTACTATTGATACCATCACGTTCTCAATAATTTATATATTAGGATCAATCGGCATCGAGAATAACCATGCTTCTCTCATATATAAAAACCCACATTCTAAACCAACCTTATATACAACGACATCACCATTACCTACCACCGAAAAATTAGACCCATTACGAGAAGAAGATAAATACCAAGCATTGAGCAGAATAATGAATTCTCGAAGAAATCTGATACTGCTGAATACTACCGAGGGTACCAATATAACCAAAATCTTACCCATAGCCAAGCAATTTCCAAGGCTTGAACTGGACAGAACAGACGACAGGATTCCATTGCAAACACCAGTAACAGAGGGTCCTCAACCTACGGGTGTAACAAGGGCTTTTCATGTGTGGAAAACTATGCCACTATTGAACATATCTGAATCTTTTGGAAGTAATGTGGAAGCTGGTCGATACCCTGTGATCTATGTAAATTTGGGAGGCATCAGTTCGGGGAGTTATGCTCGCATCGTGGAATGGATTAAAGACAGAATAAAGAGCGCGTTCAAAGACCATCGATACCTTCTCAAAGAATTCGGAGCAATAATGCGAGACAAGGTTAATAATTCTAGAGATGAAATTTTCGAGGCGCAAAGAGATTTTCAACTTTTTTTCAAAATTTTCCGGTTTGTTGTGACCGAAGAGGAAGTCGCCTACAGTTTGAGCTATTTATCTCGAATACTGTATAATTTTTTTAGACAACGAGTAATCATATTCATTGACCAGTACGACTTCATAGCGAATAATTTGACGGGAAAAACAAATGTGATTTCTAATTTCGATAAACGAAGGACGATCACTTTCCTCAAACACTTACTTACTGTGACTACCAAACTGAATATTTATTCGAAAAAAACTGTATTAATTGGATCAGTTAAAAATACAGATGAGAAGACGTTCGTAGAGAAATACGATATAAAAGAACATTACAACTATCCAAATTTATATCAATTTTACAGCCTCCCTAAACCTGAATTAGACAAGTTATTCGCTCATTTTCCTAAACTGGAGCCGACCAAAAGTTCACAAACAGAGGCGTGGAATGACGTGTATAGAGAAAGACACAAAAAAGAAGGCGATTTCTACGATGCGCTTGATATTGACGCGTTCATGCAGGTAAAATTCACGACAAATGTTTGGGCTGATGTATTTTACATCGATTTCCTACTAGAAAATGCTTTGAAAAGCGATTTATTCCGAAACATGTTTATAGATGTACTATGGTCTAAGAATATAACGTTGGGCGAACCAGCCGCGCAGATGTTAGATAACATCGATATGGAATTTTTGCAGAATCATATTTTCGATGAACAAAATCTCGAAAATCTCACTAAACACACGGCTGACCTGATTTTCGTATTTTTATACAAGCACGGATATTTAATCTTCGATAATAATGTAACGCTCGATTCAAAAACTATTCGTTTACAGATTTCAAAATTAGCAAAAATCAAAACAGAACTATCAGTTATGCTGATGAGATATTACAGAATTCACCACGGAATCATTAGGAGGGACTTCCTCGATGCGATTCGTAATTTAGGAGATTTCTTGAACTCCGATAACGATACTTCGACGAGCTTGAAACACTCATTGGAGAAAATATTTCATCGTTTTGTTTCACATCGTGGAAGTGCCATTACTTGTCGACTGACAAAAGACATTACATTTTTAGTATCACAAATTCCGTTAAGATATACAGATTATGAAATCAACAGAAGTATCGAAAGCGATGATCCGTGTAGTCCAGAAATTATATTAACTTCAAAAGAGCGTGCTATTTTATTTAATTTTGAAGTAGGAACTGTACCAAATTATGTATCACAAGTTGTATTGAACGAATTAAAACAATGTCAGGATTTAATAAGAAGGTTAACGAAGAAACATTTAAAAGTGAAATTGATTGGAATTAATATTTCACCTAACGCCAATGTTGATATTTACGCTGAATTTGCGAATTCCAAATAAACATTTATTATTCCCGCCAAATTATTTAAAACTCGTGAACTCACTTCACAATGTTTACAGGTCTTGTAATTTGCAATTTCAACAAGTATTGCAAGTTGTAGCATATGGACTGCATGTCTGCATTACGCAACAATGTTCTAAGTGAAATGAGGCGCCATAGACTTGTTGATCGATCTTATTTTTGTTTTTAATGAGAAAAACTGGTAATGAATAAAATCATTCATGTTATTTAAATAATTTCAAAGACAAACAAGCAAAATTTGTTCAGTTTGATTGACTGGCTTTGTTATAATTTACATTACATCAGAAACTTGATGTAGTTGAAGTTTATGGCGCCTCATTTCACTTAGAACATTGTTGCGTAATGCAGTCCATGTAATGAAAAAATCTACCAGAAAGTAGGTAATCATTAATATGTAAAAAAAATCAAAAAGAGAATTTTTTAATGCAATATTTTTCCAAAACTAAGTATTTAAAAGAGTTTTCCTTTTTTTATTCCATGAGGCTTCGTTCAGTGCGTTCAGAAACTGGAATTAGTAAAATTTTCACTCATACGTCTTCTACAGCGCTTAAAAGGTAGCATTCCTTTGAGAATTTTCGAAAATGATTTTTAAATAAACTAAACTGAAAAATGCCAGAATCCTCAAATCATTCTTATCAGTGTTTAATCAGTAGATTTTCTTCAAAATATTTGCAATTTTTAGCTTAGAAGTAGCCTTATTACGCATAGGATCTCATAAAAAATGAAATTTTAAAATTAATGCCTACTGATTTTTGGTTATACTATGTTCAAAAAAATTAAACAACTCAAGCAACGCTTTAAAAAACATGAACACCAACGCAAAAATTTATCATTTACTCTGTCTTGTGTTTAAAAATTCAAAGTTTGACATTTTTTCGTTAATTTCTAGTCCTTGATATTTTTTATAAAATTCTGCATCCTAAATCACACGCTAAATTTGAAAAATAAGTGATTCCAAGAAATATTCGATGATTACCCGTAAAACTACGTATTACGGTAAAATACCGATTGACTTCCAACTTGTTGTTTTTTAGCAATATCAATATTGTGATAACACATAAACACAGTTTTGGTGACCCGTATACAATTCGCATACACATCCGCGTCTACATATCGGCCACTTCCAACATCATCCAACGTGTAAATACGTGGATAGCCGTAGCGGTACGTTTCAACTTTCTGTTTCATAATATTGATCAGGATCGAAGGTATTAGTGTGGAAGAACCGCTGGTGATTAAGTGGTACGCGTGTTATGAGCTTATAATTAATAAGATTTTTATATTACCCAGTGTCAACGTAAAAAACCAAAATGCCAGCTGTAAAAGCTAGAAAAAGTAACAAAAAACCTCCAATTCTAAGTCACGAATTCATAATACAAAATCATGCAGATATTGTATCCTGTGTTATGGTGCTGTTTGTGTTTGGCATGATAGTTCCCGTAAGTATTACACCTTTGTATTTACGTTACATTAACATATTCAAAAATCTTTATTTACACGTCGAAAATGCATTTTCTTAGATCACTTCGTCGATATGTTACAATTTCGTGGTCGCTCAATATGTCACTGAAGTAGCACCCAGAGTTCTGGCTTACGGAACTGGATTAAAGGATATATGTACCATATTCTTTTACAGTCTTGTTTGCATAATTTTACACGCTGTACAACAAGAATATGTTCTCGACGTATGTATATCCGTAAAAAACCACTTACATTTAAGTTTTACTTTTAATAATCATACGTCTTTATTTGTACACAGAAAATCAGCAAGAAACTTCATCTGTCTAAAATTAAGACTAGTATGTTCAACGAATCTGGTCAGTTACTCGTATTCTATTTGTTATCAATTGTTTGGTCCGGTGATTTAATCATCAAGTAAATACTAATCTACCAATACTAAATACTGATCTCGTAGAAAGGATCTAACTAATGACATGTATTCTTTAGGGAAGATTTACTGCTGAACATACGTTCTCTATGGGAAAATTACCCACATCTTACTATGCCGTTCATGATGAAATTCTTTTATATAATTCAAATTGCTTACTGGATTCATTGCTACCCTGAATTATATTTTTGCAAAATCAAACGAGAAGAAATGCCGGCTAAAATTAAATTCGCCACGATCAATCTGTTTTATGTATCTGCTGCATACATTTTGAAGTAATTTCATTTACTTATTTTAAAATCTCAATTTGAAAAAAAAAAAATAAATAACTTGAAACTTTTTTCTGTTAATAGTTTCAACAGAGTTGGTGTTTTGCTGCTATTCTTGCACTACTTATCTGAAGGATTCTACCATTTCGCCAGATTATTCAATATCGTAGACAAAGAAGAAAAAAATAGCAAAAGTAAGCCACACTCTTAACATAACTAAATTCTAATTAAATTTTCAACTTACCGGAATATCAATTTTAGTCGCCAATATGGTTTCGGACATCGTGTTCGCTTTATCTCGCATCAGCACCGCCATTTTATCGTTGGTTACTTTCTTGATTGGCCTATCAAAGAATGAAAAATCAGAAGAAATACAAGAAGGGGATTACAACACTCCTTTAGTACGATTCGGATCGTTTTTAGCTGTAGGTGCGCTTCAAATCTACCTATTATTTTTCTTCGTCAAAGAACACATTACTCAATTGAAAGAAATGAAAATTCCCATCACTTCATTACTCAAACAACCATCGTCCCAACAAACAACCGATGAAAATGGGAAATTCACGCCCAAGAAAAGAAAAGGTAATTTTTCAACTTTCGCCATTTTAATCGCCCTAAAAATTCGTAAAATAATTTTAAATTCATTTTTAGATCGTAAAAGCATCAAAGAAAGTCATTTAACGGAAGCTGATCAGAATTTGAAACGAAACATTCGCTCTAAAAAACCAAAAGCGAAATAATCTCAGCGAAATTCGCCAACGTACTCAGACCGGTTGTGATTAGTTCAGGAAGTAAAATTGAGCTTAAAATCAGACAGGGAAATTTTTAAATTATGTAAATAATGTTTCTTTTTTAATTTCAAGAAGTGTATGATTATACGCGGAGTTGCATGTTGTGAATTTTCAATTTAATATTAGCTTTGAGAGCTATACCTATACTCATTTTCTAATATCATTGCGGTAGATGTGCTATTAAGTTAATGTATAACAATACTGTGAGCAGCGGTGGTGAGCTTATGCGCTTAATTTTTATTTTTGAAAGGATTGACGCACAAATTGTCCATTCGTACGAATACTTTCACAAATTCAGTATTTATTTTGAAAAAAAAGTAAAACAAGTTACGTATTATAAATTTATTGTGTTTGTAATATACATATATGAACTTTTTATATCGCTGTATATTTAATTAATTTTAATTTTTTACTAGTTACGTTCATTGTACATAGTACCTATTTTGTTCTGTTTTGTTTTTCTCATTTAAATTACACCATTTAAGTAGAATCATAGATTAACCATACATAGATAGCCCACAGTATATAGGAATTTATCACTCATAAATGTTGAAAAAGAAAATACAAAGTTTTTTATTAATATCTAGGAAAAGAATTGAGTTAGAGTTCCGAAATGGCTTATTCGAAAGAGCTTGACATTTTATAGATGATTCAATTTTAAAACCTCATTTCCATCGATGTTAGTCTCGAGTTATTTTAATAAAATTAATTCATTTTTCCAAGCGCCCTCTGTCAATGAGCCACATTACTAAAAATAAATTCGACTTTTCGCTTGTTTTTTTTTGCAAATATCTCAAAAAAGAATATAGATAATAAGTTTATGAGTAGCTCATTCAAAAGAGCATAAAATTCTGAATGTGTTTCACCATTAAAAAACAACTAGCTGTCATTCATTTACTTTTTGAGATAATTCAGAGTAAAGTAAAAAAATCGTTTTCGAAATCAATTCCAATAGTAAATCGATAACAATAACTATGGAATAATTAAATTATTTTACATCTCAATCTCTTCAAAATGAGCCATTTGCGAATCTTCTATTTTAATTTGTTTCCAAGATATTAGCGAAAAACGATTCCAGCTCAGTTTTTGAGTGATAAAAATTTAACATACAGTGAGCTATCTATGTATGATCATCTATGGTAGAATTGAATAAAAATAAAGGTTTTATTACCGAAAAAAATACTCTCGCTTATTTCACTAAAAATCAAAGGTCGTATGCAAAAACAGTACTTGAAACTTCAGTACACTGTTGAGCATTGATCAGTTATTTTTTGTATGTAAGAAGAACACTCGACTTTAATGAACCTTAGCACCGCTTAGTACCTAGACAACTAACTTTGCCTATCGTAATGAAGTCGTTCAAGCTCAAAATGTGACTGAGTGGAAAGACCACATTTTCTCTTTCACATAACCCTATATACATTTTGACGAAATTTTCGAATAAAATTTTGGATGAAGAATTTTGTTAATGGCCCAATCAGAAATTGGCTGTTTATAGCTATATGCATTCACTTAAAATTTTCCTGAATATTCTCAAGATTCGAATTCTTACGAATTTTCAAAAATTGAAAAATTCAAAGAGTATAAAAAGATAGAATGAAGTCAAGTTTTTTCATTATTCTATTAGAATTTCGCGGTGAAAAAATTTGTAAATGGCTTTAAAAATCTTTGATACTCAACTTCAAATTTAGTACTTGAAAGCGATTGGTCAAAACATTCAAAAATCTGCGAAAATTATGATTATATACTTTTTATACTATTTCCACGCTAAGAAGGACGTGACGTCATCTTCAATTTTGAAGTATATCAACATTATGCAGCAAGGAGGTATATTTGTAAGATATTTGTTTCGAAGAAATTGTTGGTTACTAAACTATAAAAAAAGGCATGTATTTTATTTTTTATAGAAACACCTTTGCACAATATTCTGATTCAAATCCAATTTTAAATTTAATTCTGAAACCCTCAAAAAGTTTAAAATATTTTGAAAATAAATCATGAATGGTGGTAATAGTAGTGCAAGTAGTCAAGTACCAGCTCGACTTCTTGTGCAAACGTGCTATCTCCAATTGCTAAAAATAAAAAGGGTAAGATAATTTCTATTGAACGGAAGTCGCTAGTTGTGAATTTATATAAAAAAGCGACACTCAAAAATGCATCTCGATCCATCACTGAAATCAGTTATGAAATTGCCGAGTCTACAGGAATTTGTCAAAAAACTGTATTTAAAGTTATACGAGAATATCGAATTACAGGGAAAATATCTCCTACAAACAAAAAAAGAAATAGGAAAGGCGTGTGCAAAAATATGGTCAGTGGAGATAAAGAGCGGATTCGGCAGATTGTTCATCCATTTTATTCTAAGAATAAGCAACTAACTCTAAAAAAAATTCTAATAGAAATGCGAAAAGATATTACATTACCAAGGATTGAAAAATCTACGCGCTTAGGAAAATTTTGAGGTATGATTTGAAAATCACATATCATATATATAAAGCTGCAAGGTAAAAAGTCGAAATTAATTCCAGAAAAAGTCGGAAAAAACTCCCGAACTTTTTCGATTGCACCTAGAAAGTTAATTTTTTTTTTAATCGAAAGCTCATAACGTGTACTATTAGTAAAAGATCCGAAACTCCGAAAAAGTAGACCCTAAAGCCCCCAAAATTTGAGATAAATTTTGAAAATTTTGGTTTTTTTAACTTTTTACCCTATATGTCCGCGAATAATGAAGTAGTCGCGTTTTTTTACATGCCATTTTAAAGAGGATGAAATTCTGAACATTTCGTTCGCTTATACTTATATTCTAGAACTTGAACTTTTTGAGATATTATGGTTCAAAGTTTCGTAACACGTGCTTTTTGTTTTCTAGCAAAATAACTCGAAAACTACGCATCCTAGATATCTACCAAAGTCATATAGAATTATATGACTTTGATATCTACTATAAGCGAGAGAAATGTCGAGGATTCAGTCATTTATAAGATGGCATACTTTTTTGGCGTATTTTCGTTTTCATAAAAGGGCTGCACTGTAATGCTCTCGTTACGCGCACATTATTAGGCACTTCGAGCTGACGTCACAAAGTGTATAAATGGTTACATAAACCTCTGCCGTGCTCACTTCAGGATAAGCTTGTTATCAATAATGGCAGTATTATAGAAAACTTTAAAAGTTATGACTTCTTTCTCATTTTATTTTATAAATGTCGAAGTTGCTTTTTATTATAATAAGATTATTTCATGAGAATTAGCTAAAATGCTTTCCATGCAATTATTTTGTATCCCAAATGACGACGCTTTTGTGAAATACCGCGAAAAAATTAAAAATATACAAATAGATCCGTATCTCTTGGACAACTATGTAAATGTGAAATGGTGCAGAAATGAGATTGATAATTTTAAAGGACCGCCGATTGAAGAGATTGACATCCACGATTACTTCATTAACCGTACAAGTACATTCTCATACGAACAGTTCAAAGCTCGAAAATCTTTATTAGCATATAATTATTTTGTTTCTGGGAAAGTTCACAACGTTAGATGGATAAAGCGAAGTGATTTCTTCCTGGTCAAATCTGAAGTAAGTACTTAATCCTTTAAAAAGGGGAATCTGCTTTTTGTTTTTTATTGCATAAGTACAATATAGTAATTTTTTTCTAGGTAGAACATTCTATGAAACGTAATGATAGAGATTTGAATGTTTGGATGGAAATAAGTTTATCGGGGAAGATTGTCTGTGGTCATTGCTCTTGTATGGCGGGTTTAGCAGAATCGTGCTCACACCTTGCTGCTGTGGCGTATTATTTCAATTACTTTAATAAAAAGCGTAATGAAACTATCGTCACAGATGTTAAAGCTTACTGGGCTACTGGTTAGTATTTCTACAAATTAAGTTGGTATACACAACCGATAACATTTCAAAAATAATAATTAATAAAAAATTATGTACATGCAGATTCTTGTAGCAAGAAAGTGAAACTTTCCCCCAAAAAAATTGATGATATAGATTACACCACAGCTGAAAATTTGTTTACAAAAAACGAAATGAAGAATGATTCTTATAAGGAGATAAAAGTTAAAGATCTGGTCACTAAGCTACCAGATAATTTCTTCGAAACATTATTTAACATTCATAGGAAAGCTACTATTTTGCGAGTAATCAAACCTTTTTGCGATGAATTGAAAAAGAAAATACCTTTTCCGCTGGTATATAACACTCTATATGAGTCAAAATATGAAGATTTTGATTTAGAAAAATTAATTGATACAGGTGAGTTGATAATTGCAAAACTGGTCCTCCTATGTAATATCATAATATGAATTCAGAATGAAGTATTGTTTTCATATTTTCAGGAAAGCAGATGCAGTTCACATTAACTCCAGCAAACATTAGTGAAATTGCTTGTCTTTCTAAGAACCAGAGAGACAATGATTACTGGTATCAATTTCATTGTGGAAGAATTACAGCCTCAGTTGTATGTTGTACAGATGCGATCATGAGAAAGATGCTCTAAAGGAATATTTTAAGAGAAATGCCAAACAACACCAGAATTACAAAATGCAAAAGTCTCCTGGGTTACAAATTCATCCTAAATTCCCATATATTGCTGCAAGTCTAGACGCATTAGTCACTTGTAGCTGTTGTGGAAATGGTATCGTGGAAGTGAAATGCCCTCATTCTATTGAGAAGGGGAAATTAATAGATTTGACATACTTGGACTTTGCTACAGGTATATTATCTCACTGAGACCAACCATATAATATGTAATTTATTTAACTTTTCTAATTGTTTTTCTTGTTTGTTTTTCAAACAGGAAAAATGAAGCTACATAGAACACATCATTATTACTATCAAGTAGTTACACAAATTGAATGTATAAAGGCATCGTATTGCGATTTCGTTGTGTGGTGCCCAAATGATTTCGATATAGAACGCATTGAACCAGACCAAGGCACTTGGGCTGAAATTGCTGAGAAATGCACCAAATATTTTCAAGAAGCCATAATCCCAGAAATGCTAGGACGTTCCCACACCATTCAGCATGCAAAAAAAGCAGTGGCACCGTATGATTATTGTCAATACCATACTGAAAAAAAAGAGAAAATGATTGATTGTGCTAGGCAAAGCTGTCCAAAGAATGACTTTCCAAACGCACTATATCGAAAAAATTGATTTTGAGGAAACAAGAAAAAACTAGTGTAGCTGTAAGGTGTTTGTAGAGTTCCACCCTCCAATTAACGTGATGTTGGTGGGCATTTTTGTGAGTGTGCAGCGCTGATCATGAGATAAGTATCAGTTAAATCATATAATGGCTATAATTTCTTGACCTCGTATTGCTCAAGAAAAGTCGAGATCGCTTGTAAAGCTCACAAAGCTCAAACGCTTGACTCAAAAAACACTATCCGAGACTGTAAATGCGCAATCAAACTCGTACCAACGAATGACACGCTGCTGCTCGCACCTATGACCTACGAAATCAATCGTCATCAAGACTCCTATCAATACACATATGCAGACCTTAAAAGTATGTTCGAAACTTTTAGTAAACGTACTGGTAAAACCATAATTATGTTACCTAATATATTCGTTATAGAAGCTACAATAAACCAAATTCCTTTTCACATCATCGAGCTAAAGTCGAACTGACCTATGCAGATGGTAGAAAGGAGCTCGCATTCAACACCATAGCAATAGTTAAGGTCAGATTAAGAACTGAAACAATCGGCGTGATGTTTCGAATCATTAAGCAAAAAGATGGAACACACACGCAAAAACACCACATTATGCTCATGGGTTTGGACACTATGAACAGACATGGGATTGAAAGCATCGTGGCGGAATGTAAAACCATATTCATGTCAAAAGAACACCCGTCCAACATTAAGGTCGAATTACTGTGGCTGACCTTAAGGGAATATCGAGGTACTGAATTCCAAATATGCAACATCGATGAAATGAAAATCCGAGAAATACCCAATTACACCAAAAATGTCAGTATCCAAGTAGAAAGGAAGCTATCATGGACGAACCTACCAAAGGCCAAGATGAATACAAAACTCAACTATTGAAAACTCTAGATAACTTGACAAAGGCAAGAAAGATCCGAGATGCGCAGGCGGCTGGGGCATATCAACGTTTAGTACGCTACGAGGACGTATTTCAAGATGAAACTAGCAAATACAACGGTACCCCGGCTGAACTGATAACAGACAACTGGGACAGCCGCGAATGGAACGGCCTAAATTATAGACCATCAAATAAGATGCTACTACTGATCAGGCAGGAAATTAAATCTACGTTGAAACAGGGAATAATTCGCGAAGCTAATACGAAATTCGTGAACCCTTCGTTAGCAAGAATAAAGGGAAATGGAAAATTGGGATTATGCATAGACCCACCATTCCTTAACAAAATTCCCAAAAACAACTGGAATGAGCCACCATCGTTGGACAGAATCATAACTTCAAACAAAGATTCACAATTTTCTACAGCGCTCGATTTTAATAACAGGTTCTGGCAAATACCAAATCGAAGGTACAGTTTACGAATACCTTAGGTCAAGGCACCTGTAAACACGGGTATGGAAATACGCCATCTTTGGTTATTCCGTTATCGATGGTAAGGTCTTATCATATAAGCATAAGATAATAGTATTTTTTCGTGGTCTTATTATATGATTTTTATTCCTTGAAATTGCAATGGCGTAAATTATTTAATTAAGTAGTAAATTGTAGAATTTATATATTTAATTAAGTAGTAAATTGTAGAATTTGTAGTGTGTAAATTGTAAAATGGCAGGTTGTTCTGCATTTGGCTATACAAATAGTCAAAAAAAAGGTTTCAGGGCGTTTATATTTCCAAGCGCAAAAAGCGACTTAGAAAGAAGAAAACGATGGATAATCAACTGCCGCCGAGATAAATTTGAACCCACCGAAAATTCAAGAATTTGCGATTATAACAAATGTAAATACCTAATTCTTGAAAACCTGTAACTTGACATTTTTAATATTCAGGTCCATTTTAAGGATAGTCAATGGGAATGCAATCGAGCAGATGGATAGAGGAAGCTAAAACCAAATGCTATACCAACAATCTTCAACGTCCAAAATCCGCCTAAATTAATAAGAAGCAACGATCCCAAAAATCGTGGAGCCAAACTCAAAGCATTAGCAAAATATAAAAATAAGGTAAACAAATTTGTATTTTCCCCCTCAAAAATTTTATCTTTTTTTTTATGATTACGAATAATACCATCAAATATTAAATAAACAGATTACTTCGATAATTCAAAGAAGAAAGATAGTGAAGTTCTACACAGACAAAAAAGTAATGGAAAATCTGTCATTGTCGATTCGAAGAAAAATATTACAGACTGTGAATAATTTCCTACTGTAATTTCTGAAGAGGGAAAGTTGATATCTGGATTCACTTTGTATGATATGAATTTGCTATACAAAATAGCTGGCGGCTGCATCCATGTTTACCTCAAGAAACCAATTTGTGGAGATTGTAAATTTTTTCTCGCCAATAATTTACTTCAAACTAAACAATATACGAAGTATTTTGAATATTTAAATCCTGGAGGACTTATTAAACCAAACAAAAGTGTGTTTGATTTGATAATTAATTTAAAAATATTGTATAGGAAGTAGAAAGCTTTCATTTTACGTAACAATTGTGATACTTGGATCGATAAAGTTATAGCGGATATAGATTTACCATTTCCTGAATGTAATGCTTGTTATTGTTTAAAAACGTTTATTGTAAATCATTATTTTAAAATTAGATCATATTTTTTAATGAATTTAAAAAAGTATTATGTATGGCACTACCACAAAGAAAAGAAAAACGACGTAATTTCATTAAAATAAACAAGAAATTGCAATTATAAATATATAAGAAATTGCACAGCAATGTGTGAACGTTGTTCGATAATAAAAGGTTCTAGCCAGCATAAATCAATAATGTATGTAAAATAAGAAATTGCAATTATAAATATATAAGAAATTGCACAGCAATGTGTGAACGTTGTTCGATAATAAAAGGTTCTAGCCAGCATAAATCAATAATGTATGTAATCTACTAGAGACATGAAATTAGAGAATTGTGAACTAGAAATTGCACAGAAATACCTATATAGTTTGTATGAGGTTTTGGTAAAAAATAGGATGGTAAGCTAATTTCCAAGAGGTTGCAGCACGTCATTTAAGGTTTGCTTGAACGCTTGACAATATTTACAATTTGTTTTCTCTGATAGAAACCATAAATACTTCAAGACTTTAAGCGCTCAAACAAACCTAAATCATGTTCGGCGCATACAGCTATATATTTCAAATAGAGCCGTTGATTGATTAAGTTTCTCCAACTTTTTTCTAAGCATCCGATTTTGGTGCGTCAAATCTCGCTTCATCATCATTCGTTGATTCAATTTATAGATCAATTCGTATGCGCTTAGTTCAGTTATCTAAAATTATGTATGCATAAGTTTAAAAGCATATAAACTGATGTTTTACAATCGCATAGAACTTACTACTTCGCTATCACCAATGCAATTATTTTCATTAGGAATATGATTATTGTTATCAAAATTCAAATTATTCATTTTCAAACACAAAATAACAAAAAGAAATTCGAATACGAATAAATATTTAATTAATTACTAGTACCTCCTCGCCCCTTTGGGGCTCGCAATGAAGATTAAATAAAGAAAGAAAGTTATTTTATTAGACAAGTACTGCTACATTACAAACTGCAAAACCCAATTTATTCTTATTTGTTACCCCCACCAAGAATTCTTCCTATTAGGATGGGCTCCCCCCATTATGTCTTCGTATATCCGCCATTTTAAACAATTTTATAACTTTACCCTTACTCTTGCCTATGTACAAAGCTTTTATTGAGGTTTATCACCTTTTTTCCCTTTTGTATACCTACTATCCTTTGTACTTTTTATACCTGCTACTCAAAACAATTTTATGACTTACCCTTGTGCATGTACAAGGCTTTTATTAAAATTTACAACCTTTCTTTCCATTGTATACGTGCTATCCTTTACATACTTTTTATACCTGCTATTCAAAATAAGGATGCGCGCGCATCTCAAAACCGATTTCATTTTGATTTTAATATATAGAGAGATATATCAGTACTTGAAAAATGAAAAACACAACCAAAATAAAACTTACAGCAGTTGCCTTTTTGCAAACAAATTTTCATCTATAATGAGATATCTCAGTAGAGTAGGGAGATGTAGAATAACCAAAGATGGCGTATTTCCATACCTGGGTTTAAGGTGCCCTACCTTGGGCTTTGGCTATACATACATGGACTGAGTGTAGTAATGCTATAATTCAGGTTTTCACGCGTGAAACATTATTCATCAAAAATTTAAGGTCCAGATCGGAGTAGCACAGTGTGCATGCGCGATAACTTTATCACTCAGCTACGTTTTCGTTGTAACTTCCTTTCTTTTTTTTTTTTTTTTTTTTTGTTTTATATTATTTTAGTTATTCACTTTTGTTAATGAGCCGGTTACACTAATTTATATATTTATTTGTCAATAAATCAGTATTTCTATTTTGATAAATTTTGCTCATTTATGCTAATTTTAATTATCCTTGCGTAATGTAATGAAAATCTAAATTATTCCCTAGTAGCTATATTGTCCCAAACGAATAGGCATATGCTTGACTAAATTTAGTTATGAGGCATGGCAGCCCAATTTGTTTTTATTTATTTTTAAAAGACGCTGCTGCCATTAGCCATCCCTTTCGGCAACCCCACACCAAAATTTAAAGTTCTCATGTTCGTTTCGAGTGGTTGTCTCACCGTGACGACCCAGTAATGTGTAGGACTTTCCACCTGATAACTGGATTTTCCAGTCATCCAGTGGCGGCTCTAAGTCGATTGTACTGGTAAAAATTGAAATTAATTTTGATCAATAAATAGTATGTAGAGTGTCAGGTTTAGACTAAAAGTTTGATTTGTATATTGAATTTAGTTCATGAGATTGAGAATGAAGATCAATATGTTCCATATGTGGACTGTGCTATTGAATCGGTTAGTGAAAACGAAGTTGAATTTATTCAGTGCGATGTTGAAATGGTTAATGAAAGTGAAGTTGATTTAAGAGGTGAGGATTTAAAAAAGTAACACCTACCTACATTTTTTTCAGTTGTAAAAATTTTGATTTGAATTTCAAAAATATTTTTGTATTTAGCAAATTCAACTAATAACAATAAAAATTGGGAAAGTAACCAACGTAACGAATTAGCAAATACGAATGAAGTTGACATCGAAGGTAGTAACTGAATTGATAGTTTTTAGATTATATTCTGCCAGTGTTACTTATTTTATGTCAATTCTGTCTATCTGTACAGTGTGTACACCGGAGAAATCGAATACATATCCATCCACAAGGTTTAAAAAGCCTAGATATGTCGGCGATATATCGACTCCTCATTTCAGTACTCCTCGTTCCGCTCGTTACTGCATTGGAGTTTGTAAAAAAAACTCTTTCTGTCATGGAGAAACTAATTGCCGGAGTCAAACAAAGACTAGATGATGAAGTTACTGATGAAGAAGTAGTAGAAGTTTTTCTAGAAGATATACCTGAAGAACTGTCTGCATTTAATTATCACATGGTGCACCATATCGCCGGCCTTGTTTCAAAAAAAATCCCTGAACAAATAACATGTGAAGATTGCCAAAAAGCCTTCCCTAAATTGGTAATTCCAAAGTTATCTTCAGATACATCATTGTCACTCCTCAGCAGATTAAAATCTCATGGTTCTCTAACCAAACCAAATGAAGATGTTGCCACGCTGTGTATCGAGTCTGAAACATAAAGAGAAAAGTACCTCCGCAAACTTCACAGAAATCTTGATAACAAAAGTTATCAAAAATATTGGCAGGATGATTCTTTTCAAGAATGAGTATACAAGACAGCGACTTTGAGAGACATGTAGACCGCATCGCGAGAACACTAGCAACAATTCAGATGAAAGGTATGACTCTTAATAAAATTGGAAAATTTCTAGACTACATCGATAAACATCACGATTAAAAAGGGGACTACGTTTTAAAAAATCAAAGTCAAATACGAACGTCGTTAGGTCTGACAAATATGTAACGGCGCTTCATTGATGACTAGGCAATAATACAACTACTAAATCAGTTACTCGAAAAAGGTAAACCGTTCAAATGGGAAACACAACACATCGAAGCTATTAAAAATCTATGCCGTGAGCGTGCTGTGAGTATGTTAAACAATTTGTGTTGTATAAACCAGGGTTGCGTACCGCGGTATTTTTTCCGGTCGGTATGGTACTGGTATTTGGTATCGGTATTTTTTCTGGTTGGTACGGTACTGGTATTTGGTATTTATATAATTTTCGGTCGGTATAGTACCGGTATTCAGTATTTATATAATTTTCGGTCGGTATGGTACCGGTATATGGTATCGGCATTTTTTCTGGTTGGTATGGTACCGATATTTGGTGTCAGTATTTTTTCCGGTTGGTATGGTACCGGTATCGGTAAATCCCAAAAAACCGTGGTATTGGTCGGTATATACTGCGGTATCGGTACCTGTACGTAACCCTAGCCCGCAATATCGCACCAGTTCAATTATTTCAAAACTCAAAAAACGTATTAGAATCAAAACCAGGGTTGCATGTTGATCGAAATTAAAAATTAAAAATTAATAAATAAATAAATATCATAAATACCGCGGTATTTACAGAGGGTTGCGTACCGCGGTATTTTTTCCAGTTGGTACGGTACTGGTATTTGGTATCGGTATTTTTTCTGGTTGGTACGGTACTGGTATTTGGTATTTATATAATTTTCGGTCGGTATGGTACCGGTATTTGGTATTTATATAATTTTCGGTCGGTACGGTACCGGTATTTGGTATCGGTATTTTTTCCAGTTGGTATAGTACCGGTATGGTAAATCCCAAAAAACCGCGGTATTGGTCGGTATATACCGCGGTATCGGTACTGGTACGCAACCCTGGTATAAACCTGATTATGAACGCGATTTCTACATATACGCAAGGATCCAAAACTGTTATGAATCAGTCGCAAATGACTTATGGTTATGTATTATATTGAGATGTAGAATATAAAAAATAAGATTAATTGCATGATGGAATTGTGAGTAGACGTGTAAATTCGTTCAGTGATGGCGTAGGTGTATTATAACCTACGGCCAAATATCCAATATGAATGTGCCATTTGGAGTTGAATATAGAAAGTGAGGTCGTTCATGGACGCGAAAATAGTCTCGTTACATGCGATTTCGAGTTGAAATGTAGTTTTGGAAAGTAGCGTATTCCCGATTTTTAAGTTGAGATAAACGCAACATGTGTTTTCCATTTTGTCACATAGATCGACGAAAACTGGAAAGCGTGCATAGATGTATCACTTCATACGCATGGTACATGGTAGTACATAGATGTACGACTTTGAAAATGTAGTATGGGGTGTAGTTAAGTGGAGTGGTCTGTATCACAGATGAAATGTGACAGTGAAGCAGCAGAAGCCTCAACCAAGGCCTCAGTATATGTGAAATAAAATAGAGTTTTGAGTTTAACGAGTGTTTAATTGTATGATCTTGACAATATCGTTACATTGAGAGAACTGGGTCGGTAGACACAGCCAGCAAGCATACAGTACACAAAAGTATTGGCGGGGCACGGAGAGGAAGAAACCTGTCCGCGCACCTGCCGAACGACGATGGGGCGAAACGTACCGCTTCATTGCCCCGTATGCGTCACTGTGAAGTCACGATGACGACACGACGAGCACACATCCGCGGTCCGTCCCGCCCCTGACGCCTCTTTGCGAAGGCAAAGTAAGCGTCGTACCAGTCGCGGTCGTACCTACGTCAACACAAAAACAAGATAAAAAACAAAATAAAAAATACATCTTCAGAGAAATGATAAAACAAAAAAAATACAAAAACTAATAAAGTACAATTAATAAGTTATTTCTGTTTACGCTCGGTTTTAGGTCCTTCTTCTTATTGTCAACCTCTCCGGTCGATATCGGATAGGATTCTTCGGAGATTGCTTCTCATTTCCGGCGCCGCCATCCTAGCCAGATAGTGTTTACCTGATTTTTGATCTACATGGAATTTTGGCCCACGGGAATCGAATAATGCGTAAGTATCGATGTGATAGATTTTGGTCTTTCTCGTTAGTGATTGTAAATTAGTCTTAATAAACGCGCCAATGGTGGTTTTATTTTTCCTTACTATCTCGCTATCCACAGGAGATTCCAACGGCAGCAATATCGCCATTCTCTTGACGCCTTTGTCTTCAAAGAGCCGCCCCAGCTGTGCCAATTCGTTCCGCATGCGATTTAGGTTGGCTGACTGCGATGCCAGCTCCAATTCGCCCGCGCTACATACCACGGACTCACCGAAGACTGGCACCCCAGCACATAGGTCCAGCATCCTCGCCATCGAGAGATCGGAAAAGATCGTGGCCGACGAATTTAGTTGGGATATTTCATCCCGATGGCCACGTTGTACCACGAAATGACGTACTATGGTGTTGATGGGCCCATCGCCAATCATTGTGAAACTTCCCATGCTGTATAATTTGTAGCGTCCCACTTCAAGGAAACTTATCGGTCCTTCTGCCAAAGTATGTAAGGTGGGAGGCTTAAAAGCCTCCGTCCTTTTTTTTAATTCGTCGATTTTTCGCGCGTGTTTTTTCGTTATACGTGTCATCTCATTTTTTTGAGAGGTAATGGTTTCTCTAAGACTCTCCGCGAGATTCTCCGCCGCGAACCATCTCGCATGTAGATCGCTCTTCTCATACTCCAGCTTTTTCAGTGTCTCCTCAAACTCTGCGAAATTCTGAACTTGTCTCTGGAGCTCCGCGATGCGACCATTCAAACGCTCCACTACACGCCTTTCTTGTTCAACGTTTGATCGAAGGGTCTGAACGGCGTTTTTATGCTCCACATTGCTTGCGCGTAGAGCGTGTACCGCCTCCATTAATCCGATATTTTTTTTCTCTAACCTATGTGTATCTGATACTTCAGGTCCTGCTGCCGGGAAGAAAATTCTTATTGACGTCTCCAGGGTAATTGGCGACCTGCATGTCGGGCATTCTCCGCGATCTTCATCGCCAGATATTGCCAACCATTTTGCGAGGCAGTTGGCGTGGAGTAGGTGACCACAACGTGTCGCCACATTGGGCTCCTCGGCGACCAGCATAGATTCTAAGCAGATTCCGCAGTTAATGTTTGAAGCCATGATACCTGAGAATTATATATGTTTTTTTCTTTGTTTATAAAATGCCTATGTGTGAGTTACCTATGGTCCTTCTACAGAATATTTATGCCTAATAACTATATCTTACCGAATTTTCAGATGATTGTTGTGACAAAATGAAAGCAGGAAGCGAGAAGAACGACGTCTACGAACCGCCCAAAATACACACAGAAAGATCCAGAAAATATATTAATAAGTAGAAAACCAAACGCTAACACTTGCGACAGTATATTGTAACACATGTGCCGTTGAAAGAAGAATGACAACTACGAAGTTAAATTCGAAATATTTCCCAGGCAGTATTGTGACAAGTCGATAACCGCCCAAAATACACACAGAAAGATCCAGAAAATATATTAATAAGTAGAAAACCAAACGCTAACACTTGCGACAGTATATTGTAACACATGTGCCGTTGAAAGAAGAATGACAACTACGAAGTTAAATTCGAAATATTTCCCAGGCAGTATTGTGACAAGTCGATAGATAAGTATAGCCTATCTTATGTGATAATTATTGGAAATATCGGGTCTCTTTGTATGTTATCTATTCGATTTCAGATTTTTGCGCGAAATATTGCACAGTATTCATCGTGGGAAACCAGTTCTCTATCTTGTAGTACGATGTTGAAGAAGATTCCCCCGCGCGTACGAAGAGTGCCCTGCGTAGTATACTGAAGCAGCAGAAGCCTCAACCAAGGCCTCAGTATACGTGAAATAAAATAGAGTTGAGTTTAACGAGTGTTTAATTGTATGATCTTGACAATATCGTTACATTGAGAGAACTGGGTCGGTAGACACAGCCAGCAAGCATACAGTACACAAAAGTATTGGCGGGGCACGGAGAGGAAGAAACCTGTCCGCGCACCCACCGAACATATGAACATAGGCAACGACGCGCGACCATTATCGTCGAACGACGATGGGGCGAAACGTACCGCTTCAATAGACTGGAAAGGTACCTTAAGGAGGATGAAGTAGGAAATAGGATGGAAGTTGAAGTGTAGGTAGATTGCCTACACACCCTCCAATAATAAGTTGAAATTTTTTTTTTGCGTTTATGGTTACCCTGAAATGAACCATTATGAATATGTTATGTGCGCACATGGGAGTTGTATTAGAGTAGGAGATTCAATGCGTTTGAATTTAAAGACAAGTTAAAAAACATATGTTTGAATGATAATGATTATTAATTCTATAATTAAACATATTATAATAGGTAAAAATCTATTTATAATTCTTATAATTATATAGCCTAAAGTTATATTAATTATTAATTGTATTGAAAGAGTAATAATTTGAATAAAAAATCTATTTAATTCAATTAAATTAATAAAAAAAATTAGAATAGTAGGTGTATTCATGTTTTTTTTGTAATGATCATTGATTTAGATGGATGAAAACGATATGGCTGAAATAGTTCGCAGGGTATGCGAGGCTATGAAAGAATTGAAGGATAAAAATTTGGAGAGCACCATTTACATATTGGAACCTGATAACACTTCAGTATTGGTGAGTGTTAAGGACATTTACATTCTCTTTCAGCTCTGATTAGACACCCTTGTGGTCTTGCTAATCATATGAAGGAACTGTAATTGATCTTAACTACTAGGAGCTTATAGTAGGGACGTATGGGTTTCCTTTTGAGTTCATGAGGGAAAAGTTGGACATCTTTGTGATCTTGCCAGCTGGAACCTCATATCTCTGAGGAAGCTAACATTCGTCACCTACAGGAGTAGAGGTGGAGTAGTAACTCAAGCATATGTATATTCACAGCCTAACTCAGAAGAAAATCAGGTTGAACCAGGAGCTGAGGTTATAAGTAATGCGGTAAGCGTGCCCACTGAGGGTGGTTAAACAAACCAAGGAGAAGTTGAGGATGCAGGGAAGAGAAGGAGGAGGACCTAGAGGAGGAGGAAACCAGAGTGCTTCCAAATTGTTCAATTAGCTGACTCTACAGACTTTGAGCAGTGGCTAATTGATTTCCAGTTTGCTACTCAATGTCATGATGTAGGAGAAGAAGGCGATGAGTTTGTTGAAATTCCTTTGGAAGATGATCGTACCTTATTAATGTCAACATTAACTTCAGAATTCCCTGGTAAGAACTTATTACTGAAGAAAATTCATTCTAGATCACACGTGTTTTCATCCTAATTTCATCTCAGGTAGGATATGATTAAAATTTCGTAGTAAAAATAACATATTTCGTGTTGTTCAATTCTTATTGAAGAAGTTCTATCCGCCGGAAGATGAGATTAATAATAAAACCATATTTATTATTTCGAATCGAAAAAACGTAACAGAGGAAACACAGATAAGGAATCTTGATTATATAGCTCCTAACATAAAACCTATCCTAGAGACGACCTTATCACAAGTTAGGGATGAAATGGTGGTCAAGCTGAAAACTTGTATCGGAAAATCTGCAGAGACGACCTCATCATAAGTTAGAGATGAAATGCTGGTTGAGCTGAAAACTTGTATCGGAAAATCTGCAGAGAAGACCTTATCATAAATTACGAGATGAAATGCTGGTCGAGCTGAAAACTTATATCGGAAAATCTGCATCCGAAGTGAAAAGTGAATTGTAGAAGGTGTGAATATTATAATTTCTATTTCTATAACAATATTAACCTTTAAATGACAAGGTGGGGTCAACTATGACCCCAACCGGTAAATAACAAGGAGGGGTCGTAGTTGACCCCATCTTGTTTGAAGCACTATTCACATCAATGTTACCTTGAGTCAGGACAAAAATTCTGCTCAACACTTATAAGGTGGTTACACTGATTGTTATATGTATGAGGATGTCCCTATAGTTAAGCAAAACAACTAAACAGCATATGAACGCGCAAGTAAGGCATTAGGTGGCGATGCGGAGAATTATGAAGAGTTTTTGTGAATTTCAAACAATAAGTAGATTAATTTGTTTCTCGAAATACCCATATGAGTTGATGAATTAAAATCTAACATGCGAGGGAAAAGCCAACAAAAAAACCAAAAAATCGTATTTCCATCTTTAGATTTATCGCTGGCCAGTGAGGTTCATGTTGGATTTTCCAAATGTACAATTTGGTAAGTTGAACTCAAATCTGAAGGAAGAGGCGGAGTTAAAACTAATGAATCGAATAATTTTCTTTGTTAAATTCAGATTTTTTTCTCATTGTTGATGTTGATGAGAATCGGTAATGTTATACTGTGCGCGCAAGTAATTACTTACACACCAGCGCAAAAATGTTTCAAAACTCATTTATGCAATTTTGAAATAAATGTTATAACAGCAAATTGAGGGTTTATTTAACTTTTTAATTAATTTAGTAACATAAATAAATCATAAACGGGAATAAAAGACCATTTCAAAACGTGTGATATTATTTTCTAAATTTTAAAAAACTAATCTTAATACATTTTTGCGCTGGTGTGTAAGTAATCATTTGCGCACACAGTATAGACACCAAGTTACTGCACTCCCAGTCTCCCATAGTATTAAGAGCAAACTAATTCCTAACCATTCAGGGCGCCAGCGGCATCGTGTGCTTTCGGTAACTTCCGAACACACTTGTTCTACTTTATATTGTAGGCACCATTGGCACTCTTAACACAATCAAACATTCGTGATAATGTAGACCTTTTTTATCATAAAATATTCCATGTCATAATTTTCCAAATTAGGTACTTTAATTTAATAACAATAATTATGTGAAAAATGACACACATTTGTCCAAAGTGTGACAAAAAATTATATGTCCATAGAAACGGTCAAAAGGTATGTTATGTTCAAGTGTACTTATTTTATGACCATAGTATTATAATTTATTCTAATCATTTATTATAAAATTTCATTTTTAGGTGAATAAAATCTTTAAATGTCACGAATGTGGAAAAGTTTATCAATCTCAAAAAGGTTTTTTGAAGCATTGGCAAGGAAGTCATCGTTTAGAAAAAAATGAAACTAAATCAGCGATTCGAAAATGTCTTATATATAAGTCCGACTTCCCAGTAAACAAAATTACCAAACATTTCGCTGATGAACATAATTTAGAGATCGAAGAAGAAAATTATGTATTCCCTGATGAGCAATCCTTCAAAAAGTGGAAGAAGACAACTGAGAAAACCACTTCGTCGATGTTTACATTGAGGTACTGTAGTCAGTATAAAAAAACAACAAATATGTATCGGTGCCATTGTTCCGGTTCATTTAATAGTGAATCAAAAGGTATTCGTCATATGAAATCTCAGGAATCTAGAAAAATTAATGCTTTCTGTCCGGCTTCTTTATGCGTTGTTAACTCAAAGGATTATGTGTTGGTAAAGTATATAAAAACTCACATAGGTCATTCAAACGATGTTTGCCATTTGGATATTTCACCCATAAAAAAAGATGAAATTGCTTCTCAACTAATGGAAAAAGTTCTAAACGAGCCATTCTTAGAAAATTCGTGGTTCTTGCAGTGGTGAATTAAAAATAGAACATTTTTTGAGAATGAAAGATATCGATAATGTTGCTATGAAGTATAAATTGGTCAAGAATATAAGCTGCATTGGAATGATGGTGATAGTGTAGAAATGACTATTGATAGTTTAAAGCAAGAAAAAAATTCGTTTATTCGATTCTATAAAGGTCAAGGAAGTACATGTGAATCTGTTCCATTTTTGAATACTGACGATTTTGTTTTGATTATAATGAACTCAGTACAGGCTGATTTATTAAAGAAATATGGAGAAAATATCATATGTGTTGATGGCATGCATGGGATAGGGTATGATTTTACCCTATTCTCGATTATAATTATGGATGAATATCACACCGGATTCCCCTGTTCTATAATGATTTTTGACCAATTGGTATTATTGCACATGGGAAAATTTCACAGAAAATTAAACTATTGAGATCGAAGCATAAATTATATACAACTGTGGGAGTTCAATGTGAGAGTGAAGATGTTTTTCTTGTCTCCTCATCCTCTGGTAAACATATATATAGAGTTGTTAAAAATGATATAAATTGTCTGCACTTCTGTATCCATAAGTATTGCTGTACTTGTCGAGACAATACTATTACTTTTAATATGAGTAAACATATATACAGTATGTGTATGTATCAATATCAAATGAATGATAAAAAGTTACCTATAAATGAAACAATTGTAGAGATATACTTCTTTAAATAATAATCAAAATGATCAAGGTGCTAGTGTTGAGAACAATCAAAGTGTTAATATAGAGAAAGAATCCATTGTTAAGGAAATAAATAATCAGAACTTGCCGAAAAAGAAGAAAAAAGCTGTAGGAATTTTTTGCAGAAAGATTTTGAAAAGCCTCAGAACCTCAGAGGAGGTCACTTCTCTATACAAAACTTTACAAAATTTCTAAAAAAATCTGTAAATCCGCCGAAGATCTAAAAGAAGAGCAATAATATCAAAGGAACAAGCACGTAAACCTAGAAATTTAATAAAGCAGAGAGACTTATATTCCACCAAGAAAACTAAAAAAAAGATACACTATGATTATGAAGAAGTGATTGTTACTTGACTAAAAATGTTATTTAGTTGTTTTCTTGTTCCTTTACCTATGTATTTTCAACTTTTTTTTTTTTTGCTGTTCTTGGGGGCTTGTGGTCCTGAAAGGCGCACTAAACAATAACTGTCTAAAAAATGCCTTCTCTTTTTTAGGATGCGAGCAGCCCTTCAACAAATCTGGAAACAGTGGCGGAGAAGAAACAACCAAAAAATAACCATTATTTAACCTTTCTTATTTTTAAGACAACCATTTCCTCTAATTTTATTTTTGAACAAATAAACTTTGTTTTGGTTTTGTCGTATTATTTTTTTCATTTCAAATTTCAAATAATCTAATTATAATTATATTTTGGCTCGCTATTCATTCAATAGCGAGCCTTTCGGAAAGGGTGGAAACAAAATTCGCGTCAAAGTGTTTGAACAAATAATTCGATAACAATTTGAAACCTAGGAAAATTCTAGATCGATCGCAGGATTCAGGAAGAAAATTATTGTCCGAGCACCACTTCCTTGATGAGTTGCATGACGCTAGAACGAACGTTACTCATTGTAACAAAATTGGTTCCCCTTTACCACTAAAGAGAGCATATTATGATCAGATTATCAGTGATTCGAAATACCTGATTGAAGAAAATCAAACATTGTATGTAGTAATATAATACTGTATGTATAGGATCTACAATTTTATTGCTACAGTTATGGCGAAGGAAGTAGTCACTATTCATTTCTCTTAAGCACTAAATTTAAAGTTCAATAGTGGACAAGCTTTTAACACATTTTCAAAGTGATTTTAATCGTTTTTTATTAAATAATATGAGAATTAATTTTTTCTCTACCTTTTTCCTCTTTCAATTTTTCAATGATTTAAAATTCTTAAAAATTTGAATTTTGAAAATATCTAGGAAAACCTTACACGAATATAAAAGTAAAGATAGCTACTTTCGAGTGAGGCGATAAAAAAATATCCTCGATGTAAAATACCGCTCAAAATCAAATATTCTGCTTTTCAGAGAGAGAGATTATGACGCTTTTTCGTCTTGATCTGTTCCGCTGCACGTGTTCATTGCTCCCTACCCATGATCTTGTAAGTCAGCCATCAAGATACTAAAGTAAAAATCTATGCTAAAAATTGCCAACATTGTAACGAAGTATTATCGGCACAAGAAGCCACAGTATCGGGCGATACAAAGGGAAGCCATAGGGCACACAAAGACATTACATTAGGTTCGAATTCATCCTTACTGTAAGGATGACCATCGTGGGTGAAAAGAGTAGTTATTTTATCATGTTCTAGTTGGCAAATGTAAACATTTTCATCAAAGCCGCATATTAAAAAACGATTTAAATTCGTCGGTGATATGGACATTTTCAGTCCCCACTTCGGACCTATCTTACTTTCGCAGTCAAACGGATGCTTAGAATAATGTACAGTTTGTTTTAAATTCCTCCGATCGTAAATTAAGAAATTACCATTCGTTGATATTAAATATAACAAGTTGTCGTTGAAATCGGGGTGATCGCTTTTCACGCCATAGGTAGCGTTGAATACCCAACGACTCACGGATGATTTAGTGGCCTCGATAACATCTGCATTAAATGTAAGTAATTACTAGTGTAAATATAGTAGAAAAAAATAATGATTAGAAACATACCCGGTATTGGGACAGAATCGGTAAGCGCTTGTGTTCGTAGGTCGTATAATGAAAGAGAACCGGAGACCGTATTACCGAATGAGATGAGATCCGGTGACACAAACTGAGCACTGAGATCACCAGTGCTTACTTCATCATTTGTGTAACTGAACACAGAAGATAGGTTCGAATAGTTGATGACCGATCGAGGTTCATTCGCGAGACCACATACAGCGATAAATGTTTTAGTAGGATGAACAGCTATTTTAGCTCTACTGATGTTACATGGTATCGAAGATATCCTTCGAATGATATCTGTAACGGAATGTACAATCAACGTTAACGTTCTCTAACGTTAACTGAGTAACTGGAATTTAAAGTTCACGCACCTACCTGTATCTTCGCAGCTTATATCATATAATCCGACTCCGTTTTTTTCTGAAATTATTAGATTTTCTTCATCAGGAAGACACTTCATCTGTAAAAACACAGAATACACTCGAGTGTTTTGGTTAACATACGAGTACAATGGCAGAGTCATTCACTCGTTTACCTGAACAAAAGGTGAATCAGTGAAATAACCGTGATTAAACGATAGATTTCGATCGAACTGCACCTCATTATTGCCTTGCTTCGATTGCAAAGTGGAAGGTAACGAACATATCAATATTTCACACTTATTGTTTCTGTCTCCTTCTAATGCGACACAAAGATTGTTTTGAGAACTGAGATCGATTTGGTGGGCTGATTTATCAAAATCGAACATTTGTAATTGACTATATCTGAATAACAGAATAATTTTATTTCGTTTGTAACGCTAGTTGATCATTCATTTTATGTCATCACTTACCGCTTGATGGAACTAAAAAACCATTCGTCCTCTTCATCCATTATAACAATTTATGTTTGATATTTTCAGTGGTATTCGGTTAATTTTAAAACTAAACAACTAAAAATTTTAAACGAAATTAAAAGTACCGAAATCGAAATGAGATGAAATCATGAAAAACAAAAAATACCGCCAAAGCCCATACTAGACAAGCTCTTGGTTTCACATACCACAGAATACGGATCATCAGCAGCATGGGCACAGATAAAAATTAAAAATAAACACATAAATATAACCTGTTGCCTAATTAAATGTGTAAAGGCAAAGGCTAAGTAGCTGAATGCAGGGGTAATAAAAATAAAATTAAAATGTGATAAACTTGATACTTTTACTAATTTTATTGATGAAATGCGTTTTAAAATTAACAAAAAAATGAAAACATTGAAAAAATAAAAGTTGAACGATCTTCAACAAAGTCTCCAAAATGATATATTGTCATTTCATGTGAATTTGGCGTTGGTTTAAAAAGAAATTGAAAAAAAAACAATCAGCGAAATTATTTAAAATTTTAATAATTATGTTGTTTTATAGACTTTCCTTCTGGTCGTTTAGCAATTATTTCCTGTTTCTTTTTTTCATTTCGTTATTTGAATAAGAATCTATACCTATTATTTCTGAAAAAATGATCAACGAAGATGCGCATTTGTCAAGACGAACATAATTTTTTTTTTGATAAAAACATCAGTTTGAACTTGTAGGATTAGGACTTCGGAGATGTAAATGATAAAATCGTTGAATACTTGGATTCTGTAAAAATCAATTACAAGCCAATCACAAAACGCTTAGATCGGAGCCAGAAGTCCAAAGTTCATATTTTTTTGAAATTTCGATTATTCCAAAAAAATCAAGAATCATTTCAAACTAATTTGAGGTTACTAATTTCGAATATATCTTTGTTTTTTACCTGTTCCGCTTATGAAGGAAAAATTTCAACTATAATATTGGTTATATATTGATCATCTGCAATACACACCTAAGAAACTTAACAACCCATCATTTATTTTAACAATACAGGCTTCTAAATAAATATAAATTAGAATTATTCAACTGTAACACAATAAAACACGTTGATATGTAACACAAATTAAAAAATTTAGCGTAATTTATTGTTATTGAAGCGTAACTATAAATAATTATGTAATTTAATATCGCTACAACATAAAAGATAACAACGCGAAAATTACGCTCGCCATACGATTGAAACAATCTAACAATATACGCTCGAAATAAACGACTTATCGAAACTGAATATAGGAAAACTACAAAAACCTCCGTTACAAAAAAAGTACGCGACAAAAATCGTATTAACATCGAAACACCTCGGTATGGTGCTAGCTCTGTAGAAGAATCAACGAGAACTCGTCCACTCCAATTCGAGTAATTATTCGCAACTTAAAAAATTAAAATCTGAAGCGAAGCGCAGAAAGCTCTAGCGTGGCTATTTGAAAAATCAATATCATAAGACTAGAACGGCACGGTTTTATACGAATTGCAACTATATTCTACGCGAAATCGACTTCTTGTTCTTCTACGGTGATGTACATTCCTTCTTCTTCGTACGTGCTATCGTGTTTAGCCAAAATTCTCAACAAAGGTCGTAATTTCAGCCACCATTGCTTTTTCGCGATTCTTTGCCTACGATGAAAAATTGAAATTAAGAAAATATTCCGTTCAACAGTACCTACACGTTACGCAGCGTACTTACTCGAAATTAGTTTCTTTCTTCAATTCCTCTAAAGGTGTGAATCGATATCGTCTTCTAATTACGCCCATCATTACTGCGGAATCGGCGGTATTTGCGTAAACTGAGCCATCGTCTTTAGAATATTTTTTCAATTGGTCTACAAACCATTCTACCGCTTTGGCAGCTTGTTTCGTAGCCATATTTCTATCGAATGGAGTGGGCGAACCGCCTTGCTGCATGTGTCCTAGAATTTTTTTTAATGAACGGTTATCAAGTAAACTTTCTTCTGAATTTAATTAAATTTAAACTTTTTATTAATAACATAATAAATCATAATAATGAGCGAAATGATGTCGTTTTGCAAATATTCAATGAAAATAAATACCTAAAATATTCATTCTGGCGCTGAATAAGCCCTGTCCTTCTTCGGTATACAAACGCGAAATAAATTCGGTAGTGTAGTTTTCGTTACATTTTTCATTCCTAAAAAACAACAAAAAACCACTAATTAAACGCGAAAAACAAATCGCAGAATTCCAACGACAAACTACATTACCTCAAAATTAATCCTCTCTGCACGCCTTCGGCCATTTTCGACGCCATATGATAAAGATCTTTGATTAAATCATTAATGGAGAATTTTTCCTCATATATATAAGCTGCATCAGCACCACCAGCTAGTCCAGCAACGGTGGCTAGATACCCGCAATATCCGCCCATCGTTTCAATAACAAAAACTCGTCTTTTCGTTCCTTGAGCCGACTGCCTAATACGGTCGCAAATCTGCGACAAGTACATAAATTCACGATTATCAAATCAAGATTTATTCGCATAGGTAGAAAACGAAGGGATTTGTACCTCGGTAATTTCATTTAAAGCGGTATCACAGCCTAATGAGAATTCTGTTCCAGGAACGTTATTACTTATTGTCGAAGGGATAATGGCGATAGGTATGCAAAACTCTTTGTATGTATTTCTGTTGTCGAACAATTGAAGACCGGCTTGATAAGCCTGAAATAGTTCCAAACAAGAGAACATATTAATTAACGCCAAATGAGACTAAAACCAAGATCTATTAATAAGTATTTCATCATACACATATAGGTTATGACATTCATGGAAGGCTACTCATGTAACATTTATGTGTAAAGGCCTGTCTGTCTATTTGGTGAAGGGATCGAGATATAAATATACGATGAATACATTCTTTCACTTGGGTAATGATTTATTTTGAACATTCTTATCCCACCATCTCAAGCAGGTGAGAATAATATGCTGTTTCAGCCAAAATATAACATGATTATGTAATATAGTATTACAGACAAAAAGTTGATGAAAGTAGAAGTGGTGGGGAGGACGGGGTAATGTGTGGTATATTTCGAGAAGTGATAATTTTTTCATTTTTTTTTTTTTTTTTTTTGATAACATTGAAAAAAACTATTGAAATCATGGTTCAAAAACGTTTTATACGACAGTATGGCACCCCCTACCATTGCTTTCTCTAAATAAATGTCTAAATTCAGTTTCAAGGGTCAACAAAAAAAAAAAAAAAAACAAAAACAAATAAGTAAGTAAATACAATTTTTCTACTTTACTATAACAATATATCCGATGATTTCTATTTCAGAATAATTAATGCTTGGTGTTTTGTTTAAAAAAACAAAAATAAAAACAAAAAATTCTTACTTTGCATGCATTTTAAAACATACATATTTAAAAATATTACTGTATTAAATGGGGAGGGGGAGGGGGAGAGGAACAAAATATTTTTCTTCTATCCAAGGTTGTACAGAGAGACATATATTTGAGTTATATGGGCGACTATGCTGCGCTGATACATAACACTTATTAACGTAGAGTCAATAAGGTATTTTATATGAAGAAATGACAAATTTTTCACATAATTTCTTACATTTTTTTTCATTATTCCCCTTCTTCCAACTTCCCTTGTTACCAATTTTTTGTCAAATACACACTATACATTCTGTTTATCTGCCTTTGATTTGTAGATAACATTAAAAAATGCTTTATTCACCCAGTGACCCTACATTTAAAAAAGTTTATATGTAATTACACAGCACAGTCGACTATATTACTCAAGTACGTATATACCACTTCCCACACCGACGTAAACAGCCTTGAATTGATGAAACAAATTGAAGATATTTATTTCCTTCTCCCCACCGGTGTATTGTTCAAATATTTTGGTTTCAAAATCTACGTATGCAATTGGAAACTTATGAAAAAGAAACACAGAGCAATAATTCTTGAAGGCAAATTTCTGAAAATATTATAACAGTAAATTAGAAAAAAATTCTATTAACATTATTTTGTTGATATGTACTTTGGATATATGATAGTGACAGGCAGTGCCGGGGAATACGAGGGCGGGAGGTATGCGATGCTGTTGTATAAAAATGTTCAAAACATAATTTCGATAGAATACCTCTCTAAGTTATCTGTAAAAAAAAAAAAAAAAAAAAAAAAATGAAAAAAATTACCATTGAGGTTTACAACACTTTTTATTAATTTTACAATTTTCAAAATTTATCATACAATTTCATGAGAATTTATACTGAACTACACCAGTCTGCTATGCTAGCGTAGTTGATTAAAATAATAACAATTCCATGGAATGGGTAATTCAAAAAACCAGAGTTTTTCAAGTGTTTCTGTTTCTTGTAGAATTTTTTCCTTGTTTTATTCACTCACAAGTATTCCAAACAATTAAAGAAATTTCTAAATTGAAAAAAAATTTCATAACTTCTTGTTTTCTAGTAATATAACAAATGTTTATAATTTTCATTTATTATCAATATTATCATGCATAGTATTATTGTGATTTCTCAAGAAGTTTTTCCATTTTTCTTCATTATACTTTATGGTGGGGGGGGGGAGAGAGGTTATAATACATACATTTTCCATTTCATGATTATCACCCTAACAATCAATTTTTTTTTCAAATTTTGTACAATGATTTCGCATATCTTTCAGTTCTTCCTCAAATCCCAAGGACACTTGTTTTTTTTTTTTATTATTACAATTATTTAAACTATATGAAACTAGAAGCCTTTATTCTGTGGTTTTTTGTCAGATAAGTGGGTATAAGGTTAGGATGTTTTCCACTTTGGATGGACTATTTTCCAAGATGAAGTCAATTCGGGAACCGGAGAAATAGATATTTCTTAGAATGGATTTGTTAATTTTCATATATTCTCCATTTTTGAATTTTTCAAAGCGATATTTAATATTCATATCACTAAATCTATCTAAAAAATAATGTCCAATTTCTGAATTATTAATAGACAATATTATTCAATTTTATTCGTTGCATTTTAGTTACTTATTTTCATGATTCATCTTAATCGAATATGCATATTTCACATTCAACACGACTAATGAAGTACATTGGCTCCATTACTCCACCTCACAAGATAAAGAAGTTACGAGCTTTTCTGAATTAAAAAATAACAAAGCAACGAGTGAGGTCATAGGTCTCCCCAAATGTTTAGAGAATATGCCTTCATATCTCAGCCACTTCAATGAGTATAGTAGGCAAACCATCACACACGAATGTCACACGAGTAGCCCTACGTATATTATGAAAGAGCTAGTATCGAGGAGAAACACGCTGCACATTGAACTCACCTCAAAACCTCCAATGATCAATAACGCTTGAATATTGTATTCTTTCAGTCTGGCAGCGATCTGAGGCATTCGATCATTAGGCAGGGTACGTTTGGTACCCAAAAACGCTCCTCCTTGACCTACCCATCCTGTTACATCGGCCCATTTCATAATTTGAACCTACAAATGTCACATCGAGTCAACCGAAGTTCACTTCCATGTCCAGCAAATACCAATAAGCTTATACCCAATACTTACATTTCCGGCAACCAGACCTTCAACACCGTCGTGTATCCCATAAACGGTATCACCTCTGTAGATACAATTACGCACGAACGACCGTACAGCTGCATTCATACCGCAAGCTGGAGCTCCGATATGCATCACAGCTAACGTATAGCCTTCCTATAAAATCGTTAATACCGCGTTATTCGATATGCGAGTACACAAAATGGAAGCAAATCAATTCTCATCGTCGTGTCAAAGGTTCTACGCTTCATTGAACCGGTGAAGTACTCCGTAGATACTTGAAGCGCTAGCAATATATTTTAGATTATCTTAAGTTTATTTTCACTCGGAAAAAAAATTATTTATCATCGAGTTATTCCCCATACAAAACTTAACCACCACCATCACCGAAAACATGCTTTCAACACAACACTCGACAAAAAAAAAAAGGTGAAAACAACGAATAAGAAATTCATGCTATTGGTGAATCGACAAAACAGAAAACATATTCATGTAATTAACTAGTTACGTAGATTACATAAATTTATACTAATTTACTAGAGCAATCGTTAACGTAATAATCGCAGTACGTGGTCGACAAAGCATAACTATACGTTTAAAATTAATCACTTTTCATGTAGTAACGGAGACATGCAAATACAGGGATTAATTATTATCGATAAAATTTTTCCCAACGCCCTAGAATTAGTTGTGGCGATAAATTTTCTATTAAAATACAATGAAGCATGATTTATGAAATTTAAAATTTATTTCTCTTATTATATGAACTAAAAACATTCGAAACTAAACGAGATAAAGCTTCAACTAATAGAGCCTTTTGAAAAAAAATGTAGATCCTTTCACATGATTTTTTCATGTGGTGAGAAATATTATAATTACGAGCTATTTGGTGACATTAAAAAAAAGAAGTAAGCAGCCATACCGCATTACTAGAGCTGAGTTTTTAACAGAGTCTTATCGAAATTTGTAGATGGTATAGCTAACCTATATCTTTACGCCCACACCCAATACAGAAGATGAAAACATCAACCATTCCCACAAAAACCACTCAAGAAGTTCAATCAAGAGTATATAGTATTTCTTGCCCACAGAAAACACAAAAACCAATATTCATTAAAATACACTCAAAGGAAACCATTGACCACGTGATGGGTGACTCCGATTCTGTACATTTTTGGACTCATATAAGCTGAAGCTTTCGCAAGCATCTTTAATTTGAGCAATTTCAACGGAATGTTCGTTCAAACACTACGCTATTAGCTACAAGTACGCGACACGTGCGTATAAATAATACAACAGCCCGTTAAATAAGTACGCGTGGATATCTGCGCACGGCGGTGTATAAAGTGTAATAAAAATCTGTGCACAACCATTCCGTTTTTTTAAAAAGTTTGATTTTTTTTCTTACCTGACCCCATAACGTATCTTGCTAAATGAAACAAAATTACAAAAAGAATTACTATCTCGAGAACCGTAAATAGCTTTTCTTGTTAGATATTATGTACGTATATTTTTTCAACCATCTCGCAAAATAAGCTGATATCGTGAAAAAAGCGGTTTATACGACTAACTCTCGAAACGTGGTGAAAATCGCATCGAAGTCACGCGAAAAAATTTCAAACACAAACACACATTGGTAAATGTCAACGATTTAGAAGAGACAACATACATTAAGTATCCCGAAAAGGTATACGAGTAGGCGATGAAACTTCTGCACACTTATCTAACCTACTTATTCAGATGGACTATCGTATTTCGAATTTTTTCAACAGTAGTTTACATTGTGGCGCAGTTATGGTAATGTTTTCAATTAGCATCAGTATTTAATCCAAGCATTCCTTTTGACTAATGTAATAACTACGATAGCCGAATTTGATATTAAATCCGACACAAGATAAGATTTCGCGAAAGGAAAATTATTGCTAACGATCGTTTATGCTTCTACGAGTAGCTCTACGAAGTAACACTTGAAATCGATAAAATAAATCGCGTGAAAGAATTCCTCCAATCAATCGACTCGATATTTAAAAAATGAGGCGTGAATTAATACCGAAGATACGACCAATGCTGCGAAGGAGACTTCAGCATCTATTATATTTCGAGACAAACAAAAAAAGGTAATCGACACATGCTGCCTATCTGTTCATGAAAAGGAATAATGTACGTGAAGTTTACTGAAAAAAAAAAATATATGATAAAATTTTTGACAATTTTCAAAAGTGAAAAAAAACATGGCAAATTAAAAAAATAAGCAGCCATGCCGCATTACTGGAGCTGAGTTTTTAACTGGGGCTTGTTTTGATTTAGTAATAACCTTGCTTGAACATTCATCACTACAGGCCACACCCAATACCAAGTCTGAAAACCCCTACCCTATCCTTTCCAAAAACACTTAAGAAGTTGAATTTGGCACAAATGTAGTATTTCTTGCCATGAAATAATCATGCGAACACATATTTCTCAAATTATAACTATTTGAGGGTCCTCAAATTATCTTCAAATTTTGTAAATCCGCCATTTTGGATCCATTTCGACCCAAATTTAAGTGGTTATATTCTGGTCACAAAGTAATCCTACACACAAAGTTTGACCATTCTAGGCCGATTTGGTGATGAGATATGGAAGATTCATGAAATTTCCTGCAGCAATTTCCCCTCCAAAAGCCGTTTTTTGCTCTAACTCCCCTCCAAAATCACTGAGGAAGCTAAAATCAAAATACGTTTGTCACTTGGGCTCATTTTATCATATGACACAGCAATAAAAAATTTTCGACCCCTCCTGTACCCCCACCACTATTTTAGGTTGGTAACCCCGCCTTCCCCCTCCAACATCATGTATGGAAGTGAATTCGGGATATAGTATACAACTTATCCCCAATAACCATATGAATTCATATTAATTACATTTTTACCAACTTGAGGCTCCTCAAGCTCTACTCAAAATTTTGATAATCCGCCATTTTGAATCCATTTTGATCCAAATTCAAGAGGTCATATTGTGGTCACCAACTAACCTCACACACAAAATTTGACCTCTTTAACTTGATTTGGTGGGGAGATATGGAAGATTCAAGAAATTTCATGACTCAAAACTTCCTCAAAAAGCCGTTTTTTGATCTAACTCCTCTCAATATGCACTTAGAAGCTGAAATTTGGATATGTTAGTATCCGTGACTTACTCTTTCATATGAAATCAAAAACGAAAAATTTGAGCTATTTGCCCCTTCTCCAGTCCCCCTCAAAATTTGAGTGATCCGCCATTTTGAAATTTATCGAAAAAACAAAAAAACTATTTTTGCGCATTTTCAAGAAGAGTCTCTCACCAAATTTTGAGCGAATTTTATGAATACTCGCCGGCGCTACGCGTGGGGGAAAAAAATATATATATATAGATTTATCTATGGATAAAGTGGCATCATTTTTCGTCGTCTACAGGTAAAGTGGCATCTTTTTTACAAAGTGGCATCTTTTTTTTGATGCCACTTTACCATCACATTGCTCATCGATTCAGCTATGTGTCATGACGTCACTGGTGTGGTTATTTGGGTGATGCCACTTTACCACTAATATTCTATTTTTCATACAAAAAAATTTTTTTCGGTCTACGGTCGTAGTAGCCTCATTTTTTTGATGTTTACAGGTAAAGTGGCATCATTTTAAAAATTTGTTTCCAAGAAAACCTATGAAATTATACATTCCGTTCGCCATTGTGGTGTCGTTAACGTGACATTAGATGCACTTCTGAGGAATGTGCAAAGTGATGCCACTTTGACCATAGATCACTATATATATATATATACCAAAAAGTTGGACATTTGCCAGATGATTACAAATGGTCTGAAACGCAAAGATTTGAAGACCCCACCCTCCCCCGACCTTCCCTTCCCAAATCAGGTAGGCTGTAATAGCTTTCGTTTTGTTAAAAACTCAGCTAAAAAAAAAAAAAAAACAATTTTTAGTATCTACTTCCTTTGTGAAAAAAGACAACATATTATTCGACGTTTTCAACTTTTTTAATATGCATTATTTATTACGAAAAGAAAAATTTCAAAAAAACTCAAATTTCTTTCCGGTGGCGTTATCAAATTAAATACATCAGATCTAATTGTCTCCGGAAAAAACATGCGATATTAATTTTTTTCTTTCAACGTATAGTAAATCAAAAACAGAATAAAAAAAGTCCCATACAATTTTTGCGACACTTCATAACTGAAGAAGTTACACCTCATTGAAATTTTCAAATTGTCATAGCTCCTTCAATTTCGAAAATAGGCAATAATTTTGTACCAACTTTTCTACTTCACTTCTGAAGTGTTACATGATGAATGAAAAAAATAATTTCAAACGCAGAACTTTTCACACGATGACGTCATCACATGTACCTGATGTCGTGACGTCACAAATAGAAAATTTGGTTTCTCTGAAATTTGAAATTCTTTGCCTGGTAATGAACATTGAACAGTACGTGAGAAGCGTAATGAAAACACCAAAAAGTAGAAACGAATTTTTGCCTATCTCCACGATGGAAGGAGCTAAGGCGAATTAAAGTTTTCATATGGTCATAAATCCTTTAATTTCAAAAAAAGACAATAATTTTATAGAACTTTTTTCATTTTAATCTTCGAATATCATACAACAATGAGAAAAAAATTTCAAAAAAAACAATTTTTTCGCGATGACGTCATCTCAAATGTGTACGTGATATGATGACATCATCGATGTGAATACGCATTTTTTGGAGCACGTGTTCTGGCAAGCAACCGTACATGAAAAGTAAAACGAAAAAAGTGATTTGAAATGGTGCCTACCTCCATTATGGAAGGCTCCACAGCTCGTGTAAATTTTCAATGCACCATAGCTCCCAGACTTTAGCATAAAAGCAAAAATATATAATAACAATTTGATTTTGCCTTTCCATTGCTATTTATGATACGTAAAAGAGTACTAAAAAATTTCTGTTTTTTCTGGTGACGTCACCAACAAAAGAAAACGTTTTTTGAAATTCTGTCCTCTTAATGAATAGTAAATGAAAGTCAGAAAAAAGAACTGATATGAAATGTTGCCTATATCTATTATAAAAAGGGTTGAAGGGCAATAAAATTTTCAATTACCAATACCTCCTTTAGTTTCAATCATAGACAAAAATGTTCAATAACACTTTCGACTTTAATTACCATGTACCATCGATTACAAAAAATTCATTCTCAAAAACTTCAATTTTCTTCTGTTGACGTCATCACATCAGCAGAATTAATTTTATGACGTCACCAATAAATAATGTAAGTTTTTTGTAATTTTTTTTCTCGCAACGAATAGTGCATAAAAAACAGAATGAAAATAATGATGTGAAATTTTTGCCTACTTCCATACTGGGAGGAGCTACAGCATTCTAAAATTTTCAATTTGTAAGTTCCTTCAATTATTTTAAAAATAGGCGGCAACACTGTAAGAGATTTTCGAATGTAAATGACAATTAGGATAATACACATCATCAACATTGAATGAAATGACCTCTGTAGAGAAGCAAATTTCAAGCATACTTTTCCCTTTCGTGATTAGATAGTCTACATATTCACATAATTTTTTGTATTTGTCTCGAAGGCTTTGCTCTTTACACTTAGTTTACACGCGTTTAAAATTCTTACTTGTGCCCTCCTACCTCCTTCTCCTAATGAAGAATATAATTTGTCATTTAACGAGCAGAGAGAATGTATCGAACACAGCTAGAATAAAAATTGTATTTTTACGAAAAATTGTTATCATCAATGCTGAATAATTTTCTATCTTGGATTGAATAATTATGTATTTTAACATTGAGCATATCGCCAGCAGATTGCTAAAACAGCTAGAGAGTTTTGTTGTTTATTCAGTAACCATGATACTACATTGAAAAAAAAATTTCTAATTCGCCTTGAAAGGAAGAGTCAACTTGAAATCTATGAACGAATCGTACATTAGAGGTTCGCGGCCGCACCTGTTCAATGTAAATTTTGACCGCTTTAAAAAAAAATACATCCAAAAATAGAAATAAGCGAACGCGATAAATCAGAAGAAGGTTAGCGTAACATTCGTAACACTTTTTATCCGATCAAACGTATCCATTAATTATAACGCGGTAAGGAATTATCACTGATAAGTCAAATTTTACGTACTTACGTTATTAATTTTTCGAGAATAAGAGTAATTTCAGTCGAACCGAGATAATGCATAAGTAATTATCGTACGAAGATAACATAGTTTCGCTAATGAATACGAGGTAACGCGCGATGAAAGTATCAGAATTTTTCAAAACAATAAGTACCCGTATACGGTAACCACGAATAAATTTTTTGTACCATTTCATACGCTGAGTGTTGACTACTCGAGTGCTTGGCAAATTATCTATTAGTATAGCTACACTCGACGAAACTACAAATCAAAAGGAAAGTGCGTTTGAGCATTACTGCGGTACTCACGATGGTACCTACTTCTGCGAGGTTTTTACGGATGATATTAAAATGTAAAAATTTCCTTTTCACAATCTCCACGGCTGCTGGCCATGAAAACGGGAGATTATGTTTCTGCGAAAAAGTAAATCCGTTTCGTACGCCATTTTTGTATACCTTCTCGACGATACAGCCAAACAACAAAGATCGGGAAGAAAAACCGAAGTAGAAGAAAATTCACGTAATCATTCTTACCTTACTTAGCTTACGCTCCTATAGCAGCACGAAAACAAACAACAAGATTATCCTACGTGAAAAATTACTATCTCTTTTCATTTTCTGACAATAACGTAATTATAGGATAGCGTGAGAAAGAAACAATAAGAGATTTCTGCCTTAAAAATATACTCGAATATAACATGTACTTACTAATCCGCGGCCTTGATCATCGAAAGCTTCTTTCGGTGGTTTCAACCGCGTCAACATTTTATACGTTTCCAAATTGCGAACGAAACTCCTAAAATGGCGCGAATATTGGTAAATTTTTACCAATTTATGATGGAAAAATAATAAACGTGTCATTTACCTTCCTCTGAGTTGGACGGCTAGATCCCATTCTTTGTCAGCCATCGCTTTGGCCACAGCTTTCGTTTTGCTCACGCAGTCCATCAAGTTTAATCTCACCGCTTGGTTGCCGTCTAATGAAATTACGCAGGCGTCTGTTTCCGGCGTAGCTTCCATTAGAGCCATAACTGCTTCTGCTCCCATACGACAGCCCTTTGGAAAATATAATCTAAAATTAGTACGAGTTTCCTATAGTGGAGTGATTCTTCAGTATAGGGCATAATCGAAAGTTTTTAGAGGGGAGATATGAAATTTCATCCTTCGAAACTACAGCAAATTTTTCATAAAATTCAGCTTTCGAGAAATTCAGCATTTTTTGGCGTGGAGAGACAAATGTAGTTCCAAAAATGAGAAAAAATTCTAGGCGCTAATTTTTTTAGAAATTTAGAGAGTCCAAATAATTTATAAATTATGAAAAAATTCGCACATTTTTTCATTTTTTTTTTTAAATGAGCAATTTAGCGGTTCATTTCATGTGTTCATAACTTCAAAGGCAAATTATACTAAATTTTCACCTTTCAAAGACTTCTAAAATATCACACGTTTTATTTTAGAGTTCTAGCATTAAAAAGATACTCTGAGATCGAATAAAAAAAACACGAGTAATAAAATATCACAAACATATACCATGCAACCCATCAAACCCTGAGGGCAGAAGCGTCGAAGTCCCTACTCTGGTAGAAAAATGTTTTGATTAGATGATGGTAACACTGTTTTATGGCAAACAGAAACGAACAGAAGCAAAGTTGATTTCTATATTTTTTTCAGGAATGGGACGAATACAAATCAAATTGATTCGAATAAATTATTCGAATCACTTTTGTTGATTCTGATTCGTGATTCGAATAAATTTCGAAAATTGATTCGTGATTCGAATTAAATTTTGAAAATTGATTCGGACTTTTTTTGGCTTTTTCATTCGCGAATCAGAATCATTTTTTCTCCAAATTTTTTTAAACACTGCATTAAATTGCACTAGTGACAACCTCAAAAAATTAATTTTATAGGTAAAAAATTTTAAAAAAAATTGATAAAAAAAGTAAAAACGAGGTTTAAAAAAAAAAAACGAACTAATAAACTTATAAACTGAATAGTGAATTTAACTTTTATAATGTAATGATTCAATTTAATTTTATGAGTAAAGAAAATATTAATAAAAAAGGTTGGTGTTATTTTATATTACAGACAAAAATATTTTGAAAAATAAATGTTTAACTTAAAATGCAATGATTTAATTTAATTTTACGAGTAGAAATATGATTTTTAGTGTACTTAGCGACTTGGCACAACAAGCACACTATTATTTCCGTTTTTTCAATTTTTGATTCTGATTCGTAATTCGAAGTTAATGATTTGCGAATAACGAATCAAAAAAATAATTTCATTCGTGATTCGAAATGATTCGAATCACATTTTTCAAAATGATTCGTGATTCGAATCCAAAAGTCTAAATGATTCGTGATTCGAATTAAAAAAAAAAGTGATTCGTCCCATTCCTGATTTTTTTTTGCTCGTTACTAATTTTCGTTGTAAAACAGTATTACCAACATCTAGTAGAGAGTTTGACTCACTTGTGCTTTACGTTCGATGAGTCGCACGGTATCTTAAAAGTCTTTCATGATTTTTTTAGTGGTATGAGTTTGATAAGGAAGAGGGGGAAGGGGTGCGTAAACAAAAATATTGAAAAATGCCTATCTCTTTTCAGAAAAAATAAGGATAAAAACTTCGAGAAATATTCGTTGTCATTTCAGTAAAAAATCAAAAAATGTAAGATGCTACCAACCTCGAGAATTTGGATCATGATTGGTCATTTCTTGGAATATTTTCAATTTTTTTTACAATTTTTTTTTATCGATAGATTCATTTTTTTTCTATTTTTCCTCATTTTTAAATCAATTAAAACTCTAAAGACTGAATAATTGAAACGGAGTTTTCAATCAGTATTTGTTCAGGTTTGCAAATTACGTTCCTAAGCCCTTCATATTATCTACAGGCCATACCCAATACTAAGTCTAAAAACCCATACGCTATCTCTTCCACAACCACTTCAGGAATTCAATTTAAATCAAATTTTTTCAAAATTATAACAACTTGAGGCTCCCCAAATCATCCTGAAATTTTTATGATCCGCCATTTTGGATCCATTTTGAGCCAAATTTAAGAGGTCATATTCTAGTCATCAGCTAACCCTACATATAAATTTTGACCTTTTCTAAGTCGTTTTAGTGATGAGATATGGATGATTCGCGAAATTTGCAGCAGCAATTTCCCTTCCAAAAGCTGTTTTTCATCTAACTCCACTCCGAATTCACTTGGGAAGCTAAAATCAGAATAGGTTAGTCACTTGGGCTCATTTTATCATATGAGACCACAAGAAAAAATTTTGGACTTTTTATGTGCCCCACCTTATTTTAAAGTAGATAATCCCTCCTTCCCCCCCCTCCACATTATGTATGAAGATGAATTTGGGATACAGTATACTTCTCACCCCAAATAATTATATGAGTTTATATTAATAACATTTTTACTAATTTGAGACTCCTCAAGCTTTACTCAAATTTCAATAATCCGCCATTTTGCACCCACTTTGTCCCAAATTCAAGAGGCCATATTCTGGTCATCAACTAACCCTACATATAAATTTTGACCTTTATAGGTTAAATTGATGAAGATATATCGAAGATTCGAGAAATTTCATAAAGAATAATTTCCTCAAAAAGCCGTTTTTTGGTTTTAACTCCCCTCCAAATGCACTCAAAAAGCTGAAATCTAGATATGTCGGTGTCTATGAGTCACTCTTTCTTATGAGATCAAGAACGAAAATTCTGAGCTCTTTGACCTTTCTTTGGTCACTTCAAAATTTGAGTGATCCGTTATTTTGAGGTGTATCGAGAAACATAGAAGTACTTTTTTCGCATTTTTAATAAGAGCCTTTCTCAACTTTTGAGCTAATTTCATTGGTACCTGCAGTCCCTAAGGGTGTAGAAAAATATATAATAAATACATTACATATATTATACCAAAAAGCCACAAATGGTTTGAAACGCAAAGATTTGAAAACCCCACCCTCCCTCGAGCCCCAATTCCCAAATCAGGTGAGCTGTAATAGCTATCGTTTTTATTAAAAACTTGGGTAAAAACAATCCCCCTCAACCACCATTCGAACATACCACTTCGCTTTCATATTTGCACGAATTTTGTATCCTATTTTAATAATATCGGTGATTCTCTCCCCTCTCCCCACTCCTAAAAAAGTGCAAAGAATTCCAGCGCTCAAACTTATCCGACATTTTTTGAAAATTCTATACTATCGAAACATTGCACTCATTTCGCCAGACATTTTTGTTAAATTCAAGAGCAAAATTTTTAGACATCTTGAACTCCTCTCAAATCTGTTCACTAAACCCATTTACATTATAAAAGTCAAAAATCAATTCACCCTCATTTACACCGCTAGAAAAACGCTGACGATAAATTCAAGGCGAAAAAATTCACTTTCTGGTGTTTGTGATAATCTGGCGAAGATATCGATCGATATTAAAAGGTCAATATGTCCAATCTTATTTTATTGATAAACACATTCGTAATTCTTACTTCATTTAAATCAACACCACGCCATCACGGTTGGCATTAATTATTTGAAAAATTGGAATGATTTCAATTACGCTTACACGGTGAAACTGCCGTGTCGTCAATGAAAACTAACTCGACGTCACTTCATTACTTCTACTGTAGTTCTTTTACCTTTTCGGCTTGTCGTGCTTATTTTCGAGCTCATTATGACGCGGTGGTATAATAGATGAAGAAGGTCATTAACGAATCGTCACGACTAGCGTTTCGAAGCCAATTTTTCGAGACTTCAGCGCTAAAATTTATGCGAGTATTCTATGAGAATTTGTTTCGCTATGTAATTCTGAAGCTAATAACATGAGATTCACTGTATGACTAAATTAGAGGTGAACGTTGAAATTATTATGACGAATTGGTGAATATTTTTTTGAAGTTTTAATACCACCAAATACGACTTGAAAAATGAATTTAAATTTATGGTCGTTGATTTAAAGACGACTTTATTAAGAAAATGTTATTTTTATGTTACCAATCTCATACATCGAATGTGAAGTGGTGTAGACTAAGTTTTACGATTAAGTGAGCTCAATTGAAGTGCTTGTACAGTAATATTTTACAATATCAACAATCCGCTCTTCATTGAAAAAAAAAACATAAGCAACCAGACCGCATCACTGGAGGTGAATTTTCGATGAGGAGCTCGTTTAATGGTCTATCTCTTCATGCCCACATGCAATAACGAGACATACTACCCCGTCCCCACCATCTAAATCAAAAAATTAAATTCTGCATACATTGTAATTCCTACACACAGAGGAGAGAGAAACCACATGAGCCCATATTTATCAAATTTCAGCTACTTGAAGATCCTCAGACATCAAATCTTTCTCAAATTTCAAACATCCGCCATTTTGTATGAATTTTAGCAAGTTTTAACTTTCCAAATATATATGGGAATCCTGATGTAATTTCACCTCATCTCTCCTCCAGATCAACTTGGGAAGGTGAAATCTGAACTGATGCTCATTTGGGCTTCTTGTATCATATAAAACCATTTAATCTAAAATTTTTGATCTCCCTTACCCTTCTCCCCATTTTAAAGAAAATAACGTCTTTTTTTCTCAGACAACACCCGAAAAGCTGGATTTACAAGTTAGTTTTCTTTTAGTTTTCAGTAATCGTATGAACCATACTCCTCAAATTTGAGCTATTTGAGGGCTCTCGAGTCTTTATGAAATTCTGACTATTTACCATTTTGTATCAATTTTGACCCAGATTCAGGGTCATACTTTAGTCAACGAGTAACCTTATACAAAAAGTTTAAGCTTTCTAGGTTTATTTGGTGAGGAAGCGTGGATGATTCGAGAAATTTCATGATTCAAAACTTTCTCAAATTTCGACTATTCACAATTTTGGAGTTATTTTAATTCAAATTCAACAAATCATATTAAGCTCTCCAACTGACCTTACACTCAAATTTTGAATTTTTTTAGATATATTTGGAGAAAAGATATGAACGATTCGTGAATTTTCCAATTTCATTTTTTCTTCAAAAACTGTTTTTGATATAAATCTCTTCCAAATTCATTTTGGAAACTGAAATTCAGGTATTTTGGGCTACACCAAAATCAAAATTTTTCGAGCCTTCGTTTATCTTCACTAGATTTTGAAAACATAACCCTCACATTCTTCCTTCCAATATGACCAGTAGAAAAAGGAAGATTTTAAAAGCTTTGAGAGTCCCTTCAATGTCTCTCAAAATTCAAGTAAATCGTCTTCGGAGTCTAATTAAAAATCTGATTAAACTTCTTATAGAGGTTTTAGGAACGATATTGCCATAGATTTTGGGCGAATTTCATGTGCATCTACTGTTTTATGGATGACTTGAATAAAAAAGCGCAAGCAGCCATGCCACATAACTAGAGGTGAATTATTAATTAGGGCTTGTTCGCATTCGAAAGCGATATTGTCAAATGAACTTCTCCACCCTCAGGCCACATCTACTATTATCCAGTTCAAAACTCTCACCCCAAAAGAACACTAAAGTTCAATTTAAAACATGTATTATATTTTGCCCACAAGAATTGAAAAATATCGAATTTTTCAAATTTTAGATACTCGAAATCTCTCAAGATCACTTTATATCTTGGCAATCCGCTATTTGGGACCCATTTTGAACAATATTGACTCAAATTTAAGTCGTCACTTTCTGGGATACAACTAACCCCATTCACAAATTTTGAATCCTTTAGGTCAATTTGATGAGGAGATATGCCGAGATTTACATAAAAATCCCCTTCAACGTCCATTACTTGTCCTAACTCTCCTTGACATTAATTTAGGAGGCTAAAATTTAAATCATTTTAGTCAAATCAGCTCATGTTAACATCTAACACCATAATAAAAATATTTTAGAATTCATTCACTCCCATCTTATTTTGAGAACAATAACCCCTCTCAGTCTCCTACAAAATCACGCGTGAAACTGAAATTGGCATACAGCATACTTCTCAAATTTAGTAATCATACGAGCCCACATTTATCGAATCTGAGCTATTTGGCGATCCTCAAGCATTCCTCAAATTTGGTCATTATCCACCATTAGGAATTAATTTTAACCGAAATTTGAGGTCTAATTTTTGGTCTGAATTTTGACATTTCCTCGTTGATTCGCTGAGGAAATGTAGAAAAGTAAAAAAATTTATGACTCAAAACTTCCTCAAAAAGTAATTTTTTGTTTCCACTACTTTCCAATTGCGCTTGGTAGGCTGAAATTTGGATATATTGGTGGTCGTGACTCTATTTCTAATATTAGACCAAAACCAAAAATGTTGAGCTATTTGCCCGATCTCTCAAAATTTGAGTGAGCCCCCATTTTGAAATGAATTAAAAATACAAAAAAGTAGTTTTGAAGAATTCCAGAAAGAGTATCTCATCAAATTTTTTCGGCAATTTGCATCCATATATATACATGCTAAAAAGTTGGACATTTGTCATATCATTACAAATGAAATCCTTCAAAAATCACGTAGTGTGCAATAGCTATTGTTTTAAATTCAAAATTCATCTAATAAATACCAACATATCGTTATGGTCATCGACCAACCACTATAGATTGAACCCTCCGCTCCATTCAACTCTTACGTGCCACATCATGTATACGGTAATAGCTTAGTTTTTTATTAAAAACTCATCTAAAAATAAATTTTATATTCAGTGGCTTCTTATTTCTTATCACTGAGTACTTACCAAAACACGATCAAACGCAGAAGGACTACCACCGCGCTGCACGTGTCCTAATACGGTTATTCTGGTGTCTTGATGAAGCCTGTCGACGACAACTTTTCTCACTTGTTCTGCCGTAATAGGGCGTCCATCTCTGTCGATAGCTCCCTCCGAGACGATGATTATGTTCAACCTTTGACCGGCGATTCTTTCCTATTTACACAGATAATTTTGGTTTATAAAACATACGCTGTTAATAAGTCAATATGATCCGTTGAAATCGTACTTGTTCCAATTTCCGGCACAATTTATCTGGCCAATCTTTTGGCGGGGGCATTTCAGGAATAAATACATAATCGGCTTCGCTGGTTAAAGCGCTGACCAAAGCTAAATATCTAAAGATAAGGAAAATGGTTAGATAATGACGAAGACGAAATAAGTGATTTAGATAAGACGAGTATTGCGAATTGAATAATCAATAGATAGCGATAAACGTTAACGTGATAATAACACGCCCACGTGTTTAACAATTGTCTCAGTCGGCCGAATTAGCGAAGCGATGATTTATGATCGTACCCGCAATGACGTCCCATTACTTCTAGGATAAAAGTACGTTGATGCGAATAGGCGGTCGAGACGATAGCGTCGATTGCTTCTTGAATACGATGTAACGCCGAATCAGTACCGATTGTCATATCTGTGCCGCAGAAATCGTTATCAATCGAGCCCACCAATCCGGCAATGTGTAGGTGATTAAATTTCTTGTATTGCTCGTCGGTGATTTCACCTAAGCCATTAATCACGATTAGTTGTGAAAGCGTTACCAATGGTAACACGTCGACCGGGTTACCTGTTTTGTAAAGGTCTTCGACATGGCTGGACCATTCTTGACGGAATAGATTCGCTCCAGTCAATGAACCGTCACCTCCGATTACTACTAGATTCGTGATACCGCGCTGGATTAAATTTTTAGCTGCTTTTCTACGACCGGATTTTTCCAAGAAATCCATGCATCGTGCAGATCCGATTACTGTACCACCCTGAGAAATATTCGATAGTTAATACGATAATAGGAAAGAGTAGAATTAATGAAGGGGAATAGGGTTTAATGAACCTTGTGAATAATGGAAGACACCGAAGACCAGTTCGCTTCGACGATATATTCTCCACCGTCGATCATACCTTGATATCCCTCTTTAATGAAGAATACTTTGCATCCTAAATAGATTCCCATCCGCACGACAGCTCGTACAGCAGCATTCATACCTGCATAGAAATTACTTCATTAACGAGAGTTCAAAAATATTGACAGATCATTGGAAATTGTGATAAATACCTTGAGAATCTCCTCCGCTAGTAAATACCGCCAATCCTTTACCTTTGTGCGAGCCTCGCTCAATAAACCGTTTTTTATCGCCTTCCATGATGTTAATATTGCTTTACAATCTGAAACGATGCAACGATTCGTACAACGATCATAAAAACACATTAAAATAGCGAATTACCGCCGAACAAAAAGGTTACAATAACAACGCAGTTTTGGCAACTACCCTACAAATTAATTTGTAAATAAATGACACAAGCGCACACATCACACCGGACTGGAGATAGTAGTAAACAAGATGTATACGTGAAGATGAACAAATAGCTATGCACCGTGGGAATTTTTTTCTATAAATAATAAAGCAAAGAAAAACTTTAATGTCAAATACCTCGATTTCTGGCTATTGATTTGATATCATTAACTTTACGCCGGATAGATGAGAATCGTGAGATTTGCGATGCTGTATTAGGTAAACATGATAGGTGCCAGATACGAACACTTAATTATTAATTTGTCGCGTGAATTTACAATAACATAGTCGCGTTCTCTAATTGTAACTGATGTTCGTGTAGATTCAGTTTCAAAGGTCTATTGCGTTATCAGCAGCTTAGAACAACCTTCAAGTGTAACCAAAATGACCTTATAACCTGTACAGGGTTGTCAAAAATGCGGGCTTTTTGAATTTCATTAGCGCTATCAGGTAGTGGAAAGCGAAACTTCATAGATGACCAGTGTGGCCATATAGTATAATCTGGAATTTGTAACGTTCTTGATGAATTTTCAACATTTTTTTTTTCTGAAAAATAACTTACATATTTCAATCTCAAATAAAATTATTTCAAGACAAGATGGATAAAATTGCTTCTTTTTCATTTTTTATCGATACGATGCGTAATCGATGATATGTTGGAAATGAAAATATAAATTAAATAATGTTGGTAACTATATTGAAAATTTACTAGGAAAATTAACACGATTTAAAATTCGTAAGAAGCGCGCTTTTCAAAAAGTTGTTAAGCGATATTTAAAATAATTTTAAAAAATTACGTAACAGAAAATAAAACAACCACAAATTTACGATTACAGTATTAAAATATTACGATTGATTATCAATGATCTCGTTATAAATACTATCATGAAGCGATAATATTTTCAATAAAGATCTAAATTTCAACCACCAGTCATCACGCGTTATTCGACTCCTACAATGAGAAAAAGGTATAGGTAAGATCCCAGGGAAATGAATTAATAAGATTTAAGATATCACGCATCAGTTATACTTACTCGAAATCGACAGAAGGTAACAATGTTCTAATCGTAGTATGCAGATATTTATTCCCATTAATACCAATTACTACCACAGAATCGTCGTCTTTCATATTTAATCTTCCTTCACTGTCTAGTGGGGCATTTTCAAATTGAGAGTAAAACCAATTAACAGCTTTTACACTAAATTTCACAGCTAAACTACGATCAAAAACCGAAGGAGTGTCACCTTGTTGGATGTGACCTGGAAATGAGTAGAGGGCAATGAATAGGTACCTATTTCCTTTTTGCATCGTCACCAATGATGAAAAAATAGACTTCAAGATCTTTACCTAAAATATTTTTTCGGGCAGTAAATACGTCTTTACCTTCTTCGGCGTATAATCTCGTGAAAAAATCGGTATTGTAATTCACATTTGATAATTCGTTTCTATAAAATTATTGAAAATTTCAAGCCCAAATTTCATTACAAAATTATACTTTCTGTGGCCAATTTTCGTTCACATCAAGGTTTGAAAATGTGAAGTGTATTGTCTCCAATTCCAAGTGTGATCGATGAGTAGAAACAAGAACGAAATGAACAATTTTTTATCCAACATAAAAAAGATTCGTCTTTCGCAAAAAAATCACTTAGGAGTTCATTTTTGAAAAATAATATTTCAAAATGTTAAATTTGAATATGCCAGTGTACGACTCTTTCATATGAGACCAAAAAAGAGAATTTTAAGCTATTTACCTCTTCTCCAACCCCTCTCAAAATTTCAATGAGCCGCCATTTTGAGGTGAATCTAAAAAACAAAAAAGTAACTTTGCAGAATATCACCGAGAGTGTTTTACCAAATGTTAAGAAATTTTCTTCAATATCCGTCGGCACTACGTCCAAGGTGGGATAAATATCCAAATTATATATAATAATAAGAAATTGAACATTAGCCCTCACACTTGAAGTGAGTGCATTTTTGTCAGATTCCTTCTCAACAACTCTTTGAATTGAAAAATATAATTCTCCATAGCACTTTTTGGCCCACAGAAAGTAGATTAAATTAAATCAGTAGAGTGTAGTTGAAACAATAAGGCTACCTTAAAACTAAGCCTCGAAGTATTCCTCCATCCCTCATTTTTCTTTTCATGTGAACAACTTCCCGTCGTAAATCATCAATGTTATAAGGTTCTTCGTAAATCCAAGTTGAATCTGATCCGCTAGCGATACCTGTGGAGTCGATTCCGCGTATAATTCACGATTAAGCTAATTGGAAAATTAATAAATAACAAAAACTATTTACCAGCGGCGGTACACAGGTAACCACATTTACCCCCCATTGTTTCAACAATGAAGACTCTACGTTTAGTACCAAGCGCGGACTGCCTAAATAAATCGCACGTCTTCAAAAACAAAGCATACATTTAATGCTATTATAAGCGCACAATAAAAAGCACAATAACCAACAGGAACTTACTTTTACGATGATATTTACGGCGGTATCAGCGCCTATCGAAAAATCGGAACCTGGCACATTATTATTAATGGTGGCCGGTAGTAGGGCAATAGGGATACAAAATTCTGGATGATTTTCTCTTCTATTCATAAAATCTATAGCAGTCACGAAACCCTGACGATAAAATTTTTAATTACTGTAGACGTTGCGAATGAAATTTTCTAAAATTCTATCACACTTCAATTTCTACCTCGAATCCTCCGACAATTAAAAATGCGTGTATGTTGAACTTCCTAAACTGCTCGGCGAATTTAGGAATACATATCTTCAGACGGTACGACTCCCACATTTACCCCCCATTGTTTCAACAATGAAGACTCTACGTTTAGTACCAAGCGCGGACTGCCTAAATAAATCGCACGTCTTCAAAAACAAAGCATACATTATAATGCTATTATAAGCGCACAATAAAAAGCACAATAACCAACAGGAACTTACTTTTACGATGATATTTACGGCGGTATCAGCGCCTATCGAAAAATCGGAACCTGGCACATTATTATTAATGGTGGCCGGTAGTAGGGCAATAGGGATACAAAATTCTGGATGATTTTCTCTTCTATTCATAAAATCTATAGCAGTCACGAAACCCTGACGATAAAATTTTTAATTACTGTAGTCGTTGCGAATGAAATTTTCTAAAATCCTATCACACTTCAATTTCTACCTCGAATCCTCCGACAATTAAAAATGCGTGTATGTTGAACTTCCTAAACTGCTCGGCGAATTTAGGATACATATCTTCAGATGGTACGACTCTTTTGGTGCCCAAATATGAACCACCTTCGGATACCAACCCGGTAACATCAGCCCAATGTATTTCTTGAAGCTAGTACGTGGGTTGATGCAAAAAATGAAAATTTACACTCAATTTGATCAAATATTTCTTTTTGTCACAGTAGAAAACTTACATTTCCTGCGAGAAATCCTTCGATTCCACCAAATATACCGAAAACCCTTCCACCCTGATGTAAACAATTACGAGTAAATGCAAAAAGCGACGCGTTCATGCCGCAAACCGGTGTACCAATTTGTAAAACAGCGAAATTCCTGCGATCCTGTCCGTCAAACATTGAAAATATTTAAAGCTTCAAAAACCATCGACCAGTTTAGTAATCTGTACGTACCTTTTCTTCGACTGGTGTATCCCTAGGTTTCAATCGGCTGAGAATTTTGAAATTTTCGAAATTGTTTTTGAAACTACTGCTCGTAAAAATATGAAATTAAAGAAGAAATATATTTATAAGATGAATGCCCCTCGATAGGAAAAACTGCGTGAAATTAGCACTATACCTTCCTCTTAATTCTATAGCTTCCTGAAACCTATTTTCGTCTAATAATCTTTGGACTAGCTTTACTTGGTCGACTGCTGTAGTTAGCTTTACTTTCACAATATTATTTGAATTTATTACAACAACAACAGGGTCATCTTCGGCTTTAAGTTCCATCAATGATATAACAGCTTCTGCGCCGAGTCGAGAACCCTATCAAAGCAATGAAAGATGCTACATCTACATACAGGGTGTTTCGAGTATGATGGGCATATTTTACTAAGAATTAGTATACAGTGGGAACAACAAAAAATATCGTACGCATACAGGATAGTCAGTTTCGATTGTAAATTCTTTCATATTAGAAGTAAATTCAATGATATGACCACTGACTTTTATATATAGACTGCTAGTGACTGCATAAGTGTAATGTAAAACGGTCTCCCCAACATACAAGTCGCAAAATGCGTAGTGCGCATGCGCGAAGTTTGTTATCAGTTATCATATAGTTGATAATCATTTTTTATAAATCCTTACAAATTTGCTAATTACTAGAAGAGTACGAGAAAAGTGACTAATTTCAAGGAATTAGTTTAAATTTAATTAATTGAATTTGCTTTTGTTAGTTGTTGATCTCTATTTTGTAACTGTTTGTTACTTCAAATAAAAATATGATATGAAATCTGGTTTACGCATTTTAAAATCGTGAGATGCGAGAAATGGAATTATGTTTCTTCTGTTTTCATCAAAACACCACTTGTCTCAAGCAATGAAGAGATGTATTTACAAAAAGGAATACATTTTAAAATCATTAAAGGCACTCACAATCATCATGAATCTAAATTGAAGGTTTTCGAGAAACTTGATCAAGAAATAAATTTAAAATCTTTCAACTTTAAATATCGAAGTATAACAAACGTATGCTACTAATGTTGATGGTAGGGTTTTATTGTGTTATTGACAAATTAATATCAATTCAATACTTCCAAATGGACACTAATTTAGAAGAATGACAATCTGACATTGAAACTGATGATTCGCGATCTTGCATTTCTTTTCCAATCATACTTAAGAATTCAGGCAGTGAATTACATCTACCTTACAATAGATGAAAAAATAAAATGAAAAATATCCTCATCCAGAAGTCATACCTAGTGTTTTTTTTTCTCTCTTTTCACAAACATCGAAATGAAAGCTCTTGTAAACGTTAACCTACTGAAATTTAACTATTTAAGAACGAGAAAAGAATTTATCATTCGTTTTTCTTATAGTTACTGACATTCAGTTTACAATCTTACACAGTTTGTATGAGATTTTTTCTATGAAGATTCTATAAATTAGCTCATTAGTGTATAATGAACCATAAAATTTGAAATGAATATTTTCTTCAATTAATAAAAATATTATATTTGCTTGGACAACAACTAATCTCCATATTTCCCAGTAAATCATATTAAAACAAAATTGACGATTAAAACGGATAACAATATGTCATAACATGTTATGCTTATAAATTCAAGACTCGCGCATGCGCGTAATGCAAATCGCGACTTCTAAAAATTCAATGTTGGGGACAATGGAGCTAATGTACATTAGCAGTCTATATATTAAAGTCAATGGATATGACAGCTATACATGATGGTTTGCATATCATACGAGCTGAAGGGGGCAAAATACAATATTTTTTTCACCTTGATAGTGAGAAACTTTGAATAGCTATTACTTCATCATTCAAGGCGTTAAAAATATACTGTTTTGCACTAAAATGCATGGGTAAAAAACTGTTGAATATGGAGCAAAATACAGCGATGAAATTTTTTCATATTTTTTGCAAATAATTGTGAAAAATGCTAGAGTAACTCCATACTTAGAAAACCTTTTATAGAGCCCGCACTCCATCCATTATCACATACTCCGGATAAATGATCCTCGGGTACATTTAAATGTTGAAAACAATTTTTATATTTCACAATTTACAAATTTTCAACAGAAATATTCTACCGAAAATTTTATCTCAAAATTCAAGCTATGTAGAAATACATACGTATGTATAGCTAACACATTAGCTAGATGATTACAAATGGTTTGTAACGCAAAGATTTGAAGACCCCAACCTCCCCTGACTCCTTCACAAATCAAGTAGGTTGTAATAGCAATTGTTTTTATTGAAAATTCAGGTAAAAATGATCTACGTATAGATCCTTAAATTTCAAAAAAAAAAATCATCAATCAGCACAACACTCCTATCACATAAATGTCGGTAAATATCTCACCTAGATAATCTTGAATGGACGGAAAAAATTCTTTTCAATTTATTATATCTTTAGAAATTTCAATTGTTAAGCGTCGGTTATAATGGCACTGAATTTTTCACAGAAAAAGTTGAACCTGTGTTTTTTTATGGAACCGTTTATAATAGTCAGTGAATCAGGCAATGAAAGATTCTCTAGGTTTCAGTGAAAAGTTGAAATATTTTAACTTTTCAGTGAATTTCTACGGTGTCAAACATTTGCTTGTTCATGTTACTCTGTTATCACTTCAAAGTAATGGGGATTTTTTGGATAGTTCTAGCCATTCCGTGAAAATTTCATTGACACAGTCAGTGCCATTATAACGGACGCTTTATAGTGAAGCGAATTTTTTTTCATCAATTAAAGGCTGCCTAGGTGACAGCTACATCAAATGATGGTAGAGTGGTGGAGTCATGCTGGTCAATAAAAAATTTTCAGCACATAAGTCAATACAAAATTTTCAAAGTTACCAACTTGAATTAAAAAATATAAAAAATGAGTATTATTTCATCGTTTCTTACACTTTTTTCATTATTTCTTCCCATCTACTTTTTTCATTACCCAAATTCTCAATTATACTACATTGCTTACCTCACACTTTGGTGCAAATAGCATGTTTTCGAAAGCCTTCGGTGTTATCCCATTTTCGTAATTTTACTCATTAAGTATAATGTGGCAAATGCGCCCAGGGAAAAAAAACTGATCAAACTGATCAAAAAAATGCTCAGAAAAAATCACATCACTGTATGAAGATCAAATTTGATCGAATGTGCTAAAATTGGATTAAATCTAAACAAATAATCAGTTGAATCGCATTTCATTTAAGTTGATAATTTTATATATAATTTTTGTCAGAATATATCAAATTTCATTAAATCTGATCAACTACGATTGCATTATATCAAATTATATCTGAGCAATTTTTATCACATTTGATGAATTCTGCTCAAATTTTATCTGTTCCTTTTTTCTCGGGTATAAAAAAACTTTTCAAAAAAGTTAATATCTTTCTTTCGTAAGAGTGTCTAAGGATGTACCTAATTACAAAAGTTGACTAAGTATTCCTATGCATACCAAAATGCGATCAAAAGCAGAGGGGCTTCCACCCCTTTGCACATGTCCTAATACTGTAACGCGAGTATCAATTTTCATCTTCTCGACCAAAATCGATTTAATTCTTTCTGCGGTAATGGGTTGGTGATAACAATCAAGCGCGCCTTCTGAGAGTACCACAATATGTAATCGTTTGCCATGAGCGAAACCCTGTAGATGTGTTGACACATTTTCATCAGAAAATGACCGCAAAAAACACGAGTCAGTTCATTAATACCCACGATTTTAATTTTTTTCTCTAAATCTTCAGTCCAATCAGCGGGTGGTGGCATTTCGGGCACAAAGACGAAATCGGCTTCACAAGTAAGAGCAGTTTTCAGTGCTAGATACCTAATAATAAAAACAAAATAATCGACAAATCCCAACTATCAAGACAATACGTTTTCATTTACCCGCAATGTCTGCCCATCACTTCCAGTATAAAAGTACGTTTGTGCGAATACGCCGTTGAGGCTATGGAATCTACGGCCTCCTGTATACGATGCAGTGCCGAATCAGCACCGATTGTCATATCGGTACCAGAGAAGTCGTTATCAATGGTACCCACAGTGCCGACTACTCTCACAAAAGGATTCCGGTCGGCTTGCTCTTGAGTGATCTCTCCTAAACAAATCGCTCAGGTATTAATTTGCCCTCCAATAGGAATGTACGAACGAACCTATATACCATTTTTAACCAATTCCAGCAACAACGTTGGCCACTCTTTTTTCAATTGATTAGCTCCAGTGAGAGAACCATCGCCTCCGATTATAATTAAATTACATATATCTTTTTTAACTAAATTTGCAACCGCTTTTAATCTGCCTTCGGTGGTCATAAAAGCTTTGCTTCTAGCTGAGCCTATGACTGTACCACCCTGCGCATTTGTAAGACATTGGTACACGACGGATGGCTTCAACGGGTGATTTGTATCGAATACATACCTTATGGATAATCGAAGATACAGAACCCCCACGTTGCTTCCTCCACGTCCCCCTCAATCATACCTTGATAACCTTCTTTAATGTAGTAAATTTTACAGCCCACGAATAAGGCCATTCTAACAACCGCACGAAGACAAGCGTTCATACCTAGAAACGCTCGACTCATCAGATGTTAATATCAGGTGACGGTAATTACTACTGAAAATATGCCTTACCTTGAGAATCACCGCCGCTGGTCAATACTGCGATCGTATGACCTCGATATTGGCCAACTTTGACTCGGGGATCGGAATCGATATTGTCCATTTTATCACGATTATTTCAAAATTATCAAAAAATACTCTCGAATTTTGGAGATGAGGTTCATTTTTTTAATTTATTAGCAATGAATGAGAAATCATCCAAGTTCACATTTGAGGTTTCATCTCATGTTATAAGTAACCAATGATTTTCCGAAAATTTAAAATGTGTTTTCTACGCGAAACAAGGCGAGACGAAATTTTCAATTTTTATCGTTGGAGTTTCTACAACAAAATCGTTATTCAACTTTTATTGGTTTTTATGAATTTCAAAAAAATAAAATAAATAAATAAATAAAATAAAAATTTAGGGAACGTGGAAGTACAGTGAAAAGGAAAGAATTTCAATTTCCATTCAGGTGATCATAATTGAGTAATAAAAAATGTATTAAAAGGTACTCCGAGGCCACCAAGATAAAGAGGCAAAGAGAAACGAAAAAAAATTCACAAAAATAAAAATATGGAAAAAAATGAAAAACTACCCAAAAATGAAAAATTCTTATAAAATTAAAATGAGAAAGTATTCAAGCCGTCGATGACGGCGAAACGTCGCGTTAGATTTCATTGATATAGTAAATACGAGTTTTGTGTTTTGTAAATTATCAGTATGAAAAAATTTTCAACATAGAAACATATTCCAAAAAAAGCAGACAAAAAAAACAACTTATTTTTCATGAAAAATGACTCATGGAACCAATTAAACGAAATTAAAATAAAACATATAAATAAAATAAAATAATTAAATATAAAAGAAAAAATAATTTTTCATAATTATTCGAACATTAAATCAATACGAAATCGAATTATAAAACCCCGAATAACCAGCGGTGACGAAAGCCGAGTTGAAATGAGTAATTTCTACGCGGAAAATTCAAAATATAGTATTTATAATGACTGGTCTACGTTCTAATTGGTCATACGTCACGCGTGGAATGTGGTAAATTACCTCGACTAACTCGTAAAATAAGAACGAACACAAATCAGCTGATGATTCAAATCACAAACGAATTTCAGTCGTTCACTAAAAACTGAACAATATTATTTAGGAAGGTAGAAATGAAACTACCTACATTTTATCACATTCTAGCCTTATTATTGGTCATTACGCGCGTAACATATGACCAATCAGAACCCAGACCAGTGCCAGTTACTATAACAACTCTACAACCAAAGCTGAGACTATATAACTTTGATGCGAGCACTGCGGTCCATTCAACATGAGTCCCAACTCTGATTGGTTGTTTTAAATTCTCCGCGAGATAAGACTGAACCGTCATTGGTTTTATTCCAGTCACCAATCAGAGATACGTCTTCTCGATTGTCGCACACCTGGCGATCATTTTCTGAGGTAATTACATTGCTCTTATAAGAGTGCAGTAACTTGGTATTCCATTTAACTTTGGCTATAGCTACAATGTTTTTTCAACAACAAAAAAAAAGGAATATTATAGATGTTCATCTATGGTAATGACTCGATTTCTATAAAAAATTGTAACTCAAGTGACCCTAGGACAAGGAGAAAAACAACCGAAATATTGCCAGGATTTCTTAGTCCTTCACACTCTTACCCAAACAATTTCAGCTAGATAATAATAAACAAACAAAAAAAAAAAAAAAAAAAAAAAAAAACTGAATAGATACTTACCTTTACATTAGTAATTCGGATCGAAAATAACTTATTCCAAACCTGAAAACTTGAGCTCCGGAGTGGTCAAATGACCAAAAAAATTATTCGGGAACTAATTCTTGAAATTATCAAAAACTCATAATAAACGGGTATAATCTCAATTTTGAAAATTGTCGAAGCAGTCTTGTACTCTTGAAGATTCATAACAACTAAAACACTCTGTACTCGACACGATCTTCAAAAATCGCTTAAAATTACAAAGTTCTCCAAATTTCTATTAATTCAGAATAAAATTAACTTGTATCCAATTTATGAAAATTTTAAAGAAGTTTCTAGATTTTTATTAGAACAGAAAGTTGAAATAAAATTTCTTAAAATGTGTCTAATTTTTGAAACTTTCAAACGTAGTTTTAAGTCTTTAAGAAATCTCCATCCAACATTTTTTCTCAAAAGAGAATTTTAATACAAAATTTTAGAGGAAACTTGTTCTAAAATTTTTCTATATTACGAAGTTCTTATTTTAATTCTAGCTTTTATAGTATTTCAGTAAAAATATATCGTACCTGGAATGAAATAATATCAACAAAAGTTCAATACTTCTTACTCAAAGTTGACCAATTTCAAGTAATCTTCGCTAATTTTTAAATAAGATTTTAAAAATGCGAGCAAAACATCATTGCCTGATTTCTCATGTTCAAAACATGTCTTCAATATAATTTCTATTTATTCAGAAAAAGGAAATTCAGTCGAACCACAAACTGCTCCCAATTTCTTCCCTGATTCAACGGTAAAAAAAGCTCGCGCAATCAAGCTCAAGATATACTTCGCAAAAAAATTTTCCATGTTTGATTCAACTATACGACACCAAAATTATTCTTTACAAAACAAATCCTTCCAACCTTCAAATGAATCCAACCAATTTCACCCAATATACACTAGTGCGTAAACCAAAACATCTCGCCGAATAAATAACAACACGTATACCACATACAAAAACTATATTATTATTATTTTTTTTCTTTATAATAGAAGTTGAAAAGAAAAAAAAAAAAACAGTTCTATTTGAAACAATTTTATGTAGTACGTCAACATTGACATATGTTAAAAATTTTTCAAGGAAATACAGCGTGTTTTTACTCTCTCTTTAAATATAAGTACAACAACGTAATCGAAAATCGCGTAATCGAACATACTAGCATTACGTAGCATCATATACCGCGGTGTTATTTATGACTTTTAAAATCATCATCCTTCGGAAACAATAATACACATCAATCGTCGCGACGCTGCGTTAATAAATATAAGGAATGTTCTACCGCTATCCTTTATATCGAATTTAAATTTTATTTCATTTTGGATACATTACACACGAATTTCTCATTAATAACGAAAGATTGTAAGGTTATCAATTATCATATATGGCGTGTACATAGGTAGTACTCTCGTCCAAACTACATGGGTTAATTGCTTCTACGACGTGAAAAATATTTCATAATTCACAAAAGCTCGTCTTCGGAGGCGTCTCTTCTCTCCATACATTCGTCTCACTACCCGACTACCAAACCGATTCGGCGCCCTATGATTTTATTCCCTGTGTCCGCACAATGTACAACTATTTCTGTGATCGGATTACCTTTCATTTTCCATCATAGAAAACCACGTATAATTTTTTTTTTTTATATCCACCAATAATATAATAATACTTAATTTAAATTACACCATATAATTCGATATATTGCTTCGGTTCTATCAAAGAAACAAAAAATACCTACACAAATCGCCGATCGATTCACCTTCCATCGCAAGAGGCGCTCCGTATAATCATCTTTACGTCGCTCATAATCGGTTTAATTGTCGCATTAACAACGTCAATTTTTTTCCCTTTATACTACCATGGAAGATGATGTTTGAAAAAACGAAAGAAAAAAAAAACAAAAAACAAAAAGGGGTGCCTTAAACAATAAAGCAGGTAAACCACACATTTAAGCAACAAAAACTTCAAAGCGTGAATCCAAGAAACGCGCCATCGTTGAAGAGAAAAATTACCCAACCAACCGAAAAAACACCTTCACAGTCACCGCAGGTGCACCCACCAAACCTTTTTATCACCGCTACAGCTTCGAAAATTTCTCATCCTCGTTTCTGATATTTCCATAACGATAGATAATTTTAAAAACGAAAAGGTTATGTAATTGTTACGCTAAAATTTTGGTCTTTCTTTCGTACGAACACACATACACACACAATCATAGTTGCGATAAAAATTTCTTCTCTACATATAGATAGAAAATATATAGCGGTATATAGAAGTAATAGTACATTTATATAATAAAACGGGGAATCATGAGAAGAACTGACATTATTACGTATTTAATCTTACCAATAATTACATAAGAAGAAAAAATTATATAACAAAGATCGACACACAATTTATACACAAAAATTGACGACAAAAAAAAAAACACTGAATTTCGACGTTATGACTCTTTAAGCTGCTTTTGTTTCTCAGTTAGATTCTACGGTTTTTGCGAATATTAAAATTTTTTTTTTACGTCAACGGACGTTAGAATTAATACTTGAAGAATATAATACCGAAGGGGAGGGAGGGCCTCTTTGTAAATCAATTAAATCGCATTTTCGATCGATCGTCGAACCAAAACGTAAAAAGGATGGAAATAAGTAAAAGAATTGAAATTTGTAAAAAAAGAAAAAAAAAAAAAAAAAAACAAAACACGAAGAATTTAGGGAAAGCGTTAGCGTTAAAATTATGCCAACTTTCGATTGATTTTTGAGCAGAGTGCGCGGATGTTTGGCTTTGTTTCAAGGAAAACCGAAGTCATTATTTTTTCGCGGATAAAATAAATAACGAGGGTTGATTTACTTTTTTTTATATATATATACGTAAATATATATAAATAAATAAATATTTTACAACGATAATAATAAAATCGTAAATAATAATCGTACAAATTAAAATGATTAGTAAAAATAGTTGTTTTTTTTTTTATTCGTTAACAGATAATAGTAGTGTACAGTAAAAAAAAAAAAATACAAATAAACAAAAAATAAATATCAGTATCAAAACATCCTAAATGTAAATTTTACAATTATACTCGTATTAGAGATCTTTCCAAGATCCACGTACGTGTATTGCAATCATACATCGTTATAGTATTTCCGAAACACAAACACATACACATCCACGCATACTATTTTCGTGACAAACGACCCTTACTAATCGGTAAAATTTTGCGGCAGTTGCGTAACGAAAAAAAAAAAAGAAAAAGAAAACAAAACCAAAAAAAACCCAATTCGGAATTTTGCTCGTGTACACTACTAAATACTCGACTATATCGACCACGTAATCCGTCCATTTCTCTCCCAATGATTTCTTTTTCGTTTGTTCATTTTTCAAAAACAAAACTCTCGTATTAAGCTTTTCTTCTTCCTTTTTTTTTTTTTTTCAAAGGCTTTCTTTCGAATTAACAACGTGTGAAACGTATATATATATATATCATATATAGTAAATAGAGGTTATTTATAAAACTGAACGAAAAAAAATCGGTGAATTAACATCAGTGTTGGAGGACTGCTACAATAAAGACATTACAAAAAAAAAAAAACAAAAAAAAAAAACAAAAACAAAAAAAAATGGGAACGAAAACGAGAGTGTGAGCGGCAAATAAATTTTTTCAACAATTTCCAATTTAATGTACTGTTGGCATAACTTTATTATAATGTAGTGTTTTTCTTTAACTTCTTGTTTGCTAACAGCCCTCGCGCGAAATATGTAAAAAAAAATAATAATAATTAATAATAGTAGTAATAAAACTTAAATTTTACTTAATTTTCGCCGCCTTCTATTGGCTCTTCTTCGGTGGCGACGTCTGTCGTCCATAACGTTAAGTTGTCCCTTAATAGCTGCATGATTAGCGTTGAGTCTTTGTAACTGTCTTCGTTTAATGTGTCTAATTCGGCGATCGCTTCGTCGAACGCCTATAAAAACGTTGGCGTAATAAAACATTAGGTTCGTGATTATCGTCAAGTCTCACTTAAAAATCGTAACGAGCGATAGGGTGTCTAACAAATCTATTGAATGAGATATGCGCGACATTTGAGCCAAATGCCGTTCTTCTGCAGGACTCGCAGGATTGTAAGACACCCTGAGCTATGTTCTATTACTACAGCTGAGTTTTCAATGCAATGTGAGCTTATTCAAATTTTTAGACAACGCTAGTCACCTCTTTAGGCGCATACATAATAGAGAGGCTGAAACCTTTGAAGAAGTCGAGTTCAGCATAATTACGCGGTGCTTTACTCCACAGGACCCCCCCCCAAAAAACTGAATTTTTAGCTTTCTTCACATTTTCATGATACTTCACTCTCCTCCAAAACCACTTGAGAAGCTGAAACTTGAATATGTTAGTTATCCTAGCTGGCTTCATCACATGAAACCTTGACTGAGTACTTCTGAAGTAGGTATACCCGCGCCACATTTCGAGATAGAAATATCTTCTTCTCTCCTCCAACATTACCGGTGATAGTAAATTTGAAATCTAGCATACGTCTGGTTTTCATTAATCACAAAAGGGCATATTTATCGAATATCACACTGCGCGATACGAGGCTCCTCTAGCCATTCTCTCAAATTTTGATAATTGTCATCTTAGATTTCGACCCAAATTCAAAGCATCACATTCTGGTTTGCGAACAACCTTACATACAAAGTTCAAGCTTTCCAGGTCGATTCGGTGTGCAGAAGATATTGAAAATTTGAAAAAGTTCACGACTCAAAACTTCACTTCCATTCAAATGCAATTGAGAGAGTGAAATTTAGATGTACTGGTGTCCTGCACTTACCCTTTCATATGAAACTATGAGCAAAAAATTTCAAGGTATTTACCTTCTCCTTCGGCTCTCTAAAATTATGAGTTAGATCCCAATCAAAAATGCCAAAAAAAAGTGGATTTTCAAATACCACGTGAAAAACATTTTTTAATTCAATTACTCATAAAAGATGGGAGAGAATATATTGTACATTTCAAGAAACTATATGTTTGGCGTATAATCACAAACTGTGCGTAATGAAGATATAACCACCTCCCCTCCCCGGACTATTACCTCCACAACAGACAACCAGTAATAGCTATCCTATTTATTAAAAACTCAGCTAAAAAAAAAAAATTAATAATAATAATAATGACAACAATAAAAAATTAATAATATGTATTATGACGCCCTCGACCATACATTCCAGACTGCCACTTCTTGGATAACATGCACAACGGTAGTCCGTAGTATATCGTCGATGGATAAAACAAAGAATTTTCTTTCGTCGTTAAACGCAAGAGAAGTTTGCCTCGCGTTAACGATCTCGAGAAAAAAAAAATGTTGACATCGTAGCCGTACTAATAATTTCACACACGTGGTAAAAATCTACACCACAAACAAAAATTCGTTAATCAAGAAATAAATATCAAGGGCTTTCTAAAAGGTATTCATCAATTACACGTGTACGCCGTAATAAACGATCTGAGCCTAACGCCACGCGCCGCTATAGCTGACGCCGCGATACTTTCGAAAATCCGAGTTCTAATTACACGAATCCGAGTGAACACAGCCTCCTCTCACCTCGCAGATATGCCTCACTGTACTTCGAAAGCCCTTCACAACATCTAGTTATTATTCAGACCAGCTCGAGTACCCTTCGATATAACGAGGACCAACAAATTCTCCCGCATCGATTTACCAACTTCGTTCACTAGCGACTCGAAAATTCTCGATTTGAGAAAATCAAGAGCTAGAGGGAAAATGGCGCTCGAGCGAAAACTCTCTTATAGGTACCGAACAGCGAAACTACGCAGTTTTCTGGGCTGAAATTTTTTCTACATTTGACCATCCTATTCGTCTACATCTGGTACGGTGTTCGGCAGGGGAAAACGACCAAAAAACTTCGGTACTCGAATTAAATTAAATTTCTCTCCCTTACCTATCGCGTTTTACATTTAATCAGAATTTTTTCATTTCTTTTTTTTTTTTTTTCGTAACCGAAGAAAGAAAAAAAAAACGAATCAACCCATCTGGAATACCAACCTAATCCTACCGCAGCACAAATTACACGTCCGCAAAAAAATAACCATCGCCGTTGTTCTGTATTCAACCCTTCGTTTCGCCACATACTTACCATTTATTGTAGGTCATCGAAGAAGAAAACGCCTCTCTCGTATTTCACGATAGCGCGTAATTTTCCCTTTCACCACCAAACGTAGCGATCGCGGTTTCCGAAGAGCGTACGTGGACGAGTCTGCGCGTCCATATCGCCGGCATACGAAAAAAAAAACACATTCGACGTTATGGGCTCGTACGAAAAACTGACCTACCGATGGAAGAGAAGCTGCGAAATTCAATTTATTTGCCGGCAAAATATACGACGCGTTAATATGCGATCCCATTCTACCACTAATAGCTAGCTATATCTATTCCAAACTGCGAACGCAATTTCATTTGGGGAATTTGTCATCGGTTTTCGCAAAAGTCACGCATTTCGTAACCGTCGAGACACGATGAATTTCAAGAAATATCCATAACTTCTTCGTTCCGAAGGTTCGTTCGAAATTACGCTCACAATGATATACTACATTATCAATACCTACTTATTATGTCATTAGCGTAGTTGTTACCGATTACATGGTGACCAGCGAGCACGAAAATACGAAAAAAGCCCCTTCGCCCCCTTCCTTCTCAAGACAAAAAAACGCGAAAAGGCCATAAGTCAACAAATAGATGAAAAAATAAAAGAACCTTTAGAATTGTAATATCATCAAATACAAATTTCAATAAAAGTACGATATTATTTTTTACAACGTCTCATAACCTATTTTTCGCCTACTACCTTTTTTTTGGGGGGGGGGGGGATTTTTCGACTCCGAATTTATACAATTTTTAAAAAATAGAAATACTTCAAATTTCACGAATTTGTAACCAATGGTTCAAAAGTACTGTGTCAGTTAAAATTGGGGTACAAAACAGTGTAGGTAGATTTTTTTTTTTCAAAAAGTGAATTGGAATTCGGCACCATAGCAGTTACTAAATGGCCTGAACAAGAAGTCATGAAAATTTCCGCTCCTTAACTCAATTTTTAGACCACGAAAATGGAATCAAAATTTCAAGAAATTTAAATTTTAAAAAAAAAATGAGTTTTTGAGCAAATTTTTTTCGCATTTTATAACGAAATTTTGTGCTATTTTCGTACTCTTCGTAACAAGAGGCTATATTCAAATGATTAGAGCTGGATTTTGGGATTTTTATTTTAGAATTACTTGTCAATGCGATACGTGGTAATTTTAATACCGAAATTATCGATAATCGATAATTTCGATATGATCTTCAATATTAAGTATAAACGTGTTTACGTTTGTGTATAATCTATAATACATGGTTAGTGTATTTCTTATTAGTTATTTTGTTAATTATCAAGATAATAATAATAACTATGAATATGAAACCAGTAATCAGTGAATCAATGCGAAAAATGCAAAGTGTTTTCTACAAGGCCTAACTTACTAAGGCACATTAGAAACTATCATGAAACTGTTCAAATTTCAAAAAATGTTATTCGATGTGGCCAAGGAAGCTTGTAAGCATTAAATTTTCATTCATTCCATGAATTATACTCAATAAAATTGAATGAGACATACGAAACATCTCATTTTTAATTTTCAGCATTTGTAATTTTTGTAATGAAAAGCTCACTGGAACAGATAACTTGATAAAACATTTGAAAACAAAACACCCATCATCCCAAACCAGGGATTGTACGGTTTATGTGAGTATATAATTTCATTCATTCTAAAAGTAAGTAATGAAATCAAATGAAAACCATAATGCTGTTCATATCATACCTACTTTCAGATTTGTGATCACTGTTCCTACACGTTTTCGAAGATAAGTAATCTTATTAGACATATACAAAATATACGATATCGAATTATCGATAATCGATATATCGATAATTCGATATCGTATTAAAATTACCATGTATCGCATTAACAAGTAATTCTAAAATAAAAATCTCAAAATCCTTCTCTAATCATTTGAATATAGCCTCTTGTCTCTTAGTACCCGGTAGACACCATGACTGAATAATTTTTTTTTTACCACGTAATTTTTGGAGCTTGATAATTTTTTTTTCGCATATTCGAATGAAAAATGAAGAATTTTTCATATTTGTAGGAGGCATCCCCAAAATCTAGAACTTCTAGAAGACTTGCAAGGCAATCTAAACACCCCCGAAAGCAAACACCTAGCTAGTCTGTCATCGCAGAAGGGGCTATTTAAATCTGAGGAGGAGCTTCGACTTACTTTATCTTTGTTCGTTGGCACTTTCGTACTGAATAAAAAATTTTGCTGGGGGGGATTCAAATTTTCCTAGAAACCCGTTTTCACTACGAGTATGTCTTGAAACGTACGCTATACATAATTAATGACTGAAAAAACAAATTCCAATCATTTTTTTTTAAATTTGGGACCTGCATTTCAATTATTTCGACACGAATACTATACCGATACCCCCTCCACAACGTGAAAATCACACGAACGTTACGTAGTCGCTAGTTCGTTATACTTCCATTAGAACTTGGCATCACTGTCACGTTAAGCGTTAGTGCCTAAGTATGTGGTGGGAGTACGTGCGATTACTGTTATCAGGACATTGATTCATGTCGAGCGTTAATTTCATTTAAATTAACATACGCAATTTATCATTAGTTTAATTTCAAAGGACGTCACAAACCAGACAGTTGAACTTTGAGTAGTCTTGGATCGTTGTAAAACTACACATCTCCGTTATGTGAATCGGAATATCTCTTCTTAATAAACAAACGATTCAAAAACATTTACTTACCGCACAACACGTCACGAATCAATAATTTATGAATTTTAATAATTTAAATCCATTCTTATAGCTTCAACGTTCAATCGGAAAATTCTCCAGACTTCAGGGCATTTCTGCGCTGAGGGGCGTGAGTTTTCGTTGCCACCAGGTATAATTTTTATCGTGAAAACGATTGTACTTTTTAGAATAACAGCGAACGCTTCGCGAAATTTCATACTCTTCCAATAAAAAAGCCATAATGTGCTACAACTTCTATATCCGAAAAATTCCATTACATGTTACTGTAGTGATATACTTTATATAAAATTTCTACCGCTTGAAAATATCACATCTCTAAAGCATCCTTCATCAGTTAAACAGAAGAAAATCAAAATCCCATTTCAAACATCGTAATAAATTAGAGAATGATGAGCAACAACGTAGATTTTTCCCCTGCGTCTATTCGAAACTGAACGAGGCTTTCGCTCTTATTTTCTTTGCCTCGGCCTGAATACGAAAACCAAGAAGTATAGTCGTCTCGAATCGTCGCAAAATAAACTCCATCCGGTTCGTCGAATCGCGTCCATTACCCGAGAGGATTTTCGTTGCCATCCGAAACGTTTACATTTTTAATGCAAATAATCGACGTTATTTTTTTTACACATCGTACCGCCAAAAAAAAATTTTTTTTTCCTTCTCTAGCAATTACGACGTTTTTTTCGCATCTCAAGAGGACGAGCTTCGTTCATCGTCGTTACTGTAAATTTCGCGAAAATTTACAGCTATCTTCTCTCCTCGTACGTTTAAACGTTAAAAATTCATACAAGCTAAACCTCGAATGACGTGTTTCGCGAACGTATCGAGCGTCGCGTACGTGACTAATCAGCCGGTAGCGTTGCTTGACTCATCGTCGAGAACTTTTTTCGACGACGAATCACGCTCGAGCGCTACACTCCGCCGAGTAGATCGTTTATTACGTGTACCCGTGTGGACGATATACATGAAAAATTTACAAAATAATTATTAGTCGCACAACAACAACAAATAATAGTAAATTAGTACAACTACAACTCGCATGTTTTTTTTTTCCTTCATGTTTTCAATTATTCTAATCGCTACCAAATTACAATATACAATATTATTCGTTAATTAATAAAACTTCGTAAGGAAACGAAATAGTGTAAGATAAGAGCGGGGGCGAATTTCTAACACGCCGTGTCCGCATCCCATATGACTCGGTTAGCCAACTCTAGGCGTGTATACATTTCAACGTACACAGAGCTTTCTTTCCATCCGATCGACGCTCCTACTCGTATCAATTTCCCCGCTTAATCTCGTACTTTCACCCCTCCTTCCCCACATCACATCTACCGATCCTCCAAAATAACCGAATACATTACACACTACACACAACCATGCGTCGTATTAAAGGAAAAAAAGAAACAAGGATAAGGTTAGTACACATACTCAAAGAAAGAAAATAGTAATAATAAAAAAAAAAAAACTCAGAAAAAGCTCAAAAAAGCTATTCGGCCGGTCCGTGCTGCCGATACCGGTTATTCCAACAACGAGGGCGTAAAAAGGAAAAGACATGCACTCGGTTTCGTCAAATTTGCTTCTCGTTTACTTTTTTACCTGTTTGGCTAAATGGCAAGCCCGAGCGGGCGAATTAATTATTTCGTAATAGAACACCGAGAAATTCAACGCTAATCCGAGTCGTATGGGATGAGTAGGCTGCATTTTCGATTTCGATATATCGAACGCTTCTTGGTAAGCTTTTTGCGAATCCTCCACTACCGCTATAAAAAACAATCGATATTTCTTTTTTTAAATTCGCAAAATTGAATGAATGAAAAAAAAAAATAAATAAAGAATACACATTCGTATCTTAAATAACATATAACACGAATTTCGCGCAACTCTGGAACCCCTCCCTTCCGGGAAGTGTGGACCGTAGCGCTATCGTTACACCATTTCGATTCCTTCGACGGTCCGTAATAAGATCGTCGAACGCACCTGTTTCGCTAGCTGACACGCTTTATCGGGTGAATTTAAAATTTCGTAATAGAAAACGGAGAAATTAAGTGCTAATCCCAGTCTGATCGGGTGAGTAGGTTGCATTTTCGCCTTGCTGATTTCAAATGCATCCTGGTACGCCTTCTGTGAGTCGTCCACCACAGCTATAATAAAAACACGGGCGAAGCAAAAGTAAAGTTTCATTAAGCCATGGCACATGTTATATAATAATTCGGTATACAGTAACGATGGAAAAACTATTGGATACTGGAGTATGTTAACAGCGGGCTTTACCTAGATTTTTTAAATAACCAATTTTTTCTCACAAATAAATTAATTTATTATACGTAGATCACGCAATATGTTTTACAATAAATAAATCATCAATAATAAACTTCTCTCAAAATTAAATGAAATGCTTCATTCTACATCATGTTTCAAATATTCGAAAATTCTAAAGTCCCACCAATTCTTCATATCGTAAATTTCATCAACAACGTGCCTCTCGAGTAATCCTATCAAGATAAACACCTTGACCTCGCCTCTAATCACGCTAATTTGCATACGACGAATTTCAAAATTTATAACCATTTACGCAGGTCCATCAGTTTCGGGTTGCCTCAAAATTTGAAGTCTTTTCAACTACTTTCACACCAGTTACACTTCCACAAAAAAGTTAACCTTATCATGAATCACTTCTTCTCACATTCGACATACTCTCAAGCCCAATCAGTTCCCAATGGCTATATGTCGTCTACTCGAGTTTTGAAAAAAATTAGTAACTACAGCTACCTCAAAGGATAAAGAAAGTGATTGAAAAGTAACCAAATTGTCTCGATTCTTTTCGAACTATTTCCTTAAAAACTTTAGTTGGATAATAATGATTGAAATGGAAGAAAAAAGTTCACTCGAGTGGAATTAAAAAAAGATTTTATCAACAATATAATGAAAAATGATAATAATTTGGGGACAAATTTTAGGAATTGGTAAATATTTTGAGGAATCCAGCTTTTGCTGCTTCCATCGAAAATTACAATCATAGACTAACATTAGGACGAGCCGAATTTCGATTTTTTTTCAAGAAGCGAATGGGGCGTGATCACAATGGATGCCATAAAAATTTGAGTCACCCAATTCAATTCTAGAACCTCCCACCCCACAAACAAAAACATGAAGCCATCAGTTTAAAAAATCATCAAATATTCGAAAAAAAGAAAGTTGTCAAGATCCTCCTTGGTTGCATAGTTTTTTCTAGAAACGGGACATAAAGCAAAAATCGTATTTTTCCCAAATTTTGATGTTTCGATTTTTTATTTTCTAAAAAATCTATTAATATTTTTCGCAGAATGCCATAATACAAATTCAATATGATTTTTTATTTCATTTTTTTAGAACTGCATGAATTTTTTTTTCAAAAATCAAGACTTCAAATTTTTTGCAAAAAATTTTTTTAAAAAACTTTACATACAAAAAAAAAAAATGCGTAATATAAAAAAGTCTTAAAAATGTCCGCCTGTGTACTGTAGACATTCAACCAAAAAATTTTATATCCACCCCCCCCCCCATTGCTGCCTAAATATTTTTTCATGACCTTGGAAAATGGAAAAAATTTCAACTGTCCAAAAATACGGTTTTTGAACATTTTCAAAACTTTCCACTTCATTTTAGATCGACTGGAGGGGGGGGGGTCGGTGGAGTCCAAAAATTGAGTTATTGAGCTAAAACTTTTACCAAGTTCTTCTGAGATCATTTAGCAAGCAACTATCGGTACTAACCCATCCACTTTTGAAAAAAAATTAAATAATAAAAAATAAAAAATAAATTGACCAGTCCCAACAAACACACAATTTTTGACCATTTCTCAAAATTCTAAAAATATTTACTCCCGAAGGATTTTCAGAAAACGCTAAAAATTTCGAGCTTTCTCAAATTTCTACAAATTCGATACAGAAAATAATACGTTGGTAGATTCTTGAAAATTCTTCAGCTACTGAGTTTCCAGGTCGCTAACAAAATTCCAAAACTCATTTCATCGATTTACGAAGCAAGGTTTCAAAACTATATATTTAAATTTTCATGTACGTGGGGGGAAGTACTCTTAATTTCCCGCCATTAAAACGACACCTATTTTCCTCGGCGAACAACTCGAGTAAACGCAACAACGAACTAGAACAGCCAAGTCGACAAAAAATCACCTCGTCAACACCCTGCACACGTATAGTTCGATATTCTATCGGCGTTTTTGCGAAAAGTCGACTCGTCTACTCGCCCCAACAAGCGGCTAATTTTCATACACACCGACTTCGATACCGAGCACCGAAGTGCTGACAAAAGCGTCGCCTTATCGCGCTCTTGGAATATATTTTCATACATTACTCGCCACGCCAATCTCTGCCTTATACATATCACGCTGCCATTCCTCCGTCACTCCATACCGCATACGTTTACCCGTTTCACAAAGCCGCGGCTTAGATTAGCGAAGCGAAAAAAAAAAATCGCTCCATACCTCACCATTCGATTCGCCACGTAACGCTTCGATAAAACGTACCCACAAATACTGCGGCAAAATGTCACACCGGTCGTCGTCCGTAACTATTCACTAGGTACGAATGCGCTACTGTTACGCAAAGGAGGCAGGAGGAAGGGGGAAAGTCGAACGAATAAAAATAAAATTCCCGCAATTATCGTTCGACCACGAAATACTAATCGGTAAAATCGCCTTCCACCAACCTCTCTTTCGTACCTCAATTAAGCTAACTTTCGACGTACCACCCAGCGGATCCGCTTTTATCACCACCACTGCCTAAGTAGAAGAGGGAGGGAGGCTAGAACACGCGAAAAAAGCTCCATCGTCGTTTCTCTCTTTCAAAAGGCACATGTATAATTTCAAACATTCGCGTACGTTGTCGTCGAAATACGGAAAATTCACGTTTTTCCTTTTCCTTCCTCCTTCGCATCTCTCATTATCCGTTTCGCTCGAAGCTGCAACTTTTTTCGATCGTATTTCATCTTACTCTTTTTTTCGTACTCACTCGGCACTTGCTATTGATATTTACAAATACTACAGTTTTTCAGTTTTCCCCCTGATTTTTCACGATTTATTTCATTCAAAAAAAAAAAAAAAAAAAAAAAAAAAAAAAAGAAAAACCCACATACACATATCGTTTCTTCTTCTATCAATATTCACAAATTCGAGACCGCGAACTAGTACCCCGGACACATAGCGCGTTAAAATTAGGCTTCTCTAAAAATAACCAGCTAAAATAATAACGGCAGGATTCGTGCATGGTTTAGATAACACGTGCGGCACGACGACGACACACTACGTCAAAATCGTCGGTAGTCGGCAAACATCGAGAGAAGACGACCGATGAAACTACTAATTTCCACATCCGAAAATAAATAAGTAGCTATGCGGAATTGTCGACGTAAGATTGTATCATCGATATATCGAACTTCAACATTTACGAAATTAGGCGCAATCAAGTATACTATACATACGAAATGTATATTTTCAAATTTTAAGCCTTTTTTTTTCTCTTTTCAATTTCAAGCTACAAGTTTCAAATCGAACGCTGTTCAGTTGTAAGTGCAATAAAGCTACATTTTTTTGTCCAGTTTAACTAATTTATAACACCTACATTTTTAACAGGATAAATTTCATTCATTCAGTACGAAAAGATTAATTACTTTTTTTTTCACTCGAATAATTAAATTTAGAATTCAATATCAAAAATATATAATATTTATTAATTTTCATTTCCATAACGGAAAATTCGTGATTTCAGACTTTTTGAAAATAGTTCGCGACGTTGAAAAATCAAACAAACTGAAATCTGAGTTCCAGCCTGGAACCATGAGCTATGCCTAAATAGCTAAGCTTAACTACTTCACTAGCTTAAACTATGTAGGTCGTCTAAATGTTTGAAGAGAGGATGATATAACTTCAGATTTGAATACAACCAAATACCACGTAGGAAAAAAAAATGCTGCACGCACATATTGCCTAATTTCAAAACTGAAGGGCTGGTAAATTAAAAATTATAAAGCACTTGCGCTGAAAATCTAGGAAAGATATTAAGTCCACAATCAGTCCTGCAAATTTTCCCGACTTATAGCTAAGGTTTTTTCAAAATTTTCAACATTTCAAGCCCCTTCAATTTTGAGAATAGGCAAAATATTCGTATAAGGTTTTCTTTTTTCAACAACATCGTGCAGCGTTGGTAAATCCAAATGGTGATGTCTCCCACTTGACCATCAAGAATTTCCACTTTTCCCACTACTTTCTCACAAAACTTTCCACGTTTCCTCGCGAGAATTCCCTCACCAATAGCAAAAAAGATAACATCATGTTCCCAGTATCCTGTAACGATAAAATTCAAATCCACCAAACACTATTAAATCATGTTTGCACGCGTGAAAATGAATAAAAAAATTTTTTTCTTCAATTTTTTTTTCCCCTCAAAAATAATCTCACTATTCTCACTAGGCATAACCTTATTAAGATGCAATTCTTCCATCACCCTAGTACGATCTGGTTTCCTTGTAAACCCCCTAACCAATACGGTTTTTTCATAGTCGAGCAATTCATTTGCAATTCGCCGAATCTCGTCTAAAAAATGAACACGGAATACTTCCTTCCCGAAACCTTTTTCGCAATATTTTGCGCACGCGACCCGATTAGCAACGCTTCTCCAATATTCGTATCCGCGTTACGTAATCCGGTCGCTAATAAATATTACATCGCGTTCAATAGCGACAGATGAGTGTATTCGTGCTGAACGCAAGCGACTACCAAAAAAATTGTTCCCAACTGAAGGGTGAGGGGTGTGAATGCGAAATGAAAAAGTCATCGATCTCGATGTCTAGTCGCCGTCGCACCGCTCGTCCGTCTCTATCGTATCGCGTACAACCGTAGCCTTCAGGTAAAAAAAATTGCTCATCAACCAATCTCAGTAGAACGAAAGTTATATTTTTACGTTCATCATTGGCTACGCGCGATAGCGGAAATTACGACTTCGGTACGCCCAAAGAACACGACTCGACGATGCGCCATCGCAATACTTACTAGATCTGGTGTCACCGGTGGCTACTTCGGCTAAATACCTGTAGTAATCGCCTTTCATTTTTAAATAAAACACTTTACTTTCTGCATTGCTGGCTTTAGGTATAAGGTATTTATCCAATAAACCCTGCGAACAAAAAAAACAAAACGAAAAACATAACGTTAATTGTCGTAAATCCAAAAATTTCTATTTTCAACATTCGATAATGAGAAAATACGCGCCAGCGACGCAACATGCTTTTCACCACTTCCGGACAAAATATCAGTCGTGTCGTCTATTTCGTCGAAGGAAAGTTTCTCGGTCACTTCATTCCCCTTCCGTCTGCTACTTGCCGAAAAAAATTGAGTATAGAAACATCGTACAAAATCCTATAGTATTACACCTTCGACTAATTCTTCCTCAATGAACAGGATGATCACATTCCTCGGTTGTTTTCACTTCACTGAGCTTTATACAATTTTCTCATCAATTTCTGTTCATTAAAGCTACTCTCACGTGAAACTCATATGCCAACAGAGCCGCATTCACATACAGGCCATATGGGGTGGCGGAGATGATGCCTATAATGGCTAACTTTTTTAGCAGCAGCTTAAATATTTCATAATTATTGCAAAGAAAGTTCAGGAAGAAATTGAAAACATCTCATTTCTTAGTCATTTTCCTCCTGTTATTCAAAAATTAACACATTCTTAAAAAAACAAAAAGGGCCCAATAAATCATGAAAAGGTAATAATTTCAAGTCAGGAATGGTGATTTTTTTTTCTTCAAAATCCTTAAAAATGAAATATCATTATATTCGATTTAAATATTGATCTGATATTTTTGCGTGTATACGCATTGTTTCTTTTTAGAGAGGGAGGGGGTTGTTGGGTTACAAATTTTATAAATACTAGCGCCTCCTCGCCCCTTCGGGGCTCGCAATAAAAATTAAATGAAGAAAAAAAATTATTTCATCAGACAAGTACTGCGACATTCTTAACTGCACAACTCAATTTATTTTTATTTGTTACCCCCACCAAGAGTTTTTCCTTTCAGAATGGACTCGCCCCTTTATACCTTTGTATACCCGCCATTTTAAACAATTTTACAACTTTACCCTTACTCTTGCCTATGTACAAAGCTTTCATTGAAATTTATCACCTTTTTTTCCTTTTGTACAGCTGCTATCTTTTATACTTTTTATACCTGCTACTCAAAACAGTTTTATGACTTACCCTTGTGCATGTACAAGGCTTTTATTAAAATTTACAACCTGTTTTTCTTTGTATACCTGCTATCCTTTATATACCTTTTATACTACTATTCAAAACAAGGATGCGCGCGCATCTCAAAACTGATTTCATTTTGATTTTAATATATAGAGAGAAAATATACGAAAAAGTGTGTCAAACAATTTTGCAAATGGAACTTTTTACATCACTTTTTCGAAACATTTATACTTGGAATCTACAACGCAACAACACCCCCCCCCCACTACCCTAACAGAAGCAACGCGTATGCACGCAAAAATATCACGTTAATATTTGTACTGAACCAAGTACGATGTTTCACCTCAGAACAAAACTGCAAAAAAAAAAAGATACCCTTTCTGACATAAAAATTACTTTCAACAACTACTAGACATCTTGCGGGTTTTCGAGAATTTTTCAATTTGCGAATGTTTTTTCTCCCTCGTGGAATCGTTTCTTACATTATTCCAGAAATTTATATTTTAATTTTAGCTGAATTTGGAATTATATCTCCAATTATAAATCAAGAAACGGGAATGATAATCGAATTACTCAGAAAAATTAATATAATTTATGCCACAATTTCAATACACATTAGGGTAAATCAAAACTCCATGTTCCCCCCTCCCCAGAATTTATACAATGTGTACAGCTATTCATTTTCACAGCAGACATATTGATGAACCTTGAATTCTACTCGAATCAATAAGCTGCTCTCTTCCAGCAAACCTTACAACAGGCGAAGATTTAGTCAAGGTCTAAAAGTTCATAACAATTATCGACTACAACACGAATATATATACCGTGCGACCCATTGAAATCTAGACCACCAGAGTACCAAATTCCCTTTGGCAATATGAAATTTGTCATTAAATATAGCAATTAGCTTTGAAATTATGCTTTCTTCAATTTATTTCGTTTATTTAAAAAAAAAAAAATCATTCATCATTATTACTAATAATCGAGTAGACGATGAAAAATTAATTTCTTTGTAAGTTCATTAGTTTTGCATCACTGCTCATTTTTTGAATTTTTCATGACGATTTTTTTTTTTTTTTGGATTTTTGACATTCAAATTCAATGAAAATCGGTGTGATACATTTTATTCGCTCCATTTTTCAGCGTAGAGATTTTACTGCTTTGCTAGTCTGGATTTCAATGAATTGACGAGCATATATTATATATGTATTTATTTTTTTTTGCTTCCCATTTTCATAGGTGAAATATTTTTGTAGTTTTTCGAGCTTTTTTTCTATTTTTTAGATTTTTTTTCTACAATTTTGCAAAAATTTCTGCTACCTTATTAACTCAAAAATCGCAAATTACATCAGCTCCTGAGAGAAAAAATCTTGAGAAATTTCGAACTGAATATTCCTTCTACGTACTTTTGTCAATATATCGTTTTACCTTGGCGAGACCAATTAATGGATACAATAAACGAAAAAGCATAATAACAAGTTATTTATTGATAACAAACGGACTGATAATATAAAAAAACACACCTCATTCCAAATTGAATTTCTTTAAATTTTTCGAGAAAATAGCTACCGACAGGTCGATAAAAAATTCCTGAAACATGACCAAAAAATACCAATTTTGCCGATTTCCTAAGAGTCACAAACCCCGTAGTACATCTCCGGCATTTCGCCGAGACTTGGCAACACCATCGCAAAGGTATTCACGTAACGAAGCCGGCCGGCTCTATACAGCCGCTTCGTCGCGTACGTAACCGCACATGACGCAATACGCGCTATCGACACGTACCCATCGGATATCCGATAGATCGGATACAACACTGAACGACTCATAGGAGACTTGGTTATTTTCACATTCGCACGGGCCAACACCCGACACTTGTATCCAGGTATCTACAATCTACGTCGCATTATACGCCGCTCGCAGGTGCCCGGCTACCCGCCGCAGCCGACGACGCGACAATAGAGCTACGCGTAACTCATCGTGCCGACGCGCGAAATACACGAGTTAATCTTCGCGCCGCGTTAGAGGTAAAACACAAATATAATCGAGAATTTCCTGCCGCGCCCTCCTTCCCGTTGCCCGCCAAAAACACGATTTTTCCTCGCCGAACGTACGAACGTCGAATATCGGTTTTCGCGAAAACGCTTCGTCGTCCTCGTCGTCGTTTCGAATTTCGTTACTCCAAAACATACCGATCAATTTCCGTTTCACTTCGCGCCAAATTCGTTATCCTCGTTTAACCATTTCTCACGCTCCTTTCTTTTCCTTTCCCTCCCTCCCCCCTTCACCCACTTCGAAAACCGTCTGAAACTTCGACGGTCTTGGTCGACGCTGGTATCACTCGCGAACCTCCTTAACCACCGCCATCCTTGGATAAACATTTGTCCACTACAGTCGTCGCTCAGCTTGGCTGACGTCATACTAGACTCGTCATCGAGTCTTGTACGTTGTTTTCAACATTCGAAATCGCAACATACTTCGTTCGTATTTCTTTCATGATCCGAATAATGTACACTTTTTTTCATACCAAACGTGAGCTACTTTCTTCATAAAAATTTCAACTACTCCGTCTTTTTCAAATAAAAATAAAGCGAACGAAACACAGCTCTAATTCTACCCAAATGAACTGTAAAAGTTGAAGAGACTAGCCATCCGATTCCCATAAGAAAGCAGTACCTTCAACAACCTCATAAGAGAAAAATGTTATCAAAAAGTAACCAAACTTTTGCAGTTTTTTCAGTCGCTAGTAGATAATGACTGAAAAAATAATAACGACGACTATAAAACATTATCTGGTAAGATTGAAAACCATTTTTCCAAATGGAGAGACTACTGAGCTCCTGTAAACTGTCAAATAACCTAAACATACTATACTTGAAACAATTCATGGGATCGTATCATAAATTAAGGTTACCGCCCCTACCCCCCACATTCTAAAACTTGAAAACTGTCGACACGATGTTAATTCGAAAATTTCACAAGTACCATAACATGGAAGAAAATAGTTACGCTATCACGTCACGAAATCCGAAGATAAGTGTAACATACACTTTTAATCCACACAAAGAGTAGTATGTGTGATGACGTCATTAGAAATTTGTGAAAATCCAAATGTCCAACACTTTAATTAATTCAGCGTCATAACGGATTAACGAATAAGATGTTTTGAATGCAGTGCTGCCATCTGAGTTTGGTAAAAAAGCACCAGAACAGAAAAAAAGCACCAGAATCACAGAAAAAGCACAAGTTTTTTTTTTGTTTTTTCAAGTAGATAACCCTGACAAAGCCGTTTTTTGGTTCAATGTAGTTCTCCTTTACATGCATGTCTTACACATTATGACCTGAGCCTGAGCGAGAAGCAGTGCTGCCATTTGAGTTTGGTAAAAAAGCACCAGCACAGAGAAAAAAGCACCAGTTTTTTTTTATTTTTTCAAGTAGAAAACCCTGACAAAGCCGTTTTTTGGCTCAAAATGAAGATTAAATACTGATTTCTGAGTTTTAATCGACATTTCAATGAATTCTTCACACGTAATATTCTTAAAAGCGAAAAAGCACCAGAAAGCACCAGAAAAGTACAAAGCACCAAATTTGTCACCAGCACAAAAAAAAATTATCTAAAAACACCAGTTCTGGTGATAAAGCACCAGGTATGGCAGCACTGTTTGAATGTTCGCAATGCCTCAGTGAGATTCGTCTCGAGACAGGGGCGTACCGAGGACATTCTTCGGGGGGGGGGGGGGGGAGAAAACCAAAAATTGCCAACTAATACCATGAAATTTTACCAACTATATTTAAAAATAGCTGTAATAATACTGCGCAAGTAGTCAAGTTTACCAACTTTACGCTAAAACTCCAAATTTACCAACTTTCCAAAAACCAAGGGGGCTACGTCCCTGGTTGTGCGCTATACATGATACACGTTGGCATCAATTCGAATTTATTCGAGTTCTTATTTTCCCAAAAGAAATTCAAGTTCCCAATTTCAGCGTTGAACAATTATAAATTTCCCAACTTTTCAAAACACCTGAGGGGGACGCTCCCCCCATCCCCCTCCTTAGTTACGCCCCTGTCTCGAGACCGGTGTTGCGAATTTTTCAAAATTACGCGATCTGAGGTAATGAATTTTGCCAACAAATGATGGTGGGAAACTCGAGATTCTCTTCTATTTTATTTAAATTCGTTCCATTCTTTTTTTTTTTTCAAATCGTAGCAATTTTCAAGTAACTCAACAATGTTTTTCATTCTAATACCATTTATTAAATTGCAATCAAAACAACAGTTTCACTTCGTTTTTTCATCATTTTTTTCAAAAACGAAAAAATTAAATTAATATTTCTGTTTGAAAAATTGAAATTTTTTGGCAACTTCAATTATTCGAATTAGCAAATTCGTTTATTTATCTTGGAAAATGAAGCTGACGGCGAATTTAAACCATTTAGTTATCAAAATGGCGGTTTCAAAAAAAAAAAAAAAAAATGGAAAATGGACAATGAAGGGAAGAAGGTAAGAAGTTAATTGGTATTTCATTCTTGGTTCCCTCCTTAATAAATTTTTCGTACCAATAATGAATAAATTTGTGGCTGGTTCCTTATCATTATGAAAATTATTTTTGACGATTTCAAAACTGTTATGGCGTTTTTCATTTTATATTTTCCTTTTTTCCTTTCTTTGTTATCTTTTTTTTTGTGTGTGTGCGTGTATCAAATATACTAAAATTACACAGTACTGAAATGAGATTATAATATATGAAATATAATCAAACATTATTCACCCCACCCCCACTCCAAAAAAATTATCACGAAAATATATTGCCTTCATACAAGCGGGAATAGACTAGATATTAATGATTCTTCTTTTTCCACCACACCCCTTCCTCTCCTCTAAGGCTTTATTAAAATGAATTGTTCCAATATGCTGTGGGAGGGAAACGAAAATTTTTGCTGACGTAATACCTATAATTAGGCATTTTTTGTCACTTCTTGGAAGTACACTAATTCTCGAAAGTAAGTTTTCAAAATAAGCCCTGCCTATAATACGTACTAATAATTATTATGAAATTTTGTTCCATATCGCATAAGTTGTAAATCATCACTATGCCTACGTTGTAATCATGTGTACCCTTTTGCCTTAATATTATCTTCTAGCGCACTAAATCACATATATTCAGTATACAAAGAGAAGGAATAGGCGATAACTTTTCCTACACAAAAGTATCTTTGCGGGACTCCTTTTGACCTAAACTGAAGATTATTCTAACGCAACGTTTTCGTAATAATAAGACTGATCGAGTTTTCGAGATAACATTGTCCAACAATTCCGCGTCAAATTTTCAATCAAGATTTTCGCGCTGAATTCAACCAAACTACTTAGGTCGAACCCAATACCGAGCATTTTACGCTCCATTTCGTTCATCTACGAAATCCACCATTACATCGGTTCCGTACCTATTACGAATAGAAGCGAAAGGACGCCCTAGGGATTACCGGCCGAATAATCGGCCGAAGGACCAACCCATTTACGTAACGTATTTCATATACGCGGATTAAACGCGTAAATACGACCTTTGCTCGTCTTGAACGTATAATAAATAATAAATTTATTTTTGTAATGCGTCCTAGCAACCATATTCAACATCGAGAATACATGCGAGAGGGAATATATAGTAATAATTATTATCACCAAATTAAATAAATTAATATTAAAAAAAAACCCACAGTGGGAAACAGGAGGCAGATAATGAGATTACAAAGTACTCATTAGGAAACGTATCTCAGAATACTGAAGGAGCAGTCATCAAGATGTTAAAAATTTCTTCGTGTAGTAATAAACGTTTCCGAATATTTCGAGAATTATTTATGCAAATGTGTACGTCCAAGCATAAAGGGACCATGTTGTCGATATGGAGTTAAGACCAGTTCCATATACTACATTAAATTTCCTTTAAAATGAGATATTGTGGAGCCTTCTAGCTAAAAAAATCGCGTCTGTAGAGAACTTTGAAAAAAAAAACTTCAAAAAAGGCGATTTTGAGAAAAACGCATTTGAATTTTTTTGCAAATAGAAAAAGTGAAAAAACTAAAAAAAAACCCTAATAAAGGTATACTTTTGTGACTTTTTTCGTTTAAAACTAACAAAATTGAATCCCTCCAGTGCATTTTTGAAGAATTTTAGCCGCTCCAGCTGGAGATTTCCAGTATCGACAAGATGGTCCCTTTTCAAAAAAATCTATTTCCAAGTACTTTTTGGCTCTCCTTCACACAAAATAATGCGAAGCATGTACGAAAATAATTTTATTACTTCGAAAACATATAAAAAAAAATTAATTTAGGTACTTCACGATTATTTTATAAACATGAAAAACAATATAAAAAGGTTTAGGATAGTTAAACAACATTTTCTTCCACAAATGGTATTTCGCAATTTTTTGGGCACAATTTCGGAATCGCCAAACTTTTCGGCAAGGTATCGCTTCCTCTTCAAAGTCATTTTTTCAGACTTGCGGTTTTTTTCCGGCTTTGTTTTTCAATTGATAACAGCTACGGATAGCCACCAATACCTACGTATTTGAGCCTGACTTGTACGTTTAGCACGCAAAGAATAGATGGCAGTATTAATTTTATTCTTTAGGATCGTTAAAAACATTATTTTTCACTCATTTCGGCCGAAAAAACTAAAAAAAATTTCAACCGACAACATGGTCCCTTTCTCACTTCTTATTCAAAGCGATAATACCGGCGACTGGCGATAGATAGGAAAGTGGGGAAAGTGGCAGAAGAAAGAGGAGAAGTGCCTCTATCAGAAACACTAAGAACCCCACTTTCGTCATTTTTGACCTCCACCCCGAAAAACGGCTGTATCTCCGTAAATGAAATCGACAACATGGTCCCTTTATGCTTGGACGTACACAAATGGATTAAACGTCCCCAGAGAGGTGATAATATCATATAATACACATAAATAGTCAATATTCTATACTGATTCATTTCCACATATAATTCGGAAATAGTAACTGTAACGAATAGGCTCCTTTATTTCATAATTTACGACCAAGATAATTCCAACTTGTTCGAATGAACCATGACACAAATTATATACATATAGAATTACCGATGGAGGGGAGAGCGAGGAGATGTTCTGATCGAAATAGTGATGGTGAAGTTTCACGAGGCGCAATTTTCAACATATTTCTCAATAATCTTTTTTGCATTAGGGAAAACTCTCTTCCGAGGCAGTTTTATGACTATCCCAAAAGACAATTTTCCCCGCTACGCCCTTACCACTAGGGCACCCAGGTGGTCAAGATGAGAGAAGTACGTATCGTATACCTCGCGAAAACCAAACATTCCAGCGAACAAGTGAGCAGCCAACTAGCCATCTGGTTAAGGCCACTCGCACATGTATACAAAAGCGATTAGCAACGCTGGTGTCAATTTCGCCGTCCGAAAAATACCGTACATTCCATTTTATCTTTTTTAGCGGATACAGCAGTCATAGGCGAATCCCTGCGTAATTCGAAACGTCATCGTATGATGAAACGATAAAACAAATCGTTTTTCTCACTCTATTTCAACGATAGGTACCGTCATATGGGTAGTCGGGCGCAGGTGTAACCTACCTATATTCGCTAAACTGGTTTAATTGACTAGCAAGCGACATTAAGGCGAGGTAACCCACCCATTGTCGAAAACCCGCCATCATCGATTACGATACTCGTTAAAAGACGCCACGTGCGCGTCCCGTATTCCCGCAAATTCCAAAACGCGCGCGAAAAAAAAAGTAAAACCTTTCGCAACGACCGAGGAAATCGTCTCGAGCTCGTCGTTGTTCTACGACTAAAACAATATCGAATCGAAATTCGAAACGCCGGAATAATAAAAAAAAAAACAACAAAAAAACCACCCCAGTCGTGGCAGCAGCCGGCATTTCTACCGCATTACGACGTTTCGCCGAGTGAGTGAGAGAGAGACAGAGAGAGCCGCGTATACCCTCAATCGATACCGGTGACTCGTGCGCGTCCGAGACCAAAGAGCCAAGACGCCGACGCCACAACGGCAAGGTTACAAAATCCCCGACATCAGCCACCGCCACCGTTATACCTGGCAACGCGGCGACAACGACTACGATCGACGTTGTCATTCGAACACGCAGAGAGAGCGCGCGCGCGCGCCTACAAAACGGTATACGTAGTAAATCGTCCAACATTTTTGTTATAGATGCGAGCCGGGAGAAGGGCAACGGGAAAAAATTGAGAACTAGCTGCTCTATCTTACGCGCTCTTCCTTTCCTACCAAATACGTCCGAGAGAATAGAAGAAAGGGAGAAAAAATGCATATTACAAGTTGAAAAGACGGCGGCTGTGGCTGCGGCAAAAAAAAACCTCACCGGTGTACAGAAGCCCGCGCGCGCTTCAACCATCATCAGACAGCGACCGCGACCGTCGATTCGCATTCCAACGCCATTACGAACTCACGCACACACACAAACGTACGTACGTACACGTAACCACCGCGTTCTTAGTTCTCGAGTCGCGCACCGAACCCACTTTTTCAGCCATCATCGTCATCATGTGGCGGTGGTGGTGGTGGTCGTCGTCATCGTCCGATCACCGATCATCGTCCATCCTTGGATGCGAACCGCGACGGTTACCTTTCCCCGCTCTCTTTCCTTCGGCGTGTATTCCGCGTAATTCGTCATCGTCTTCGGGACCGACCTGCAATGTCGACCCGGCACACATCGATAACGGACATCGCGAATACGAGACCAACGAGCCGGCATCTCAGTACAGTCTGCAGTACCATCTCGCGTAACCAAGCGATTCTCGTGCACACAATGCTACTCGTACACATTGTCCGTCCAAAATAGCATAAGCTAAATTGTGTCGGTTGCGCAAGCCAAGAGCTAAAAAAAATTTCAAATTTTTTCGTTTCTCAAAATATTATTAAACCAAAATAATAAAATGGTAAAACTGAGAATAAGATAACGAATAGAAGAAGTTGTTTTTATTTTTATTGCGGGTTGTTTATTTTTCTTAGGGAGGGCGGAAGGTCACTGAGGGCTATTTTGAGGATGAATGAATTGAAAAATCGATTTTCACTTTTCAGAATTTTTAAACGTATTATTCATTTATGGGGTAAATTGGTTTCTTTCTCTCCTCACCCCCCCACCCTTTTTTTATAAATGTCTGAGTTAGTTGGGATCAACAATTATTATTAAAACAAAACAAAAAAAAATACTTTCTTCCTGATATCATGTTTGGACGTATTTGTTTTTGTAAATCAGAAAAGAATAAAAGCAAACAAAATCTAGCTTGGCAAACCCTGATGATAATTCGTTTTGGCTTTCAGTGATGCATTTTCTACAATTTTGCTCACGCTATTTTCGACGGACAATACCAGTGTGTAGTACATCTCGCCTATAAGTTACAGTGTTACGGGTTGTATCTTACAGAAATAAGGGGGCAACAAAATTTTCACTTTTCCGCATAATTTTCGGGAATTTTTCACTTGTTTTCAATTTTTAAAAATTGAAACACTAACGACAACAAATTGATAAATGCACCGTGAATCTCAGCTGTATATTATGTAGAATCGAAAATCCACGAAAAAAGTAAATAAATAAAATAATATTTCGGAAATGGAATTTTGGTTATTTCACTCAGCGTCAAAATCAATATTCATTTTTACACCCCTTGAAACCTTCGGATAGGCAAAATTTCATTATTTTCTACAAATTTATTCGAGTGTGGGGGGAGGGAAGGATAGGAAACTGGTTAGTTTGATCCTTCAGGGCAAGCAAAATTTTTCCCAATTTTTTTCGAAAAAAAGTAGTTTGTTTCCCTTCCTGAATGTTTCAATATGAAAAATTTTCGCGACTAATTTGCAAAAGTAAATGGAAAATATAGGAAGTTTTGTTGCTCCTCATCTTCGTCGCGCCGGCAAATTTTGTTCGTTTTATTCGCTACCCTTCCCAACACTAAGACCTAAAAATTTCAAATTTCCATCGAACGCGAAGTGAATCGAAGAAAATACTTTTCATTTGAAGATTTTTCCTTTTCATAATTTACACAAAATTACTCGTATTATGGTCACTGAGAAAAGTGGACACCAGACCTGAACAAATATTGAGACGTCATTTCGAACGCTACAGACAGACAGTACATTCCATTCGCCAGAAAAACTCAACAACTGTAATAACATTGTAAAATGAGAAAGCAGGGACAACGGTAAATGAAATTTTTGCGAAATCTCTTCCAATTAACCAGCTATTTTATGGAATCGAATTACGATTCGCATCGGAAGTTAGCTCATCGTTCATTTTAATAATCATTTGACGGCTAAAACAATATGGCTACCACCCTTATCTCCATTATTATTGGTAATAAACACGGCAACAAAGAGTTCATCAGGAGGGTTTAGGTTCGTGGACGGCACTACAGCTGTTTTCTGAGAAAGAGAGTGTGTGGAGTAAGATGACACTAATTTTAAAATTTTTGTTTTTTTTTTCTCTTCATCTCCACTCGAAAATTTGTACGAATAGACTAGTAAATTCAGCTTCCTAAGTTGCAACCCTCTCAATTAATACTAACCCTGTAATGGTACGCAAGAAAAAATATTGGTTAGGTATTGAAAAAAAAAAAATCTGTGAACAATTCGAAAAACCTTCACGTACGCTTTCAAGCTGCATTTCAAACTATTATAATTCAATATGACCAACTCTAGAAAAAAATCAATTTTTCGAAATAAAATTTTATGATTGACAAATTTGGCTTGCAGAAAAAAAATTTCGTTGGGAATTCATTAGTAAATTTCATCTGAGAAAAAAAAATCAAAATTTGGGTTTATTTAGGTGTTTCTCACCTACATGTGCCATCGCGAAGAGAGAAGGTCTTCCATTCAAATACCAAGTAAACCAACAACATTATTACGCGACACGGGCTTTATTTCACGAAAAATGCCTATACTGAGCAATTTTATTCTTGAAAAATCGAAATTTCTGCGACACAATTTCGAACAGACATTTAAAAAAAAAAATGGAGTTGAGGAGAGAGAGAGAAACCAATCTACCCCATAAACAAGTAATACGTTTAAAAATTCTGAAAAGTGAAAATCGATTTGAGCCTCGAATGATTCAAATTTCTTTAAAAAAAATATATATACACATAAGACTTCTTACAACAACCTCTGACCTTTGTTGTCTGTACACGGCACGTAAAACAAAAAAAGTAAAAAGTAAGTAAATTTGGATCGAAACAGATTCAAAATTACGTTTTATCAATATTTGAGGAAACCTTGAGGGGTCTCAAATCGTTGAAATCTAATTAATATGGATTCCATTCCATTAGTGGGGCAATTAAGTACACCAAATTGTAATCCACCTTCACAGATTATTTCAAGAGGTGACAAGGAAAGGATTATCAGCCTCTATAAGGGACGTAAGCGTGAACGGACTAACGACATTACATCCGCAAGACTGAAAATGACTTCATTAAAAACGCCAAAAAAAACGAAAAACATTCTGGGTCAAAAAGATGAATAGAAATTCAGATCCTTTCAGGGACGTACCGAAAGGGGGGAGGGGAGGAGCTTCCCCCCCCTTGGCTTTTGGAAAGTTGGTAAATTTGGAGTTTTAGCGTAAAGTTGGTAAATTTGACCACTTGTGCAGTATTTAAATTTTTGAAGACTAACAAGACTGTGCATCATATTTTTTCCGTGGAGCAATAAAAAAAAAAAAAAAAAAAAAAAAAAAAAAAAAAAAAAAAAAGGTCAACAGTTGGTAAAATTTCATGGTATTAGTTGGCAATTTTTGGTTTTCTCCCCCCCCCCCCGAAGAAGGTCTTCGGTACGTCCCTGGATTCTTCTTTCGATATAGGTATCCTTAATGAGGGTTCTCAAGGAGAATGATGAAAGAGTGCGAAATGCAATGACAGAAGGGAGGGGGAGGGGATTGTCTCACTTTAATACGGGAGATAGAATGCTGGCAAAATTCACAGATTTTATACAGTATCGTACATTCCAGTACTGGATTTCAATTTTCAAACATTTATATCATTCAGTACCTCGCATAATGGGCTAATAAAGCCGCGCGAAGGGCATATTCAACATTATTCATCAACTCCAGCAATACGTGATAGCTGGTAATTCCCATTAAAATTTCATTAAAATTCGCAACAATCCCTAATTAAAAATAAACAAACCGAAAAAACGGAAATTTCCAGAAAAATAACAGCGTTCGCTGGCAATAAATACACCATTCATCCTTTCATTAGCAATGAGATCATTCGAGGTCCGATAACTCGTACGGTATTTTTAACGCTTACGGATATAAAAATCGATTACCGCCAGAGCGCAGCACCCATTAAAGAATCGAATAATACGGACGACTAATTTCGTCGTCGCCGTCGTATTTCACACGTCGCGTATTCGCCAGCCAGCAGAAGGGCGAAAGAGAGATAGAGATAGATTCGCTGGCTAAATTACGTCAAAGCGTGACACAGATACGTACGAATAAATATCGCCATTACGTAATTCCCGCGCAGCGCAACCAACGTTATCGCGTGGCCGTAACGCGAACCGCTCCGTCGTCGATGAATAAATTTTCCGCGAACGTTTTCATGGCGGAAAGAAAGCGATAATGGTAATCGCCCGATGAAAGGAGGAAAAAATCCGACGTCTCACGTCGTTTTCTCGAAAATATTTCGCAGCGTTGCGTACACGCCGCTACGCGCGCCACTCCTCGTAACGCTACACCCGAGATAGCGAATTAGTTAGAATACCGTCACTCGTTTAATGATTCACACACGAATGAAAAACGAAATTCTACCATTTACGGCAGTGTAGACCGATACTATCGTCATTATCAAATACCACAGCAATAATGGTACAATGATTTCAAAAAGCAAAAAAGAGTCCATACTACATAAAACGTGGTCAATAAAAATTTCATTCATGATAGACAAAAATGGTAAGAATTCGTAACGAAAAAGGAAGTAATCGATTTCCCGGTAAATGAATGGCAACATATTCGGTGAGGAGGGGGAGGGGGGAAAATAGAAAATTTACATCGTTTTCCGTTCGATTTTTCTATGTTGGACCGATCAAACTTTCGTGCGCGAGGAAAATCGCGTATATTCCACAAAACGGTACTCCGAGCTCGCCGTTACCCATTCTCGCTCACCACTTTCATATATGCCATGAGAAAAGAACAACGTTGTCGTGTCGTCCATCGTATCGAGATGACAAGTTCTCCGAGAGAAAAAAAAAAACCGCAATAACCGGCAAATAACGGAAACGTCTGGTAATTATGATGCTCGTCTCGTACATACCTAAATGCGCGACGGACATTCTTCTCGTCGCGCTTCTGACTTCATTCGATCACGATCCATCGAGGTGAATCGATCTCATATCCTATACGGTGAGTTGCCATCAGCTTTATTCTTCGCGTTATTCTCAAACTTTACATGTGATTTCAATGAAAAAAAAAAAAAAAAAAAAAAAAAAAGGAAGAAGAATATTCAAACTACTCAGTACTGACTTTTGATTCAAATCTCAAATGCTTCAGAGTATTGAATCGTTCGCGAACGAAGTTTAAAATACATGATGGATCGTTAATTCTTCTTTCACCGAGTCGTTCGTGAACGATTTATTCTTCAAATTTCGAAGACACGCTTGCAAATATCGAATCGTTCGCGAACGAATTTTCAGATAAAGACACGTAGTTGTCCATTCATTTTGTCGAATCGCCAGTGAACGAGTCACTCAATGGATTTCGCATTTTACGAACTAAAGAAGCCCGCTTCAAGATACTGAATCGTTCGCGAACGAAATTGTGAATACATAACACGTAGATTATACATTGGTAATTTTTTTTACTGAATCGTTCGCGAACGAAATTTCGAATGCATAACATGTACATTATACATTGATAATTTATATTTACTGAATCGTTCGTGAACGATTCATTCCTTCCATTATGAAGCACTTTTACAAATATTGAATAGTTAGCGAACCAAATTTCGAATATAGACAGTTAGACACCATACTTGAAAACTGCCTTCTCAAAACGACGAAAACTCAATACACGATACAATAATGGTTCTACTCCAAAAACTGTCACGTGTCATTTTCACCTTCAATTTATTTCGTAATATCTACAGCCAAAGATTAAATAGATCCTTTTTTTTATTTTTCAAACGAACTCTAACTCCACACAAAGCTCGATAAAACGATACGAAAATCTGTAACGGCTAATTCGTAATTTTTCCCTCCATTCGCCGCAATCAATAAAACCACGACCTTGAAGAAAGCTCAATGAAGCGATCATTTCGAACACCTCCGCCGCGCTCTTCAACAAGTAAGAAAGAAAAAATTACGCGGGCGAGCGGATGCGACCGAGCTTCAATTCCGCCTCTTGACGGCGCGGCGTAAAACTTGACTAGCGAATTAAGACTGGTAACTTACACGTCCAAGTACGTCCGAGGTCGTTACGTCGTTTCCAACGTTCATTCGCGCCGTCAAACGAGCTAACTGTATGCACTACTCGATTCAATGTCGTTTGCGGGCAACGCACTTTACGTAGCGCGTGGAACAGTTTCTCAAAAAAAAAAAAAAGCTCGCTCAACGCGAACGAAACTTCCACCAACTACAACCCCAGTATATCGGTTCTCATCGTCGCGATCCTAATATTCTAATCGTTCGCCGTCGTCGGCGCCATTCTCCGACGTCGTCGTTTAGTTAATTAAACGTCGCTGCGATTTTGATTTTTTAAAAAAAGCCTTTCACACCCTTCGAACCGAACTATCGTCCTACCGTCTCTTCCTGCCCGTATCACCGTTGCCGACTCGCCGTTTCCAAATTCGCAAAAGCTGCTTCCTACTTCCTACCGAAAGCGTAACACATACTCGTAGGAGGCGCCTTGTTGCTCGCTTTTTCGCAAAGCGTGAAATTCAATTTACGCGACGCGCTTCTCTTTTCCTCGTTTACACCTGTTTACGCGTTAGCGACGACGGCCATCTCTTCCTGGATTCTCGAGTAAATGCGTTGTACGTCCCCGTCCCCTCCGCCATCGCAAACCGTTTATACCACCGAGAACCTTCTGAAAGAGTATTTCGGCACGTTTGCGAAATAAGCTCGTAATCGTAATTTTCTGCAAAATGAAACCGCGTCTGTTGGCGAATGATATTCAATTCTTCGCCTTTCAGACCATCTGCAATCATATATGGCGAATGTCCAACTATTCGATATCACCATATATATAAAGCTACAAGAAAAAAATAACAACAAAAATAGGGCCAAAAATATGTTGTTCCAATCGCCCAGCCTCTCCTAATGGACGGATTTCGATAAATTTTTTTTTTAAATCGCAAAAATTATGCAGATATGTCATCAAGCAAAAAAAAAAATAAAATAAAAATTTTTATCAGAGAGTCGAAAAAAACAATTTTTCTCTTTTTTTATTACATAAAAATTATACAACATATTTTTTCCTTTAGAGCATATCGCTAACGGGTATGCGTGAGAATCGCTCAAAATTTGAAGAAAGCGTCTTCGCGCGAATACGCCATAGTATTTTTTGGGATTTTCGACACACCTCAAAATGACTGAGTACTCAAATCCTTAAAGTAGCTAAGGGGGGAGGGCGTAATAATTCAAAATTTTCTTTCATGATCTCACAGCGAAAGAGTGAGTCACAACTACATTCTCTGAAAATTTTTAATCCGAAATCCTTCGCAAAAATGATTTTAAAATCCAAAATCCTTTCAGAAAGCGGATTTAAAATCCAAAATCGAGGTAAAGAATGAAGATGGTGAAAAAAACCCCGAATATAATTAGATGATGCACCGTTGAATTTTTATTTCATCACATTTATCGATAATTCGATATGACATGAGAAGTGACGACATGACTACAAAATGCAATGATACCAGAACCTGAAACCTGAACACTGATCATCAGATCACGAAACACGAAAATTTATGGATTTTAAAATAAAGGATTTTGAAAAAATAGGATTCAAAATCCAAAATTTTCTATATAAACAGATTTCAAATCCAAAATCCTGATTTTGAAGATTCACGAATATTTAATACACTATATCCAATATTCACCTTCGCAAATTACGTTGGAGTGGAAAAGGACGGTTATTCACCTCAAAATGTGCTAGAGATACACGAGAGGTCGAAAATTTTTATTGGGGCGTGACATGAGAAAACGAACTCAATGACGAGCCTATGCTGATTTTAGGTTACCAAATGAATGTGGAGAAGAATTCGAGCAACAAACGGTTTTTGGAGGGAAAATTAAGACAAAAAATTTCATAAACTTTCATATCTTCTCTCCAAATTGACCTAGAGAAGTCAAACTTTGCATGTATGATTAGTTTGGGACGTCAATATGATACATTGAATTCGTATCGAAATCGTGGATTGTCGAAATTTGAGGAGAGTTCGAGGAGTCTCAAGGAACTTCAAATGCGATCAATATGGATCATATAATTACAGGTATAAGATGTATACTATATATATCCCAAATTCACTTTCATACGCACGTATTCGCATATCGGTACGATTACTCCTCAATCGCCTTTCCTATGTTTGTTCCTTTCATCAATCGTCAAAACGAGAACGAATGCAATGATAAAATGTGAGGTACCTCCCTCCTCTAACGGACTACTCTACTAATCAGATGAACAGTAATAGTTTTCATATTCTTCAGAAATAGGATCAATAATTGAAGAAGAAAAAACGTAAGCATCCATGCCTTATTACTGAAACCAAGTTTCCATTCAAAAAAAAGGGGGCACGGCACGTATATTCGAGCTTAAGACATTATGCCCTTAATCCGCATACGTCCATATCCGAAAGGATATTGAGAGGCTCTTTCACATCCCTTACAAACTCGGCCTCGAGAATCAGAAAGAGCTCGTTTATATCCATCAATTCTGAGCTCAATGTAATTCAGAATACTAAGTTATCGTACCCTCATAAAGACAACATCACTGATTCAGCTGAATTCACAGAGTTCCGCGACTATCGCTCCGGATGGTGGCTGAAAAACAATCTGAAATTCGTCAATTTAAAAGCAGCTCGAAGTTCCATCAATACCGTAAATAGCGAGCGATATCTAAATTCTCTTAAAAAGCAAAATTTAGGCGATCATCTGATTTTCAATTTACCTACGATTACGACGAAATAAGGTTCAAAGAAAATTACTGGTTCGGATTCAGTAAAGCAACATATGTAATTATGCATTTTGATTTGCTAACAAACATTCGTTGTTTCCGATCCTTCGATGCATAACAAATTGCATTCAAAACGCACTTATAATATTTAAAAGTTACAATCGTAATCACGTCAGTTACATCACACCAGAATCAAACTTGACCGGTATTTTCAAAATCACAGTCATTATCGACGAATGATAACGATAGCTGAACCATATTAAAAGGTGAATTCGAATTACGAAACAACCAATCAGAATCACAGCTCAGCGATCACTCGCACTCATATGGCCACTGAGAGTTTTGTTCCTTTTTCAAAGCTCAATAACTTGATATCCCACACAATTTTATTCGAGCTGCGAAAAGCCCCTAAAGCTTTCCTCAAATTTTGACATGACTCAATTCTGCGTCGGAAATATGTCCATCTTTTCGGTAAGTAATGGTAGTATGTCCAACTTCGTTCCAGTTTTTCTTGGTTTTTATTAATAAATACTGAGAGTTTTGTTACTTTTTCAAAGCTCAATAACTTGATATCCCACACAATTTTATTCGAGCTGCGAAAAGCCCCTAAAGCTTTCCTCAAATTTCGACATGACTCAATTCTGCGTCGGAAATATGTCCATCTTTTCGCTAAGTAATGGTAGTATTTCCAACTTCGTTCCAGTTTTTTTTGGTTTTTATTAATAAATTACGAAGAATGGTTCAAAAGAGATGTTGGAAACTAAGCTCCAGCGTTGTACGAATAAATGTTTTGATAATTCCCCACCCAATTTTACTTCCTATTCATTTACACACTGGTATAACCTCCATCACCACGTTCTATCCTACTCCGTCAACTTCCTCTACGTCCTCCTCTCATCCACGCTAAGTAAACCGAACTTTAGCGTCCGAAAAGGTTGTGATGAAAATTTGGGCCTTCAAATTCAAATTGAAATTCCTCCAAATCACAAGTCGAGTAATATTTCGAAAATTTTCAGAAAATTAAAAAAATTGGTTTTTGGAAAATTTTCGAATTTTTCATAAAAAACTATCGACTTTTCAGTTTTCATTTTTTAGAAAATTTTGTTGATCTGTTGCATAACCATCTGTTTCTGATAATGATATTAGCTTGCGAATACTTACTTTTATTCAAAATCCAAACCGTCTTGGGGGAAAAAAATCAAATTTATTTCTATTTTTCGAATTTCAGTATTTCTAATCCTACTAAAGAAGTAAAAATCTGAGAACCTGATGATTAACGACTCAGGGCATTCTTGTAACGAAATACCTACCAACAAACATATAAACCTACCTTCTCATCGAAAACTACATATATTGGTTATCGGACATTTTTCACGATAATAGACTTTTTAACGACAACGCCTCTGACAAAAAAACAAAACAAACAAAAACATAATTCATTCTAGTTAATCTTTTCACCACCAGGTGTCGACTCCTTCGCTCACTAGTAGCTTAGTTTTTTCATTGCTAAATTCGCTGAAAATACACAACCTTTTCGACCCGTACATACGTCGTATGCACGCGCGTTAATTCGCCATACGAGCCGCACACCGACGACGCATTAATCGCCGACTCCGCCCCGCTCCTTCGCCTTGCCTACCAATTAATCGGCGGCGGTCTTCCTTAGCGGATTGCGATACGCGAGAATACCGCGTCGACCTGTACCTTGGTCGAGCTCGAACGCCGCGAAGTACATAGTAACGTACGAATTTCCGACCCACGTTGCCAAATTTATCTTATTTTCTCGACGTAAAAAAACACCGCCAACGTTATCGTTTCGCGCGCCGGCCGCGGTTCATCACCGCGTAAGTCGTCGCAAGGTGTCACGCATCTATCGAGATTGGGCGATCTCTTCTTCGAGTTTTTTTTTTCACGGCCGAATAAATCTATGCGTCGACGAAGACACCGCGATTGTGTATCGCTAAAAATACGACCATTCGTCGTTCAACGCGTTCTCGCTAATTCGCTTTATCGTACGCGGCATGATTCCAATATAGACGCCCGAATCTCGCGTCCTCGCCGCGTAACGTACCCACTTACCGTTAGCGAGTCGGCACGTCGCTCCGTGAATCACGCGAGCCCATCGAGTAGTCACTTGTTTCGCCGAAAAACACCTCTCTATGTGCCAAGATGCGTGTTTCACGCCGACAGCTGGAAGATTTTCTCTTTCGCGCGCCAACTACGCGCCCATAAAGTAAGCGCAACTCTCGTACCAATCTTCCAACATCAGACCAGTCGCGCCCGCGGCCCTACTCCTTCCCCGCGAATCTAGAGCGCGGCATCGCACGCGCGACCGAATTATGGTTTTCAAGGCCACGCTCTAACCCTACACACTGCGGCGGCGGTCCTTTCGACGAGCCGCGCGGTAGTTTTTCGCGACGCTATCTTCGGATATAGCCGAGGTAAGACGAAATTCGCGTTCTTTTTCAACATCCTCTAGACGCTCTCCAGTCGTCGTATCTGCTTCGGAAACGAAACCCGAGAGATTTCGACGTTTCGTTTCGCACCTTTCTTAACCTACAAAAAGGCCTCCAATTACGCGTCCCCGTACGCTAAAATCGCAATTAAATACGGTATCCGTATACTCACCAAAACGTCGTAACAAATATCCCTTAATTCTTTTTCGACTTTTTCCCTGTACTCTCTGGCCATTTGCTGTTTCCTTTCTGAACCTTCTGTCTTTTGTTCGATTGAGGATATCACTCGCCACGATGATCGTCTGGCGCCGACCACATTCTTATAAGCTACGGATAGCAAATTACGTTCCTCGTTCGAAAGCTCGACGCCGGTCTCCGTGACCGCTTTCATCGCCGATGCCATGTCATCGTACCTTTCCGCCTGTTCGGCGAGTTTCGCGCGCTGCACTAACTCTTCTTTGTCTACTGACATTTGTACTTAAAATTTAATTAATCTGAAAGCACACGCAAGCGAAAACAAACACAAAATCAGTACAGAGAAAAAAATAATAATACAATAGCTCCGCAAAACATATTTCAAATTCATCAATAATTTCTAACTTGTAGTATCATCAGCGTGTGCGCCAAGTGCTAAAGTAAGAGTATGTAATGGAGGGATGGATGGATGGATGGATGGATGGATGGATGGATGGAAGGAAGGAAGGAAGGAAGGAAGGAAGGAAGAAAGGAAGGAAGGAAGGAAGAAAGGAAGGAAGGAAGGAAGAAAGGAAGGAAGGAAGGAAGGAAGGAAGGAAGGAAGGAAGGAAGAAAGAAAGAAAGAAAGAAAGAAAGAAAAAGGAAGAAAAAGGAAGGAAGGAAGGAAAGAAAGAAAGAAGAAAGGAAGGAAGAAAAGGGAAGGAAGGAAGGAAGGAAGGAAGGAAGAAAGGAAGGAAGGAAGGAAGGAAGGAAGAAAGGAAGAAAGAAAGAACGAAAAAGGAAGAAAGAAAGGAAGGGAGGGAGGGAGGAAAGAAGAAAGGGAGGACTGAAGGAAGAAAATGAGGAAGAAAGAAAGGAAGGAAGAAAGGGAGGAAGGAAGGAGTGAAAGAAAGGAAGAGTCATCAGTACCACAACGATACAACCTCGATGAGAGAATGATTCCACATTAGGTAGGACTCCCATGTGATTCACTGGTCATCACCATCACTGATATAACTAATCTGGGCTATTTCTTTCAGACTTTTCATAGAAAGTACGCAAGAAATGATAAAGCGAACATGTCATAGTTGAAACATTTATATGATGATTACAAACATTTTAAAATTTGCCCTTGCTCGGATAAAAAGCTACAGCACTCCGCACCTACCTTCATCATTTCACTCAAGAATTAAAGTGCTGGTGCCTACTCATGCAAATCAAGTAACACCTTCTACAATCAATACGTTCAATTTTTTCAATCAAACCCACTACAGAACCGGCGGTAGATAACATTAAATGTATCCTGACGTTCTTGCAAGTTGCAACAGACTTACACATACATAAAATTTATAAAATACGCTCCCAAGCATCGCGGTTGATCAACGCTTCGACACTTCATTCCGAAGAAAATTCTTCATAACAATAGAGAAGGAAAGTCTTAACGTCAGTGATCACATGACTTTACCAACACAAACACAACTCTTTACACGATTATAGACTGATAAAATGATAACAAGGAAAGAGGGAAAGAGTGGCCCCTTTTGTTTGTAAAGTATCACTTTTTCTTTCTTTTGTTGGTGATCATACGATAAATTGCGTTTGTGTTAATGAAATCACGTGTGGTCTGACGTTAAACTTTCCTTCCTCATTATAGACGAAAACTGGAATGAGATCATAACATGGCGGCTCATTTGTTATCAATGTTCATTTGGGACAAAAATCATAAAAAAGTTGCGTTTTTTGGAAAAATCGTAGAAAAATACACGTAGTTTAGAGAAAGTAAAATAACATTATGAAATCTTGACATAAAACAGACTTACGTTCCAAGCAAGTTTGGTATGGCATTCGTTATTTTTAAGCGGAAGAAAAATTTACAAAATTTTCAAATGATTTTTATTTATCGTATTTTTAGCCAATATATCACTTTTTTACTTCACTTTCCCTAAATTATCCGTATTTTCTACAATTTTCTGAAAAACACAGTTTTTTTGCCCGAGTAAACAAATCGATAAGAAGTAAACCTCCATCTTACGACGTTACTCTATTTTCATCTATTGTCTCGTTTCCATTTGACAAATACAGCTATTACGTCATCAAGGGATTCATATTATTGGGCACGTTGAGGCAAACCAATGAGCAATGAGAAAGAGTTGAAAGCATGTTATACTTCAACTGAGTTGTGTGACCATAATTTCACTTCGCATAATCTCACGGTCCCATCAGATGACACAATGTCACGTCTTTCTCATACGAAAGTGAAGAAAAAATTTCGTTTTTCCTTGATGCAAAATTCATAAAATACGCTCCCGACTATCGCAATTGACCGATGCTTCGACACTTAATTTGGAGGAAACGTTTTCACATTATGGAATTCAATATTAAAAATCGCGTACTCACTCCCAATCAGGGACATCAGAAGGGGATCTCACTCAGTCATGGAAGAATCTATTGTGCTACCATTTTGTGCTCCAATAATGGATTATCTTTTTCAGTTAGATGCCTTTAACCTTTCATCATACATACTACAGACGAATAAAAAACTGCAATTCAACTCCTATATTCACCACGAAGGGCTAAAAATGATACTTTTGGATGTTTTGAGACTTCTGCTGGTAGAAGAGTCGTGGATGGGAGACACTGGCTCCATATGCATGAACTGCTACAGCCGCAAGGAAATAGATCAGATTTTGAAACATTAAAATAAAACTAAAAATCATGCTCTAGTTATGATTAGATTCAAGATCTAAAATGTTTGATATTTTTATGCAATCAGTAATTCAGAAAATTGGCGCGCATGCGCAGTAGCGTTTTGTATTCTCATTTTAATGACTTAAAATACTCCATAAACAATAGCAGTCCATATCTATCAAGTCAATGGTGAAGGTACGTGACCCGAGCGCTTACGCTCCCTTTTCTCCTCTCATCACCTCACCTTACATCAACTATCAATTCATATAATCGTTTAAACGAGATTCGAAATTTTCGACCAGCCCAATGGCGTGTAGGTAGATCGTCAAATCGGCGCGAAACGCGACCACATGTTTTCATGCATTGCCGCGACCGGTAACCGTCGAGTATAACGTGGGCGGATACGTCGTCATCGTTCAACTCTATTCAACATTTTAGTCTCGGCCCAGGGCCGAACTCTTCGTCGATTTCAACCATCGCCAAATGCAACTCTCAGGGACTCATCGTGTCTTCAAATTTTTCGAAGCGATTCCAAAACGAAGGATAGATCAGCAATTTCGATACTAATTCGTTCACGAGGAACATTTTGGGCGTTGATAATTTTACACTGGCACGTCACACAAAAAATACATCTTAACTCGACAGTTAACGAACACCTTCAATCTGACACTTGATCAAGTACAATCAATTACAAGAACTTCCACAGCGTTAAATTCCAAATGATACATATACCAAAAATCTACGTTAAGTAGTTCCCTATCTTATCAAAGTGCGTTAACAAACTGATCCAAGTCGATACGAATCTTCGCAATTTAATGAAAAACAAATCCGACCAATAGGACGAGACTCTCCAACACTACCAACACATTTGTGCTGCAGAATCAACCGATTAAAATTGAAGCAAGGAGATGGTACAATTTTCATCGAGAACTACGCCTACGAACTATCCTCACATACTTCCGAATTCGCTGAGCTATAAATACATACACCGAACGCGTGTCCGTCTTTACCATTTAATTATCATCATCGTAACCATCTATCCGTCCCTCATCTCCTGTCGCGCTCAACCTTAAATCACGCGGCCCGCAAAAAATTCGTTCTGTCGTCCCGCACTGCACAGTCGTAAATTAACGCCACCTCTCCATCGTCGCACCGCGCTACCACTCTTACCTCGTTCGTCGTCGCTGCTTCTCGACTCAACAATTACTTAATCGAAGATACCGCGTGTAGTACGCTTTTTCGACCTCTGTACGATCGATAATCGGGCGCGAAAAAATTTCTCCGAACGTGTATACGCGTTTTGCGTACAACTCACTCTCGCACACAAACACACACGACGATACACCGGTAAACCCGAAACTGTACCAGTCCAGAAAGAGTGAAGGGGTGACCGAGGTGGTAACACCTTCTTACGATTCCGCGCTGCCACCGCCGTCACCCAACTTCGGCAGTTTTTAACTACGCGATAACTTTTTCTCTCCTCGTCGAGTATACCGTCGCCTTTTTAAACACCTGGGGATCTTGTTTTTCACTTTTTTCAAATTAAATTTCGACCCACCGTTTTCGTCTCGCATCTTCTGGTTCGGCAGGCGTTAAATTTTTCAACGGCGAAAAAAAAAACACGTGCACGAGTGGAATACTGCGAAAGCATTTTACGACCAGCACCTCGCAACCCCCCCCCCTCATTCGAAGAAGCGAGCAACTCGTGCTTACATCCGAGTTGAGTAGAGAAATATCGTTACATCTTCAATTTTGGTAAACTTTCAATACGTTAGGTACGAAGTGGAGTGTTTCCTCAATAGTTAACGAAAAAATAAACGCTTTCGTTACAATTTGAACGTCGTTCACCGAGATTCGAACGCAAACGCGTTCGCTCAAGTTCACTCACTGCGAAAATACTAATAAACTATGTAATCAAGTATTTGAGGAGAGTGCATCGCTTTCGAAGGGCCGAATTTCATAATCATATTCGCACGTGACTGGATTATTATTTTCGGAGTGTTTTCACGGGAAAATCGAATACGTTAATCGTCGACTCACGTAAAATGGTTACAGTAACTAGTTGCGTAGATGAAGAATATGAAATAAAATAATCACCTTGTGAAGCTACTCGGGAAATATGTTCCATTTTAGGAGAAGTGAAAATTAGCGAGTTCTTCAAAATGAACAAGTTTTACTGGAGGTCCACTTCCAAGTTTTGAGTTCTTCTTCTCACCCATGTTCATTCAACAAAAATCGACCATTTCCGAATATCGAGAGGATGCAGAAACCTTACACCCAAACCATGTTGGCACACTAACACACATGAAATTTTTTTTCAATTGTTGGGACAATATCAGGCCGAATATTGTTCATTTACGAGAAAAACATTCCAAAATTTCATCCGATTTGTTCAGTACACATTAACACGCGCCCCCCTGAGCTTGAAGTTTACCCACCTGATTATTACGTAAATTGATATTTCTCATCTATCATATTTCTTCCAAGTTCACTAAAAATACAACATGTTTCTCTTCCAGAATATTCATCCAAAGGAAAGGAGGGGGGTGGGGAAGACAATTTCTCAAAGTTGGTGAAACGAGTCTCATCCTGGAGGAAACCTTCGAAAATAAAACTACTGGTCGACATTCATGTATTAATTTCATAGATTTTAACAATGTGAATTCCCCTCCACCCTCCTTCGATTTTGACTTATTCCGAATCAATTTCGTCAGAACTAAAACCTCTTCGAAATCAACGCGTTCTAGGAACGCTACGAGGACCATACGCTATCGTGTGATCTGTACGACATATAGAAGGATGTTTGAGCACAAAAACTACCCTCAACTATTTTCTTACCACGAAAGTGGATTTTTACCTATATAAAAAATAGCAAAGTTGGCATTTAGAGCTGAAAAATGCGTAAAAATCGTATTTTTATTTCACTCTCGAATATTTCTTGCAAAACTTTCATCCCCTCCCCACTTTTCACGCTCTCCAGAAAATCAATGATGAACTGATTATAGCTGACGGGTAATTATACTTTGCACATTCCTTAAACTAGCCACTTTGTTAAGAAATTACAAATTTAAGAAAATATTTCACATACACGTGGTGTCTACTAAATAACAAAATCGAAATTTGGTCCCTTTTTCGGACCAAAAAATTCACCAGCCTCACTCAACTACTCTCAAAGCGGATGGATGGCGTTTTGTACTACATTACAAATACTTCACGCAAAAACAACGAAAAAAAAAAAAAAAAAAATACTAAATTTCGTACTTTTTCACATTTTTTGACCAAATTTCGCACTATTTTTGTATTTTCGTAGCCAAAACTTCAATTCCGTATTTTCTTACATTTTGTATTTTTTGTACCCGGTAGACAGTAGACACCATATCGAGATAGCTAAAAAAACTTACGAAGAAAAACCCGACTTGCCTTTATTATGATACACAAATATGAAAAATTCTTGAAAAAAAAAAAAAGACGTAAGAGCCGAAGATAAATCGGAGCTTTCCTCCAGCAAGAGACCAACAATTTAATTTTCAAAAAGCTCCCTCCAAGATTTAATTTCAGAAGATTTCCTTCAGCAGCCCCCTGAGGGTCTAAAACCATTCGCAATTGTTTTGTAATGACCACAAATACCCAAAACCATCATCAACTCAAAAACCAGTTTTCTGCTCTCAACCTCATTTTTTTTATTCCACGTCACAAATAATGCCTCCATCCTCATATTTTTCCGAATAATCGAGATCAAAAACCAGTATAAATGCATTGGGTGGAAAATCTTATTGGCTTTCACCCCGCCCTGAACTTTAATAACTTGAAAAAAAAAAAACCATCGTCGAAACCATCACCTGCCTCTGACAAGAAAACCGCAAAAAGTCCCACTCTCGAGTATCAGTTCGCGTCAATCCGCCAATCTTCGCGTCGGCCGCAGGCTCGATTTTCCAAATGAAAACACAACACAGGACAGCTCGTAAATAAACGAAATTAAAAACCCGCCGCCCATCCGACGTTTTAACGCTGTAAAGATGAAAACTTCCAACGATTCATTTTCCGCCTTCGGCGTACGAAAATAAACGTTGAAAAATAATAACGAAAAAAAAAAAAAATTATTGTTAAAAAAAAAGTTTAATTTAAAATCGATCGTCGCCTCTAAACGGTCTTCGTACCGAGTTAAATCCTCGACTAAAGCTTCAACGACGCGAGTATTACTCGTACACTACGCCTTTTCCTCGTATCGCGCCAACGCCACGAAGCACCACAACACAACCGAGGAAAGGAATTATTATGACTTATATTTCACGAGGTGGAGGGGGGGGCGCCTGGGGGTGGGATATTTTTCTCGTTCGCGTACCACCGCTGAAACACCACGCGCGATAACGATATGTCCGTGAAAAATTCGTTATCGCGCCTACGCCTCGTTAGCTCTTCCACGTTTAATCCGCCTATATACCGACGATGACAAATAATACACCCGGAACTCGAACGCGAACAAAATTGGAAATACCTTTTTCTCGTTCTATCCTCTAAATACGCGTAACACGAAAATTCGTCGCTTACATCCCCCCTTCCCCGTCGCACAGGCGCATTACTACGCGTCCTTTCTTTCGCTTTTCCATCGGTCATCGTGGTTTCTCCTTTTTTTTTTCTCGATCATTATTTCATTTTGACGTCATTTAATATTTCAATTTGCCACTCTATTTGGTAGACTCGGTAACACGCGACTATCGCGCCACAACGCACACACGCCCGAATTCGTAAGGTCGTTTCCGTCGCCGTTTAATCGACTGTAATCGTATTTTTCATTTTCATCGAGAACCTCGTTTTTATTTATCAACGTAAAACAGAGACACGCACGTACGCGATTCGATCGGGGAGGAAAAAAACAGGGTGGTGAATACGCGGTACTTCCGTTTCGATGATGGGTATTCGCGGTACAATAAAAGCGTACTTAGTTCTTATTCATCGATATTCCGCAGTCAGTCTCTCCATTTCCTTTCTCATTCTATCATTCGATGACCGTACACTTCCGGTTCCAAGGTATTATTTTCTTTTTTCAATAACCAATAGCGTACCCGTGTAAACATCGTAAACGTACCAACGTGTAGTTCCGTTAATCGTTTAAACGACTAATTTGCCCGATTATTTATAAAACCGTTGTGTACGCCGTTTCAATTATCTCGATGCGATGTACGAATGAAAAAAGCGACATAAAAAAATCAGCGGTTCTATAGACGCGTCCGTATGTAGTAAACATCCTCTTCTCTTCGCAGATATTGCCCAACACTACTCTCTTCGTCTCTTTAGGCACCATCGAAATGGAAATAAAATAATAATACCCTATCTAACGAATCAACTACGCAACAAACTTTGGAAATTATAATTTTCGATTTTTTTCCGCACGTTGAGAAAATTACTTTCAGGAAAGCATGGCAACAAAAATTCATAAGCAACCATGCCGCATCAAAGGAGCTGAATGTTTAATAAAGACTTGTTTGGATTTATAGATAAAGCTGCTAATTTCTTCGCGAAATCTGATAGCGAGACTACGAGCCGTCAAGCCCTCGCATATTGTTGCAAAAATATTGAAGATGGATGAAAATTTAAAATACCAACGAACCGGGTAAGTTACGGTAATTTACCTGTAATTTACGGTAATGACCGGTAATTTACGGTAATTGCCCGGTAAGTTACAGTAATTCACTTGTAAGTTACGGTAATTCACCGGCAAATTACCGTAATCCATTCGAAGGTTACAGTAATTGCCCGATAAGTTACAGTAATTCACTTGTAAGTTACGGTAATTTACCGGCAAATTACCGTAATCCACTTGAAGGTTACGGTAATTTACTGGCAAGTTGGGGTGATTTACCTATAAGTTACAGCAATTTATCTATAAGTTACGATATTTTACTGGCAAGTTATGGTAATGGACCTATAAGTTATGGTAATTTGCCTGCAAGTTGGAGTAATTTATCTGTAATTTACAGCAATGTATTCATTAAGTTACGATAATTTACTGGCAAGTTAAGATAATTAACTGCAAGTTACGGTAATTAACTGATAGTTGTGGTAATTTACCGGCAAGATGGGGTAATTAATCTGTAAGTTACAGCAATGCATCTATAAGTTATGATAGTTTACTGGCAAGTTACAGCAATCGACGTAAGTTACAGTAATTTTTTGCAAGTTGGAGTAATTTACCTGTAAATTCTGAAGGAGCAACAAACACCATTTCCTCGTTACTTCCAATAAATTTTCAACTTTCGATTGCTGATTTCAGGGTCTAATCATTGAGACAATGGGTAGTGTGGTGATTTTCTTCTACATAAGTTTTAATTTCGCGGGCAAGTTGCTAATTTCTCGTTATGTTTTAGACGCATTACTTAATAAATGGAGTAAATTTCATTTCACACATTCGAAACCTTGAATCCTCGTTTTTTTCAATATGATGAAAATTACTTTTCCTTCGCTAAACAAAATAGGACACGCAAAATCTTGGAGCTGGGTTATTCTCAAAACGAAAAAAAAAATTACTAAGAAAACCACCCCCCACCTTCCGTTGTCAAATAAAGTCCGACTATAATAGCTATCATTTCTATCAAAAACTCGCTAAAAAACACATTTTCCAAAAGATAAAAAAAATTGAAACGCATTTATCTAGCGAAGGAAAAATAGGTGGTAATCTACATCGAAATAATCTTCGATTACTCTCAATTTCCTCTACCATTACACGAATTTCATTTCCCCGATACTCACACGAAGATGACGCCGTCATACCGCAATAACGCGAAAATTACGCAACTCGGTATCGACGTCAATCGATACTTCCTCGGAGTTGGCGGTGACAACGACAAAGAAATTCGCAACGTTACCGGCATTCACCTTGAACTGACGACAGAAAAAATTAATCGCATACGTCGTCGCCGCCGAAAACTAACGTAAGAAATTGATCCCTCGATCGATATTATAAGTTATACACATTCCGTTCGTTTCGTTGCTTCCATATCAATCATTAAATCTCCTCTTTCTTCTACAGCCGTAAATTAGGGCGCAGGTAAAAATGATTCTAAAAAAAGCTCAAGATTTTCATACGTCACAGTAACACAGTACCTACTAAGTCAAGGATACAACTCATTGAAACACTAGCTTTTTCTTCAACTTTCAAATGATACCCACCCCTTCACCCTTCATAACAACAATAATATGGAATAATTCGATTCAATGTTATTCAATAATAATGCTTCTATATACAAAAAATCATCAATGACCCACGTCCTCCCCTAGAGTGCATGATAATAACAACAAAAACATAGCTAATTACATAATAAGAACATGTGACTTAATACGGTTCAAGTCTGAAAAACTTGAAGTTTTCTTCAAAAATTGTTGAATTTGTTTTTGTTTTTTCTTCTTTGTATTATAAATGTCGTATTCAGCTCCTCGAAGAGCGAGACAATCAGCAGCCAATTTCTTCTTCAAACATGTCGATTTCGTTCCGCTCGACAGACTTAAGGAACTTCATCTACCGCATAGCTAACTAAGGCTTCCAATATGCCATACATACATTGCTTTCCATATTACACTCGTGACGTGACAACACGTGCTGCATTCATTTCAACATTTGATAAAACCCGACGCAGGCCTACAAATCTTGCAATTCTATATGAAACTCATCCAATCTTCTTCCATTGAAAAAATAAACGAAAATAAATATCTTGAACACATTTTATACGTCTTCATCATGGCAGAAGGTAAATAATCAATTTCAACTATTTGGAAGACGGAACAATATCTCGCCTCGATTTTCACCTAGCGTTATTCATCTAATTTAATGATACGGTACTTATGACCGGTCGAATGATCTTGAGGAATTTCACGAACGAATCGTTGAAACGATGATTTTTCGCATTATCGATAACAACCAAGCACTACTTCTGGCAATTTATTAATGTTCTGCCAATGGCAGATTTCTCTCGAAGTTATAATACTACCGACATTCATAAGGTTCCTTCGCACACCCGATAGCAGGGGCATATCCAAGGGCAGCTTTGGTGTCTAGGTGTTTTCCAGCGCTTTTATCTCCGCATATTTAATCGAGCAAGATTTTTTCAAAGTCTGTACGTTCAAAATAAACAAATTTGGAGCAGAGGCGAATCTTGAATTTATATCTACATAATAGTGATCTCTCCACTACCTAACCGATTCTCAATCTCTGGTTGGAGAGGAAGACCTCCTCTGAATACATTAGATCATTTACAAGTCCTCGGCCCAGCGCGAAAACGTTCCTTGTGATATTTTTTCTCATTAGCTGAGTTTTTAACTAAAAAACGACAGCTATTACAGCCTACCTGATTTGGGAAGGGAAGGTCGGGGGAGGGTGGGGTCTTCAAATCTTTGCGTTTCAGATTTAACTTTTTGGTATATATATATTTTCTTCCCCACGCGTAGCGCCGGCGAGTATTCATAAAATTCGCTCAAAATTTGGTGAGAGACTCTTCTTGAAAATGCGCAAAAATAGTTTTTTTGGTTTTTTCGAAAAATTTCAAAATGGCGGATCACTTAAATTTTGAAGGAACTGGAGAAGGGGCGAATACCTTAAATTTTTCGTTTTTGATCTCATATGAAAGAGTGTGCCACGGAAACTAACATATCCAAATTTTAGCTTCCTACGTGCATATTGAGAGGAGTTAGATCGAAAAACAGCTTTCTAAGGAAGTTTTGAGGAGTGAAATTTCTTGAATCTTCCATATCTCCCCACCAAATCAAGTTAAAGAGGTCAAATTTTGTTTGTGAGGTTAGTTGGTGACCAGAATATGAACTCTTGAATTTGGAACAAAATCGATCCAAAATGTCGGATTATCAAAATTTTGAGTAGAGCTCGAGGAGCCTCAAGTTGATAAAAATGTAATTAATATGAATTCATATGGTTATTGGGGAAAAGTTGTATACTATATCCCGAATTCACTTCCATACATGATGTTGGAGGGGGAAGGCGGGGTTACAGCCTAAAATAGTGGTGCGGGTACAGGAGGGGTCGAAAATTTTTTATTGCGGTGTCATATGATAAAGTGAGCCCAAGTGACAAATCTATTTTCATTTTAGCTTCCTCAGTGATTTTGGAGGGGAGTTGGAGCCAAAAACGGCTTTTGGAAGGGAGATTGCTGCAGGAAATTTCATGAATCTTCCATATCTCATCACCAAATCGGCCTAGAATGGTCAAACTTTGTGTGTAGGTTAGTTAGTGACCAGAATATAACCACCTAAATTTGAGTCAAAATGGATCCAAAATGACGGGTTATCAAGATTTGAAGATAATTTGAGGACCCTCAAATAGTTATAATTTGAGAAATATGTGTCTATATGATTGTTTCATGGCAAAAAATACTACATTTGTGCCAAATTCAACTTCTCAAGTGTTTTTGTAAATGATAGGGTAGGGGTTTTCAGACTTGGTATTGGGTGTGGCCTGTAGTGATGAACGGTTAAGCAAGGTTATTACTAAATCAAAACAAGCTCCAGTTAAAAACTCGCTCCAGTAATGCGGCATGGCTCCTTACGTTTTTTTTTTTTGAGATATTGGTATCGTTGAAAATGTAATTTTGAGTTCTTTTCAGTGCAACTTTGCTTTTCATCGCCAAATGATTATAAACAACCAAAATACCGAAAAATAATAAAAGGTTCCTTTTCACCTTTTCAACTTAGTCGGTGCAAAAAATTTCCTCTTTTGTTTTATGGGTTTGCCAAGTTGGTAACATTGACCTTAAATAAATTCAACTATCAAATGCTACCAGCCAATAATACAAAACTAGAAAGTACAGATAGAAAAAAGTGAATGAAATTTCAATTTTGCTCTCCTGTAAATTTTTCATATTTGCATGAGGAACCTTTTCGCTCTTGGCCGACGGAGTCTAATTTGGGTATTATCAAGTAACAATAGAGACAGAATGATACAATTTTAAAACAAAAAACCTTTGAAATTTTTTCCAAGTTGATGCTTTCTCGACTATGCATTAGTCCAAGTCCAATTTTAGATAAGGTAATTATATGAAAATGGATGAAATTGCATCAAATAACATTCATTCTTTAGCAACAGTAACTTTTACATTTTTTCCAAATTTTGACGCGAAAAAATATTAGTCACAGTGGCAACATACAGAAGTCGAAATTGTTTCACAATTCAAATGAAATTCCATTACCCTTTCAAAACCTTCAAACAGTGTGTTAACAAACTTCGTTTAACTTAATGTAGGACTTTTGCAGGATCTTTAGAGTCAATTTTTTTTTTCGGAAGTTCAACTCTCTCTCTTTCCGTACCCTCCCACCCCCAGACCACTTAAAGAAAAAAAAATTCCTCACACGCAAAGAAACTTACACTTTTAAGAACACGAATGAGCATTATATTCGATAAAAAATTTTTAATGTAATTTTCGAATAAAAACTTCATGACTTTTGAGCCAAATTCAGCACCTTTACAGAACGTCTTCTATTCACAATAATATTACTCGACCAAATGAAGGATTTCTACAAGAACTTGTACAACTGTTAGGCCCACTGCACAGTTCAACTAAGCTTCGAGCTGACCTTCGATGTTCAGCTAAGTCGTGTAAGCTATGTTTTGAAAAAGCGACAATTAGTCGAAACTCAATTTCGTTCAAAGAAAAACGAAAAAAATTAAATTATAACTCGACGCACATATATCGCGACCGGTTTCGGCTTTTGCCCGCTGTTTGCAAGCGAAAATTAAATTTTTTTCTACGATTCCTATTATTTCAGAATTAATATTTTTTATAACTTTTTTACATTCATTTTTCGTTTTTTTTTATTTGGTAATTATATAATAAATTATAATAATCTAAATATATTTTAGTCAGAATTTTTTATAGCTTTAATTACAGTGACCATTTTGTGACTAATGAACTGATCAAATGTACGACTATAACTTCATCTTGTCTGTTTTCTTGTGCATACTTTTCTTATTATCAAGAATATGCAGAGAATCGACATTCTTCTCTTTCTTTAATCACTATAATTTTTTTGGAGTATTTAACTTCCTCAAATGCAAATTCATGTCTTGAGTTGATGGCTTCTTCGGCAAAAATTGTAAATTTGTTTTTTATATCACGTATGCGCTGCAACACTCTGTTTTCAAATTAGGCTTGCCCTTTTAGTACATGTTTGGTACGGAGTTCGAAATTCTATGATTGATTTTTTTTTTTTTTTTCAAATTTCGTAATCTCCAATATTCATTAGTAAGTTATAAAAATGAGTGATTTATAATGAAAACCAGGTATTTATAAATCTGATATTTTTAATGCAACATAATGAGAGCTCATTTGGAGTGACATCAATCAGAATTTCATCACTTCTTGAGCTGCTTTTGTCATATTTTAAATTTTCAAGATTGATAATAAATAAAAATACATACGTACCAATATCGCATCAAAATAAAATAAACACATGACTGAAAAACAAAGTTTAGCTGAAGTCTGCATACGAGAAAAAATTTATCACAAGTTGCACAAAGCTTAGCTGAGCTTTAGACATCACAGATCACTATTTTCATGACTATAATAACTTCAGTCAAAGAGTGAAAGAATGCTAATGGGTACTCATCTCCAAAAATCCTTTTTTTTTTTTCAAGAAATTTTCATCAACTTTCAATTTTTTGTCCAATAAGATCAAACAAAAAGAAATGAAAAACTCCGATGTCCTCCAAGCTTGAAAAAAATGTGCCCCTAAATTGAAGCTAATTTCGGAACTCAATTTTTCAACAATGCAAAGAAAATAAATAATTCAATCGTTTTCGTTCGCATACCTCATCGAGCATTACGCTATCCCTCCTTCTCCTCAGTGCACACCGAATGATTCATACGCACGACTACTTCATTACCTTCGTTCTAGGTCGTCGGGCTCCTCCGCCATGGTATTCGCGTAAAAACGCAAATATTTACCGACTAACGTGGCCAACTCATCGATCACATGGTAGCCCAAGAAATGTTCGCTATCGGCTAATTTCTATCCTCCCCACTCAACTGAGTAAATAACTCATAATAACGGCTCCTTCAAGGAATAAAAAAACCTGCGGCCGAATTTACATTTGGGCGAAATTATATCCATATCGGTAATTTCGTAATACATTAGTCGCTTAGGTAACCCAATAACGCGGTACATACTTAAGACAGTGCCGAAAGGGGTGAAAGGGGCAATTCCAAGATAAAATTCGTTGTTAACGCGATCACGTACCGTACGTCACCGGCAACAGAACGCGGCGTAATAAAAATTGATCGTAAAAAGTGATAATTAAAAATTTTATATTTTATTAAATCATCGACGTATAATATCCGGCTACCAATACAGTAGCGTTTAGGTCGTTAATTTTTTTTTTCAGAATTAAGTTGAGAAAAAAACCCACAACCCGTATACACCCATCGAGCTCTTATTAAATATTAAATCCGGGCAAAATCGTTATTTTCTTCGCGGCCGACAAGCTATGAAAATAAAATTTTCTATTTAAATACTCCCAAACGAGGCACAGAATCGCCTTGATAAAAAGGAAGCAAAAAATTGCACGATCAGGTAAAAAGTGAGAGGTAACTTGAGCTGAGAAGCGTAACAGTGAAGCCTGCGATCGATGAGTCTGACGGTTTAGGAAATTAAAAGCTAAATGGAAAGGTTGCCAAAATGGTCAACATAAATATGAAATAAAACCATCGAACCAAATACTGCGGTAAGTTGTAAAGGGCGACGAAATAATTGAATTGTAATTACTTGGTAAAGGTTAATAGATTTTTCAAACAACACGATACACAGTTTCATTCAATCTGCGATAATTAACGCGGATAATTAATAAAGATATAGAAAGGAGCGCGCAAAATATGTCTAATATGTATTAAAAACCACGTTGTTAAGTTAATAAAATGATAAAGCGTGACGCGGGATATACACACGAGCTGTGGCGTTTGAACGGCAGCTATATACCCGCCCAGAAAAAGCTCGGTTACGTCGGTATTTCAAACTTCGGCGCAAAATAGACGGAATATGAGGAAAACGAAAAGCTGATGAAAGACAATGCGAACAACGTTAAAAGAAGGATTCTAGCATCGAGGTTTTTACCCTCTAACAGCGAAATGAGGAAAACTTTTCATCAACTAATATCTTCAGCGATACTTCGCTTCGATACTTTTTAATGCATTTTTTTCGAGAGCTATTGCAACATAGCTTTTAATCTGAAAATCGCATCTCTATTGTAAGAGGAACTGGAATCGATGAAAAATTTATTATAATGCAACGACGATGATTTTCACGAATACTCGAGCGTATCAAAATAATTCACGCCGAGTGGCGAACACGGTAGTAGGTTGCATTCGCGTCGGTTGATTTACGACGACGATTCCAGAAATTTATTTCACATCGCTACCACTATGTCATGCTTATTCGCACCATGCATCATCTTTCATCCATACTGCACTCTGGCTAAAACTATGAGCGAGCGACCTTGCAAAGGACATTCACATTTGGTGATAAATATGAAATAAAACACCGCGATAACCATGCGAACACTTCATCGCGTTCGATTGGCGAATAAGATTTTCTACAAATTGGCAGTTTCTCAAATGCCAAAAAATACTTTGAACGTTCGATAAGGAAATTCTAGTGCATTCAATTTTAGCACCACTATCGCCAGAAATTACGAAATGAATGATTTTTCCAACATTTACAATTTTATTAGTGGCAAACGAATGAGAGAATCACGTTTACAATTTGTATTCCACGTCTAAAACGAGACCGTGTGTTTCGTGATATATATCTGATAAAAGAAACTATCATCGCCATCGTTATAAACTTGTTTACACGCAATCACTAATACCTAAATTCTTCTAGGAAGAGAAAAATTCTAGGAAAATTTCATACGCGAAATCAAACCCTTTGTTGAATTGCGATAGGGAATAATCAACATGGTTGAACATATGATGGAAACGCCGGACATAGGATGTGTGGTGAAACACATCGAAATGAGGCCTCTATATCGATACTAAGTTGAGTTCACAATGATAATGTACCTTCATACTTAAGGCTAATAGCAATAAATTTTAATTACTCACAAATTAAATAGGTTAATTGAGATCCGCCCCAATAAAACTAACACAGGTACACAGATTACGCACACGACACCCGAATCAAGTGGTGAAAACGATATCAAAATATACTACCGATTATTTGAATTCCAATAATGAATATATACACGTGTTCTCGATGAATTATTAATTAAGATTACGATAACGACGAATTCGAACAATATACACTCACCTTCTACCGGTAAATACCAAAAATGGCGATGGTTGATTTTCAGGAACTAAATTACTACCACTACACTCAATGTTATCACAAATCGAAGCAAAAATAAAACAAAACGAGAATAAATTAATTAACTTTAGGAAATGGATATTTAGTAGATCAACATTTAAACATTTTTTACCTATTTCAACGCGTTTTAATCGTTACTAAAAATACAAGCACAAATAAAATTAAACGCAAAAAGTATAATCCTCCATGCATGTAACCTTCTCGAAAGGCTTACACAAACGGAAGTTCAAACATAGAAGAATGTGAATGACGTCAGACAACGGAGCAGCGTACCGAACCGTCAAACAGGCATTCCTGAAGGAATAAATTTCAATGCTTTTTTAACAAATATAATGCAATATAGGGATAACATCTTACGATAAAACTGAAATTCATCAAGATTAATTGTTAGTTTTCCTTACAAGTAGTTATTTTGCGAAGAATTTATCCTGAAAATCATTTTTTTCTGCTTATCAAAAATTACAGTTTTTACTCGTGTTTACGCCAAAGAAAAACGTGCACATTTTTTCGTTAGTCTCGACTGTCTCGACTCTCGAGTCTGGAAGTCAAAAAATAATTTGTTTACGTTTCAAACCATGTGCGATTTTTTATTTTTACATTCGTCGATGAAAATTGCGAAAAACTGGGAAGTAATTTGAAAAGTGATTGTGATATTGTAATTTTCAATGAATATTTAGATATGTTTTATGAATAAAGAAATTAAATAGACCGTTTTGTAGACACCTTGTGCTGATTTATATCATTTTAAAAATGCCGAAATCTAAGAGAGATAAAAAGAGTAATTGGATTTTTTTTATCATCATCTCACAGCTCTTGATTCTTTGCATTAATTCTGTGCCTAAATTTTCAGTTTCATTAACGCAGACCACAAAAAAAGGTGTCGATTTGAAGCAAAATATCATCGAAAAAGTAAGAAACGCTGTAGAGGAGTATGATCATATATTCGTTTTTCACACAAATAACGTGAGGAATGGTAAACTGAAAAATGTTCGTATGCAATGGAGAGATAGCAAGTATGATATTGTTCATTTATAAAATAATATCGCGAGAGGTATGTTATTAACTATTATTTTCCTTGAACAGATTTTTATTCGGTAAAAACAAAGTAATGGCACACGCTCTAGGACGTTCAGAATCTGCGGAAATTCAACCTAATATCCATAAATTAGCAGAAAAAATTGAAGGCCAATGTGGTTTATTATTCACCAATAAAAAAAAAGAAGAAGTTATAGAGTAAGTTTTCGTAACATTATTATCGTCTTTAGATTCAGTACAGGATATTTCTGTAATATACTTATTCCCGTTAGATTTTTCAATTCATACCAAGAGGCTGAATTCGCAATAGCTGGCTTCACTCCTTCGGAAACAATTACGATACCAGAAGGCCCACTGCCTCCCGAATTTATACATTCTATGGAGCCTATGCTTCGAAAACTCGGTATGCCAGTATTACTTCAAAAAGGTGTGATAATGGTTCTTAGTGATTTCAAATTATGTAAAGAAGGAAAGCCCATTACTCCTCAACAATCAAGACTATTAGTAAGTCTTCTATTACTCTTATATTCTATTATTTTTTCACTTGTCCTGGTTGAAATTATAATATTGTTATTTTTTCAGAAATTATTTGGCCATAAATTAGATGAATTCAAAGTAACGCTGGAATACGTGTGGTCAAAAAAAGATGGTTCGTTTGAGAAATTATAATAATTTTTATTTATTGTTTGTTTTTTCTATGTATTTAATAAACTATTTTAGTTATATACCTCTGTCATCTTCGTTGTACTAAAGATTATTTATTTGTCGAAATTTTTCGAAAAAACTCTGTAAAGGAAGCTCAACAAAGTAATTATGTCTTTTCAAATGAAGTAAGGAGTTTAAAAACGGCTGGAATAATTTTTGCATGAATTGTTTTTAAATACTCACAATTGTTATTCCAACGTCAACTCTTAAAATTATTGAAAGGAAAGATGTCCATGATTCATGTTTATCAATACCTGCAATAGCTATTATCCTCAGTTTTATAATTTGAGACTTTCCTTCAACTCGTCTGTTAAACCATATAAATAAAATGTTCAGAATTGATGTCTTCAAAAACCATAACGATCTCTTCGAAAATTAAAATGAAGGAAAAATTGCCCGCATAATATTTATATTGAAAATTTTATTCTTATATTACAATTTACAAAACTTATAAGAATTGCTTATTAAAAATAATTTACTACAAATTAAATAAAATAATAGTTTAATATCTGTTTTTAATCGCGAAGTACACAAAAAATAAATTCATTTCCGTAATTGACAATACACGTTCAAGTAGACTAGTGAGATTTGATTTTATCTTTGGTAATTTATAAATGCATCTGCTTCAAATATCCTAATACCTCGTTCTGGCATTTTCGTTATTTTCTGTATTGAAATGATTTATCTCAGAATCAGTGGTTTGAGAATTCTCATCTGTAAGTGAAAAAAGTCCATGAAAATATAATCGTATGAATTGAAATTACAAAATGCTTGATGCATACAGCCTACCATTTTTTTTAAAAAGTACTGCAACATTTTCGTTTTCTTTTTTTTGCATCATGGCTTTATATTTTCTACATGGTAGAATATCGAGATCTCCTTTATTACCGGGAATGAGTAGACAACGATCGACATTAGTGACTTGGAAGGTATCCTTAGTAAAACACTGTCGTGTACGTGTCGCTACACGATCGCTGGGTGAATCGCAACCAGTCCATTCGGACCATTCTCCCCATACTCCCTCTTCTCCTCGAACTGAAAATTATAATATATGAATAAATTTCTATCAACTGTACATATATGTAGCACCTCCTAAACTATCACGCAATAAATATCTTTTTACATGAAAATCGAACCCATACAGAATACGTTTAATGTGCGAAACTAGATACTAAGGCACGTGCATTACTTTGAAATCCGATCGACTGGACGTTAATCGTATGTGATCCCAAATAAGTGTGGCCGTGTTGCAGTCTGAGACTTCTTAAAAATGCCAGGCCAATTCGTCCAACGTTGATGACTTCGCTGTTGTAGAAAATCACGATACATTTGATAGTCATATTAGGAGATATTTCGAGTATTTCGCTGCGTTTGAAAAATTCGCGTACTTCGCTCCTTCTGAACAGTCTACTCAGCTGAAAATAAACTCGTATGTTAGAATTCTTCGCGCTAAAATTACGTATGTATTTAATGAAATATGGAGTCGAGTAAAGAAGCTTAATTAAACCAACGTCGAATCGCAAGATTAATTGTATATGTTCGTCGCGTCGTAGTTAATCGTTTTCTAATCTTCTTTTCAACGATTCATTTCTCGCTTTTGTTTGCATGGGAATTTATGCGATGGAGTATTATTGTTTATGGTGGATTAAGGAATAAAGGGCAAAGATAAGTTTCACCTGTTTTTAATTCCATATCTATGTACAAATGTATGGGTACTTGCAAATATGTCGTTCACATAATGGAAAAACAGTTAGTCTCACCAGACAAGCAGAATCAATATTTTTCGTGAGCACGAAGCGTATTTCTTGTTGAACACTTTTTTTTACATTTGTGAAAATATTCGCATTAAAAATTTACAAAAACGGAAAATAAAAGGGTAAAATTCTAGCGACTAATTAAATATTAAAAGCAAGGGTACAGAAAACCACAAATTGAAGTATTTTAAATTTTATTCGTATATATTATGGTAATATCGAACAAAAATTTTCAATTTATACATTAGTGGACTAAATAAGGATATACTTGATGCATATATCGGGAACGAGTGAAATCCTTCATAATATAAACGTTTTTTTGAGACATAAGAAGTATATCTGGTTGAATTGCTCGTATTATAACTGAGTATTAAAAATGAAACGAAATGATGTTAGCAAAACTGAAACTTAAAAAACAATATGTTAGGAAATAATGTAGATCAGAAGCAAAGGTACTGCAGTAACCATTTTTGGTCAAATGTGTGTTGAAGGTATCCACAAAAAATGATGAAAAATGATTTTCAGTACTCTTAACACCAACGAATCACGTGCCTTTAGCGAAGTTGCTGCATATGGTACGTTTATTTAAATTAAAAAAAAAAAAATCAGGAAACAATTAAAGTTTCATCAAATTTTTTCATTAATTTTTCAGCAAAATTCTCATAAAAAACAATCGACATTATAGCAGCCTAGTATCTGGCCTTATTTAATTTTGGAAAAAGTTGACAACAATTTTTTTCATGCAAAATTTTTAATCTTTTACAAAACTTGCAAGATTGTTGCCTCAACTTTTTTGAAAAAAGAGAGGGTAACCTCTAAATATTGGGTGGTTCCCAATTTCTTCCAGCAACTTTTCGGAACTCAAATTTCTCAATTTGATATAAAACATCTTTTAAAATGAATAATGAATGCATAATTCTTAGATCACGTGCATAGTATGAGCTTGATTCGAGGACAAAGGGCTCAGTTGACAAAATATGCCCCATTTATAACAAAAAAAAAATAATATTATTAATAATCCACGAAATTTGTTAAGTGGATTGTAAAATGGAATAAAAAAATTCTATAATATTAAAAGAATAATTATATTTTTTTAAAATGATAATATTTTATTTCGAATTTGTGTTTTTCATTGATTTTTTGATTATTATTTGATTATAATTTAGATGTTTATATTCGTTTCACGTGAAAATTTCAAATGAATCAAAAAATGTTTTTTTTTTTTTAATTCTTATTTCTTAAATTATTGATAACTGGAACATATCAACTTTAAAGAGTGAAATTTCTTTCACACTTTTTTGACAGTCATTTGGCCACTTCATCCTTTTAATTTTTCAAAAATAAAAATAAAAAAAATAAAATTGATCTACCTTAGTCTTCATATTTTTGTTTCAGACCACTTGTACTCTTATGGTAAGTTAGTTAATAGAGAACTAGGTAACAGGTGTTGATACAATGACAGCAAAAATTTTTAATTCCCTGCCCCAATCTCTTAAATCTATTCCGTCGCTAATAAAATTTAACAATAAGCTCAAAAAATAGCTCACTGATAGGGCATTTTACACGGACCAACAGTGCTCAGTACCATATGGCCCATAAGGCATTCTATACATTTTTTATTTTATTTTATTCATTAATTTGTTTATTTATATTAATTTTTTTTTAACCTGAATTTTTTGCGTTGTATTTTATTTTTTCCCATACGACGATGCAGATACTCAATCGGAGTTTTGTTCACAGAAATTAGATTATTATTACATCTAGTTCTTCACTGTGTCCTCTTTCTATCCACATCCGCTTAACTTCGTGATGGGAACGGTTGGCAGTAATAATCATTCAAAATTTTGATCAGTGTTTATTAAGGTGGTTTGTTTTTGTTTTTTGTTTTTTTTTTTTTTTTTGAAATTCAAGTTCATAATTTCTAATATTTATTTTCATTCAAAAAAAAAATGTATCTCAAAAATTCAATCAAAAAATCAAATTTAGGGGGCGTATCGGGGTTCAAAAATCAGCATTTTATTACATGTGAAAATTAAACTAAAAATGGAAGATTCACTTAATTATAAAAAAATTAATTTATTAGAGAAAATGAAACCCAATTTTATAATTATTTCTTGTAATTAGCCAATTTAAAAAATGAAAAACAAAAAACTTTTTAGGCACAAAAATTTGTGTAGTATTTTTTTAATGCAAAAGGAATATTTTTAGAGATAATGAGCAAAAATAAAATGAAAAAAAAACGTAAGCAGCCATGCCGCATTACTGGAGCTGAGTTTTTAACCGGGGCTTGTTTTGATTTAGTAATAACCTTGCTTAACCGTTCATCACTACAGGGAACGGTTGGCAGTAATAATCATTCAAAATTTTGATCAGTGTTTATTAAGGTGGTTTGTTTTTGTTTTTTGTTTTTTTTTTTTTTTTGAAATTCAAGTTCATAATTTCTAATATTTATTTTCATTCAAAAAAAAAATGTATCTCAAAAATTCAATCAAAAAATCAAATTTAGGGGGCGTATCGGGGTTCAAAAATCAGCATTTTATTACATGTGAAAATTAAACTAAAAATGGAAGATTCACTTAATTATAAAAAAATTAATTTATTAGAGAAAATGAAACCAATTTTATAATTATTTCTTGTAATTAGCCAATTTAAAAAATGAAAAACAAAAAACTTTTTAGGCACAAAAATTTGTGTAGTATTTTTTTAATGCAAAAGGAATATTTTTAGAGATAATGAGCAAAAATAAAATGAAAAAAAAACGTAAGCAGCCATGCCGCATTACTGGAGCTGAGTTTTTAACCGGGGCTTGCACTATTTTAGGTTGATAACCCCGCCTTCCCCCTCCAACATCATGTATGGAAGTGAATTCGGGATATAGTATACAACTTATCCCCAATAACCATATGAATTCATATTAATTACATTTTTACCAACTTGAGGCTCCTCAAGCTCTACTCAAAATTTTGATAATCCGCCATTTTGAATCCATTTTGATCCAAATTCAAGAGGTCATATTGTGGTCACCAACTAACCTCACACACAAAATTTGACCTCTTTAACTTGATTTGGTGGGGAGATATGGAAGATTCAAGAAATTTCATGACTCAAAACTTCCTCAAAAAGCCGTTTTTTGATCTAACTCCTCTCAATATGCACTTAGAAGCTGAAATTTGGATATGTTAGTATCCGTGACTCACTCTTTCATATGAAATCAAAAACGAAAAATTTGAGCTATTTGCCCCTTCTCCAGCCCCCTCAAAATTTGAGTGATCCGCCATTTTGAAATTTATCGAAAAAACAAAAAAACTATTTTTGCGTATTTCAAGAAGAGTTCCTCACCGAATTTTGAGCGAATTTTATCCACACCCGCCTGCGCAAGGCGAGTGACACAAAAAACGAATTTCCTCAAAAACAGGTTTTTGCTAACCCTTCTCCAGCCTTCTCAAAATTTGAGTGATCCGCCATTTTGAAATTTATCGAAAAAACAAAAAAACTATTTTTGCGTATTTGCAAGAAGAGTTCCTCACCGAATTTTGAGCGAATTTTATCCACACCCGCCTGCGCAAGGCGAGTGACACAAAAAACGAAATTTCCTCAAAAACAGGTTTTTGCTTTAACTCTCCTCTAAATGCACTTAGGAAGCTGAAATTTAAATATGTTGGTATTCGTGACTCACTTTTTCATATGAGATTAAAAACGAAAAATTTGAGCTATTTGCCTCTTCTCCAGCCCCCCTCAAAATTTGAGTGATCCGCCATTTTGAAATTTTTCGAAAAAACAAAAAAAATACTTTTGCGCATTTTCAAGAAGAGTCCCTCACCAAATTTTGAGCGAATTTTATGAATACTCGCCAGCGCTACGCGTGGGAAAAAAAATATATATACACCAAAAAGTTGGACATTTGCCAGATGATTACAAATGGTCTGAAACGCAAAGATTTGAAGACCCCAACCTCTCCCGACCTTCCCTTCTCAAATTAGGTAGGCTGTAATAGCTATCGTTTTGTTATAAACTCAGCTAAAAATGCTTCACGTGTACTTTTGAATCATCCTAGTAACATTCGTGGGAACATCTAATGTTGCTTTTCTCAGATTTTTGATTCGACTTAAAATGGAGGTTCATTACAATTTCAAGGAGCATTGGACACACCCCTATGGTTTTAAAATTCTTATATTTTGTTGTCATATGATAAAGTGAAATGAGAATATCAACATATCCAAATTTTAACTTATTGAGAAATTTGGAAAAGAAATAACGCAAAAAACATATTTTTGAGTCATGAAATTCTTTACATCTTCCATATCTCCTATTTCAATCCATATAGAACACTCAAACTATTTATGTGAATTTAATTTGGCAGCATAATATGACCGCTTAATTTTGATTCAAAATAGCGGATGGTTAAAATTTGAGAAAAGCTTAAAGAGTCTCAAAAGGTTCGAATTTCATTAATGTAGACTCATTGTGATTATTAGGACAAAAAATTGTATCACATCACAAATCAAACTACACAAATGCTCTTGGAGTGGAGGAGAGGTTATCGTCCTGTGAACGTGATAAACAAAAATCGAAAATTTTCTATTATTTCATACGATACAGGTGATGGCAAAGAATCACTGGGATTTTCTATTCAATTCTGATGCCGATAAGTACATCCCTATGAGTAGGAATGTAATTCAAAATAAACTTCCAAACACTGAGATCGCCTCAGTGGTAACCAATACTTACTTCTCTCGTTAAATTGAACGCTAATTCGCGAAACTTGGGCGAATGTTTATCCAACATATCGTAATCAAATTTAGCATTCAACACTTGAAATTCACCATCGACGATGATATCTTTACTATCGGAATTTTGAACTGGAAAATTGCACAGAAAAAAGCTGAATTAGATCTCGATTGGTGGAAGTAATCGGCACGTACACGAATCGTTACTCACCTGAACTTAAAAAATAAATGAAAGCTGTCAACATTATCAACGTCGTGCATGTTAATAAAGTCGAACAACAAATTAAATTAATTTTCCGTCTGGTTATATCGTTGTCGGTGATTTTGCATTTCTTCAATTTCATATTGAAGGTGATTTTCTTAATCTTCTCCATTATTGGTTTCTTTTTATGCGCTCCATCGGTTGGCTGCTGTTTGCTGAATAGTGATACAGGGAAGGACGATGTAGGCGAGCATCTCTGCCTCGGGTCGTAAATGGTCGATATTCTTTCATTGGTTACGGTTGTTTGTTGTGCAATGTCGTTGCGTTTATCGTCCTTGGAATTGGTCTCAGTTTTAAAGGTCATTCTGGTACTTTTGCAAATTCATAACAATCTGAAAAATAAAAACAAACGTTCAAACAGCTGGAAAATGTTTAGTTTCGAATTTCGCGCGCGCAGCTGGCTCGGTGTATCGTGATTTTTAGAAAGCACGCCGACGACGACGGCTGCAGCTACCGGTTGTTTTGCAGTTAGACGTTTTAATTGGGAAACGATGGCGTGTTGTTCGCCAAATGGCTACTTTCCGGATTATAAAGTCGCACCTTGCCTGTAATGCTGCGAACGTGCTAAAAGTAAATTTCTCCGGCAGCTGGTGTTTTCCAGCGCGGGGGTTCCGATGAAAGGTTCGAACACCTATTAAGGCCCAATTTACAACATTGTACGTTGCCACTGTTCAGACTGCTCTCGGTAGGTGGAAACTGGAAAGCTCCGAAATACGAGCACCCAGTGTTGGGCGAACACCATGTGGATGAACGCGATGGGTTTAGGTTTGGTTAAGTGGGTACGATTTTTCGTGCCATTCCGGAGCTCGTAAATCAATCACTTTTACTCGATCAACCTTCACCCACAGTGAAACGTATGATTTCCTCGTGCGTCGTAATTAAACGCGATGAATTTCGAATACTGCGGGCGAACAATTAAGCAACGCGTTCGTTTCCCGAGTACGAGCATTTTGCCAACGATCGATTTCTCCGCGGCCGTTTAATCGAGTCGGCATCAATTAAAAAACCTACTAAAACGTCGAAGGAAACCTCCTAAGACAATGTAACCGCGAAACCTGATTTTTAAATCGTTTAAATCGCACGAATCGTATTAACACCAGGGTACGAATGTTTTTAAACCTTTTAAAAAATTAAATGAGTGGTGACTTCCGGTAAATCCTATTATGCGGCCGACGAGACGACGAGAGGTGGGACGGTTTTAAAATGTAGATTGAGGACGAGTGCAGATGAACGGCTTAAAAATACGTCGCGTCGTTTTTTCCAAACACGTAAGTCCTTAAGGGTGGATTTTTCATTTTAACCAGCTGCCCGTTCCCCGGTACGTATTCAAATGATCGCGTATCATATTCCACGTACTTTCGTTCACGCCGACCATTCCTTTTTCCTCCTTTCAACATCTGTTGACAAATTTCGCTGGCTAGAAATTAGGTGGATTTGAAAACAACGCCCCTCGCCTTTCACGTTTTTTCTTCTTTCCACGTACCATCGTACGTCGACGTACATTTGAATAATTCTATCGATTCAGCCGCCTATACGACGAATAATGAAATTTCACGTCGTCTCGACGTGCGACGTGTTTCACCATTCTTAGGCTTTTTAATTTCCGCTACGTACCGTATGCTGGATGAAACGACGCGAAAACTATTTTTAACGCTTAATTTTAAAACGTGTACGTGAACGCGTGCGACGAATGTTAGAGGAATTGTCTCTTTGATAATTAAAATTTATAGTGGCGTTTCGGATACGACTTGTCGTACCCAACGACCACGACCGGAACTTCGATATTAACGTGGCAATGAACGTAAAAATTTAAACGGGAATTTTCCCCAATCAATACGTACCTTTTGGTATCGTACAATCGATCGTTTTGCAATTACCACGTCAAAATTCTAATCTAAAATTTATTCAGCCTTCATAATGAGTAATAGGTGTTTTTCATTCATTGGTGATATAGAGTTATCAATCTATAAGGGGGAAATTATGTCGAGCTAATTTCCGAAAGTTTCATTTTTTTTCAACATGAAAAGAACTTGCCAACTGTTTTCAAGTGATTTCAAAAATGTGAAAAGTAGATTTGAAATTTAGAATTTTTATATCCATAGGTAGAACAGCACAACGAAAATTCATGTCGAGCGGGAATAAAATTAAAATAATAAAGTACTCGATGAAATTCTATTATGATTTAATAAAAAAAAAAAAATTGATTTTCAACAGTTTGGCAAAAAGATATAGTCTCAAAAACAATCTGGGATCCAGAGAATCTCCTCCTTCCCCTTCACGAGTTAGACTCATTCAAAGGTTGTTAATTAAAAGTGATCTATTTTTTATTTGGAAATTTATTGATAACTAACGTAACTTTCCGGTAATTTAGCGTGATCCAAGTGATTCATATAAAACAAAAATGACATGAATTTCAAAAACAAATGCAATGATCTTTAAAAAAATTAATTTAAGGTATAAAATTTTAAAAAACAACCAAGAACTAATTTTTGAGTTTACCGGTAAGTTACCGATTAATTACCGAGTAAGTTGACAGTTTTATGGATTATATTACCGTTGTAAGTTACGTAACTTACCAACTTTTCCAAAAATCTCAATTTTACCTAAAATTGGTTAGTTACGGTGATTTAATTAGATAAAAAATTATGATAGAATTTTTCACTTTTTTCAATGATAATGTTATGTAATACTGTCAGTTATGTTACTGATTTCCATGATATGTGAAAGAGGAGAAAATGAAGTTGGCTGAAATAAATTTAAATTTTTGAAATTTTTGTGATGTTGGTATTGAAAAAATAGGGCCCCAACATCACTTTATGGTCGCATAGGTATACTCGCATGATATACACAAATTGATTAATAAATATGTGAAAGTTTAATTTGTTGGAGATAAATGGGTAATATGAGAGGCAAGTTCATGATTCAGGGTAAGTAACCAAATTTTTTGGGGGCTTGAATATTTTTTCAAACTTTAAAAAAATAGTAATATTATCGTAATGTACCAAAATTACATCATTTATTCAATCTTTAAAAAATGGTGATATTACCAAAACTTACTAAAAAAATCATGTAATTATTTGAATCTAAAAAATGATAATATTACCGTAATTTACCAAAATTATGTAATTTATTTTAAAAAAATAGTATTGCTGTAATTTACCAAAATTACGTAATTTATTCAAATTAAAAAAATAGTAATATTAATTTTAATATTACCGTATTTTACCAAAATTACGTAATTTATCGAATTTTTTTTAATATCAAATTACCTTAACTTACTTGAACAGTAAGAAGAAGGAAAAGAAAACGAAAAAAATTTACTCTAGTTATTAAATTTTATTTCATAATAACTGAAACATAATTATTTCAATTTTTTCCCAAGATTGTAACGGCTTTCCAAATAGTTGAAGCATGTGGGAAAACTCTATACTTATACTTATTGATGAGGGTTGTATTTAATGGTTGAGAGGAATGTACTATTCATTTTTTCTGCGTTCAAGTGTTTATTAAGTATTTGAATTTTATTTGAAAAACACGATAAAAGATAGGTATGTTCAAAAATGATCAATAAATGACAATTTATGAGTTAAGTCTCATAGTCGGATAAATTTTTAGTTCTCATATTCTACCTTTTAAAGCATTTCAGAATATAAATCAAATAGTGAGTAATATGTGAAATTTATGTAATTTGAAAACAAAACGTATAATACTTTGGAAAGCCCTGAGAAGTGAGAATTTGAGCATATTTTGTCTGTTTAGTTTGTCTTGAAAGGCTAAAATCGAGTCCATGAAATGGATTCGATTTGGAATCATTTCAGATTGACTGAAAAAAATATTAATTCTTTGAATGAAAAAAAAAATAATGATCCACATTAGCGCTTTAGATTTCTAAACGATCCCTCAATGATAAAGATCATATCCAAACTGAGAATGACACGAAGTTAGCTTTTGCGCATGCGTAAAAATTTTTATCAGCATGTCAACTCATGAAAACGTGCTAAACATCGTTTACACTATTAGTTTCTTAATGAGTTGATTGGTTGATTAATAGTTTTGCGCATGCGCACAAAACAACTTTTTCCATTTCCAATTCATATCTGGTCTTCGTTTTTTATTTTATTTTTTTCAAAGTTGCCTGGAAGTAAATATTTGATTTTTTCTTTATATTTTCATATTTTAAAATCCTTTCGTTCATTTTTTTCAGTTCTTTTGAAAGATAAGAATTTCACGTTTTTTTTTTTTTTTTTTTTTTTTTGAAATCATTAAATATAATTTGTCTAGTAGATCCTTCATTTTATTGATACACTTCATCGAGAATTCATAGATACGACACAACAGTATTAGATCAGTGTAACGTAACGTTGATACAGGAGGTTGAAAAGGTTTTCTTTACGCTTCAACAATATCGCTTACAAAAAAAAACCTACAGTAACTCCTTCAATATTACGATTAAAAACATTGTAAATCATTATATCTTTATGTTCGTGGCTTGTGAAAAACAAAATCTGTATAAGCATTTACCTATGTCTATATTAAAGAAGCTACAGGCTTGGAAAATCTCCGATTCCTGTTAACCTTTTAATAAATAATTTCATTTCCCCTTGGCAAACTCTATCCATCGATAAAGTGTCATTTATACTCTCGCGAACACCTTAACGCGTTGATTCGGTAGCCATGATAACCATCGTGTATTTCCATCCATTGTTAATAGCAAATATATCACACTCGGAAACAACTCGATTACGATCATTTCTCAACTTTGACACTTCATCGATAAACCAACGCTACGATTAGTTTTACTATGTTTTATTTACACGCTTTCCGACAACTAATTAAATTCTCATAAGGTACGGTTTCCTTTCATCGCGGCATCATTAATTGGCGTTCGTTTTAATAAGCGTTTTGGTTAATTTATAATTTATTCGGATAGCTTGACGTTGAGAAAATCGAGAAACCACGATGTTTTTGTATTCGAAACGATCGTTTTCTGTTTTTTTTTCCCGTCAATTATACGAATCAATGGCGGCGACAATGAAGCTAAGAATCTAGTCACGATTTAGACGTAGTGAATTTTGTGAGAACTGGTGACTCGATGAAGGTACTCTGGTTATTATGTCGCTTGTAAATACGTAATAAACGAGTATTTATAATGAAATATTCTTAAATACACAGAACAAAGGTTTGAATTTTTAATGATTCGAGTTGAAAGAACAAATTCTTTGGTTGTGATCTGAAATAGTAAGCGTTAAATCAACACGAATTCTTGGCTTATATTTACAAAGATAGGAATACGAAAACATTCTTCGGAGAAGTCATGCTATTTTTTAACGAATTGAAAGCCATTATGGAAGTACAAGGGAAATTAAAATATTTTTAAAGAATTAATTTTTCACTCATATAAAAAATAAAAAATATTTTTTTTTATCCAAAAAAAAAATATTTTTGATTATTTTTTATTTAGAAGAATGATAAATAATTACGATGATTTTATGAATTTTTTTAATATACCATGATGATTTAAGTTACGTATCACGTGCCTTTAGCCAAGTTGTTGTGTATGGCACCTTAATTTAAAAATAAAGTAAAATAAAAAATATTCGTTTTAATCAAATCCGAAGATACCTTCCAACTTACCCCAAATCTTCAACAACTGATTAAATAATACCCTCTCTTGATAACTTTTACGAAACAGTCAGACTTCAACCAATGAGTCTAACCTTATTTTCATTCACAGACGTGCCCCTGGCCTAAGTTGCAGCATATGGCAAAACAAAATCGAAAGTTAAATATTCTTTCATAAATATACCTTCTCGTAAAATTAAGAAAACGATATCAAAAATCTTCTTAAAATCTAAAAATGTTTATAAAATATCGATAAAAAAATTTTGGAATAAAATTGATAAATAAATCAATTATCACTATTTCCTTATTTTTTTAGTAGACGTATGTTTCTTTATACCTTCCAATAATATTTTTAGAACCCCTCATATATGCATGCATAAATACAAGCAGACTTTTAATTCAATCATTCCATTAGTTTTGATTCTAAAAAACGCAACTACGAGCGAGTACATGCAAAAGGAAAAGTTAAGGCATATACTTTCGACCTTCCAATCGATCTTTTTTATTTTCAGGCCAATCCATAAATTAAATTAATTTCGTAACCATATTCACGAACATAAAATATTTATACTCGTAATATCACGTGAACGCTTGTTTGGCAATAATGTTCTTCCTCGTATATAATTAAATTAATTTTTTCAATTGGTTAGATGTGAGGAAAATAAAATCTTACTTCCTAGTACTCATAGAGGCGAATAAGAGGGAAGGAAAAATTGCACGTAAGAAAATTCCAGAATATTGTACGAAGCGAAACTCACCCTAGGACATCGATAATGTCTTCAATTAAATTGAAGAATTTTCTTCAAAAATTACGATATAAAAAGTATAAAGATTCACTACATTCACGAACACTATGTCGATACAATACTCGGTAACCTAACGAATGTAGGATATAGATGTAATAAAAAAGAAAAATTCGCGCCAAGTCCGACAACCGAACCAGCATTTCCGAGTTTCGTTAATTTTGAGCGTCGGAGTCGCTCGAACGATCACAATAAAACTCGTTACCGTCTGGTAAAACACCACTAAACAGTAACGAACGGCTCATTGTCTACCGCATGGAAACAATAAACGACGAATAAAAATATCATCGCCACCTGCGCTATTACGCCAATTAAACTACCCGGTATTCGATATTTCACCGTTTGGTAAACGTAAATGAAAAAGTACTCGGTAGATCCATAGAGGTACAGAACTAACCCTAAACGTAACACAAATGCATAATTAACAACCAAGTTCACATTGCTTTCCCTTGAAACGGAAACCAACGCACCTGTCTACAATGGCGTACGCAGCAAAGGGGTAATGTACCAACTCTGATTAATATTGAAGTGTATTAAAATTTTATGCCTATCAATCTTCGCTTCAAATCAACTACAAATGCGTATAAGGTTATTCACTCGTGTGGCGATTCTGTAATTATCCGTACTCCGCAGCAATCGTTTAATCTGGGTACCCACGATGATATTGATGATTAATTTTTCAAGTTTTTCACACGTATCAGATGTGATATATTTGTTTTCATTGAGTTGCCTTATCTGTCATTCTGTTCTCATCTGTGACATTTTATGTTGATTTATTGTTGGTGGTTTCTTTCATAACCGTCACTATATGTACCTGTAGTGTGTAATTTATTTGTGAATAGTAAGTGCATCACGGTTGTTCCATAACATTTACTGTATGTCACTACTGTATTCGAGTGACTTGGATTGTTGGATATTTTCAAAACATGATATGGCACTTGTTTCAACAATATGGTAAAAGTTTTTGCGTGTTTATGTTCGGACGATTAAAACGCCTACTTATTTATTTACTACTTTTTTTATTAATTCGGCCGTTGAACGGAAAGAAGTCTTATGGGTGCATTTCAACCCATAGCTATTGAGTTTTTAAGCTACGAGTTAGAATGTTTTTTTTTCAAGTATTATGCCTGCGTTACGTTAAATGAGCCTATACAGGTAATATGTGATTAGGCTTCGTTCAAAAATAGGTGGATTAGAGAAGAGGAAATACAATTAAATTTATTTAAGAAGCTTAAAAAAGTTCATCATTTTAACTCCAAACATTGGAGGGTTTGCTAGAATTTTCTGAAATAAAAAATCATTTATCCAAGTTTCCTCTCTTCCCCCTCAAACGAAAATCATGAATAGGTAATAAAAAACTTTCTTTTTTCAATTTCAGAACCTTGGATCTTAAATTATACTCTGATATGATGAAAAAATTAATCTTCAGTTTCTGAACGTCTTTGGCATCCGTGAATATGTTCTTAAATAATGAATCATTTAGTTTAAAAATTTTGGGAATTTTTTTCTGACTATAAAAAATTGATGACATTGATGTTTCAAATTTTTTAAATATTGTGAAATTTTCAAAATTTCCTATATCGTGCGACCAACTGATCTTTGCACCCCTCAGCGTGAAATTCCCTACTCCTAAACAGAGTATAAATTTTTTCACTTCTTTTGGTTTTTTATGTGATATTAATTGATGAAAATTATCATAATATTTATTAATAAATTTTTAACATTTTATTTTTACATCATAAATTGATTTTAGTCAATTTTATCAAGAATCAGTGTTGCCAAGTGAACACGAGTAATTGATCAAAAGTTGAATAAAGTACATAATTTTGATAAATATCATTTAGAATGGTTGGAAAATGAAATTGAGTTGTTATTTCTTGATCTAACAAAAAACAACGAGAGAAATTGAATTATTTGAAGTTTTTATTTTCCACAAAGAATCCGGCGCTGAGGGGTGCAAAGATCAGTTGGTCGCACGGTATACCGGGTGACTACTTGATTGGAGCACCCAAGCGAAAAAATTAGCTAAAAGGTGAATAAATTCTAAACATATATATATTTTTGACAATGAAAGTATAAATTAAAATTTTTTATTTCATTGATAAACACTTTTAAGCATTAAATAAATATTATTTATGCCATTTATTGTTCTTAATATCATTCAAATATGTAATTTATTTCTATGAGGGAAAGAATTTTGCGCTGGGGGGGCTCGAATCAAGTAGTCACCCGGTATGATGGCAAAAAAATATTCTCAAGTTCTAAAATTTTTTGAAACCCTTGATATAACTTCATAATCATTTTTAAACTCTTGTAAATTCATGTTTTATTATAATTATTTTAATCTATTAGGGTAAGTTATAGTAGAATTTATAACTGCTATATGGGTATTACTCGCTGTCCGAGTGAGCTACTGACTTTTGGAAAAAGATGGGAGTACCACAGAAAGGCTACCATGTTCTGGATTAACTGAGAATGGTTTGTTATTGTTATTATTATTTTTATTTGATATAATAAGCGAAAATAAAATAAAAAAGGAAACAAAATAACGCAAAAAATTAATAATTTCTAAAGACTACCCATATTATTTTTTTTTTGAATTTTGTTCTGAAATCGATGATTAAGTAATATGAAAAAAAAGCAGTCAAATTATTCTAGAATTGAGGGGAGGGAGGGAATAATAGTTTTAAAAGTCAATTTTTATTTTTCTCCAAAATGAAGCTACAGCTTATACTTTTTCTTATGAAATTTTAATTGAAAGAAATCTTGATTTAACGATTTTTTAGGGGGAGGGAGAAGGGCATAAATGCTTCAAAGAACCTTCAAAGACCTCATGAACATTTCTCTCCATGTTTCAAAGTACCTACGTCTATTTCTGTATGGTACTATCTCTGGTAGGTATAGAAGAAAAAAAATCTATCATTTATTATTATTATTATTTTTTTTTCCAAGGAATTAAATGTAATATTTACGGACAGCAAAATAAATAAATTCAACCATTTTATTTATTTTTTTAAATTTGTAAGGAAAATCTCGAATTATTGTAGTATTGACCAATTTTGTAAATTGTGCTGGAAATAACGAATTTTCATATTTACATGCTAATTCAGTGATTTATAAATTTCTTATACATATTTAGATTGAAATTTTCATTATTATAACAAATAATTTAATTATTTGAATTATTGAATTGATAATATTTCATTTTATTAATTCTGAATGACCTAACATTGCGATATGGTGTTATAATTAAACGAGCACGTGTTTCAAATGAAAAAATGAATTGAAAAACGTACACTACCAAGCCCGATAACAAGCCATTTGTATTATCTACCTACTATTCCCTCATTAGACTAATTAATTTATTCGCGATAACGCCAATTCTGAATATGCATTAGCTACACAGAAACGATTCTAGGTAATGTTGACACCATAATCTAACCCGTAAATTACATATATTGGAAAAAAGTACGCAAGCAAAAGGAAATCAAAATAATCTCACAAACAAGATACAAAACCACCACAGTCAAACCGGATGATCACCTTTTCCAGTTGTAATTTTCGAACACATCTGCATCGGTCTCCTTTTGCCATACATATCGTCAAAAGTAACACCACTAGAATAACTCGACAACGTATAAAGTTTGGAACTCGTTTTATGAAGGGAAAAAATCACGTCATTAAGAAATACATTACGAACGGACGTTCACGTCTCGTGCACACCGAAAACTGGCGTTTTTCTGATAGATATCAAAAAGTGCGATGTATTAAACCAACTAATACCGAATTCGCCGCCGTCCTGTCGTGATAGTATGAAACGATAAATTAACCATTGCAGAAATGTTAACGAATTCTCACAAATTTATCGTCGTCTTGCATGCAATGTCAAATTTTTCTCAGCTTTTAATAACGTACTGAAATTCGCCGGTGGAGTTGGTAAAAGGGTCACTCGAAATACCATTTTATTTGTCGACGAAAATCGATAGATTATTGAAAATAATCACGCTACCTATTTTCCCAGATGTAGGTAATGTGGAATTTTTTACGTGTCGAAATTAGAGCTGTCCGGTGTCCACTTGTGATAATCGTATCTGATTTTCGAATGCAATACGTACATCTGTATTGTATGCGATTAGATGGCAGGTTATGAGGTTAAGGTTGAAAAGTTGATAAGATGTTTAAAGTGTCAAAACTTGAGTACAGTAACCTTCGAGTAACTATAATATCTAATGGCTTTGTGATTTTGTTTTTATGAGCATCGTCACGTAATTGTTGACGAGTTAGATTATTTTTTTTCGACTTTAACAAAGGTATCTATACGTATATCTACGTCTCGAATTTTCGTTTATATTTGAAAATAATTCACTAAGTTATATGGCATAATTTTAATGAATTTTCGTCGACGTAAAATCGTAATGCTAATGGAAAATTTGCCAACTCGGTGAGTAATAATTTTATCGAAAATATTTACTTCCATTTATGCTCATTTACACGAGTAATAAAAGCAGAAAAAAATAATACCAAATTAATGTGAGAGCATAACTGATTTATTATACATCCGGCGATACATTACCGGATGCTTACACATTTAAGGATTAATTCCGGCCCTTTATTGGAATTATCACAATAACTTCAAATATCCTATATTGACGTACCATAAAAATTTCTAGAACACTCGTATTGGAATATCGAAGAAACCAGTACTTTCGAAAATACACCCCGTCGATAGCACCCATCGAAGAAATGGACGTTACCGGTGTTTAAACATGTGTATAGAAAAACAGGTGCGAAACACACTTACCTAAAAGGCGAACAAATTCGCATCTTATCAGGAACACGCGTTTAAGAAATTCAAGTCAATTGTAACAATTACATCGATAGTCGAGTACCTAGCGTAATTTCGATAACAAAAACAAACGGAAATACGATTACGAACTATAAACTCGTCGCCTCAAACACACGCAACTGGTTAGACTTTTACCAACTGAATACAGACTCCGGTTCACGATCAAGCTCTTTTCTCTGCGTCGACTCTCAAACCACTTCCAGTATCGTACAGTGTACAGCATTTTCATACGCAACCAGTTTCCCCCACTATACACCAGAACACCCTGCCAGCTGCGAAGCAACAGGTCGATCTTTGGCTCACTCTCGGCTCGTGGCAGTACTGTACTCGTTGTAATCTTACACCCCTTGGTTTCGGGTTTGGGGAAAGCTGTGTTGGGAAAATGGCTTTGCCATTAAAGTTGTAAAATTCGAATTCATGATGAAACACGGGTTCTTCGTGGCATTTGTTTTTAAAATTATTGAAAATAATCGTTGATGTGTAATATTATGGAATCAAATTGGATCTGGTTGAATGTTCAAATTGTTTCGTTATGACATGGAAATTTGAATATAATGAGGCTAAAACTAAAATGCTTTAAATTTTTATACCTCAATGAAGGAATTAATTAAGTCATTTACATTTACAACCATTTCCTGAATCCGTGGTTTATTAATAGCTTGGTACGAAAATAGCCATTTTGGGAATTATTTCGGACATTAATTTTTTTTCATAAATGTCTGATAAATAGCTTCACAAACAATATACACAAGATGTATTAGTGATAGGTGAAGGGCAGAGTCAAGCAGAGAAGTTCCTGAGAGGGCTCCTCGTAGATGTAAAATTCTGGTTTTAAAATCTTTCACAATTTTTATCGAATTTTTTCATTAATATATGTGTATATGTATTTCTATGTCTTCTTTATTAATAAATCAATTTTATAATGTAAAATTTTTTTCTTTAATAATTATTAATTGCAATCATACCGGGTGTCTATTCGATTCGGGTACCCTAGAGCGCTAAAATCCCTAACATAATGTTGTTAATTATAATTATTACATAAATGGGTACACTATATGAGATTCGTGAAATATAATAATTCAAAGCTAAGAATTTTGAGATTTTTCATGTTACTAACGAGGCAACCAAGCGCGTATTTAAAGTTATTTGAATTACCTGAATAGCCATTTAAGGGAATTTTGCGCTTAAAGGTATTCGAATCGAATAGACACCCGGTATAAATAATTATCAAAAAATTTTAAATAATTATTTATAAAAAAAAAATAAAATAATTAATATAGGAGTAAAGTTGATATAATTTAAATATTTCCGGGGGAACTTTGGAAGTTCAAAAAAGTCAAGAACGCTCTAAAAAATTATTCATAGTTGAGGTATGTGATTGTTTACAACTAATACCATTTCCTTAAGGAATTTCAGTTTTTTGTATTTGCATTGTTGTCATTCACTATCTAACCACCGAAAAACGCAGAATGCAAGCTATTAAAGAAATAGTTCGAATACTGAAAATCGATGGTCAAACTTCAATATACTTATGCGTGGGCTAAAAATCCTGAGCATAAAAAGAAACCTTCTGTAGTTCCTTGATGCAAAACAAAAATGCAGACAAAGTAAAACAATCAAATAATGTTACTCATTCGATAAAAGTAAACGGTAATGTAAACCGAAAATTTGAAACGAATTGTCAGGCGATAAACGAAATTTCATTCCTAGTTCATGTTAATAGAACGCAGTTCAAATACGACGACATGTTAGTGCCTTGAAAATTGAAGCTTAAATTGAAAGAATGCGTTGAAGATGTCCCTTCGTTTTTGCGTTTTTATCAGGTATTTCGTAAAGGCGAATTGTAGACGCTGTGTGAAAAAATTTCAAGAAATAGGGTTATTGAAACTCATTACGCGATTTTAGAAAAATTGTGACTTTTTCGATCTACCTTTGGTTCAAATCTTAATGAATAAATGATTGTGATTACTTGGCTATTAATCCTTGTCTAATTATTTTCCAGTCGATAATCTCAATTCTTTTTTCGCATTTTGTGAAATAAAGAACTAATAAATGAATACCTAGCTATATAGAAAAAAATTAAAGAAATCATAATGATTATGCAAAAAATGGAAAATACCGTACCTAACCTAACCTAACCTAACCGTATTTCAGCCAACATAACCAATCAGTGAACTTCCAAGGCACACATCAAATCCTTTTCACTTTATTCATCTTACCATTTCGCGTGATTTTATATGCATGAAATGAAACTATGTAAGGAAAAGCGAAAAAACATATTTAAAAAATCAATGTCATGAAAATCCTGTTTTATGTAGATTTTCGCTGTCTAAAATATGTCAAAAATATTCCTAGAAATCCGAAAATACAAAATCAAAACGGAAACTGCATTTATTCGAAAAATATTTTGAAAAACAAATGTTCGAAATATATCATTTCATTGTAAAATAAGCCAAGTGTACATTTTTTTCACCATCGCCATCTATAGAGAAATAATTGCGAAAAAAAAATCACAGAAAAAAATATCGATTTTTTTCTCCTCGGAACAGATTTTGGCAAGAAGTCAATTTTTTAATTTTTTCATCTTTGAAAAAGTAGATTTTTGAGTATTTTGCGAAAAATGTCGTAAAAATTGAGAAAAAAGGTGAAATAAGCTCTGAATATATCAAAAAACCAGTAAAAACATCATAAATATGTAAATTTACTGGTACCTCCTCGCCCCTTCGGGGCTCGCAATAAAAATTAAATGAAGAAAATAAAGTTATTTTATCAGACAATTATTGCTACATTCCAAACTGCACAATCCAATTTATTTTTGTTACCCCCACCAAGAGTTCTTCCTTTCAGGATGGGCTCGCTCCTTTATACCTTTGTATACTACTATTTTAAGCAATTTTACAACTTTACCCTTGCTCTTGCCCATGTACAAATTTATCTCCTTTTTTCCCTTTGTATACCTGCTATTCTTTGTACCTTTTATACCTGCTAATCAAAACAATTTTATGACTTTACCCTTGTACATGTACAAGGCTTTTATTAAAATTTACAACCTTTTATTCCTTTGTACACCTGTCATGCTTTATATACCTTTTATATACTTGCTATTCAGAACAAGGATGCGCGCGCATCTCAAAACCGATTTCATTTTGATTTTAATACATAGGGAGATATGCTATTTGACGAAAAATATGTAAAAATATGCTCACACGATTGGACTCATTTTACTCGAAATTTTATGATTCGTAAATATATCGCAAATATTCCTACACGCAATCAACCAAAATATATGTGTAAAAGCATAAAAATCTCATCTCTAGTTATAATACAGGGTGTTCCATTTCGGGGGCACCACCGCAAATGGCAGATAGGTCAACTCAAGTTACATACATGTATCATGGTTTGCCTGCCTAAAAATCGGAAGGGGCCGAGATATGCCAGCTTAAAAAAGAAAATCGCTCACATTGTTCATGAAATTGAAATATTAATATTTCACGAACTATAAACGATAAAACTTTACGGCTTTTTGCATGTAAGGTATGCAATGAAGTTTCTCTGTCGTAAAAATGGTGGGGGTAGAGAAACTAGATGAGGAAGTGTGAGGATATTAGTACCGAAAAACATGCGGGAAAAAGGGCGAATTTTGTAATTTTTTGTAAATTTTTAACATTTTTCAAACTCAAAAGTTAAATAAAATATTTAATTTTAAAATAAATATTGAATTTATTAAAATTAAAATAAATAAAATTAATAAAGACAGTAATGAATTAAAAATTAAATAAATAAAAATTTTTTCTATATTTTTATTTAAAATTATTCGTATAAAATATTATTTTACATGAAATCGATAAAAAAATCAGAGTAAAATACATTATTATTACTGAGCTATTTTGTCTCAGTGTGATTCACTGAGAGCTATTGGGAGTGATTAACTGCCCTGTTGAGGAATTTTAGTAGCCTCATAGTTTTTGAAACAGTTATATAGACATTTCAAGAAGAATACCGTAGAATTTTTTAAATTATGATTCCAGTTGCCACCGAAAATCTTAAGAAATACTTCATAAAGAAAATCGGAGCAAAATATAATGATCTATCGCATCAGTTCCATGCTGTTGTTAACGTACAGTTATCCTTATAGAAAAAAATTATCGTTTCACGTTTTAATTCGCCTATTTCATTATTAAGATGTAAAGTAGGTAAGTAATTATAAAGACAGAATGATCTGTCATTGTAACAGGAAATCGTTTTTGTTATTTTTACTATTTATTCGTGTATTGTTTTCGTTTCTTCGTCGTAGATAAATGATTCATCTAGATGCTATCATCATCTATAGAAGTTCTTGCATATTTATACTCACGTACATACCCATTGAAGAATAAAATATCTACCTAAATTGAAACTACGATTAAAAACCAAGTACTAAAACAATTAAATTCCTAAACTTCACCTTGAAAACGATGATAGAACTAGAACACATTAGAATACCACACGTACAACTAACGTATAGCAAAATTTTTTCGTAGTTGGTGCGAATCATAACTCAAAATCGAAGTTAAATTTATTCGTTGAATGTGAATACGTACTACGATCACAAGTATACTTACGTACATCGTTGTACATACAGCATACCTTTCACACTTCAACTTCGCTCGTTCAATATTTATCCAGTGAGTTGAACATGATAGCATCGTAATGACATTGACAATCAAAATCATTTAGTCGCTTATTTGGCAAACGAGCAAATTTTCCTTTTCGCTAATTCAGCTTAGGCTGTGGAACGTTATTTCAACGTTGTCGTGTAATTAATGCGAATGAAATGAATTATTCCAGCAGAAAAAAAGTAAACCATTTGGTTGAAACAGCATTTACCAATTTACCATGTATTTCTTGAGTCACTTCCGCAACGTAAAAAGCACCGAATCAACGATGAACAATGGCCTGCGGTATATTTATCACAATGAGGGAACCGATTAATTAATTTTTGCCGAGCGACGCGTATTTTCGTCGCTGATAAATAGGTTACGAGAGTCATTCATTAAAATTTTCGTGCGCGTATTTATTTCGAATTAAATTTTACACCATGTTACAAATTTTTCGGGAGTTGGGTACCTAATATTTTTAACAGGCAGGGGATTAGCCAGAGTTTGTCGACATGAATAAAAATTAAAATACTTACCATAACTTATAACAACTAGCTAGTTTGTTGCATTGAGTTACCTACAATAGATTAATAGGTAGCGTGCGTTTAACTGATTTGTGAACAGTCAGCTCCGCACGAAAGCCTATTTTCTTATCAGTTTAATAAGATCCAAATTATGATTTGTAATTTTTTTCGAATATTTTTTACTCATATAATAATCACGAAAAACATTTCAATGGCATTATTACAATTTGAAACATCTTCAAGTTCAAAAATAATACTTTTTGGGGCCCTAAAATATTTTGAAATATTTTGAAAACGTAATGTTTTACCTGATTCACTAAGATTTAGGATTTCAAAGATATAAAAATAAAATACAAAAACCAAATATAAATTAAACTCTCTACACTGGGCGTAACAATCCTGGCAATTATACACGCCTAGTATAATAAAAAGGAAAAAAAAATTGATAGTTGATTCTAAGAAAAATATTTCATGCGGTAACTTTTCAAAAAGTCGACCAATATATCAGGAAGTATGCAGTGTGCACTAAAATGGGCGATTTTTTTTTTAGTGTCATTATCCTTGACATAATAGTGGCTAAATAACCCTAAAACAACATACAAAAAAATTAATTCTTCAAACTTTCCAGAAACATCTTTCAAAATGGAGGTATAGATTTTTCAAAAATTATAGAATTTCAAAATAATTCATTTTTAGGAAATTTGAATTTTATGCTTCCAAAATTCTTATTTTGTCATAAAGGACTGAAAAAATTTCTAGATACTATTTTGCGAAAATTATAGCCAAATGAACAATAATTATGTTGAACTGCCACGTTCGAAAAATGAGTTTTTTGGCTTTGGGAAGCATTTCTTCGAAGAGTGGTTGTAACTTTTTTATTCAAAATGAAAAATAGATCAGTTTCGTTCATAATCATTTTTTCTTTAGATTTCACATTCTCATATGGAAAAACCAAGTTTTGGAGGTGTTTTATTTCCCTTGGAGGTCATAATTAAGACAAAACGAAAAGAAATATCAGTATCTTATCAAGAGTGCTAGTCATAGAGCATGTGCCCGAAAGTTGCATTGCTCTAATAATTTTTAGTAGAAAATTACGTTTTCTTCATAACTTTGAAGGATGCTGTTCTTAATAGAGCAATGATAGGATTGCGCATAAAACGTAATTTTCATCTCTGAGATGTGCTTTATTGAAAAAGTCGATCTTAAGAATCAGCGAGTTAGGGGGTTCCAATTAATGATTTTGTCCATATGAGCAGGGGCGTAATTAAGGGGGGGGGATGGGGGGAGCTTCCCCCCCAGGTGTTTTGAAAAGTTGGGAAATTTATAATTTTCAACGTTGAAATTGGGAACTTGGAATTTCTTTTGGGAAAATAAGAATTCGAATAAATTCGAACTGATGCCAATTTGGTAAATTTGGAATTTTTGAAGACTAAAAAAAAAAAAAAAAAAAAAGGGTCAACAGTTGGGAAAATTTCATGATATTAGTTGGCAATTTCTGGTTTTCTCCCCCCCCCCCCTGAAGAATGTCTTCGTTACGCCCCTGCATATGAGTATAGTATCCCATCTTCACTCTATTTTAGGATAATGGAAAAAGAGATTTTCGCACTTGATGAAAATTAAATAAATTAAGCTGGAAGTATAAACAATATAATTTTTTTATTCGTATCTTCAGCCTGCAATATACTCTGTTTATTTGTTTTTTATTCTTAATATTTCTTTCTTTTATTAATTCCAGTACCATATCACAAAAAAGATCAGACTTTTATGAGGTGCGAATATTTTATTATTAATTTAATAGTCGACGCTTGACACACAACAGACGACTCAAAAAATGAAAAAGGAAAACCTCACTTCGAGCTTCAGCGTTCGGCGAATGTAATAGGTGTCGTAATCGTACCATATTTCCTGTATTTATTACAACCGAAAGACCGAACTACGGTACCGGACCGGATACGCGTTTTCTTTCTCTCGGCTTTATTGCTTTTCTCTATTTATCAACGATATACTCGAAGGCCACGTAGTATGTTTTATAGTAGGGGGTTCTCAAATGGCATTTGTGGACCTTTGACGTAATATCATTTGCATATAATTATGTATAATCGAGTAAAGCTCAAAAAAAAGATATATTTTAAGGATAGAATTGTTGATGGATCATTAAATAAACAAATCAACATATAACAGTGGCATAGCCATAAATTTCTTGCAGTGGAAGAGGGAGGGGGAGAATGTATAACTTCGTCTTCTAGATTTTCATTTTTTAGACCATACTATGTTAAACATGCTATTTAAATATAATAAAAAAAAGCGTTCCAATCTTTGAATTCTATGGATTTTCCCTTATTGGCTAGTTAAGAAATCAACGTACAACTGTTGTATTGATCAGGATCTACGTCTGCTCATATAATGTTCTAAATTCGCTAATATTAGTTTTTATTAGTCATAATTTCATAGGTACCTGAGTATTTTATTAAATACCTATCAGTACATTGTATAATTGAAGAAAAACTTGCTGAATTTAAATATGCCTTAAAAACAATTTTTTAAATCACAAAAAGTCAAACAATGTAAAAAATATTCAATTTATGATTTTACCTATATACATATTTTTACAAGTTGTGTATTTTTTGCAATTAAAAAAAAATTCAACATTTTTTCAACTTCAATTTTATCCATCAAAGAATTCTCATAAATTGAGTTGAAAATGCTCCTTATTGTTTACACTAATACACATCGTGTAAGTACATATATAAAGCAATATGCGATAGTTGAGGCATGGTCAGCACCAAATTCCTTTACCTATTCTTCCGAAAACGTTTTTAAAACCCAAACACCACAAAAGCCATCAGCTATTAGCAACTACACGCTACATGGTGTTTTTACAAGGAATTGACTTATTAGAAAAACTATCACCAATCCGTCCACCTTTGTTAAAATATTCCCACTCACGTTTTTCAATAAACATTAAAAACCTTCGAAAACTAAACCCATCTATCTCGAGCCAAAAATTTTCGAATCATTATCAAAAACGGTCACAAGTCAGCAAAACGGTTCACTAAACGTGACTACAGATATCCTGTTCGTATTAATTCGTTCTGCTTGTCGTCTAGGTTTTAATTACACATCGTGTAAGTACATATATAAAGCAATATGCGATAGTTGAGGCATGGTCAGCACCAAATTCCTTTACCTATTCTTCCGAAAACGTTTTTAAAACCCAAACACCACAAAAGCCATCAGCTATTAGCAACTACACGCTACATGGTGTTTTTACAAGGAATTGACTTATTAGAAAAACTATCACCAATCCGTCCACCTTTGTTAAAATATTCCCACTCACGTTTTTCAATAAACATTAAAAACCTTCGAAAACTAAACCCATCTATCTCGAGCCAAAAATTTTCGAATCATTATCAAAAACGGTCACAAGTCAGCAAAACGGTTCACTAAACGTGACTACAGATATCCTGTTCGTATTAATTCGTTCTGCTTGTCGTCTAGGTTTTAATTTAGTCTATAAGGTAATTCTATCAAAAGAAAGGTTTTTATTTCTTTCGCCAAACCGCTTCTTTTTTTCTTACTACTTAGCGTTTTAAAAATGACGCTACAATAGAAAAGGAAGCATGCTTCCGGACAAAAGAACTATTTACCTTTACTATTTGAAAGCAACGACAATACCAGTGAGCCAGTCTGGCGCAGCTGGACTCTTGGGAAACTTCCCTGTATGGTTTCTTCATTGACCGGAAACCGAGTATAGTAACTTTTTTTTTTTTACTAAATCTCAATGAAATGGATAGGTATACGTTTCAAGGACGCGCGTGTTTCAATGAATGGATTTTCGCGCCAACTACACGTATTCCGAGTAATTCGATTAGATCGAGTGAATTTTTCTCGAAAGGATTTTTTTTCTTCAATTTGGAAGGTTTTCGGTTTGGAAATTGAATTCACGGAATTCTATAACTGTAGAGATGCGAGATAAGATTTCTACAATCCTTTCCATCGAATAATGCCGTCGGGGGTATTTCCAAATAGATTAATGATTATATAGATTTACATCGTTTAGTATCGATTACGATTAGCGAATAACAATACGAGAGAAGTGAGAATGAAAATCAAAATTTGATGAGATGGTAAATGTGTTTATTAATTATAAATATATTTTACAAATCATTTAATTGATTCTTCGATTTTTAATTGATTCATAATATCACACGAAATATTTTTAATAAGTAGGCATGATTTTTTAAATGAATTAAATTAAAAAAAAAAAAAAAATAGAAATAAAATCTGAGGATTTTTCATGTTTCCAGAATGTGCATACCGAACTGAAAAAATACATAATTTAACTGATATGCGATTGATTTTAAAAACCTTATGATAACCCTATAAAAATATTCAACAAGAAAAAAATCCATTTAAAATTATATTTCCTACCAACCATTAAAATATTTATATTTATGTACAAATTAAGAATTATCTGGGTAATTTGTTCACTATAATAGCTGAACAATTACGTCACCATACAAAAGGAAGAGTGTTTCAATCAATCATTGACAAAACATACAAATTTAAAGGTTTAGGGGGTTGAGCTGCACAACACCCTCATTTTCGGTAACATTCTTCGATAATAAACTCATTTTCTTATAACTTTTAATTTTATCCGCATCCAAAGCATCAGCCAAATTCTGTTTCACTCTTTCACTGGCCTGAAAGAATATAAAAATATACAATCACTGGTAGACTCACAAAAATAAAACAGTTCACTCGTACTTACCTCGTAAGTCCATAGCTGAGCCATCAATAATTCGTGATCAGCTGATGGTAAATTTTCTTTGAGCGATTTACTGGCCCTAGACAGGACAACTGCTGTCGTATAAGTGTCGATGGTGGCATTTGCGATTCTATTCAATATAAATTGTTCGTCTACGATTGATTTACCATATTTAATTAATACTTTTTCTATGGTTTGGCCAAAATCTACGATAAGCTGAAATTAAAAAATTAACGTTTACAGCACGTTAGACTCGAATGTGGAGCAATTAACAAATTATTCGAATAATACTTTTGATAATATTGCAGCTTCAGGGGTCAATTTGGCATGCACTAAATGAGAGACTTGAGGACCGGAGTCTAATCCTACAGTTCTAATCGCTCGTTTGCTAACTTCACCCAGTATAAGGGTTAAATTAGCTGTTGGATTTTTAAAAGCTTTTTGCAATTCCTTTAAATGCCCGCCAGCGAATTGGATACCTACGAATGAGATAATGTTAGAAATCCGTCATTTCGAAAAATCACGGTTTAACCGTAAAACCTACCAGTTAGGGCGATAAACAGTCTTAAAATATCATTGGTGCCTTCGAATATTCTGAATATTCTGAGATCTCTCATGATTTTCTCTAATCCGCAATCTTTCATGAAACCCATACCTCCTAAAATTTGTATACCTTCGTCTGTAACGAACCACGCGGCTTCTGAAGCGAATACCTATGGGGAGGCGAATAAATTAAACTTTCGTAACGAATTATGGTGACAAAAAATTGTCAATTTGATTGGAACCTTTGAAATAGCTGCTTCAATATGATAATCGCTCGATCCAGCATCCATGTTACCACTAACCATGAAAGCTAAGCTTTCGGTAACATAATGGACCATAGCCATTCTAGCGATTTTCTCTTGTATGGCACCGAAATTATTGATAATTTTGCCGAATTGTTTTCTAGTATTGGCATGCTCTACCGCTTTCTTCGTGACTACTCTCATGGTGCCGGATAATCCGGCTGCCATACCGAATCTACCATTATTCAAGATGTTCATGGCGACCTAAAACATGATGCATTTAGAGGACACTTATAATTCACTTTTTTTTTTATTTCATCATCAATTTGACACGTGTATTCTAACCTTGAATCCTTGTCCTACACCACCTAAGACATTTTCAACAGGAACTTTAACGTCTTCGTAGTAAACCTCGGTTGTATTGGATGCCTTGATACCCATCTTTTTTTCCGGAGGTCCGCTCGTAACGCCACCGAAACTACGTTCCACAATGAATGCGGTGACTTTGTCTTTTTCGTTACCTATTATAAATAAAATGAAAATAGGTGAGTTTTACTGGCGAGTTATAATGAATATACGTCATTTTGCAGGGCAGTAATATTATAGTAATCTTCGGTTTTAAAAAATATTGACCTACTATTGACATTGTTATAGCTAAAAATTTCGAAGATGTTGAAAAAATAAGGTGTATAATATATTTATCATTCAACTCATATTCAATGAATATCGCTGACCTCAGCGATAGAATTACACGTCTGCTGCATTTTCATAATTATGTACTTATTTTTTTTTCAAACGATAGGTAGGTCCGTACCTTTACACTAGTTAGAAATCCTCATTTTTGTTTTGTTTTGGGCAAGAAGAAGAAAATTTATAATTCTACAAAGTATCCAGTAGAGTGAAACGAATTTAGTTTTTTTTGTTTTTGTTTTTTTTTTTTTTTTACAAATATCAGGGCCTAAAAAAATTAATTTAAATGTTTATTAAAAAAATATATTTTTATTTAAATTTATATGATTTTTGTAATTAAATAAAAATGATATTAATTTAATATTTATATTTCTATTTAAAATTAAAGTTTTTAAAAAGTTACAAATTTATTCAACACCTATAATAACTCATAAGACATTGGACAAATGATCTCTAAAGAACTACAAAGAATTTCAGCCTTACGAGTACTTCAAAAAATAATATCAAAATTTCAATTTTTTTTTTTGGGTGGGGGAATTTAAATTTTTGGTATTCAAAACTTTCTTTCTATAGCAAGAAGAGTAACAAAATTTCCACCTCCATTTTTTTTGAAAAAGCACTATTTAATTGTGAGTATTATCAAAAATAAATAATAAATGGGAAATTACGAGCGCATGATGGAAGCTTTGTATCAGTTTTCAGGATTCGGAGTCAAGATTTGTTCGATTTTTACCTCGCAGGATTTCCCCAAGTATAAGTTATATGCAAAAGAAAAAACTGAAATGTCTCATTTTAAGCGAAGTTGTCAAGTAAATAACGTCCCCCCCCCCTCAAAAAAAAATTCAACTGGAAAAATAATTTTACTCATTTCATCTACAGAAAAAAGTATAAACCATTTTGTTATAGAGGGAGATGTCGGAGAAATGAAACAAGAAAATGCAATACAATTAGTAGCTTTTAAAATTAAGTTGTTAAAAGCTACATGCAACATATTACGTAGTTCAGAAAATCCAACACCTTACACAGCATTTCTTTTTCTCATCAATGTCTGTGTAATAGTACCACACAGCATACCATATGTCCTGTCTGACAGTTGTGAAGCGGTGCCCAAGGGGGAGAGGGTTGGAACTCCTTAAAAAACAGTTTTTTTATTCTATCTCTTCAGGGGTTGACTTTGTTTGAGTTGTATGGGGTCCAACTTCAGAGCAAGAGAGAGCAAAATTGGTCTTGGTCCAAAATTAGTATTTTAAGGTTCTTTTTGACTTTTTTAATTTCAAGAAAATTTTAAAAAATTGATGAAAATTTTATGAAAGAAAAATCTTATTGGAATAGGAAATTTTTATAAAACTTAAAACTGTAATCACCGGGCCTTTTCAAGAACACGGGGTCGAGCCCAACCTACCCCTCCCTTTCCCCAACCCTGTCCAACTTACAGACGAACCTTCTGCAACATGATTCATTGTTTTTTGATTTGTCAAAGTCTGATGAAAAGTTAAGCTGCTAATATTTATATCTGGAAATGGAGGGAGGAGGACAGTATTTTAAAATATAGGTAAAATCATAAAAATCCTTATAATGTTCTTTAAAAAGCAGAAAAATCTATTATAGCAAATAACTGATTAAAAAAATATATATATATGATACATATCTATTTTTTAAATATTTATTTTTGATTTTTTTCTATTTCTAAATTTTATTACCTTTTATTTGATAATTGTGGTAACACTGACAATGTATTCTCAAATTATTTGATGTATTTTTTCAAATTTCCATTCAATGCTGAGTTACAATTCATTTTTCATTTTTTTAAATTGGGCAAAAAAATTATAAGAGATTTTTTGAGCTTTAATGAACAGAGGAAAGGGTGGTGCTTTTTTTCACTAAACAACTAAACAATAGTAAACTCGACAATTACATATTTACATGAGGTACACCTAGAAAACATGGAAGTATTCACCCAAGACCTCACTTTCCCCTTCAATCATACTACCTTCGGCACTGGTATTTTTGTGATGTGGTATCAGGGATGTGCTTTCCATCAAAATTTGTTCGATTGAAATCGATGATTCATATCCCAGTAAGTTCCAGTATTAGAACAAAATTTAATCTTAAATTATAGACAAATTGAAAGATTGAAAATCAACATATCACTTCTCGCCAGGTCTTACTACTTAAAGTATGAAAATATACACTGGGAATACTACGATAAATTTATCATACTCAAATATCGCCATAAATGACGTCAGGTACTTATGGCAAAATTTTAGAGCTCAAAAACACTGTTTCTACCCAACTTGACTTTTTAATTGATATGAAATATTTAATTTGCTTAATTAAACGATAAGTACCATTTTCATCTTTCACAGGAGTTTGAGCAAAGACAGTCATTACTTCAGCTAATCCTCCGTTACTTATCCATATTTTACTGCCATTCAAAATGAAATGTTTCCCATCGGGTGATAAGACAGCTCTAGTTCTGAAAAAAATTAGTATCGAGTAACACTTCAGTCAGCTTTTCTTGATTTCGTCAAGCATAAAAATAAATATATCAAGTATACAAAAAATCAAAATTTTTTAATCACTGATAAACCATTAATGAAACTTTTGACCCAACGATAAGCATATTATCAGTTCCTAGAAAGTAAGAAATTTCAGTATTTTTACTGAAATAAATGAACTAGCCTAAACAACATACTTGATAGAACCAGCATCACTTCCGGATGACGGCTCAGTTAGGCAAAAAGCAGCAAATTCTTTTCCAGTGGAAACCCTAGGTAAATATTTCTGCTTTTGTTCCGGAGTTCCGAATAAAAGAATTCCCTACAAGGATATTACAATATATTATCATTTTCTACAAATAATTAATAAGCCAGGGAAAAAATGCGTAATAAGGATATATTTTCGTTAAAAAAAAGGTCCAACGTTTTTTATGAAAACTTTGACCTTTGAACGAATAATACGTGACGAACGTGCACTCTGATTAATCAATCAATTCGTAAAGGAATCTATTAAAATAGCCAATTAAAAATTGGCATAGTTTTTCCGACATGAGACGGTGTTGCGGCGTAAACATGTATGAAATAAAAGTCTAAATATGTATCACCTTGAATCCTATAGACTGATGTGCACCCAATGTGATAGCGACGCCAAGATCTGAACCGACGAGTTCTACGAGTCTTGCGTACTGTGTATTATTCAAACCGAGGCCACCGAGTTCACTTGGCACTTGTAAAGCGAACAAGCCCATTTCCCACATTTGCTCCAAAGTGGCCGGCTCGACGGCTTCGAGTTCTTCATTTTTGGCGGGATTGTTCACCTCCTAGATAAAAATTTGATGATTATTCGATCATATGGAAATTGCAATGGAAACGTAACGGTATAAGAAATAAAAGAGTAATCATCATTATCATTTCAAGATGATTGTTTAATCGCAATAGTATTTTAATTAAAATGACTCACCACTTACCGTGAAAAACTTGGACAAAGGGTCGAGTAATGATTTCACAGTTTCTGTTTGTTCTTCGTTCAACACTTCCGGATATGGGAAGACTTGAGATCCCTGTAAAGTGCCTTTGAATAAATTTAAAGCAAACGATTGAGATTCTTTGGGACCAGCTTTCTCCAATTTGGATTCCTTCTTATCAGATAAATTAATAGCTGTATTCGTAATCAGTCTAGAATGAAAGAAAAACATATGATGATGAAGAACAACAAAGGAATAATTACTTTTTAAGAACACCTATATAAAATGAATACATACCTCAATTGTCGTTCGAAATTTGGATGGCAAATAGTACATCTTTTTTCTAACTTGGTAATTAATTGCAATGCTTTCAACATTTTAGCGCAATTATTTTTGGGAATGAAAAAAAGTGTTTACACTTCAAAATTGACACAACACAACAAAATACCTCATAAACAATAGTAAATGGTAACTTAATAGAATTGCTATTGAACTATTATTCTTAATTTTCACTTTTTCTTTTGCAAAATAGGGTATTCAGGAACATAAAAAGATTAAAACAGGGCAACAACTTGTTACTTTTCACCTTATCTAAAATAAAATGAAATGATGACAAAAAACGACAGCGTAATCACTCACCGTAATCACACGATGACGTCATCAAAATAACAGATAAACAAGAACAGTGTTACCTGAACTGTAATGACTAATGAGTAGAGTCAAACTGTACTAAGTCGAAGAGTTGATAATTGAGAAAAATTAAAATATTAAAATTTACTGGGGTGTAGACCATGAAAAATTCTATTTTATCTGATAGAACAATTTTCATCCTCTCCAGTTTCAAGTATCTTTCATGCAGCTATATACGTAAATACGTGTATGTAATTAAGTACCTAGAGCTAGAGCATATGGAACTGATTTGCGTTTTGAAAAACCGGATAACTAATACACATTCTTTGATTTCATTCCATTAATGAAATTGATTTACCTTTATTTATTTACCATTTACACCAAAAAGTAATGAATAATTTGTAGGTAAACACTCATTATGTAGGTTCTTCTGATCATTTCGCAACAAGCAATAACGCGTATGCTTGCATCGCTTGCTCACGTTATTATTTATATTAATTCTGATCCACAAAATAATACCTAGCTCTGCAAAAAAATTCTTGCACCCATAAAAGAAAACAATTTATTCAACGCACCGTACAATAACAAAAATTGAGTTAAAAAATGACTAAAAGATCGACTATTCAGAAAGTATACATAAACAAAATAACACATAGGACTACATCGTCTAATCCCCACATTCCTTGATGAGTTTTGAGCAAATACTGATAAAGAAAAAAAATAGGTAATAAAAAAGGCAAATTGGCAATTAAATAGCAGTCAGTGTTCTGCGTTCTTGAGCAGTTAATTCGGGATGCCACACATCCACAATTAATATTAATCTCGATGATGTTCCATTGTGCCAAACTTCGTGTTCGAAACTATCATCTAGAATTAAAATTTCACCTTCTTTCCACGATCTAGAAATCATCGTGTTATTAGACACTGATGAATATCTCCGTTTAACAATTCCACTCACTTACCTAACTTCTTCGGCGACTCTAATAGAAACATTAGCTGGAATAACTAATCCTAAATGAGCCCTTAATCTGCAGTTAGTAGGACCACAATGAGGCCACACATGAGTACCAGGTTCCATAAGACTAAATTTAACTTGTCCTCTACGACACCCAGCGGCCGGTGGAAAATTGCTGACGATACGACAAGTTACCGGTACCTTCTTACATTGAGGTTTTTGCACGCCTATGGTACAAAAAAATAATAACGTAGGAGAATTCTAATAGATAGTATAATTCTACGCTATTATAATATAAATTACCCAGTGAACAAAAAGGGCTTCACAGATGCCACTTCAAACTATACCTCTACTAAAGATTTCAAACTGCCTCCAATCTCCTGCTTCTCGTAATTGTTCCGATTCTTCACGAAAAGCAGCGTTTCGTTCACGTTTTAGCACCTGTAACGCTTCGTCTCTAATTACTTTCCAGTTTGAGATCAACTTTCTGATAAAGGTAAAGTTCAATATGATGAATATTTTAAAGCATTCTAGAATCATCACAGACTAAAATATTTAGTACCTGAAAAAATCTTGGTATTTAGTTTCTTCGATAGTCCACCATGGCTTGGCGGTTAATCGATCTACGTTATACAAAGAACGTTGATATTTTGATAAAAATATGCCTTTTTCAGCTCCTTCTTCGTATACCTTTAAAAACATGATAAAAAATTAAACGTGAATAATTTCACAAATATTGAAACGCGGATATGCATTTCTGATTTACCTTCATCGCTTCCTTCTTCCTGTTCAATTTCTGCAACGCATCACCCAAGTGAAAATAAAACCTACTATCCTGAGATGCGCTTTCATTCGTCTCAATACCTCTAGACAAAAATTCCACCGCTCGTTCCAAATCACCCATCATTTTCAGCACGAATCCATAATTAACAAGAGCTAACCCATTATCGGGCCATTTTTCAAGAATATTTTCCAACACGATTTTCGCATCTGATATCCTGTCAGCAACAAGCGTGAGTGCTAACTGATCAAACAAACGATGCTAAGAATGATAATGAATTTTCATCGTTACACTCTACGTTTATGGTTCAAGATTTCAATGCAGTAACACACCTATTCAATATCAAATACGAAACAGCCAATTCATTGTGGAAATTCATCTCTTCGGGGAATCGTTCAACTAGATTTTTCTGTACACGAATACTGTTCATATAATCTCCTAAAAAATAAATAACATTTATGAATTGTTCATTCAATGTTCCCCAACAGATACAGAGAAAATCTGAAACTTGAGGACCTACCCTTGAATCGCATCCTATCTAAGACTCGTTCAGCTATCATTTTTGCAAGCGATAATGGCACATCGGGCATTTGCAAAGCTTCAACGTAAAGTTCGATCACCTTTCCTAATAACTGATTGCTTTTCTGTATTTCGGCTTTTTTATCCATACACTTTGCCATCCCGTATTTAGCACGAACGGAAAATGGTTCAATTTTTAGGATTTTTTCATATTTCTCCAAAGCCATTGCTATTCTCTACACGGTTCCAGGATAGGACAATGGAAGGAAAATTACGGAGGAAAAGACGAACAGTGGCACGAAAAGAAAACGAAAAAATGCAAACAAACGTGTTAATCAAATGCGAAAATTATTTACAAACAAGTTAATACATTACGACTAGCCATAGCGAGGGGTAAATCAGCAATTATCACAAACTTTCGGATTATTAAAAATAAAAATAAAACTGTCAAACTAAAATCGGTTAATACACGCTACAAAATAATGAGAAAATAAAGAGAGAAGTAGTGGTAACTATTATAACTGGAAATCCTGCAAAAAGTTTTTATCCTTGAATGGTAAATCAAAAACCTCCACCTGACATAAGTCTAAATACTTACGCCGTGATCGAGATCGTCATCAGCATCGTCGATCTCCTCTCTGTGTCGCCAATCGTATTGATTTGTGATATTAGCTCTATCGTAATTCTGTAAGAATAGTTGACATAAAATGAGATTAGATTTATCTTTACCAACTGTTACAGCATAGGATACATAATCTAACATAGCTCCAGCGACGTGCCAGTGTTTGATTTTAAAAAGCAAAAACAGAAGTCCACTGTGAAAATATTATGAAATTACAAATATAATGAGAGGATAGCAATTCGACAATTCGAAAGAAAATTTTTCGTATGTTTAAAAATAAAAGAATCACTATTAAGAGTAAAAGAATTCATTTTCTATATTATAATGGATATTTAACTTTTATTTCTGGATTTCTCAGTTTTAGTTTTTCTGAATTGTTTATTTTTTATTTTTTTTTTTTTGTTTGTTTTCATTCTCCTTTATTGTTTATATTTCTGCGTTTGTTTCAAGTTTTTTGCCAATTTTCAACTTTTTTCTAAATGTTGATTTTTCACTTTTTTCTAATTTTTTCCTATTTTAATTTTTCTTTATTGTTTTTTTAGCTTTTTCTCTATTTTCGTTACTGACTTTTTTATCCTATTTCCATTTTTCTTCTGATTATTATGCTTTAAATTTCTACTTTAGTTTTAATATTTTTTCAAACTTCCCATTTTTGTTTCTTCAATTTTTCAATTTTTATATTTATTTCAATTTCAATTTTTTTTTAAATTTCCAATTTATCCTCATTTTTCATTTTCGTTAAATTTTTTCTCAGTGTGCCTTTAATTTAAATTTAATTTTTACAGTTTATAGTCACATCAACGATTATTGGTTTTTAGTGACTTAATATGCATCTACTTCAACTTCCTTCACAAACAATAATAGTTTATCTCAATACTTTTGTTGAAATACTATATTCATTGAATCCTAGAAGTTCAAGAATTTTTGTAAGTGAATTCTGATGTTTTTTACGTTCAACGATTCATTTTGTTTCTTGATTTTTACTTCTATTTTATTCAATTTTTTACTTTCATTTTTTCAATTTTTCAATTTCAATTTTTCAATTTTCAATTTCTCTTATTTCTTTCTTTTTTAAGGAGGGGGGAGAGAGTGGTTGATTGATTTCTTTCAAAATGTTCATTTCTTTTTTTTACTTTTACTTTTGTTTAATTTTAAGTAGTTCAAAGGAAATTATAGATTCAGACCCGTATAAATGATTGAGAAAAAAGTTACTTTTTAAAATCAATTTTTATTTATTTTCATCTATTCTATGTTTCATTACAAAAATCTTAATTTCTTCGATTTTTAATTTTTTCATTTCAGGAAAATTTTGAATTTATTTTTTTTAATTTCTAATTTTTTTCATTTTTTTCTCATTTTTTATGCCTTTTTATTTCTACTTTTAATTTCTATTTTTATTTTAATTTGAAATTTTTCGTTTCAAATTAATTTATTTCCTGTCACTCGACAACGAAGTCATAATTTATGTATTTTTTTTATTTTGTTTAAATTTCTATCCTTCATTTTTCTTTCGTCCTTTATTTTTAATAACTATTTCATCTCATCAATTTATATTTTTAAACATTTTTATTCTTGCTTATATTTGTTCTTTTCTTCAATAACAATCTTCATGATTAAATTATTATTCATTTATCAGTCTATGTAAGCAAGTAAGTAGGTACTTGAGTCCATTGAGTCTACACAAAAAAATTCTGAAATCGGCACCCGTATTTTGGGGAACTGGAGCTACCAGTGGATATATCTTTCAAAACTAACCCCCGTATATTTAGATGAAGTATTTGTTTCGCTTTCGGAATTTTCAGTTTCATCTCCAGTTTCTGAAGCAGTTTCCGACTCTTCTAGATCCAAAGGAGTATGCCCTTGGGCTTGCCAATTCACCGAATCATCTTCTGATTGTTCGTTTTCTGAGCCGGAGGGTGTTTCTAAGTATTCTTGTAGAGTTTTATTTTTCTAAAAATTAATGAATATAAGATTCTAATTCAAGGAGAAAGCTTAATCTACGAAAATGCACTTACTTCGAGACGATCTTTCAAATCATTCACATCGTCGTTCAATAAATCCATCACGTTTTCAAAAACTAAAAATTAATTTAAAAAAATTCAAGTCAACGCAATTGAATAAATATTTTGGGTGACTTTTTAAAATTAATCATATTAACCTGCTTGAGCTATAGAATCAGCGTTTTCATCGTTTTGTGCATCTCCACCATTATTTAATATAGCTTCAGCTTCTTGAGCTACTCGATTAACTGTAAAAAAAGGGTGAAGAAAAAATTAATTTTCATCGCAAAAAGTATATCACACGTGGTTCCATTATTAACGAATAATGTTAAACAGTCAAGTGAATTAAAAAATCAAATCAGGAAAAAAGTGGATTCAATCTCGTCGATATCGAAACTATCAATGGAACAACATCTAATGTTAACATATTCGTATGTTGTTTTTTTCTTCAAATAGGAAAATTGTAATTGTAAGCATGAAAGTTAATCACGAATTTTCACACCGAAAAGCCAACAATCACGAGAATAATTTCGAATTTCTTTAATCATTCGAAATGGGAAAGAAAAATTATCGGCGTGAAAGTAATAAGCGGGATTAATAGGGTGAATTTTTCACATTCACAAACCGTAGTTGTTCCATTTTCTGATAATAACTGAATACGCCACAAAAATCAACGCAGTGCCCACACTTAATTTGGTAATCACTGAAAAAATAATCACGTTACATTCCATTCTGTTTGTTATTCGTTAATAATTCATCGGTGTGAATATTAAATCGAATGCTAAGCTTTTGTACTTACTGTTTCCCGATTCGCCATGGTCTTCTTTCTCTTCGACCTGAGAATAAAACAAAATATGATTAAAATCACTTCAAGGCATAGACTAAATGAATCCTGTATTGAAAGCAATCCGTTTTACCTGAGGCTCTTTATCTTCTTCCGATTCTTTAGAAACAGGTTTATCATCGCCTGAAAAATAAAATAAATTTTCAACTACTGAACAATTTATTTTCGATTTTATAAGTTACTCGATACACGTTAAATGAAAAGCAGCATTAGTAAAAACACAAACGAAAAGTTCATTTCCACACATGTATGATTTGGCTTACGTTCATCTTCTTCGCTGCTATGAGAATCTGGTTCAGGATCATTTTCTTCATTTTGAGGGGTATCTTTTTTATTTTCTCCGCTGTCGAATCGTTCTTGAGCTCCTTTCTCGACGCTATCATTTACATCGTCATCGTCACGTATATAGTTGTATTTTTCGTCTTCGAAAGATTGGTGCCGACTGTGATAATAATTGTATCGATTATCAAGACTATCTAGCTCAGGTTCTTCGTCGCTTTTACTAGGTGAATCGTTTTCGTCGTCCTCGGATGTTCTAGATTCATCTTCTTCGTCTTCTTTAGAATTTTTTTCGTCGGGCTCATCGCGTTCATATCGATAGCCATATGGATTAAACGGTTTTGGTATGTCATCATAGTCAGTGCTGAGATTATCATTATCATTTTCTTCATCATCATCGTCATTTTCTTTCTCTTCATCGTCCTCGTTTTCTTCACTCTCTTTATTATCTTGATCTTCATCTTGATTCGTATCGTTATCCTCGTCTTCAGCATTCGTTTCTTTACTTTCATCTATTTCACGAGAATCTCTTCCATCTCTTGATTCTTCAGATCTATCAGTTACTTCATTAGGAGAGAGTTCTGGGGGTGGTTCTTCGCTACCACCGAAAGGATATAATTCCCAAAGTATGTCCAAGTAACTTGGTTGAGGTTGCACATCAGGAGATGACTCTTCGTCATCTACTACTTCTACAACGTGTGTAAATTAAATGCAGCTCAATATACCAATAAAGTCATCGTATTTACTTACCAGATGGTTCATTACTGCTTGAGAAGTAATTGAAATTTACGAGTTTTGCCAACCAAGATTCGGAATCATCGACTTCTTCTTGTGCTATGGGTTCACGCTTTTCACCTACTAATGATGAATGATCAGTGTTTTGAATACATGGTAAAGACACGATGGTATATGTTTCTACGAAATTTACCTCTAATTAAATTGAAATTTGACAAAGCGAAAAATAATAATCCTGCTATCGCAATTAGGAAAACTAAGAATATCAACTTCGAGCACCAGTTTCCTCCAAAATTTCTATCGTTTGGGACATGGATGGTTTCGTCTATCACCAATTTCATGGACGGGGGCTCCCGAAAAGCAGCTTGAGCGGGGATGTTGACATCGCCGGTACTACCTAATAAATTTCAAATACAAGTGTTCTAATTATTATATAGAACTTAATTTACATAAGTATAAATCGAAAAAAGAAAATGATGATATACCTTTTTTTTTCTTTTTATCTTTGTTTCGTTTACGAATCCCAGAATCAGAAGACATTGCGATTATATTAATACATTTGAGCTAAAAATAATCCTAAGAATAGAAGCCAGAAGGTGAAAGTCACGGTAATAATAGAACAATTTCACGAATAAAACTGCAAATTTTCAATAAACGTACACGTTCTTACAGTTCAATAAGACAAGGTATTTTTGTACACAAAAACAATTAAAATACATCAAGTTAATGCGTATTAAAACATGAAAATTCTTCGCAAATATTTTTGTTTTTTTCCGACTATGGTGCCAAAATAATTTCCAAATTTATGATAATTCTTTATCACATTCCATAAAAACAACTCAGTGTTGAAAGTATTATTGATTTTTCATTTCTTTTTCCCGATTTTTTTTTAATTATTGAAATCCCACAAAAATTTGGTAATTTTGATAATTTACGAGCCACAGTAAGACATAAAAACGAGAAAAAAAATTAATTGATTTAAAATTGCGTAATAAATTGGGAAAAATTAAAATTTTCTCATTGAAAAGATGTTTTTCAAAATGGTTCTCATTATAAACAGTGTTGCATTTTCTATGTCGTTTTCTTTTTTTATTTCTTATCACTTTTGTTATCATGAAATTTTTGAAAGAAATAATTAAAATCTTTGGCGTTTGGCGCAATATACAGGAGTAAAATTACCCCAAATTGGTGCTGTAAAATGAAAATTCAATAAATTTTTTTGCATTGCTATCCGTTATTTATGATGGCTCGTATAAAGTGTGCTATTTGTGAAGTAAAATTAAAAGAAACTTATTTGGAGCGACATATTCGTCGAAGGCATAGCGATGCTATAGCTCCAAAAAAAAACAAGATGAATATTACTTGTTGTCTATGTCAAGAGAAGTTTTCTTTTCGGAACGATTTCCGAGCTCACGTAGAAACAGAGCACGCGAAAATCGAAGAAAAATCTTTCAAACTAGAGGGTTGGGAAGGTATGAATGATGCTTATAAAATTCAGCAAAATATTTACCCATCTCTTGTTGTATTTGAAGGAAATGTAAATAATTTCATGTTTAAACAGAGTTTCTTATTTGGCTGAAACAAGAAGAAAAGAAGTGTCATTTACGTTACATAAAAAGAAGACAACCTAGGCTTCTTTCTGTGGGTGTTTCTCGATTGTATTACTATTGTCAATACGATAATGCGAAAGAATACCGTCTCATCCCTCCAGAAAAACGTCAAAGGTATATTTGTAGAACATACGATGATTTTAAAATAAGTTTTCATTTCATCTTGTGTTTCTTTTGAAATTTTGGCTTATCTAGAGCATTAAAACATCAAGGATCGTACAAACTCTCTGGCTGCTGCCCTGCTGAAATTATTGTAGATAAGCAAGTTAATGATGGGCAAGTAAAAGTAAAATATTTCAGTACGCATATCGGCCATGAATCTTCCACTAATCATTTTTACCTTCATCCTGAAGAGAGATTAAAATTAGCGGGTAACTTATCTTATTTCGTGAATTTTTTTACGCATGTATATCATTCCATGATGATTTTAAAATTATGCTATAATTTGTTTCTTTTTCAGAGAAAATTAAAGCTGGTATGTCATTTACCGAAATACTAAATGACGTTCAAAAAGATATTCCTAAAAATGAACAAAAAAATCATATCATTAATCGAAAAACTCTCCACAACATCGCGTCCAGTCTAAAAATTAATACTTGGAAACGCGATGCAGATGATGCCGCCAATGTATCTTTATGGGTTGAACGTATGAAATTATCACATTATAACCCTGTATGTTTATTCAAAATGCAAGGAGATGATCATGCTGTCTTAGATAAAAACGATTTTGTACTCGTTCTTGTCACTGAAATTCAAGCGATGGTTTTAAAAGAATATGGAAATCGTCTTGTATGTATAGATTGCATACGAGGAAGAAGCTTATACGAGTTTTTCTTGACTGTACTTTTGACTGTGGATGAAAATGAAGAAGTTTTCCCCGCAGCTTATTTATTGAGTAATCGTACCGATGAAACTTTAATGGAAATTTTTTTCGAAGAAATTCGCTCAAAAATATCCATGTCTTTATCGCCTACTGTATTCGTATCGGACGACATCCCAGACTATTACAACGCTTGGATTAAAACTATGAATCCAGAATTTCTTCCAGACAGACTTCTAAGTTCGTGGCAAGTTGACAGAAATTGCCTTGAAACATTAAATAAATTATCCACGAGAGGCGAAGATATGAAAGAAAAACGAGACAAGATTCATCACAAATTACGCGCTCTTCTTGAAGAAAGAGACGAAACTATGTTCTCAAGTATGCTAAATACCACTCTCGACGAATTATTGTCAGACCGAGTTACCAGGCGCTACGGCGAATACCTCTTGAAAACTTATGCCAATCGTTGTAATTTATGGGCTTATTGTTTTCGTGACGAAGCAGCGATAAGTACGAGTATAAAATTGGAAAATTTTCACCAACTAATGGAAACCGTTTATAACGAAGGTATTAAAACTAAGCGTTTAGATCAATGCATCGATGCATTATTGCAAGTTGCTAAGGACGAGAAGCGCTGCCAGAAAATTATGAAATTAGTTAAAGCCCAAGAATCATCTGCCCTTCAGGAACTATATGTCGTTCATCAGAAAAGTTCCAGCATTAGCGACAGTGCAGTCGTTGTTGCTCAAAACGATTCGTCGTATAGTATTAAATGTGAGACTGAGTCAGATATATCATTTATTGTTAGAAAAATCAATGAAAATTGTCCTTCTGCTTGTGAGCTTACTTGTCCCCAGTGCGATGCTTGCGCTCATTTGTATCAGTGTTCGTGTACTGAATTTATAATTAAGGGTGTTATGTGTGAACATATTCACAAAATTTGTCAATTTAGAAAATCTAAAGAAGGTAATATTACAGTTTCTTTTCCTGATAGCACTCTAGTAATACATAACGAACATGATGAAGTTACAAATTTATTTGAGGAAGAAGTCGAAGAATCTCAAGCGAATAACTTTTCGGAATTTGATCTCAATATGAAGCAGTTGAACTTTGAAATGAGTAAAAAAATACACTCGACTTCGCGAATAAATTTGGTTAATGATTTATTAAAAAAAGCCATCTCAATTTTAACAGATTCTGATATCTAAGTTAAAGCGTTCGGTGTATCGTTTCTATTTACTCTGTTTTAATTTTATGTATGGTGTAATTATATTTGTTTGCTTTTGTAGTACTTAAATGAACAAATTTTAAGATTTTTTTTCGTTTGTTTTTTTTTTCAAATTAATTAATTTTGTTACTTTATCGATGTATAAAGAAATGTTTACCATTTTCTACGATGATAGTTTTTTTTTCGAATTTTATCTAATTATTTTATGCAATGTCCAAGATGTATGTATGTATAATTATAACTTTTATTTTGTTTAATAATTCATTTTTATTTTGTTGTCGTAATAGAGAGTAATGGGTGCATGTCTCTGAGTGAGAAAAAAGTTGGGAATAATAAAACGCAAAGGCTCTAGTCTATTAGGCATATTAGGCATGGTGAAAATGTTCTTGCCTGAGATTTTCATATTTACCATATTTTCTGATAAATACTAACAAAATATAATTTTCGAGCCAATCATTAATTTCATATGTCATCCTTGCGAGTTTTAGACAGAAAAAGTGATTATTTGCTAAAAACTTTTTCTCCAGCTAATTTCTGCCGATCGATTTCAAATTTGGTATGTAATGTAGGTAGACATACTCGACGAGTATCTTAGTGAATTTTTTCAGTAAACATATGACCTTAAATTTGATTTTGGAAATCTCAAATCGCATTTTCAGGTAAAAATGTCGAAACAAATCGCACATGTTTCTCAATATGCTTTAAAATTTCCATATTTTTTCGAGCTGATGGCATTATAAGTTTAGCCTATGTAAATATCATTTTGAAACTCAATATTCCTCATTTTCGACTCGATGACAAACTCATTTTCTCATGACGCTATAGTACATTTGTAATGAGTGGTTAATTACTTCTCATAACTAGCATAAAAATCGCAAAATTAGCCTGTTTTGTTAGTATCTGATTATTTTTATTGATGAATCGATTTCTTCTTTTTCGCTTGTGAAGTATTATGACAAAACGCGGTGAAAAAGAGTAGTATTTACTTATGAATCATTAGCTTGAATCAATTTTGATACTTCGAATGAAATGAAAATGATAAATAATGTATTCAAGAATAGTTCTCATCGACTAATTATCAAACATAGCGTTAACAGCTGGAAAGAAATTGGAAAAATTGCTCAAAATTATGAAAAACGTTAAGAAACGGTGGAATTTTTTTAGGGAAATTTGAAGTTTTTAAAAATAATGTCAGAGTTATATTTTTGATAAAGGAAATCATCTCTCCAAAAGTGATATAAAAGGTTAATCATATACCTAATTGGCTTAAGAATCATATTTTGAAAATACTTTTCGGAAAATACGGTGAAAATTAAAATTCCAGGCAAGGGCTTTTTACTGAGTTTAATAGGGTAGAGAGGGTTGGAGACTTTTCAATTAAATTTGATAACTTTTTATTATAATTATATTTTCATTATTTTCAAATGTCTGATTGCTGTTCAAGCAGTGATGAACTAAGTAAATTCTTCGTTTATTTTGAAAGTTGATTACATCTTTTGTTTGCTTGAGTAAAGCCCAAAGTGCAAGTAGAAGCAGAATGCTAGAAGTATTGAAATTAAAATGTTTTAAACTTTTAATACGAATAATTCTTATTGAATTTTATTTGTCATTAGATGAACATTATGAAAATGAACATCGTTGTCCATGTTTCACTTCCCTTCAGGCCTTCCAAATATACCCATTATTTACTGCTTGTTTTTGGTGATTTTAAAAAGAAGTTAAACAGAAAAACCATGACTTTATTTCAAACGCATAAAATTTGCTTTGTTTTAGAAATTTAAAATAATTAAAAAAATTAAAAACAAAAAAATAAATTAAAAATTTCCATCTTTTTGTAGTTCATCATTTTGTCAGTAGGTACCGACTGTTTCGCTAGAGGGGAAAGGGAGAATGAAGCACTTGTCCGTCAGTCTGTGTTGTTACAGATCAGTGTAGTAGTGTATCCATGTTGAACATCATTGCTTGATGGTTGTGTTGGGTCGTTTGATATTTGATTAGACGTTTGAGGTTCAGGTCGAAACAAATGATATTGATTATTGACTTCTTATAACTGGCCCAAAGTTCTAAATTTTGTTATATTCGATCAAAATGTCATCCAGTTGTTGTGGGACTAAGAAGCAAAAGTTGAATAATTCAACCAGTGTTTTGTGCAACGGTACTACTCTCAATAACAAAGAAAATGGGAATAAAACGGTGGCGAAACGAGAGATGTGTTTCTTTTGTTTTGATGTTCTTTATTCTCATCTGCACAGTTTAGAACCTCCAAAAAATCCAGAATTCAGCAATGATCCATAGTGAGTATTGATAAATTTTATGTTTCTTTGAATTAGGCCTAAGGTGTTTTAGGCGCGAGCGAATAAGCTTTACGTCCAAACATATGTTATCTAAACACGTAAATTCGTAACACATGGACTAATGCGACGTAATTTAACAGTCCTTTGTTTGTAACCTGGCAAATTGGTAAAGATAGACGCCTGCGAGGATGCATTGGTACTTTCAACGCTATCAACTTGCATAATGGTTTACGAGAATATGCTGTTACAAGGTGATGTATGAAATTGTTTCATCAAGTTGATCACCGTCTCAGAATGGCTCTTTCGTTCGAATGCAAATACGGGTATATTTATCGAGTGCGATTGATTTTTATTTTCAGTGCTTGTAATGATACGCGATTCAGTCCGATCACGATGGACGAGCTATCGAAATTACACGTATCAGTTTCCATTTTACGTCATTTCGAAGACGGAGCCGATTATCGTGATTGGGAAGTAGGAGTGCACGGTATTAGAATTGAATTTCACAATGAAAAAGGCAACAAACGCACTGCCACTTATCTACCAGAGGTTGCGTCCGAACAGGGTATGCCCCATATCGTTCATCCTTACGCTGCGTAGTAATTATTATCAATGATGATTGAACAAATTCTGATTTCAGGCTGGGACCAAGTTCAGACCATCGATTCGTTGTTGAGAAAAGGTGGTTTTAAAGGTTTGGTCACGCCGGATATCAGGCGTAATATTAAACTTACTCGTTATCGTAGTGAAAAAGTCAGCGTCAGTTATCAAGATTATGTTAATAATCTAAAGAACTTGAATTGCTAGCAACTACTGCGGGGCTCCGACAAGAGCCCCACATTTCCCAGGTACAATAATTGCGAATCTACTGTTATACCCATTCAACGTCCTCCATATCCGTCTTATCATGTTTCCTCTTACGTTTACGCTCACGCCAACCCGAGCTTGTACCAGCCCCCCGTTTCGACTTTATCGCAAATGCCTAGATTTACCTATTCCCATGTCCTTAGCGCTCCATCGTATTCAACCAATCTCTATCAGCCTTATCAACCGCCACCTCCTTTGAATCCGGAATTTTTCCATAATCCTTTTTCTTATCCCTATGATCCGCCAGCGTCTAATTTACCATTTATGAATGATTATGATGATGTGTTTTCGTTGCGTAAGCGTAAATAACATTGAGTTGTATTTTGGTCGGTTGTTTTTTTTTTTAATAGAGATATATATATATATATACATATTACCTATGTCGTATTAAATGTTTTTCTCAATACCTATTATGAGTCAACCTATATCCATTATTACCGAAAATGTGTTCAGGCTTAAGTGTATATGTTCAATATTTTCTCTTTACCTTTAGGTTGAACTTGCATTGTGTACAAGTACCTGTTTAGCCTACTTGAATGCTAAATTTTCTATCCCATGAAGACTTCGATTTATTTTGTTTCTTAGAATTTATTGTCGTACCAGTAGAAGATCTAAATGTTATTTTATTCTGCTGTCACTCTTTGACTATATTTTTCATAATGTTTCTTTTTTAACTTTCAGTTTTTAATACAACAATGATTTCAGAAAAATTGAATTGTGAAATTGAAAATAATACTTCAATTATTTATATTATATGAAAAAATTAAAAGGGAAAGAGATGAAATAATTTTTGGCACTCTAGGTGTAGAAAATTCGGCACTCATGATTGTTAAAATTACTTGAACACAATACTTACGAATAACCCTTTAATGCCCTATACATATAATACGCAAACAGAAAAATTTTAGTGAATGTCTAGTATCGTAGATGCTACAAAATATGTGTTGAAATCATAATATTTTTTAGTTTCATTTCTTAATTCATGCAAAACTATTATATTTTGTCAGGCTGTCCAATCGGTTACATTTTGTTACTGTTTTCCCAAAATTTATCATTTGTTGCTTTTTCATTAATTCCCCTGTGGAATTTGATAATTCTTGCTATTTCACGAACGAAGTCTTATTTTCCTTTTTTTTTTGCTTCGTTTATTTTGCTTGAAATTTGGAAAAAATCAATCGGAATTTTTCTAGCTTTACTTGCTTTTTTTTGCTTTATTTATGGAATAGATTAAATCTATAATCGACAACGCTAAACTCCTAAAAAATTGTAAATGATCGACAAAACTTATTCGTGAAAATTTTGTTAAAAATATTAAATATTTTAAGGTTCAAGCTCGCTCCTATCTCGAAAATTTTAATGTGTAAGCTAAAATTTCAGTTTGATAATTGATAGGGTGAAAGAAACCAGTTTTTTAGTGGCCTGAAAATTTTCATTTTGAAGAATTTTCAAAAATCGATTAAGAATTCGATTTTTTACCAAATGGTCGAGTACCTATGTATTTCAGTATATTTTACCTGAAAGAGTAAGACTGTGAAAATTATGATGAAAAATTATTTTCAAGTAGAGTTTTAGGGCCTTTATTAAACTTTCGAAACTATCATCTCATCTATTTTCGAAAAGAGGGGAAGATGATGTAACCTCTAAATATTGGGTAAACCGATTTTTTTTTTACAATTTTTCTGACCTCAGTATTCTTAATTGAAAAAAAAAACCTTCATGCTGGGTGCTGCTGTACGTAATGAGTGAACTTTACTACCCATCTAGGCTATGACACTAAGTATATATGTAGTTAAAATGCCTATTCTCGCGAACGAAATCGTTGAATACAGAGGCATGATTTATTGCCAGTTTTTCTTCATTGAATCGCTCCTGAATGACTTCTTTTTGAACTTTGAAAGGCACAAAAGCCATTGTCAATGTAAAGATCTCAATTTCAAAATATCGAATCGTTCGCGAACGAAATTTTGAATACTGTCTGATATATGATTGATTATTGATTCTTTTTTATGGAATCGTTCGTGAATGACTCGTTTGTTGAAGTTTGAAAGAATTTTTTGAACGTTGAATGCTCGCTTCAAGATATTGAATCGTTCGCGAACGAAATAATTGTATGTACATATTGAGTATTTCAGAATTAAAAATCGTTCGTGAACGAAATCGTTGAATGCAGAATTGCAGATACATGATGATTACTAATTATTCTTCATTAAATTGTTTGTGTACGACTCATTCTTACAACTTGGAAAGCCGACTTCTGTATATCGAATGATTCATTAATTCGCGATACGAATTCTCGATTATAGAACATCGAATCGTTTGCGAACGAAATTCCGAAAACATTTATGCATGATCGATTGTTGATTCTTTTTTATGGAATCGTTCATGAATGAGTCATTTGTTAAATTTTGAAGAATTTTTTGAAAGTTGGATGCTTATTCTTTATTAAATCGTTCGTGAACGATCATCGAAAAAACCGGAAGCAAGAACTGTAACTTTTAAATACTCAGTTCAAGTGTGCAGATCCACTTCGAAATTTATTGGGCCTTCTACGCTTATTTTAGCTACCATACAGAGTGTATGTTATTCAATTTATATTAAACTTAATTATTGCAGCCCATAAAAATTGTCTTCTGAAAACCTTGAACTTCTAAAACTCGGCTTGAAATGAGTGTATCTACTTTTAAAACTATCCTATCCTTTAAATTTGTAGTGTATCTGTTAACGTGTACTCGAGTTATTGTTGGACACACGCAATTTTAATCAAATAAGAGTTCGATTGAATGCCTAAAAATGGGTTTTTTTAATTATTAAGGTCACCAAAAATGACAAAATTGGATACTTTTTTCCTAGAATTGTTATTTTTATTAAAACCAAGTGGGCAGCCTGCGATAATCTTTTAATGAAACCGAAAACCGAAAAATACAGGGGCATAATAGGGTTAAAATTAAACCTTTGATGGTTTAAAAAAAAAAAAACATGCTTAAAGGCTTCACGATTTTTCTATCGGCATTTTATTTAGCTTGAGCGAAATTACTTGTTACCATTAACATACGATCCTATTGAAGCTTGACCTTTCAGGGCTTCCATAACTTCATCGTTTACTAAGCCTTATGAAATTATTATGACTATATTTACGAATAATTTTAATTTTACGTCGTCGTTTATTTATTAGGGCCGAACTTATTCTTTTTAAATCCACAAACATTGTCTTCAAATTGGTAACTGACTCCAAGTCCACCGATGGTTTTCAATAGCAAACCGCATCACCATATTGGTTTGTACTAAGCGTATTTGTAAATTTGCAGAAAGGAACGAAAGTACAAGTATAGAAAATTTACGAGCTTAATATCATAGAGTATTTTATTCAGTTTATATGTAGTGACATGATCGTTTGTATCGTATTTCATTGCATTGAGTTGTAATGTTTCTTTTTTCGTTTTATAGTTGGAGTAAATGTTATTAAAAAAATGCGTTATCTGGGAAGGGAATGTTTTTCGTTAAATGTTCGTCATTTGGTCTATATTTGGAAAGTATGTAGTATTAATTAATTCAACTTTCCAAAGTCCATCCAGGTCTAAAATCCAAGAACGGTTTTAATTGAGTGCATGATTTTCTATTCGTGATCTTCACTATTGCGACAGTGTAGTGTCATATTCATTTCTTTATTCAGAAAGCTCATCGGAACCCGCGTATATATCATTCCCTTCTTTCATGTTACTAACGTTACTCGTGAACTGAATAAAATATAGAAAACACTTGTTACCTAATTTAAAATTATGAATATCAGTATTGATTGTTAAATTCGAGAAATTTATGGCCCTTATGTTGTTAATAGATGAATTTACTAGAGGAAAATCTTCGTATTTTTATGATTATATTATGTTTATTGTGTAAATGTATTATCGCTTTTATTGTATGAAAAGGAAAATACCGCAGTTGAAATCCGGCATGGCTTGTATTTCTTTCACATTTTTTGATCTCAATACTCATGGCAAATGGTAACGTCAAGAAAAGAGTGGTTTTATGATGGTGGTATGGGGGAGAAGAAGAAATTTACTTGAAAATGAACGAATTGCTCATACGATTACGATAAGTAGAGTGGAATACTTTTTAACATCACTGCCACATTCTGAATATTGAAAAAAAGGTACTTAAAAATTGCGATATTTTAAATAGCGGTGGTAGTTTTTACTTAATTGTTATTCGATTAATACGAATCCGTAATGTTTAATCAATAGATCTTTATAAACGTGACAAAAAATAAAGAATCTTCGATGTCAATTAGATGTATATTAGTTTTAAACATACACCCAGTATAAGCTTACATATGGAAGAATTAATATAAAGTGTCATTAAAACTTGCTATTAATTGTTTTTTAACTTTTTGTTCCATAATGACTGTTGATATTATTGAATATACGATGTGTAGAAAAATTAGATTCATAAAATTTGTTTATTCTACGAATAAAAACAGACTAAATACAGAATTTTACGAATCATTATTCATTTTACGATGGCTCAATGCCGCATCACATCATTCAGCTACACAATCGCACGTGCATATTCATTACGAACTAAATTTCCGCGAAAAACACGCGAGTAATATTTACTAAATTACTACAAAAGTCAAAACACTATATTTCGTATCATTCTTGCTTTTCCTATTCATTGGCTATAGGCGTTAAATTCATCATCATTTGATTAATCGTTAGAAATGATTTCATTTCAAATCCCATGATTATAGTTGCTGCGGCAGTGTTCATTAGCAAACAAACATATAATTTAGTGGTGGCGCGTTTGGTAAATTTAAGATAGAGTTCCAACATTTTGCGTCGTTGTTCTTTGGTCATATACCCCGGTACATTATATGTACCAAAACTGTCAGCTTGCTGAGAACAAAGAAACATTCACATAATCATAAGTTGACAACAATTAACACAATAAGAACATGATTAGAATTTTTGCTTTTGCTTACCAAAAAACATATTAACGGAGTAACTGTCAGACTATATCCGAAAGCACTGGCGACCTGAATTGCGAAAGATCTAGTTTGAAGGCATAAAAGACAAGATTTCTGCAGTATAATATCTCTAGTAACGAACTACGAATGAATAAAATTACATATTAGCGAGAAACGTTTTGAAAGATGATTTAGCGAAGAATATAATATCTACATACTTTATAGTGACCATAAAGTGCGAAGCTGGATGGCATGAACGCGAAAATGACAGTCCAAAGAAGAATCCCTTTTCTCCCCATTTTCAAACGATCTCTATAGTGCTTTAACATTATGTGATTCGTTATGAAGGATGCTGCACCGAGCACAGAAAGTCCCCAAACAAACGGCCAACTGAAAATGAAAACTTAATTCAATGCAAGAAGTATTTACTTACTTTAGGATGATAAAAAACTTACCTTACTGATTCAGGCACCTTTTTTTTAATAAATTTCAAATATTCTTCAAAAGCTTCATCTTCCGAGAGAATTCTGGCACCTGGAGGTACCTCATTTTTATTTATTTTTTCTACTTGCATATTCCGTTAGGGATAAAAGTGAGTCATTAATTCGATATAATAGTTGCGAATATTCCTTTTAATATCATTACAAAATTAAACAAAATGAGAGCCATTCTACCTTACGCTTTCCCGGCATGTGGTTTCATTGCATATTTTTTTTAAAATTCTTATCAAATTTCTTATCAAAATACTTTTTTCGATCATTTGACGTATCGATTAGAGAACCACTGAAGTAACCTATGTTATAAAACTAGGTAAGGTAAATTTTTTGTATTTTTCATATGGCAACACTGATTTACAGTTTTCTTGTGGATTTTGTATTTTTGTTGTTTTCGGTACTGTGGTTTTATTTGGAGAACGTTGAATTGAAAATTCGAGCGTTTACAATCATTGATCGGTCAAATATTATGTCGTATTGTGATATTTTATTTAGAAACTTTTTAAATTAGGTGTTTTAATTCAATTTTTAGTCGACGAATACCGCGGATGTACCATTTGCGAGTTTTTGAATAACTAAAGTATCGTAATGTGGTGGTGCGAGAAGTTGACCATTAATTTTCCATTCGATTATAATATCTGGAATTACTGAGGATTGTGTACCAAACTCAAGCTTTACCAGCGAATTGTCGTCGCAGACGGGGACCGCTTTATTCCAAGATGCCAGTTCGCAAACAAGGTGGTAAGATTTATATACTAATGAAAAAAATCAACCCCCATTTTCTTACATGTATACCCCTCGTCGGTTCAATGGTATTTTTTAAATTCCACTTATGTGTTCTCCAATTTGTATGTTTATGTTGAAAATATCCTCTGCCAATTCTATCCTTCGAAATACCAAACTTCAATCACATTGTATTAAATTAACGCTATATTTAATGACATCTGCTTCCGAAGCCAGCTACTATTTTCATTCTTCGTTAAATTCGGTGAACGTAAGACTTTTGAAAACGTTCCAAAATTAATGCATTGAAGAATTGTTGAGAATGTTGGTAAATCGCGAAAAGAAAAAAAAATAGCGTATTTAAGGTTGTGAAATGTATGTTTTATTTTGTCATACGAAAATAATTTCTTTCACTCTTCTGCCTGCACTTGATGTCGATTACGTAACTTCGTATCTAGGTAAACCGATTTATTTTAAAATTTGGCCAAATTTAAATAGGCAGTAGAGCGACGAATAGTTGGCAGTATTTTTCGCGAACATATCTGGCGTTTAAATTATTCTCTATCGTGTTGGAACAGCGTATAATTGAATTACCATTTGAAAAAAAAAAAAATTATTAGTTTAGTCTAAAAATGCAGCATCGAGTTGGCAAATTGAGGAATTATCATTTATTCGTGAGATGCAAATATGTACGAATTTAATGACCTTTCTTGAAAAAAATGAGCTCTTCACTTTTACATAATATGTTAAAAATTTTACTTCTTTCCATTTTTCCTTTGCGAAACGTTTTTCGATTTTGAACAAGAGTTTCGAAGGTTTTAAAATTATGACGTATTTTTGGTATAATTCTTTTGTATGCTGAGAAACACGAAGAACTGAGCCATCGATGACTCGACATCCGGCGACGTATGGAGGACACATTCGTCTGACCCCAAGAATCTTTTCGACTGTAGTTCTTCGATGCTTGTAAAAATCGGATACGCGGCCAAATTTCCTCGTGGTTTCGGAGTACACGACCAAAATAATATTTTCATATTCGCATTGCGAACGCGACTGATAAATGTGCGGAACCAGTCGATGCGAAAAATATTTGCTATACGCCGGGGAGACGTAATCTAATGATAAAACTAGTTGGCATTTGTCCATCGCAGACTACTCTCTTTACGATTTCCTCTTCATTATTTTTACAACTTTGTAATAAATGCTGACGTCATAGAATCGAATTTTTAAAAGAACATTAACACGCATCGGGGTGTTCGCCTCTTCGTTATCGTCGCGGTGTATGCAGTCGCGTTATCGGCGAGACGATTACGCGTGTTGATTGTGTAGGAATTCGAAATAACGTGTCCCATGGTGATGAAGATTTTTCGCATATTTTCATAATGATCGGTGAGATTGCTCGACCCTTTTCCAACGATCTGTAGAACTCATCGGTCGCTGGTATGTTGTAAATTGTACTAATTAGAATTCGTATTCTTTCTTTTGATTTTTTCTGCAGAAGCGCATCGAGCTCTGGAATTACTAGAAGATTACCACGCCAAGTTGATTTCGCCTCAAGATAAGCAATTGAGATTGGCCATCGAACGAGTCATAAGAATTTTCAAATCCAGGCTTTTCCAAGCATTATTAGGTTAGTCGAATTATTCTCATAGAGTAAATGTTAATTTACCAATACCATACAAAGGGTTTCACTTCGATATGAGCTCTTTCATATCGCATATGGGTTACTCATGTGACGCTCGTGTATGATAGTTTGCGTACCCTAATTGCTGAAAATACTGAGATACGAAGGTTTGAAAAATATTTATTCATCTTTTTGAGGAGCAATTTTAAAAATTTTTATTTCATCATCCAACTCGAAGAAAAGTATGCTGTTTACGCAGACGTGTTGAGCATATAACGTAGTATTACTGATGAAAAATTTGTATCAGTGGAGGGGATATATAAGGAGTAATAATAAATAAATGTAAAAAATAATAAAAATGATATTAGTCATTTTTGCAGATAATTTTGAAAATGCTTTACTCATCTTGTGTTTTGAAAATTTTTCATACACTCTTATTATTTGCCCCACCACTTATAATTTCAAAGGGAGGCACTATCAAAAATCAAATTTCAAAAAATGAGTGACACCCTAATCTTTATTTTTTATCGTTCAACGAAATTAAAAATATTCCAGAATTTGTAACAAAAAAGGCATACATTTAGAGAAAAATTGATAGTAAGCTGGCTTACGAAAATTTGAGATCATTGCGTAGAAATTTCGTAACAAGATACGCCGAGCTTAAAATTGCTTTAAAAGAAGAATGCAAATGACCATGTGCTCTAAAACTCATTACATTAATATCAGCAGTTGTATAGGAGCAGCAGGCGATATGATGACTGCTCTACAGTTATATGAGTTGAATATTCTCAGTAAGGGCCCTCTTTTTGACCGTCAGCTTATATGACCCTAACTCAGTTGTCATTACCAAGTTTATATATTATTGCGTCTAAGAAGTGAATAAGACTAGTCATTGTTGGGAAAGATTCCGCATTTGAGCCTCAACTACCCTGATTTAAGACAAAAGTTTTTTTTTTTTTTTTTTTTTTTTTTTTTGTTGAAGAGGAGCAGTGCCAGAGCACGTAGCCCACCATTTCCTTTTCCATCTCATAAAATCTACTAAAAGTAAAAAAAAAAAATTTCTTTTTGTTACTGATAGAAATAACTACCTATCATAAAATCTAAGCTAGGCAGGAATTGAAGCTGAATAGATTATAAAAATACTAGTAATCTCACTTCGCACAGGCTTCGAATTTCAAACTTTATTTTTACCTCATAAAGGCACTTTGTACATATAAGCTGTAAAAAATCCACACACATACGACTATAAAATTTCATGTAAGAATATATTTCGTGACGTTACAAAAGATGAAGGATTTTGCAGAATTTTGTTGACTAGCCGAATCGAGGTAACTTATACTTTATTATTCAGTTCCAGGTTGGGCAAGAATATATCGTTCACTCCAAATTGTGGATTATTTAATGTAGTATTATAATAGTTGAACCATACATAGATAACCTACCGTGCGTTAAGTTTTTATCCTCTAAAACTGGAGCTGGAATCGTTTTTTGCTAATATTTTGGAAACAGTTCAAGATCGAGGGCTCGCAAATGGCGCAATGATTTAATTTTTCAAGTTACTGTCGTCGATTTACTTTTGGAATTAATTTTGTAAAGGCGATTATTTTACTTTACTTTGAATTATCTCACAAAGTAAATCGATGACAATTTTTTTAGCAGTGAAACACATTCCAAATTTTATGCTCTTTCGAATGAGCTACTTGTAAATATTTCATCTGTATTTTTTCTTTAGATATTTGCCGAAAACCAAGCAATAAATCAAATTTATTCTTAGTACTTGTGCTCGTTTGCAGAGAGCGCTCTCAAAAATGAATTTTATGTATATTAAAAAAACTCGAGACTCACATCGATGGCAATGATGTTTTAAAATTGAATCAAATAAAATATTAAGCTGTTTCCTAACACTAAAACTCAATCTTTATCCTAAATATTAATAAAAAAAATTCTGGCTTCTTTTTCAACATTTGAGGAGCTTTGTTCCAAAAGTGACTTCATCCAAAATCAACTTTTTTCAGGGGAGCCAAGAAACCGCAATATGTAAATAGGTATGCTTACTGTGGAACAGGTTAGAAAAATATTCCACGCAAAATTTCCCCAGATTTCCTTTCCATCAGGGAAATTTCCTTGTTTAAAGGGTAGATAAAGTTAGTTTTGACTCCAAGCCTGATTTTTTGCACTAAATTGTATTTAAAATTTGCGAATTTCCTAACTACTTTTGACTCCAAGGTACTACTTTGAGCACGTTTTTTTCTGCTAGAACGAAACTTTCTAGGACAACGTTGGCTAGTTCATCTGATAGCTCGAACAGGGTCGTTCAGAGAAAATCCGCACCCAAGAGGAAATGTCATAAGAGCAAAAAAAAAGTAAAAAGGTTGTGGAGATAATAAAGACAGATTTTCAACGTCAATGCATCAAGGCGTCAAGTCGCGCGCCTGGGGGAAAACCCCCCTTCTCCCCACCTGCTCAGGCCTGATAACGAATAGTGACTATGAATATCAGTTTACTGTAATAGAATAGAAGCAATCGAAAACTAAAAAGTGATAACCGAAAAAAAAAGAGGTTACCGAAAACCTTAACCCAAACCTTGAAAAGAATAAACCGGTTACTAAAAACAGAAAATATGAAAAACCATTATAAAACGTTTTTCCAGCCCTGATTAGTTATGCGGAGAATTTTACGTAGGAACTTATCTTTCGGTGAACTTTGATTTTCCATCTATCTCTAATTCATGCTCACTGGGTAGCTCTGAGGGGCATTTACTGTTCGCATGTTCCATACTCTCTGCCTTCTGGTTTGGTGATTTCTTATCATTTTTCGATATCAATTTTCGGCGTTTTACATTAGAATGAAAATTTGCTATTTTTTTGAAAAATTATGATTGATATTCGAAATATCGATCTTTTTTAAATTAATAAGGAAATGAAGTGTCATGTTGGAGATTGTAATTCATGTTCAGATATACCGCTGCCAAAAATAGCAAGTGTTCTTTTTTCTGTTTCCTCAATATTCACAAACAGGGTCTTGCTGAAGAGTTGTGATGCTGAAACAAATGCCGCATTACTGGAGCTGAGTTTTTAATGGAGCTTGTTTTGATTTACTAATAACCTTGCTTAACCGTTCATGACTACAGGCCACACCCAATACCAAGTCTGAAAACCCCTACCCTATCCTTTCCAAAAACACTTAAGAAGTTGAATTTGGCACAAATGTAGTATTTCTTGCCATGAAATAATCATGTGAACACATATTTCTCAAATTATAACTATTTGAGGTCCTCAAATTATCTTCAAATCTTGATAATCCGCCATTTTGGATCCATTTTGACTCAAATTTAAGGTTATATTCTGGTCACAAACTAATCCTACACACAAAGTTTGACCATTCTAGGCCGATTTGGTGATGGGATATGGAAGATTCATGAAATTTCCTGCAGCAATTTCCCCTCCAAAAGCCGTTTTTTGCTCTAACTCCCCTCCAAAACCACTGAGGAAGCTAAAATCAAAATACGTTTGTCACTTGGGCTCATTTTATCATATGACACAGCAATAAAAAATGTTCGACCCCTCCTGTACCCCCACCACTATTTTAGGTTGGTAACCCCGCCTTCCCCCCTCCAACATCATGTATGGAAGTGAATTCGGGATATAGTATACAACTTATCCCCAATAACCATATGAATTCATATTAATTACATTTTTACCAACTTGAGGCTCCTCAAGCTCTACTCAAAATTTTGATAATCCGCCATTTTGGATCCATTTTGACTCAAATTTAAGTGGTTATATTCTGGTCACAAACTAATCCTACACACAAAGTTTGACCATTCTAGGCCGATTTGGTGATGAGATATGGAAGATTCATGAAATTTCCTGCAGCAATTTCCCCTCCAAAAGCCGTTTTTTGCTCTAACTCCCCTCCAAAATCACTGAGGAAGCTAAAATCAAAATACGTTTGTCACTTGGGCTCATTTTATCATATGACACAGCAATAAAAAATTTTCGACCCCTCCTGTACCCCCACCACTATTTTAGGTTGATAACCCCGCCTTCCCCCTCCAACATCATGTATGGAAGTGAATTCGGGATATAGTATACAACTTATCCCCAATAACCATATGAATTCATATTAATTACATTTTTACCAACTTGAGGCTCCTCAAGCTCTACTCAAAATTTTGATAATCCGCCATTTTGAATCCATTTTGATCCAAATTCAAGAGGTCATATTGTGGTCACCAACTAACCTCACACACAAAATTTGACCTCTTTAACTTGATTTGGTGGGAGATATGGAAGATTCAAGAAATTTCATGACTCAAAACTTCCTCAAAAAGCCGTTTTTTGATCTAACTCCTCTCAATATGCACTTAGAAGCTGAAATTTGGATATTATGGAAGTGAATTTGGGACATAGTATACAACTTATCCCCAATAACCATATGAATTCATATTAATTACATTTTTACCAACTTGAGGCTCCTCAAGCTCTACTCAAAATTTTGATAATCCGCCATTTTGGATCCATTTTGATCCAAATTCAAGAGGTCATATTGTGGTCACCAACTAACCTCACACACAAAATTTGACCTCTTTAACTTGATTTGGTGGGGAGATATGGAAGATTCAAGAAATTTCATGACTCAAAACTTCCTCAAAAAGCCGTTTTTGATCTAACTCCTCTCAATATGCACTTAGGAAGCTGAAATTTGGATATGTTAGTATCCGTGACTCACTCTTTCATATGAAATCAAAAACGAAAAATTTGAGCTATTTGCCTCTTCTCCAGCCCCCTCAAAATTTGAGTGATCCGCCATTTTGAAATTTCTCGAAAAAACAGATCCGTATTTTCAAGAAGAGTTCCTCCCGAAATTTTGAGCGTATTTTCATTTTCCTCACCGAATTTTGAGCGAATTTTATCCACACCCGCCTGCGCAAGGCGAGTGACACAAAAAACGCAATTTCTTCAAAAACAGATTTTTGCTAACTCTCCTCAAAATGCACTTAGGAAGCTGAAATTTAAATATGTTGGTGTCCGTGACTCACTCTTTCATATGAGATCAAAAACGAAAAATTTGAGCTGTTTGCCTCTTCTCCAGCCCCCCCTCAAAATTTGAGTGATCCGCCATTTTGAAATTTTTCGAAAAAACAAAAAAAAGCACTTCTGCGCATTTTCAAGAAGAGTTCCTCACCAAATGTTGAGCGAATTTTATGAATACTCGCCGGCGCTACGCGTGGGGGGGGGGGAATATATATATACACCAAAAAGTTGGACATTTGCCAGATGATTACAAATAGTCTGAAACGCAAAGATCTGAAGACCCCACCCTCCCCCGACCTTCCCTTCCCAAATCAGGTAGACTGTAATAGCTATCGTTTTTATTGGAAACTCAGCTAAAAAGGAAAATAATTTCTGATTTTGAAGACGAAGATGAAGTAAATCCGCGTCTAGGTTGGCCGTTCATACGTTTTTATCTATTTATAAACTCCATCTTCTACAGTGAAGACATCACGATAACTTTTTTTCGCAGTAAAAATTTAGAATCAATTATCAACAGTAATTTGAACATGAATGTTCTTATCAGATTATAATTACTAGTACTATGTTGATGTTACTATCTTTCATTCGTTCATGATTGATGGAAAACTAGCTTCTGTTTCACTTCCAAACATTTTCAGAAATTTGCAGCTAGTGAAACAGCGTCGTGTGAACAAACCTTACCTAGCTTTGATTCGAAGATAGAAATTTCGAGGAAAAAAAATCTATGGAAAAATCGATAGCAAAATTGAAATGTTTGGCCTTTACTGCTCGTATTGAGAAAAAATGTTGGACTTTTGTATCTCAGTTCCTGCGTGAATTAGATTAGACAAACTATCATACACGAGTGTCACATACGTAGCCTTATGTGTGGTGCGAAGTAGCTCACATCTAGGTGAAACACTCTGTATAACCGAAGAGGTTTTTTTTATTCCTGCCACTTGTCACTGTGATCGAACTGACGTAAAGATAAAGAGAAGCCATAGATTAACGGATTCTTCGACACGTGTTCGAAGGTAGGAAAAACGATCCCGTCGATACGTACTTCGAACGGTTGAACATACCGATAACCTGGAAACCGAGATCGTTGGCGAGCCGAACTTGAAATGCCGAAGGTTGGTGGCGGGGATTTTCGCACCTATCTACCAAAGTGAGAGTCGGTATACTCGAACGTCAAAGGAATTACGTTACGTGGCATTTAGAGCAGAAAGCTTTGGAAATTTTAATCAACCGGCATTTTAGGGCGCACCTTTCAACTTTATACAATCGACTCGAAAGTGAAATGAATTTTTAATTAAAACGCCACCGTTACCTCTTCCAGCTATTTATAGCGGTAACTGTATGACGAGTAATTGAATTTTTCATCTGCGGCGCTCGGCTGTTGAGTTAACGGCGGTGAAATGCGATAAACGTCGACTAGCTTGATTTTTCTGTACGTCGTGTTCGGTATTTTTCGATTTTTATTTTTTTATTTTTATATCGAGTGCCGTATGAGCTAGATGCGCTACGCTAGCCCATTAATCGCGTCCGGTGGGGCTGGAGCGAAAGTCAAAGCGCGGTGAGAAAATGTAAACGTTGAGGTTACCATCAGTAAAAATAACAACGAAGGATGCGCCCATAAGCGGGTTATTTTCGGCGTTACTCATTCGTTTTCGGTATCTCGTGATATTGTCAATTATTGCGTCTTTATTCTACGACGTGACGTTGATTAAAACGTTCTCATAAGTGTGGACGAAGTAAGGCATATATGCGTCTAGTTTCCATAGGGGCGCTATCGTTTGTATGTCTCAGTAGCTTTTTTCGAAGCATTTGAGAAACTTGCATTTCTCGTTATGCATTTAGCAAGCTTGAACTAAGGTTATGTGTGGTTGGGAAGCCTAAATGATCTTTGTGACGATGCGATAATTTTTTTTATACGTGCCGTGTACTGCCACTTGGGACAGAGGCACGAGAGAGGAGGGAGATTGGATTTTAAGGAATAGGTTAGTAGCTGTCAAGGAGGATAGGAGATTTTGAAAGTCAGAAGAGAGAATTTCGGTAAGAGAAGAGGAGCAAAAGAATCGAGTGCGATAATTTTTAGTTGAGTTTTTAATAAAAAACTGAGCTATTTTGGTGGTTCACTTGGTTGCATTTTGCTCCTTGTTACTTTTCGGTACCGTTTTACGGAAAAGGTTACCAGGAGTCAGGAGTATTTCTTAATTTTTTTTAATTTCGTGAAATTAAATATTATATTGACTACATCTATTCGTATTTTGTATTTTTTTTTCATTTATTTATTTATTATTTTAATTAATCTTATGTACAGAAAATTAATTGTTTTTTTTTCTGGGTCTTATTTACAATTTTTTTTGGATAAAACTTACAAAACTCAGTTTTGAAATGAATATTCTGTTTGTAATTCATATAATTGAAAAAAAAAATGTAAGCAGCCATACCGAATTACTGGAGCTGAGTTTTTAATTAGGGCTTGTTTGCATTTGCAGGCAATTTTGTATGTTAAAATTGAAATATCTTAGTCAGTATAACGAAAAAATGTTCGCTTAACCCCTACCATATTTTGAGCAGAATAATCTCCTCATTTTCCCCCACAGAATCAAGTGTGAAGGTGAAATTGGTACGCAGCATTCTCCTCATCGCTAATAATCATACGAATCCACATTTATCAAACCTAAGCCATTTGAGGCTCCTTAAGCCTTTCTCAAATTTTGGCTCTCCGCCCTTTTGCATTCATTTTGACCATGGTCCCTAACCAATTCTACATACAAGGTCTAAATTTACAAATATATTTGGTGAGGAGATATGAGAGATTCTCTGGTCCATTTAGCATTCAAAACTTCGTCAAAAAGTCATTTTTTCCTCCATCTCCCGTCCAAATGCGATTGCGAGACTGAAATCAGGGTATGTTGGTCTTTGTGACTCAATCTTTCGTTTGAGAACAAAAATGAAAATTTTTAGGTATTTGCTCCTTCTCTGCCTCGTCTCAAAATTCGAATGAACCGCCATTTTGAGGCAAGTCAGAAAATAAAAAGTGGTTTCACGGAATTTCACAAAGAGTTTCTCGCCAGATTTTCAACAATTTTTATCCACTCTTGTATTGTGACATCAAAGTGGATGAACTCCTGTGTAAAACGAATTTAATCACTTCATTTTAGTCAACATGGATTTTTTTCAACTGAATGATAGTAGTCGAAGGTAATCTTATCTGTCGAAAGTTCTCTGTGATAGGAAGATGAATATTGCACGTTCCGAAGCAAGCAGTTACCCAGAAATACCCTGATGCGAGGGCTACATTTTTGATTTCATAACATATGGCCTATGGAAGACGATAAAGTTGTAAATTTTAATTTATTCAGAAGTACAGCGGCTAAACCTGTTTTAAATGTAGCTTTACCAATTCATTCAAGCGATGCAAATTTGAAAACATCTTTTTCAAAAATGTAGAACTGATTTGCGATTCAATGAGCCCTTCATTTCGCAATTAAAAAAACCTTTACTACGATAATCAGTGTAAAAATTTCACTCAATGCTCTCGTGATGATAAAATCAACATTTTTCACCCGAATTATCCGCCCCAATATTTCTGTAGGCGATCGCTTCACTCAAAGTCAAAAACGATTCGAATATAAGATTTCGAATTGTTCATAGATCATGTCAGATTTTCAGTTCACAATCCAATTCACCAAGATTACTCTTTCCAGCTCGTGCTGTTCGAGCCGTTATCATTTATCAAAGTGTTTAGCATTCTGTCAAGTCGTGGTGGTGCGACATTTCTCGCAAATATTGAAAAAAAGCTTGGTGGAGCTGCCGACAAAGAAAAAAAAATAACTAAGTGAACTGGAAAGATGAAAAAATATACGTTGTCCTATCTCGCAATGTAAACTCATTAAGCATATCTTTTCGCTCTCGAATAATAGAACGCTAAAAATTACAATTGATAATTTTTTTGAGAGGAAAAAAAATAATAAATTTACTATCGCACCCACTAACTATAAGTGGCACCATTATCATCGCCAACTTCGTTTTCTTTTCTGGTATAGCAAGAAGTGTAGAGCCACCGATGGTCTCGTGACATTTTTCAAGAAACGTGGCGAATGAGAAAACAAATAGAATTGAGTCGTAAAGTGTTGATGAAAAATGAAAGAAAAATGTAAGCAGCCATGCCGCATCACTAGAGCTGAATTTTTGAGAGGAGTTGGTTCAAATTTGTAAATAATGTTTATTCGCTTTATGCACATTGTGCACACTCAGCATTGAGGCAGCCTACCTATCCCCTAAAAAACTAGTGAAGTTGACTTTAAGCTTATGTAGTATTTCTGGTTTGTAAGAATCACATAAGAGGCACCTCAAGTCTCAAGTCCGTAGCCAAGGAGTTAGGTGTCAGAACCTCCCACGGGCTGGATATTTAAATACTCGTATTGTTAAATCGTATCGTTCTTCTGGAATAACAGCTGTTTTATGGATTTATGCTGCAGTAGATTTTTTAAATTCGAAAAAAAAATCATATTTTCATAATTAAGAATTGATTATGACCCCTCTAATTGCTATTGAACCATTAAAATTAAAGAAATAATTATTTTCTTTTATCATGTTCCGAAATACATTTATTTGGTTGTAGACGTGCAAAATGTACCTATGTTCTGAGAATAATACTCCCACTGATATATCTTGGCTGCGGCTTTTGTCAATCCTTCGTCTGATTTTGACCATCGGTCATTTTGTACCATTCTGACCCAAACTGAAGGTGCCTTATTCTAGTCTTCCATCAAATCTCATGTGCATGGTTTTATGTCTCTGAATAAATTTGATAACGAGATAAGTACCATTTATGAAATTCCCCCACTCAAAACTTCCTCATGAACTTTTTTTGCTTCAACTCCCTCCAAGCTCTCCTAAGAAGCTGAAATTTTGATTTGTCAACTTCCTCAACTTACACTTTCATGTGAAATCAAAAAAAAATTGAGGCATCTCCACCATCCCCGCGTCCTCCGGCCTCTCAAAATTTGAGTCAAATGTAATTTTGAGGAGAATCAAAAATCCGAAAAAATCTTTTCCTATATTTACGTAAAGAGTATCTCGTCAAATTTAAACGCAAAGATATGAAGACCCCCTCCTCCCCAGAAATATGTGAATACTTCGAGCGATGTACTCGTAGTTCCCCGAGTCTCCCTTCCTATATCAGTTAGGCTGTAATAGCTATCGTTTTATAAATGTTAACTCAGCTAAAAAGAAAAAAACAAACGACGAAACCTCTTAGGAGAGAAAAAAACGAAGCTTCAAATGAGAAAAGTGAAAAGATAAGTCGAAAATTATTTCATCATTCGAGAAACCTTCGAAAAAAAAAACGAACGAATATGATACTGGAGTAAATATCATTTTTATAAAAAAAAAAAAAATTAGTTTTTCGAGTGCGAAATTTAAATACTCTGCGTTGGTATTAAATTCAATGAAACGAATCGTTTCGAATTTCAACTGCAATTTATGTACCGAAAAGTTATTTAGGTTTGGCTCATTTCCATTCGTGTGCCATAACTTAAACGTCAATTCGAAATACAGTTAGGTTGGAAACGTGATCGGAGAACAAATAGCGAAATTGTGTGGTACTAGTTCATTGACAATTTGAGATGACGAATGATTTTTACTTTGTGACTATATTTGATTGGAAGTCGTTGATGGGGGAAAAAGGATGAAATTTTAGTCTCAGTTTAATGTTTTTCAAAATTATTAGTCCAGTGGTATTCTTTGAGAGTGGAATTTCACTGAATAGCTTTGTGGTATCTTTTGTCTTATGATATCGTGTTACTATGTTGGATCTCTCGCGATTGTATTTTCGTCTCATTTTCTCTAAGCTCATCTCATCTGTTCGAGAGTGCGGTACTTCTGGTTGTCTGGAAAGTAACCAAATTAAAAAAAATTAAAGCTTTGACAACTAAGCTAATTGAAGTCCCAAGTGATTAGCTAAAAGTACTTCTTGCAGTATTCATAATTTAATTTCAATGAATGTACTCCGGTAACACGTGAATGCAAGATGTATGTTCATGATTGAGAGAAAATGTGGGATTTGATGACTCGATGAAACATGAATCGCTTTGTGAACTGAATCAGCTCCTCACTTGAGAAGTAATAATAATTTCAGAAGTAGTTAAGAGTTCGAAATCTGAACACATTGGTACAGTGCCCTGAACATGTTTTATCGAAATATCCTAAGTATCGTGAAAGACTGCAATTTGAAAAGACTTCGTGATGACTTGAAATGCTTCAAGTTGCTAAAATTTGAAGAATATGGAAATACTACTTGTAATTTTGCGAAATTGTACCTATCAAGTAATTTTGAAAGAGATAAGGTTGGGGTTTTCAGTTTAGGTACTGGATATGGCTTGTAGACATGAGGTGGTTGGCATCCTTAAATACAAACCTGAACAAGCCCTAATTCGAAACTTAGCTCCAGTAATGTGGCATGACAGCTTACATTTTTCATAAGTCTAATCTTCTGGGAAATAAACTTACAAATGATTCAAATGAAAAAGTTACCAAGTTTTTTTTTTCTTTTTGTGAGACAAATGAAAATCTTGACTTTTACAATTATTTCAATATCCTTTATAAGATAACTCGTTCATTCAAAAGTTAGCATTGCTGGTCAATAGCATTCATAAATTTATATCTATAATTTTTGATAATTTAAAAAGCCATAGCATAGTTTAAGAATGAGTGTATCAAATGATGTTAGGAGAGAGGTACTTCTATACTTGAACATAACAAGATACATCTTCGATCTTCTATGGTGTATAGAAATGTCCCACCTAGGGCGCCAATAAAATAAGACAAAGTGGCGCCGTAGGTGGGGCATCAAAAATAAAAAAAAGAAAAGGTTGCAATTTCGATTCATGTACTATCTATCCAGATGATATGCAAATTGTTCGAATTTTCGGAATATTTTATAACTTGTATGGAAATAATTTCCCTCCGCTAAAATTAATCTGGGAACTTTTCGGTGTTCATTTTTCCCTCGTGTAAATAGCGTATTGTAAATTTTCTTGTTTTGCCTACTTTTGAAATAATACCTTTAAAAAAGCATTTTGAAAAGCATCGCCTGTGTAATTGAGTTAGGTAGTAGTATCATAAATTTTAATTGTTTATTTGGAATATGATATAAATTTGAGTCCCTCCATGGGAACTCTCGCGTTAAAGAGTTGCCCAAAAGAAAAATTCCTCACTATTTGTTCAAACAGTTGAGCTGTTTGACTGTGATATGGGCTCTAGCTATAGCTGAATAACTATAGCGGTTTTGCTATTTTGTGCAGTTGGCAAATTTTCATAAAATAAGTCCTGGAATATAAAGAGAAACTATTACAACAATTTTTTGCTCAAATAAAAAATTATATATATGCGTATATTTTATTCCTTTATTTGAAATACAATAAATATATACGTATAAAATCGATGTTTTATGTGTTAAAATTCGCTTAGCAAAGTTGATTTGATTTGACGAGTCGATATATTTTGAAACTTCTGCCTAGATTTACTTCCTTCATTTCATAAATTTTGAGGATATGCATTTTCTGTTGTCAACACAAGAGGTGTTCTGAATTCTTCTATGTATTCATATGCTAGAGACGTCAAAACGTTCATAGATCCTAAAGCATATGATGAGAATATTCACAATAATAATCATGACGTGTTTTCTTTATCATATTTTGCTCATTGTTATGAAATATTATTAGCAGTGAAAGGCGTGCAGATCTTTTCAGAAATATTATACTATGCATATAAAAACCATCATGGATCCTGAGGCATATGTGTTCAAAATTTTCATCTGTCATTGAAATGAAACATTTTTTTTACACTACTGGTAAAAGAGATTTGGATTTAGCTCTTGAAAAATCAAGTATGAGACTTAAAGATAGAAAAACTTGCAAGTTTGAAATTATGTCACCTAGAAATACTTGAAGATGAAAGACAGAAAATGATACGAGTGATATGTCTCCTATTCAACCAACAATGTTTGCCCACCAACTCGTAAATTTTGAAGATCTGCATCTTCTGTCTTTAGCACAAGGAAACATATCATATTCTTCCTTTTGTCCTCTAGTACTTCTAGGTAACATAATTTGGAAAGTGCACGAGCAAAATATGATGAAGAATACGATTCATGATTATGAGCTGATGACATCGACGCAAATTTCTTTTTCTCATGATGACGAGCGAATGATGAAGATACAATTTCTTTTTTTCATGATGATAAGCTGATGACAAACAAGAAAATTTGCTTGTGAATTGTTGGTGATGGTGGTTCATTTTCACATACAACAAAAAAAATTATTCATAAACAGTAGAAATACGTCGTAATTGTTACTTTTATACTTGATACAGCTCGAATCAACTCAAAATCAATAATACCAGAATTCTAATTTGTACACTTAAGACGAAAAGTAGATGTGCAGTTTATCAGTTTTTATCGAAATTATGTATTACGATATAGCGATAAGATAGTAAGGTATAGAGCTTCCTTTTCCTTATTCATTCTTGCAATTAACATTAAAAGTAGATGAGTGCATCTTCATTAATTGAAATCTTTTTTTCTTTTTTTTTTCTTTTTGATTTGGATCGAAGTAAATTGCAGAGTTTGAATTGGAGCTTTATTTTCATTCTTGCGTCCTGCTGAAAACATAAACATTTTTTTTTTAGCTGAGTTTTTGGTAAAAACGATAGGTACTATAGCCTACCTGATTTTGGAAGGGGGTTTGGTTGTCGGTGATTCATGAAATTTGCTCAAAGTTTGGTAAGAGACTTTTCTTAAAAATGTGAAAAAACTATTTTTTGTTTTTTCGATGCCCCTCAAGATAGCGGATCACTCAAATTTTGAAGCGAGTAGAGAAGGGGCAAATAGCTCAAATTTTTGGGTATTGATCTCAAGTGAAAAAGGTGAGTCACGGACACCAACATGTCCAAATATCAGGTTCCTCAATACATTTTGAGGGGAGTTAGAGTACAAGACGACTTTTGAGAAAATTTTGAGTTATAAAAGTTATTGAATCTTCCATATCTCCTCATCAAATGCACTTAAAAAAGTCAAACTTTATGCGTGGAATTAGTTGGTTACTAGAATAGTATGACCTGTTGAATTTGGATCAAAATGGATACAAAATGGCGGATTATCAAAATTTGAATAGAGCTCTGAGGAGCCTCAAATTAGTAAAAATGTATTTAATATTAACCGCGTATGTTTATTGGAAGTAAGAATTATTAAAAATGATTGTATCAGATGATGACTTAAAAGTATGGAGATGAAGGCGAGAGGCACTTCTGACCTCTAGTTAGAATGATGGTGGCATAGTTGTAGATAACAAGATACATGCTTGTCCTATCTTCTATGATGTGCATGGATGTCCCACCTAGGGCGCCAATAAAATAAGACAATTTGGCGCCCTAGGTGGGGCACTAAAAATAAAATACTTCGTGATTTCGATTCATACCATCTTCCAGGTAACCATGCAAATTACATCAACTTTCAAAGAACCCAATAACTAGAATAAATCTGGAAATCATTTCCCTACGCTAAACTCATCTGGAAACTCTTCGATGTTTATTTTTCTCGCGCGTAAATTACGTATTGTAAGTTTTCTTTTTTTGCTCGCTTTTGAAATTAATTCTTTTAAAAATGCATTTCGAAAAGCGTCGTCTGTGTAATTTAGTTAGGTAATCGTATTTCGCGAAAATAGAATCGTCTAATGGCGACCAAGAGTGAGAGAAAAAGAAAGGCGAACCAACGAAAAAGGAAGTAGTACACCGAAAAAAAAAAGGTCGACGCGAAAATCGGTAGCGGTTTCGTCTTTAACCTGGTTTCGTGTCGGAAAGATTTTTTTACGCTTATCGCTTTTGCCGTCGGTGAAAAAAAAAATGTCGTGTTACACGTAATTTTTTAGCGTATGGTTTTTAAATAGCGTCACACACGCATCCAGTGTAAAGGGCTTAGTTGGATGGCCGTATTATTTCAAAGAGAATAAAAGAAAGAATCGCGTTGTATGCGGTGTGTGTATTAAGCACTATGCTACAGATTTACCTACTCTATAAGACCCGATAGACTGTGTATCCATAGGCATCGCGAGCACGTACATAGACTCGCGGCTCGAGTACTCTTGAAGAGGAAACTTTTCAAACGAACGATTTCGCATTAAAGTATATGAAAGGCGAATTCTCTCCAAGTGTATGGGTACGAGAGAAGCGAAAATTTTCTATTTTATCCCCTTTTAAAATATTTATAGATGGTAGCGCTGTACGGCAGTCATACAGAATGAGACGAGGTCGTTCAACGCGCGATGAATCGTGCAAAAAAAAATGCAGGTCGTACTCGAATGCTTGGATGTGTAACCAAAAGAGTCGCTATAGCGTGCGATCACTCGATGGCTTTTTGAAAGTATCTCGATCGAATTACTGTTAGTATTTTTGTAAATGGGTTTCAAAGTTCTCGAACGAAGAGGGAATAAAGTTCAGCAAGATAGACAGCACACGGTACGAAGAACGGGCGTCAATTATGGAGCGGTGGGTGTATCTGCGAACTAACCCGATGATTCGGTCGGTACTAGTACTAAAAATAATGCGCTTCCGGAAACGGTTAACGCCGATAACGAAAAATATAGACACTTTGATCTTATCGGTAGACGACGCTGATTGGAGGTTGGAGTTATTTATCGATTTGTTTACATTGTGGGTTTTTTCGTTTACCAGCCGCATTAATAAATGCCACTGTGTACGATCGTCCATTTGTACGGTGTAAATTGAAAAGCGTATTTGTCTGGGAATCGTTTGTCATTGGTTTTATATAGGTTGAAAGGATGGAGTTTTGAGTTGTAGTTATTCGTCGGTTTTTGTAATAAAAACGAATGGAGAATTTAAGCAGGAATCTTATGATACTCGTACTTTTTAGGTGATCAGTAGAGTGGGTCAATTTTCAAATTTTTTTTTTAACTGTAATGAAGATGGAAAAGATGTAAACAATTTTAGCAATATTTCGACTTAATGCAGATGCATTTCCAAATGTAACCCTTAATTGGCACACATGGGTGAATTTCACCCATCGGTAATACAAACTCGCTGCGCTCCGGTGTAACCGGCTGCTCATCCCTGTGCACCCTTCATAGTTGAACGGTGCCACAATTTCTTCAGTTCGAGAATCTGTGTTAGTTGCATACATCAATTTTTGAAGGGGCAGATTTACTTCTGAATTTTTATGTAAATTATTCATTGCATTTTTCAGGTCGCAAAAATTGAAAATAAAACCATGCTATGTTGTAGTTCGAACGATTTACAAGAAAAAAACATAGAAGAACAAATTGCCTATCTTCAATATTGAAGGAGCTAGAAATTTTCAAAAATTGTTCTATTCTATCCCATGTATGCTGCCCCTTCAATTTTGATATTATGCAATTTTTTGTAATGAAATTCTGCATTTCAGCGAGCACAATAACATATTATATCTCAATTTCTTGAGTGACTCAGCACAATTTTTATTTTCTAATTTAAATTACTTTTATGTGTGCCATTAGAGGGTTAAGTCAAAGTTTTCAAAAATTCGAAAATGTCAAAGAAATTAATTTTTGCCAGTTAAGAATTTTTTGTAATTAAAAATTTGAAGAGACGAACACATATGATATAATTACATATTAATGGCTAAGTATAAAGAAAATATTGAGTACAAACTGTCAAACATTCATAAGCAGTAGCCGATGAGAAACCGGAAGTAATCTGGTAGGTATCAGTTCTTAGAACATATGACATGTTATTGACGTCGCATTTAATTTTAACAGTCGTCTTAAATCTAAAAAATACTTTTGACCAAGTGTCGTTTTGAAAATTTGATTTTACATAATAATGCAACCAAACCGTGACTAATGAAACGTTGTAAGGGTCGCGTGAAACGACCCCCCGGGAAAAGAAAATTACGCTGTCCGTAACTCTCGAGCGAACCTTGGCGGTAAAATATTGAGGGAATTTTCGAATAACCTCTGTAATAAGGCGGCAAAATGAAAAGGAAATTTTAAACATTTAAGCGTAGATTTTCGCTCGAGATCCCAGACGTCGTTTTAAATGAAATCTCTCGATTCGTTCGAGTCGAAACTAAAACACATTAGCGCGTGCTTCGCCGTAAACATTTAATTTCCTATACGTGTGTCGTATAAATTCAAAAGTTGACACTTTCAGTGAAATATTCCTTTCACTCTCCTTGGTGATGATGTTCGCAACTTAGCAAAAGCACTTGGTGAATTCCTCGGCAATTTTCAGCTATCGTTTTGCTGCCTATTTTCCTCATGAAATTACATAGAGTCGGTTCTATCATTAGTAACTTGTGCCCGCGTAATCGGTATAATTGTTAATCGAAATCCCATATCCTTGTCGAGCGTTGTATACGCATACACGTGTACGCTGACTCTTGTGCGTACTTATCGTTTTGATAAATTTATAATAGTAAATTGAATTATAGTCATTTCGTTGATATCGTTGGCTCCAATGAAACGCGAAATTTCATCTTATTGTTGAATATAGGAAACACGCTATCTGTAGCCTTGTTATTATATCGACGATTTTGATTGCTCATTTTAATAAAGCCCCGCCTGTCCCTCTTCTCGTTTCTGTTCGTAGCCGAAACTTCCTCGCGTACAATCGCGTCGTAACGAGCTGGACATCCCTTTGAATTAGGCGAAAATTATTACGCGAAGTGCCGGATCGTAAACAAGATAAATTATCGCCTGTCTGAATAAAATAAGCTCTGTTTAGTTTTCCTCGTTTTTAAATCGCGAAATCGATACCTTAGAAGGCAGTATCGATGAAAGTGGTGGGAAATCGTTTTCTTTTTTTATTCTCGTAATCCTCAATTAATGGCGATAGTTCAATTAAAAAATGGAATTTGTTTGTTTTTTGAAGAACCTTCTCATGTTGCAAGAGATGGAAATTCTTTCTTCTGTAAAAATTTTATTGTAGTAGAAAATTATCCCTCTAATGGCACACATAAAAGTAATTTAAATTAGAAAATAAAAATTGTGCTGAGTCACTCAAGAAATTGAAATATAATATGTTATTGTGCTCGCTGAAATGCAGAATTTCATTACAAAAAAATTGCATAATATCAAAATTGAAGGGGCAGCATACATAGGATAGAATAGAACAATTTTTGAAAATTTCTAGCTCCTTCCATATTGAAGATAGGCAATTTGTTCTTCTATGTTTTTTATTGCAAATCGTTCGAACTACAACATAGCATGGTTTTATTTTCAATTTTTGCGACCTGAAAAATGCAATGAATAATTTACATAAAAATTCAGAAGTAAATCTGCCCCTTCAAAAATTGATGTATGCAACTAACACAGATTCTCAAACTGAAGAAATTGTGGCACCGTTCAACTATGAAGGGTGCACAGGGATGAGCAGCCGGTTACGCCGGAGCGCAGCGAGTTTGTATTACCGATGGGTGAAATTCACCCATGTGTGCCAATTAAGGGTTATTAAACATTTGACTACAGAAAAGTCAATAGCGAATATATTTTCGAAATTCTCTACGAAAAGTGAAGTTCATGAATAAAGATTGAGTGGTCGGAATTGAAAAATTTGAAAAAATCATAATTTCCTTTTTCCTATGGATGGAAAAAGTTTTCATGTTTCCCTGATATTGGTCATTAATAGGTAAATGCAGTACGATGCAAATTTTTCGATGATTTGAAAGAAAATAACGCTGTTGAATTTTTTTAGCTGAATTTTTAATAAAAATGATAACCATCACCACCTACCTGATTTGAAAAAAGGGGTAGGGCACCTCAAAATGGTGGATCACTCAAATTTTGAGGAGGGCTAGAGAAGGGTCAAATAGCTCAACATTTTTGATCCTGATTCATATGAAGGAGTGAGTGACGGACACCAACATATGCAAATTTCAACGTTTCAAGTGTATTTGGAGGAGAGTTGAAGAAAAACATTGATTTTTAAAGAAGATTTGATTCGTGAAATTTCTTTAATCTTCCATATCTCCTCACCAAATCAATCTAGAAACGTCAAACTTTGTATGTGGGATTAGTTGGTGACCAGAATATGACTTTTGAATTTGTGTCAAAAAGAAGCCAAAATGGTGGATTATCATAAGTTGAATGGAGTTTGAAGAGCCTCGGATTAGTAAAAATGTAATTAATCTAAACTCATGATAATTTCGGATAAGAAGTATACTACATCCCAAATTCAGCTCCACACATGATGTTGGAGGGGTGAAGGGATTATTCGTCCTCAAAATATGGGAGTGGGGTGTTTATGATGAAATGAGTTTCAATGACCAACCTGTTGGTGCAAAAAATGGCTTTTGGAGGGGAATTTAATGTAGAAAATTTCAAATCATCCTAAGTTTCTCTTCGCCAAATCAGCCTGAAAAGATCAAACTTGGTGTGCAGGATTAGTTAATGACCAGAATATGAACTCTTCAATTTGGGTCAAGATGGATTCTATTTGAAGGTAATTTAAGGAGCCTCAGTAGCTATAATTTGAAAAATATGTGCTCGTTATGATTATTTCATGACAAGAAATACTACGTTTGTGCCAAATTCGCTATCGTAAGTGGTTTTGGAAGGAATAGGGTAGGGCTTTTTAAACTTGGTATTCGGTGTGGCCTGTAGGCATGAAAGGGTTAGTAATGATATTTGCAAACCTGAACAAGCTCCGATTAAAAACTCAGCTCCTGTAATGCGACATGACTGCTTTAAAATTAAAAAAATATTTCAAAAGTTTTCGTGCAAAACACTGGGAATATGGCACGTACCGCAAAATTTTTTTTGGGAACATAAAATTTCATCAAAAAGGGAATAGCTTTGAGAGAGCGATTTTTAAGAAATGAAAAAGTAAAATGAGAAATCACCGTTCAAAATCACTCCTAACGTCCTGCAGTAATGATGAAGCGAAAAAAAAAATTCTCGTCATTTCTCAAAAAACAAATCAACAATTGAAAGAACATGGAGAAAAAATTCGAACATGTCGAAATAATCGCATTATAGGATAAGAAGAAAAAAATTCAGAAAAAGTTCAAGCAATGAAAAAATGTGAAAACGATTTCTAATTAGAAAAAAGAAGAGTTGTTAAGCATTTTCCATTCAACAAATGTAACCTTCAAAAATATTAAATTCCAGCAGAAAACATGTACCATTTATGTGAAACTATGTAGAAAAACATTACGCTTTACCAGATAAAAGCAAACATCGAAAAGTACCAAATAAGAAGTGAAAAGATTCCTATATTGACATTAGAAATTCATAGCATTCACTCACAACACACGCAAATTTTGAAAAATTATCTGCTTGTTTCGTATCGGGTCTCAAAGGGTTAATATCAGACGAAATTAGCGATGAAATAGCGGCACGTGTTATATTTGATGGTGAGTCATATGATACCTTGATGCGTACATAGTGATAATAATGGAAGATGTCGTGTTAATGAAATAAAAAAAAAAAAAAAAAAAAAAAAAATGAAAATCACGTTTCACGAACTCAACAATCTCGTTAAAACTGAAAACGAAAGTCGAAATATAAAACGAAAAAAGAAGCCTCATAAAGAAGAAAGCATTTGAAGAAGCCAAGTTTTTTTGTTTTACCGTTTGTAACGCTCTCTACTTCTTTGATTATCGAATTAAAAGTTAAAAAAAAAAACTAATTAGATGCATCTACTATATAATTGAGGAGGGTAAAACTTTGTCCGAGGTAATGTGATAGGGCTGAACGAGGAGATCATTCCTAATGCCTCAGGCAACTCACGAAAAGCTCCATGAAGCTCGAAAAAAAGCTTTAGAGAAACGTCCATTAAATGGGCCGAAGAAGTTGTACCCATATCTATGACGCTCGACCAAACGTCATTCCACAACCCCGAAGAGTAGTTAATAAATTATACTTCAGGATCTCCCTATGATGTGCGCAATTTTTAAATTTTGGACTTGGAACGTGAGATTGTGTGACCTCACGTTTCATTGAACCAGCTCACGTTTTAATATTATGGAGTAAAATTTTATATATGTAGCAGGAATGTGAGTTTGTGTGAGCTCACGGAAAAATTGAACCGTGAATTAGCGTGATGGGGCATGAGTCAAGGTCTTTTAGTTCGCAGTTTTTTAATGTTGCAGAAACATGAGTTTGCGTGACCTCACATTTCATTGAACTGTGAGTTAGCTTGATGGGCCCTGAGTCCAGGTCTTTTAGTTTGCACGGAATGTGAGTTTTTGTGACCTCACGTTTCATTGAACTGTGAGTTGGCGTGACGGAGCATGAGTGAAGGTATTTTAGTTCCCACGTGATAAATGGAGCAAAAATTTTATAAATGTGGCAGGAGGTGAGAGAATGTTCTCAAGTTTCATTCAGCCAGCTCAGGACTTGGAACGTGAGATTGTGTGACCTCATGTTTCATTGAACCAGCTCACGTTTTAATATTATGGAGTAAAATTTTATGTATGTAGTGGGAATGTGAGTTTGTGTGACCTCACGTTTCACTGAACCAGCTCATGTTTTAATATTATGGAGTAAAATTTTATATATGTAGCAGGAATGTGAGTTTGTGTGAGCTCACGGAAAAATTGAACCGTGAATTAGCGTGATGGGGCATGAGTCAAGGTTTTTTAGGTTGCAGTTTCTTAGTGTTGCAGAAACGTGCGTTTGCAAATGAATAAATATTATTATGATGAATTTTTTATTCACAAAAAAATTATAGAAATAAAAAGCAAAGAAGAACTATTGCCATCGAAGAAGTTGACCATAAAGATAAAAAAAACCCTTTGGCCCCTTCAATGTATAAAGAAGCACATGCTTAAACACCCCGTCCAAAGGACGGGTATGGATTACTAGTTACATTATATTTCAGATTTGAAAAACGGTATTCGAAGGAAAAATAATTTGGTACTTTTCAGGCTTCAATTTAACGTAAATCATAATAATTTTACGAAAAGTATGAAGCTGCTGAGAAGCTGAAAAAGCAAAACCTTCCCACGGTCTCTCCTCATCCTTGCCCCTCACTGTTGGGTCGAAAAACGGGACTTGTACTCCAGTATTCAAAACATAAACTTCCTCCATTCAAAAAGTGGGGATTAAAAACAAGATTTAAAAAAAGAAGGTATGCAATCTTGTATTATGACCTATCCGGATTCTGGTGATAATAACCTCTTCGCGTCTATTCAGGGTTAAAAGTTGTTTCTACTTGGGAACTGATTTTTCATGCTTGAGAAATTTTGATGGATTCTGGGACCATTTAGTTTACCACACTCGTTAGGAAAGGTTGTGAACAATCATATGAGTTCATATTAATTACATTTTTACTAACTTGAGGCTCCTCAAGCTCTACTCAGATTTTGATAATCCGCCATTTTGAATCCATTTTGATCCAGATTAAAGAGCTGATATTTTGGTCACCATTCAACTCTAAACACAGAGTTTGACCTTTCTAAGTTGATTGGTAAGGAGGTATGAAAGATTCAAGAAATTTCATGACTCAAAACTTCCTCAAAAAGTCGTTTTTTGCTCTAACTCCCCTGAAAACATACTTAGGAAGCTCAAGGATATGTTGGTGTCCATGACTTACTCTTTCATATGAGGCTAAAACCGAAAAATTTAAGCTATTTGTTTCTTCTCCAGTCCCTCTTAAAATTTGAGTGATCTCTCATTTTGAATTTTTTCGAAAAAACAAAAAAGTACTTTTGTTAGATTTCTAAGAAGAGTCTCTCACCAAGTTTGAGCGAATTTCATGGATACCCGCAGGCGCTACGTTTGCGGGAAAAATATATAATTATTATGTATACCAAAAAGTTGGTCATTTACCAGATGATCACAAATGATCTGAAACGTAAAGATTTGAAGACCCCACCCTCCCCCGACCCCCTTCCCAAGTCAGGTAGGCTGTAATAGCTATCGTTATTATGTTAAAAACTCAGCTAAAAATTTATCTAAAACTTGAAGAAAGTGCCTATACTTCTAACCACACAAAGAAATGTATTCCAAAAATGAATGAAAGAATACATGCTGAAAAAAAGATGAAAAAATTATGACAATGAAAAAAAATAAAAAAAGTGCTCTAAAATAATAATCTCAGTGTAAACTTTTATGTATTGAGTTGAACATGTGGATTATACCACGTGTCGCTTCGTAATTACCAGGGAATCCGCTACAGGAGATTATCTATTTGAAAGAGGTTCGCATATCTATTCCATAGTAAGATGTCAACAGACTAATGATAGAACCTGTCTGTTCTAATAAGTTGGTAAAAATCCTTACGAACGAAATCTTTTTTCGGACTCGGACGAGGATAAAACGGTCATAAATCGTCGATAAAACGGCGCGAAAAAAAAAAAGCTATTAACCGAGCCGAAGAAAATTTTATCCCGTCGAGTTGGGTTTGATTACTTAAGAAATTAGAGAAAAACAAAGTTGTTTTGAAAACTAAAACACTCGGGCAACGTTAATTCGTCGCTTTTACGGCGCGATAAAAACGGTTAGGGAAATTTGGCGCTAAATTATAAGCGGACTTATTTGGGGGAAGAAATTCGCGAATTACTCGACCAATTCGTTTTATTCCTTGGGGGTAATTTTTGGACGATTTTCGCGTCGCTTTTTTTTTGGCGAAGAGAGCGTAGTCGGTGTAATTTTTCTTGGCTGGTAATCGAATTAATGGACGACGATTTGCATTTGAAAAAGATTACTCGAAGAGAGGAAATACTTAGCGGTGGAGCGACGAAAGTGGGCGCTGTTACCGGAGAGTCGGAGACCGAACGAAGGAACGATATGTCGAAGACGTTGGCCTTCGATGGGGCGAAATGCTGCGCGACAAATGGTCTCCACTTGGATGGCGATGGTATCTGGTGGCGCGTGAACGAGAACGTGAGAGAGAACGACGTCCGAGAGCGAGCTTAAATATGGTTTACGTTGTAAATTTATCTGCACCAAGACTCGCTTAATGGTTGCTATGGAGATTGCGTCGATGAGAGGAGTCGTTGCCAATGTACGGACAGTTAAGATAACATGCGTGATAGTCGGCATGGGTGGCGAAACTTTGGCCTTATTCGTTCGTTCTGCTGGTCGTGCTGTGTTGGAGAATCGGTGCTCGGGGTAGCCGGCGTACGGGGGTTTTTCTTGTTCGCTGTACGTGTGCTCTGCGGTAATAAAGGTTAACGTATTTCAATGCCGATACATTTTTGTGGGCCGGGAACGATAACGCGATGACACGATTGATGGGAAAATCGTCTAGTCTATGGCGAACCGCGAACTCGTGCGAATTCTTATCGATTTATTCGTTCGTAATTACGATGTAACGAAGAAATGCGTCGCGACGTGATAAGCGATGCATTTCGAAACGTATCTAAAATAAACGCCGGCTTCCGGTTCGCCTCGTGTACGTTCTGCTCTTATGGCATGCACGTATAGGGTATAGCTCTTCTTCTAAGTAAATGAGGGAAACCCTCGGTAAGGATTTGGAACGTGAAACGGAAATTTGCTCGAGCCTATTTTCACATCGACGGTTTGTTTATGCAAATGGTTTCCAAGAAACGGGCCGATATTAGGGTACGACGACGTTGACACTATACTCGCTGAGGGTACGCTAAATCTGCGTTTATTCGATAGCGATCTGCCGTCGGACGAGCATATATCAGCGAACTCATCTCAACGCTCGATCTGCGGTCTCGTATAGTTCAGCTATTAGCCGGATTTTTTCAGCGCCCGTTAATAGAAACTGGGACAATGGGGTCGCAAAGGCTAGACATTAATTCGCCATTTACCGCGTTGCCGTCGCAAATATTAAGGCCGGTCCACATTTGAACATTCTAATGTAACAGAACGTCGCTGCGAACTTCGTCGCGCATAGTATGGACGGTGAAGCGTAACATCCTAACATCGCCCCGTACATTTGCGCGATCCGGTGAGTGTCAGTCTTTTGCCGTTACATCAAAAAAATGTTCGCAGCGACGTTACCTGTCCACGAAAGTAGCTTCAGAACGTTGGCTCCAGACTCAGGCTTAACTCCGGAGTCAATGCGATTTCGAAGTCATTTTCAGTCTATGACAGTATCAAAATTCTCGCATGCACAACAATTAAATAAGTTAATTATGAGCGCCTGGTTGGAGGAAATTGAACCTGTCAAAGTCGATTTTCGAATTTCCTTCATCTGTGGCAAATCTTTTCGAAGTGAGTTTTCGAGAATTCACAAAAGTAAGATTTTTTAATGCGGAATTATTATCCGAGAGAGGGAGAGAAAACTAGTAGAAAGATTGAAGTTCTATGAAGTTTCAAAATGTCTGGATTAAATAAGTTGTCTCGGAATATCGTAGAAAATGTAATTGAGACTTTTCGGTGGAAACGTTCACGACATCCATGAAGGAAAAATGAACTAAAATATGGGTGAATATGATGTGCAAAATAATATAAAAATAAAATTAGTATTAACTTTTGACTATTTACCCCTGGACCGCTCAAAGCCATTGTTTAGAATAGCACACATTTCTGTCGATATGAAGTGAACGCTCACAGACCAAAATGCGTCTGCGCATGCGCGAGTTCAAAGTTATCAATATTATTTCGAGTTTCGAGTATAATAAGTTCAACTGGTATCAGCTGCTCTTGCTGTTATCTTCAACTGGCGCATGCGCAGACGCATTTTGGTCTGATAGTGTTCACTTGATATCGACAGAATTTTTCTTTACAGTTCGAGCGGTCCAGGGGTATGTAGTCAAAGGTATTAACCCTGCACTGATAACAGCTGCCAAAAACGGCACTGCCAATGTATTTTTATGAGAAAAAACAACCGGGTTCCAAAAATGGCACCTTAATGTATTTTTGCCAAATTTCAAATATTAGGATAGTACTCGAAATCAGATTTTTTTCTAGTATTAAAATAGATTAAAAGTTATCGGCTATCATTCTGAACAAAATACTTGTGTATAAGTACATCACTAGGTTTCAAATCTTCTAAATATAGAAAAGGCATGATGGTGCCATTTTTGGTACCCGGTTGTGTTTTATTGGTTGTCAGCCCAGGGTTAAAATTGATAACATTTTTAATTCTAATTAGGTAACTTACTATCTACTACTAACTATCTTAAAAACAATGAACTATGGAAGATATCTGGTATTTCGATGGAAACCCTAGAGCCCCATGCGAACTGAAAAGCCCCAATCGTTCGGGTTTTGGTTTCTAGTATAGTCTAACCCATTTTTAGTTCTACAATCCTCTTTTACAGTATAGTTTGTCTCCGTTTTCTTATGTATTATATCGTTTGTATAAACCAGTTCGTTCGATTATAGTCTGTACAAATTACTTAGACGTCTGAGTTTATGGGGGACCATTTTGTTCCGTTGTGCTAGCCAATGAAGAGTGTTGTAAAAGGTTGCGCACATACTAAGGGAGTTTGTTTATAAATCATATTTCTTTGTATATGAAAGTTTTATGAATTTTTTTCTCGCTGCAATTTTCTATCGCAAATCTGTTCGAATATTGTTCAAGCTGAAAAAATGCAGGAAGACGATTTTGCAAGACAATGACAGTGATTTATTTTATGAATAATGACAATGGTTTATTTTATGAATAACTCTTTTACAATTCATTTTTGTCAAAATAACGGCCTCCCGGTACCCGAAACGGGTGAACGGAAGACCGGCTCAACTCTAACTCCATTACAAAAAAAAAAAAAAAAAAAAAAAAACCAGATGAACAGGTAAATAACAATATCTATTAAAAATAAATATAAAGAAGTAACATACCATAAAATTATTAAAAAAATGAGCCCGTCAACCTAGCCGTGATAACACCAGTGCGACAGTCAACAGATGTATATCTCACTTTGGGAACTCTCAATCTTGCCTCTCGCAACAATGCCGAGGTAGCCGGCGCAAAATGATCACTGGCAAAATACAAAAATCTGGACACTCGCCGAGCCACCAAAACTATCGGCATTTGAGCGAATCCGCCGATACCCATCAAACACCTCTTTTTTTACTGAACGTTTCACGAAGTTCACGATGAAGGGAGGTGGAACATTGTTTCCAGAATATTTCATTAGGAGCCTATGCGCATCCGCAATATCAGAGAGAGTCAATAACATCCACGACAGCTGCGGCTTCAATACCAACTTCAATGGGGTCCTCCTAGTGAGAGAAGGGGATACCTGTGTAAACGACATTCTCCCTTCTAGAGTAGTTTTCAAGCTCCAAAATTCGTCTCTCTAAATCGCAGTTTCTGGCCTCCAAATCGGCACGTTTAGCCAATGTGCGCTGGTTATTCAACTCGACATCATTTAGCCTGGTTATCGAGTTTCTCATCTAATAGCGCTGAGAACTGCCCTAGTACATGCGAGGGCTCGGATAAAGCGTCCTGCTGAATGCCAATTTGAGCGACTAGCCGGGCTCATATCTGACCATGTCTTCTTGGTTATAGAAGAGCAGTTCCCTTTGCCAACGTCCTTGGGATGCAGCAAAGTCTCACACTTACCACATGAGTGTGCACGAGAGATAACAACTGAACCAAAATCTAAGGAATTAAAGTTAGCTTATAACCTTGAGTTAGCAGTTTTCAAAAGCATTTAGAAATAGCTTCAGCTACCAGTTGATGAATTAAACTATGTATCTAGCTACCTACCTTACTTCACGGCTTGGAGTAAAGCGGGATGATGCAGACAGAAGTATGACACTAAGGTGCAGACGATCACCGCACTCCGAAAAGGTAAGGGTCAAGAATGAAGTTCCCAGGTACATAGTACACCCGAAATAGGAAGTAGTGGGTATCAGCCCACCGAGAAGATATGCGCGCAACACAGATAAGGCCGAGGATAGTAATAGGCCCCGAAACCCATCAACGGCGAGTAAGGTGGCCAGAAGGAAAGAATGATGAGATGTGTTATGACCAAAAATCCATAGGGGGGAATATCACCACGCACTCTGCCAGCCAGGGTCACCTTACGGTGTTGATTACGTCAGCACAGCGTGGCCATGGCTACGCGGAGACAGGATGCTAACCGCATTCCTGGTCGGGTGTCATGTTTCACCGACCGACGGGTTGAGCTTCGTCAGCGAAACCGCGGTTGGTGTCACATTACACCGGTCGAACCAGTTTAGGCTCGTCAGCACTTCCGCTGGCGTGTAACACTACACCGGGTCGACAGGTGTCCATGGGCCGACCGGGGATCGGGTGGCATCACACGCGCAAGTGCTGCTGCGTCGGCGAAATGCAAACCGTGCGCACCCGCAAGGCGTCCGGTTGCAAACGCCGTCGTCAGCAGAAACTCCCCTGCCCCTTGGGCCGCCACTTCGCCTATCTGAGGCAATATATTTACCACCAGCAACCACCCAAGAGTTACTTGAGTTCAGTCCGGTAGAGAGTACATCAAAACGTTACGCTGCATTCGGTTGTGCACCCAAGTTCTTTTATTTCGTGATCGTGCACTCAGATTCCGTGTATTTTTCTGTTTGTCAGTTTGTTTAAAAAGTTATAAATATTGTGATCAGTTGTGTAACAATAAACATTTCACTCGTGGAAAGGATTTGTTTATTTCCTCATTTCCATTCCTCAAATCCAAAATAAAGGGTTGAGAGCCCGGCAGGGCACAACAGATGGCTGAACTTCCCATGTGGTGAACGAGGGCGGGAGCTTGTGCCCGCCCGAAGGAAACCAAGGGGAGATGTAGACTGATCGCCGAGGTGTTCCTACCTGGCTCACAAGCAATCTGCAGTCAAGTAGTCGACGCTTCGTTCTCGAAAATCAATAATATTAGTCATTTCAATCATCCTGAATCTTTGACAGCATCTTTTAATTCAGGACTCCGGTAGCTGTTTCGAACTTTGAAACTTCTTGATTTAAAAAAAATATTTTAGAAGCTTTTGTAATGTATTATATCTTGTTGGTTGTTGCTTATTACTATGTCGGTATTAAAGGAGCCGAAATATATTCTCTATATCTTTCCATACTCCATTTAGGTTCATTTTTTCACCTGTCTGCGGCACTGAAGGGACTAGAACAAAATTTATATTTTTATAAGCCTCATAGCTCTCTCAAGACTTTAGATGGGTAATGCTGTTTTACCTATCTATGGCATTCGAGGAATCTATATAGGTATTTTTACTTTACGAAGCCGAGTATTATTGTCTTTTAGATGAGTTTTTAATGAGAAACTGAGCTGTTGTAACACACCTGATTTTTGAAGGTTGCGATAGACAACGCCTTATCCTTTCATTTAATTATATCTTTTTCAAAGCTTTTGAATTTTTTTTCATTATATCGACTTTTCCGCGAAAGACCGCATTTTCGAATTTCACGGTTCAGTTCGATATCCTGGATAAGCAAAATTTAAACGCGATCTTCTCGTCGGAAAATTCCGATGAACTCTGCGACGAAAAATTCTCCAAACAAGTTATATTAAGGCGATGTAAATTACACCCGTATCGGGTGAAAAGCGAAGTAAGCTTTGGCGAAGTGTCGACGGTCTTCTTTCTCATTTTGTTTGGTAAACGAAGAGCCGAATTTAACTCGTACTACTTATGTGTCCCGTATATTGAATTTTTTCTACCGCGAAATTCAATATCGAAACGGTAAAGTGAAAGGGGCGAAAACGAGGAAACAAGGTACGAGGTAAATTTCGCGCTTCTCTCGTTCGTATATGTACGTAAAATTTGTCATCTCTTCGTTTGTCTCGAAAAAAAGGCGAAAAGGACGCGTTCAAGTGCGTCATTCGATACGCTAGGATGGCGTACGCGGGCCGCGGTAATATAGTATTTTAATATCTTCCATGCGAGTATACCGAGTATGTGTTTGGTAAGGGTGTACAGGAATGAGCTACCGAAAATATATATCGTAGTTGCGTATATGCCGGTAATTTTAGAAAGGTAAAAAATAACGTTTTCTCGTGTATCTCCTTTGTGCTGCGCCTTTAAACGCTACATCAAAGCGGAGATCAAAAACAAATTTTATATCCTACGGCTTTTAATTCGACGATGAGATTTTACTCGTTGAACGAAGTATTTTTGGGTTCGGCGATTTGAATATAAATATACATTTTCATGCCTGTAGATATCGGCTGTAATGTACCACTTTGTGAGACGCCACGTGTACAGTCTAGAAGCTATTCTTAAATTCAAAAGCGCCGCGAAGCCATGAATGTAAAAGGGGTTCTAAAACTGTCAGTTTTTCAAAATTTGAGACTCTGTTGAAGGGCAGTTGTGAACATTTTAACGCTGTTATGATGATTTTTTTTTTTTTGTAGCTGAAGGTTGTAATTGAAATGAAAGCCATTAAAGGTTGCTAAATTTCACAAAGGTTGAGAAGACTTCATGTATTTTCTTTTTTCAACATATGTAGTTGGTACACCGTCATCCATTGAGATCTAATTAAAAGTTGTACATGTTACCGATCACATCCTAATTTTGGATGAACCCGAATTTCTAGAACGTCCTATGGGCCTCAGAACATTCTGATATTACCTAGTCTAAACCAGCATGTCCAAAGAGCTGATGGACAAACTAATTTAGACTAGTCAAAACTAAAACGTCCTACGAGCCTCAGGGTGTAATAGAAGACATGGAAAAAATTGGTTTATCCCGGGACAATTGATCCACAATAAATTTGGACAACAGAAACTACTAAGAAAAAGCAGTATGGCCGGTGTGAAATCGGACGTTCTTGTTCGATCGATTTAAAATACTACAGGAGAAACTAGATTGTGCCTATTCCTATCGTAGATAGAGCAAGAGGCACATGGAGAAATATCATTGCCGCGGTTTGAGCATCAATGATAATAACCTGTGCAAATGGCGTCCTTCAAAGGTTATACTTGAGATCCGAGTTCGATGTTCGCGCTCAAAAATTTCTAACTTTGGAAAATGTGGCAAAAGACAAAAAGATGTCTTCCCTGAGTAAGGCAGCGGCAAATGCAAGTGGACAATCACATGGCTATACTCGTCGTTCCTTTATGAAGCACTGGGCAACTAAAATTTGCGCATCTAAAAAAAATAATGTGTTGTGTAATTGGAAGTTCCACTGAAGGTTACCTTGCAAAAATGAATACATGTTTTTCTTTTTAATTAATTCTATCACTTTATGACTAATATTAATTTGTTATATTATACGTATCTTTTTATGAAGAAATTATAAGGTATTACTTTATTGCTCTTCATTTTGAATACAGGCCGCACTGGTACAGTCTAAAATTCATCAGAAAAACTAGTTAATCGTATAAAAAATGCTGGATATGCTGGTTTGTCCAAATATCATTTGGAAGAACTGGTTTGATCAAACTATCTCCGGATATACCAGTTTTTCCTGTAGTACTTCCGGAAGAACAAAAAGGTCCTGCGGCTCATAGGACGTTTTAGTTTTGCGTAGTCCAAATTAGTGTGTTCAGCAGCTCTTTGGAGATGCCGGTTTGGCTTAGGCAATACCAGAATGTACTGAGGCCCATAGAAAGTTCTAGTTTGGACAAGGAATTCCGGGCTCATTCGAAATTCGGGTGTGACCGGTAGCATATACACATATTGTTGTAAACAATACAGAGTGTTTCACCTTAGTAGAACCGCCTACATTCTACGTGTAAGGCAATTCCTGTGACACTCGTGTATGATGGTTTGTCTACTATACTTGTCGAAGGCGCTTAAGTTAATACTTTTAAACGTATTTTTTCTGTTCATTGTAATGATCAACGTTGAAAATTCTTATTTCGTCATCCAAGCTCGTGTATCTTTGGATATCTGGTATTTAATTCACTTAGTTTCGTATTATCACTGGTTCCAAGAATTGTAGCATTTATTCCAATTTCAGTTTTCGAAATATATTTTAGGGGTGCTGTAAATGGCGTAGCAGTGATTTACAGCCTTATCCTTTTGTGTAAATCTGCATACTTTGAAAAGCAGCTCTAGTAATGGGGTGTGGCTGTTGACGATTTTAATATAATTTTTTTATGAATTTTTTTTTTTTCGTTGAACGCCCTTCTCGTCTTTTCTCTTCACGACAGATTTTGACGAAAGGACGAGACGATGGAAATCGAAATTTTCTGCATTAATAAAATTTCTCGTCGGGCAGCCGACGAAAAGTGCGAAGGGGAAGGGTGTATGGATGAAGAATGTCACATTTTCGGGCGTATAGAAAGCGAGAAGCGAGCACTGGTCGTGTCAAAAGGGTAAGAGGCGCGAAAAAGTAACATGAATGAAAGGCCAAAGTCGACGACGCGGTGACTTTGGAGGAAAGTTGCCGCTGGTCGGGCGTATTTCGACGACGTGTTTTGTGTGTCATCGATACTGCGAGCCGAGTCGTTCGCGAACGAAGCCCTCGGGTCGCGTTTGGTTAGACGGAGAAGAGGAGCAAGAGAACAATTTTTCTCTTCGAAACGGAAACCCTTACGATACAAGTTCGCACGCAACTTTGGAATGAGCATTATTTTAGTACGCGCTTTTCTCTTTTCTCGTAATCTCGTTCGGAATTTATTCTCATCCGAGTATACGCATCTCGACCGGCCGTATAACCGGGCGGTATCTTATTAAAGGCACCGCTCGATGGTTAACTCGCTCGTATATTTTTCGCCGAATGGACCCCGATGCGAATTCGGCAGTCGGTGATTTTCGTTTCGATTATTACGCTTATTCGCTGGTCGATTACGCCGGTTGTACTTATTTATTCGTTTCGAGAGTGGCGACAATTCGGTAATTACGAGTGTCCGCATGGGCGACGGTAGGCGAATCGGCGGTTGGCGACGGACGTTTCGCGAAATCGTAGCAGGTGCGCGCGAGTAACTATAAATTTTCACGTGTCGGCGCGCACGATGAAAAATACGCTCTCTTAATATTAAAGAAGAAGAAAAACAGGAGAAGGAGGAGGAAAAAGAAACGTAGAGTACGATAATATTATGTAAAATACACGTACGCTATAAATAATAAGGAGGACTCGACAACGACGAAATACTGTACCGGTGTAATATGCGGATTGGAGTCGGGTGAGGGGAGCATTGATGCGGTTTAAAAGGGTGCTCAATTTATGGCATTATTCGGCATGGTATGGATACTGAAGTTGAGACTACAAAATAATACGTGTCTGTTTTGCCATCAAAATAACGCGCCCGCCGTGGGCGCCAATTTGATCGACGCCGGTGATCATGGCCAAAGGATGGAGTTTCGGATTAAGCGTACTAATCAGGAACGTGCGCCTGAAGAGGTGGCGCCGCGAACCCATTATTGCGAGGTGCACGGGTTCACGCCGAGAGCTTCAGGTGCAGTGTGAAACTGGACTGGCGTGGATTTTTTTTCGCTTTTTTTTTTTTGACGTATACGTTTGTAACGCGCGTTGTATTGTGTGCTTTCAGATATACAAGAATTTTACGAGTTAACGTTATTAGACGATAGTAAATCCATTCAACAAAAGACTGCCGAAACCAATCAGATCGCGAATAAATGGGAAGCCACTAACGGACCGATCTCATTGTATTCGAACAATAATGTGAGTATACGCATTCCATTCGTAAGTATTTTCCTGCGCTAGTTGGTTTTTATTTTTATTTTTTATTTATCGCGACGATGCTGTAAACAAATATCTTCGCTGGGTCCGTTACCCTTCTTACCACGTGTATCAATATGAAAGACAGAAATTTCAATTCTTATTTTAACGATGACGTAAAGAGAATCCTGTAAGGATATATTCAAATTGAAAATTATTTTACATTACCCTCCCTTTTAAATCCTCAATATTAGCGAATTGGTGCGAAGGGAGTATGTATTAACGCATACTAGTGATCGTAATTACGAGGCTAGACATAGGAACTTCTCAAACATTAGCCAATACCGAACTAGGTTACACCAGAGGACGAATGATACAAAGACAGCAAACATTTTCAATTCTTTTCCTCAATCCCTTAAATGTACTTCGTTCCCGGTAAAATTTGAAAAGGAGCTCAAAAAATGGCTCGCTGAAAGGGTATTTTACGCGATGCAGCAGTGCTTAAAACCAGAAAACGGCTCATAAGGCGCTCCGTAAACATTTTTATTTCTATAAAAAAAAATTATTTTGTATCTTATTTTATTTATATATGTATTTTTTTTTCTTTGACTAGTATTTTTTGTTTTTTATTTTCTCCCTCGTGACAGATGTAAATATTTAGTCAGAATTGTGTACAGACAAATTGGATTATATTTTTATAGGCAGCAAGGCATTGTGGCTCGAATAATTTACTTTTTAGTAAGTTATGGAAATTAAAAAAAAAATAAACTCGATACAAAAGGGTGTTCGTGCTGGACAGAATGCATAGACATAATACATAAACATAGTACATTAGAAGTTGGAACAATGTAAATGAATACCTCAGTTTATACTGCGCATAAGGTAACATTACACATGAACATAAGACATAAGAGTTGACTCAACTTAAACTTACATGTCTTATGTAGTATATCTTATGCAAAAGTAAAATTTTATTAAAAAAAAAATCAAGGAAGTTCATATTATTATCAGTAGTGAAAATTTTTTCAAGCAAAAGACTTATTCATAAATATTAGTTTTGTTATCTAATTCTTCATATTGTCTACTAGGGTGGGTAGATTTTCACTTTTTTTGGAAAATTGAGTATGCACCTAGTTCAGTAGTTGCAAAATGATCCCAAAAGAATGTGAAAAAAATTTCAGACCTCTAGGTTAATATTTACCCCTCCCATAATTGAGTCAAAGTTTGCAAATAAGCAAAATTTTTTCAAAAAATTTGAAAAAATTATGTTGGAGGTATTTAAATTTTTTGGGGGTTTAAGCATCATGTTTTGCCTTCCCAACTTCGAAAAAAAAAATTGAATGCCAATTTTTCCTCTATCCAGGGGTTCCAAAAATACCTATGCTATGTGCTAAAATACCCTATTTTACCTGTTTTTCCATTTTATTTAGTATCATTTATTTGCTAATAATTAATTAAATATTGTGTAAGAGGTAAATAGCTGAGTACAATCATACGTTATTCTTTAGTCTTTATGCTCAAACAATATAAATGTAGTGGTGCATTTTCATTATTAGGGGTCCCAAAAATAGTCATTATATGAGTATAATTACAATTTACTATTTCAAGCTACCTAAGAATTATTCATACTTACAATATTCAATGATTCAATTTTTAAATAATTCCACAACTCTTTGATCAGAACTCACCAAGCGTAGGTGGCTGTGCATCGAGGGCCTCCGGCCAGTCGGGTAATAGGCAAAAATTTGTTGAATAATTCAAATTTTTAAATTGTTTTAAATGCGACATATGGCATCGCGTAGCGAAACACTTTTCTTGCGGAATGAATATTAAATCGGAAAATGCTTTCGGACACTCCATTTATTGGTTCATTTATTCACTCACCTAAATCAACTGCTCCCACCACATCTCGTTGTAGATTTAGACTGTAAAACCATTGGGAAGCTCCTTTCCATATGCCAAATTTATCGGTCGTTCAATTTGAAACCATCGCAAGTTCGATTGAAATCAAAAATTTCTCTATTTCTGATCTCAGCGCGCACTAAATATATTTATTGAAAATGGCATTGTCCGCAACTTTAAAAATTTGAATTATTCAACAAATTCTTGCCTACTACCCGACTGGCCGGAGGCCCTCAATGCACAGCCACCTAAGCTTGGTGAGTTCTGAACAAAGAGTTGTGGAATTATTTAAAAATTGAATCATTGAATATTGTAAGTATGAATAATTCTTAGGTAGCTTGAAATAGTAAATTGTAATTATACTCATATAATGACTATTTTTGGGACCCCCTAATAATGAAAATGCACCACTACATTTATATTGTTTGAGCATAAAGACTAAAGAATACCGTATGATTGTACTCAGCTATTTACCTCTTACACAATATTTAATTAATTATTAGCAAATAAATGATACTAAATAAAATGGAAAAACAGGTAAAATAGGGTATTTTAGCACATAGCATAGGTATTTTTGGAACCTCAGGATAGAGGAAAAATTGGCATTTTATTTATTTTTCGAAGTTGGGAAGGCAAAACATGATGCTTAAACCCCTAAAAAATTTAAATACCTCCAACATAATTTTTTCAAATTTTTTGAAAAAATTTTGCTTATTTGCAAACTTTGACTCAATTATGGGAGGGGTAAATATTAACCTAGAGGACTGAAATTTTTTTCACATTCTTTTGGGATCATTTTGCAACTACTGAACTAGGTGCATACGCAATTTTCCAAAAAAAGTGAAAATCGACCCACCTTATTGTCTACAGTCTTCAAAATCAAAAATTCCTTTTATATTATTGCTGGTTTTAGCATCAGCATTCATGACAAAAGTGTAGTTAATGAACTTGTTTTTTGTGAGATAAAAATGTTTTAAAAGCATAAATGCATCTTTATCAATATGGGTAGTTCCAAAATTTCTTTAGAATAGGCCTTGAGGAGAAGGATGTACTTTAAAAAGTTGCTCCCGAACTTACAAACTTTCAATTTTTTATTAACCTATAGCTTTCCAAGTGGTGTAGATCAGAAACAAACTTTCAGAAAATTTAGTTTCAGAAATAACTAGCCAACTTTTCCATTCATTTAAAAATTGCTGCAATAGCTAACTTTTTCGTTGAAAATTCAGCTAAAAAATTTTCAATTTGTTCGTACAAGGCGCGTTCGAGACGCAGCGCAGGTTCGGCGCCCTGGTGTATCTGCACCTTAACAAACCTCAATCATAAACTCAGCTCCGGTAACGCAGCATGGCTGCTTAGGGTTTTTTTTTTTACATTGTTCGACTTTCCAAAGTGTAATATATACAACTTTATTTCAATAAAACATCAATACATCATGTAAGTGTTTTAGCGCAAAGTAACTCGTATTTTAGAATCTATGAAATAAAAATAGAGCATATTTTATCTTTCAAGTGTTGAAGACGTTAGATCAAGTTCATACTACGCGCATAACCAATTAGTGATATCTCCATTTGAACAATTTTTGTTTTAAAATCATTAAAAATTGAAAAATAATTTTATTTTATCGCCATAAAAGGGGGAAAAAAAGGTTACACCTATCCGTAAAGCAATACTTTCGAGCCGTGTATTCCCCAAGTAGGTACGTAGCGTCCCTGCACGTGGTAATTGTATATCCGACGCGACGACAAATTAACCGTTTCGGTTGATTGGAAAGGGTGAAAATGAAAACTCTCGAAAAAATTATTCGTTCGAACGACTCGTTAATCGTTACGTTGGATTTTTGAACTCGCCCCGTTCACCTAAAAGCAGGGGTTGAAAAAATTCATACACGTGTACCCGAACCAGGTCACGGTATGGGCGAAAATAGATTACCGGGTGTTTCGACTATGGGAAATTTCAAGCCTTCGGCGATGTAAACGAGCGTACAAAACGGAGCGAATTTTTTTACGCGGACGTTTTTCGGGCCGCCGCTCTCGTTCATTATGCGGTAACTTAATGAGAGATCATGTTCAAAGAAATGCAAATCTCAAAGGTAAATTTGATTTGGCGGATAGAGCATAACGAATGGCGTAATTAAGTCGACGCTCGCGGTGTATGGGGGTATCGACGACGAGGTGTAATATTACCGAATTCGCGATCGACGTTTGCATCGTGTTTCGAGAACGCAGAGTCGAGTAATTTTTCGACGTTCAATCGATACGAGCGGATATTCTCGCCGTCGTGATATACGAGATGGTTGGAGGAGCTGTATTGTTTTTACGACGCTCGTGAAAATACAGTAGACGCGGAATCGCGTGAAATTGTCGCGTAAAATTGATTTTCTTCGAAGCGAAACTCGTAGACCGTCGGAAAATTTCTCGCCTCGGTTTCGCTACGACGAATAGTCGACTGCGACGAAGTTTCCAAAATTAATTCGTCGCGTCGGATTTCGCAGAATGTCGATGAATTATAAATTAACGACGACGTCGCCGAAACGAGAAATTAACGCGGTGCCGCCGACCGTGTAATCAAAGTCGGTAAACTTTAGTCGTGTCGCAGGCGCGATGCTGCGAATGTGTGACGGTAGGTGAGTGAGAACGGTGAGGAGGGTTGGAGTACGAGAATGACCCTTTTTAGCGGCTATTCCAGGTTGTAATTGAACATTTGCATTTTGTCTGTTTACAGGTAAATTCTGAACTCAGAGGGTCGCTACTGCCATTAACTCAAGCTCTCTTTGATCAGCCTACGATCATCACCAATGATCATCATACAAGTTTTACGCAAGTAAATGTCAAGACGATTATATCGCTTATGTTGTAAGGCTATAGGCGAATGAGAATGCTTCTGATGCAAAATCACCTCTAAAAAGTTGTTCACTCCCCTGCCTACCTCTTACAGAATTATCGCGCCCCTTTTACTGAAAATTCAGTACGCTATATCTTCGGATACAGTGGATGAAATATTTTGAATTTCTCACAGATAATAGGTTCTATGTGAAAGTGTGTGTACGAGGATTTTTTGAAGAAAAAATCGGTTCAAATTTCAACAGTTTTTTTTTCGCATATGAAAAATTTAAAAAAATTTTTGTGGGAAGCCCTGGCTGGACTTTTTTTTTTTTTCGTGAAGTAATGTGGTTTTAAGTATTACATATATTTTTCCCAAGTTCCAAAATGAGTGCAATATGGTTTGAAAAATGAAAACTTAAAAAAAAAAACACTTTTTTTTATGAACTAAAAATGCATCATTTCGGTTGGAGTGAAAAAAAAAAGGGAGCTTCGATTTTTATAAAATTTCATTATGTTGTTTACTTTGAATTGATCGAAAACATAATGTAATCCAGTTCAGACTCTCAAAATGCTTCTTTTGAGCAGTAGGTGTTTTCCTCAAAAGCTCTTTTGGAGGTGTTTCAAAATAGTAAAAAAACCTTATTTTTTTTAAAATGGCACTGTTTCGAGCTTTCCTAGCTCTCCCCCCCCCCTCCGATAGTGGGTTGGGGCTGGAAATTTGGTCAGAAGTATTCCAGCTCAAAGTAAAGAAGTTATTAAAAGGTTATGAAAATTGAAGTACCTTTTTTTCACTCTACTCGAATGATGTACCTATTTTTAGTTGGTATAAAACGTATTCTTTTGCAGTTCGAAAAAAAAAGTTGCACTTATTTTTAGAACGTAAAAAAATGCGATACATAACCACGTTAAGAAAGTAAAAAAAAATTCTAGTCAGGATTCCTCCTAAAAATTTTTTTGAATTTTTTTTTCGAATTTTTTTTTGAAATTTTTTGTTTGAATTTTCAATATGTAAAAAAATTGTGAAAATTTGAACGTTTTTTTTTTCCAAAAAAAATTCTTATACATATAGCTGTATAGGGCCTATAATGTGGAAAATTTCAAAATATTTCATATTCAAAGGAAGACTGAATAAAAATTTTTTTCATCAACGTCCTTGATCGATTTGAACAATTTTTTGGCGTGCTGTAGATCCGCGTATGGGAGGCATTTCAGAAATAATTTACGTTCCTTTCCATCCTAACTCTTTCAACTTTACTCAATTTTTTCAATGATGAGAATAGTCTAGCATTAAAACATACTCTCTATCAAATATATCTTGAGACTTTTTGACAGCGCAAAGTTAGGCAAAAAGCGCGAAAATTTTCACGATTTCATTACTTCCCAAAATGTGTTCAAATTGAAAATGCTGGCCAAATAGTCGAAACGCTAAAATGCGTTTCCAGTAAAATTCGATAAGCTGATAGGTAATAACACACTTACCTACTTTGTAATACAATCCACATTTTGGGTAACCATGCATGAATTGTTGCCTAACTTTGTGCTGTCAAAAAGTCTCAAACTATATTTGACAGACAGTAACCAGGTTTTAAGATTCAGTATTTTGTTTCTTCATTAATGGAAACACTCATGAATGAAGTATTTTTGCTACTTGAATCAATAGAAAATCATAGAGAGATTAGTCAAGAAGTAGAAAACACCTCGATCGCTAGTTTGGACCGTAGTAGCGCCCCCCCCCCCCCATATGTTAGGAATGTAGGTAGGCTGATGATGTGAGTGTTCTTTTCACATAAATCGAATCCCCAGAATAGAACTTGGGTCCCAATTTTAGGCTTTTTTTTCATGGTTAATTTTATTGTTTTTTTTTATCTCTCTATATATTAAAATCAAAATGAAATCGGTTTTGAGATGCGCGCGCATCCTTGTTTTGAATAGCAGGTATAAAAGATATATAGAGGATAGCACGTATACAAAGGAAAAGAAGGTTGTAAATTTTAATAAAATTCTTGTACATGCCCAAGGGTAAGTTATAAAATTGTTTTGAGTAGCAGGTATAAAAAGTATAAAGGATAGCAGGTATACAAAGGAGAAAAAAATGTGATAAATTTCAATAAAAGCTTTGTACATCGGCAAGAGTGAGGGACGTAAGGGTAAAGTTGTAAAATTGTTTAAAATGGCAGGTATGCAAAGGTATAAAGGAGCGAGCCCATCCTGAAAGGAAGAACTCGGGGGGGGGGTAACAAATAAGAATAAATTGGGTTGTGCAGTTTGGAATGTAGCAGTACTTGTCTGATAAAATAGCTTTTTCTTCTTCACTTAATTTTTATTGCGAGCCCCGAAGGGGCGAGGAGGCACTAGTATTTATTAATTTTCAATTTTTTAAAATTCTTATACATCTTTTTCAAAATTTTTTATTTTTTAGTTCATAGATTATTTTTTATTTGTTTGAACCTTTCATAATTTTTATTTTCTATTTTTTATTTGAGATCTTTCTTTGCAAATTTTTTAATGTGAGGACATTTTTTGACATTTTCAAACACTTATAATTTTATTTTTCATGTTTCATTTTATCACTTCTTCTTATTTGAGATTTTAATGTGAAAATTTTTCAGTTTTTCATACTTTTTGATTGTAGAAATTTTTTCGACGGTCAATTGTTTCCTGTTTTTTTGCACATTTTTCCATGTTTAATTCTTTAGATAAATTTTTTAATTTTTTGATATTTACTAAAATTTCGAACATATCTACTTTATTTTTAGACATTTCTTCTCATTTTAAAATATTTACTCTTGCGGGGAGGGATGTGAACTAATGGTAACTTCCTTTCTTTGCCTATTTCTTTGGTTAGGTGTGAGTGATATTGTTGCTGTTCCTATCAAAGAATCGATAATAAGCTTTCTTATGTAAAATTTCAAAAGGGCGGTATTTTATTACTGCGGTATTTTCACATTAAAACTCATATTTGTTGAAATAAATCGATAAAACAATTTTGAACGGCTTTAACCCACTCTGGGGAAATTAAGTGTGTCGATAGGGATTGGAGATTTTATTACATGGTTCGAGGTGACCACTTGAGTACGTATTTTGTGAGTAAAACTTACTGGAAATTATATCGAAGTTCATCTTCTACGCTGTCCGATCTGTTATGTACGACTTGCTAAACGAGGTTTTGAAATTTCGAGAAAAATTAAAGGTTAAAAAAAGATGCTAATTAGTGGAATAAACGTGACGAATTAAAAAGAATGCGGGTGTCGACGCCCCATTTAATAAGGATAATGCGTCGACGAGCTACGTGTACGTACGGATGATACGCATAGCCAAACATAATAATGTTTAACAACCACCGAGTCATTAGGTTGATAAGTACGCCGAATAAGTGGGGGTAGAGGGATGGTAATGCGACTAAACGTATATGATGGTGGAAAATACGGAATACTGTTCCTTAGGAAAACGGAAGGGGGAGAGGGACCTAACGCCGACGTTAATTACGCGGTTAAGCGAAAACGTCGCGAGCGAAAAATAACGCTTATTGCGAAACCCATAGGGTAGAGAGGCAGAAGGGCGAATGCTAGTGGATGTTTTTTAATTAGTCGCTAACGCGGGTACTTTGTGTTACTCGGTCTCGTTCTAATGTTGCTGGTGGTTTTGACAGAAAAAACTGTACAAAGATGAAGAATTACCGCCTCCACCTTCGCCGCCGCAGCCAGCGACCGTTGCAGTCGACGATAGCGTAGACTTCGTATCTGAGCGACCGGACACCCTTAACCATCACGTTAATAATCATGTACGTAAATTTCACTCGCGCTAACGAGCTTTTACTTAATTAATTTTAGCGGAGCGTCCGACGACGAGACGAACTAAGACGACGGGCGGCTTATGTGTACACGGTGTTTTGTGTTGTGTGCATGATTTATGGGGTAGCCGGCGTGTACCAGGTACTGAATTTGACGTCATTCACCCCTTATATCATTTAGGCGGCGGTAGCCATGTACGAGTATGTGTATGATGGTTCTTCGGGTTTTACTTATCGATTTGCGGCCGATTTGCGGTTTTTTTTGGCTCGCACGAGACTGCGTTATGCGGTCAGGTTCGCGATCATGAGTAAGGAAATTTTAAAGTTTTATTCGTTGGTAGATGTTTCGTATGCGAATTGCGATTACAGACGTGTCGATAAGGTGGGTAATCGATGGCGTAAATGGGGTGCATTGGCAGGTTCGTTCGTCCGTCGTCGACTGTACTTCCGTGTAGACGAGTTTTATTAGCGAGTGATTATTTTATGCTTTCAGATCGGTATCTCGGATAGCTGGCACAGTAATTTATCCTCCGAAGATGAACGAGTGAGTATTACGTGTAAACACGTCGAGCGTATTAGACGCTCGTGGAGAATACTCGAAATTGATAATACATCGATGACCGATGAGCGAATATTCGATGTGCTTTGATCGACTAAAATGTCGATATGCCTAAAATGATTAAAATTAATGTAATATTTTCATCGGTGTGAAATGAATTATCATTTTCGGTGTTTTCGACGAATTCATCGTTGTAGACATTTCACCCGCTAAATACTCGTTTTCAAGTATCTTTGAGTTACAAGAGCTCTATAAAGCCACGAAATCTTGACTCACGGATTTAGATGAAAAGTAGTCTAATTTATCGTACTTAAAAATCGTTGGTGCCCATTTTGAGTTTAATGCTTGTGGAGAGGAGACAAAGTTGAAACTCCTATTTTGGGAATCCTTTTAATGAACTGGTTTTTTGATGAAGTGATTAGGTTATCTGGTAGTACTCGTCAAGGCAAACAAAAAATGTGGTATGACATTTTTGCCTATCTTTAATATTGGAGGGGCTTTAGTGATTTTTTCGATTTTTTACTTTTGGGAAGAAATACAAGCTTCTAATGAAAGTATCTTTCATTACTGAAGTGGGGAGGAAAAAATTGAAAAAATCGAAAAAACGCTCTGTAGCCCCCTAGAGGACGTGATCCCAATGAAATTGGTACAAAAATCATTAAATTTGGTGCAGTGGTTCCTCTACAATCTTGGAACAACTGATCAAAATACGTATATCTCATTTCTCAACTTTACTCCTAAGTTCTTCTATGTATCACTAAAACATTCATTTCAATATTAAAGTCTACTCTAGAAAAATAAATATCAACGTTGACATAACAATTACAACCTTTTTATTTCTTAAAAAACATATTTCAAAATTCAGTTTCAGGCGTTGCATAACGCAACCCACAATACGTATAGAACCATCTTAATCATTATCAGGATGAAAAACAAATATTTTTCCAACTTCTGTATTTCATCTCCTTCGATAAGTAAGGTAGCCAAACCACCATACATGAGTATAGCATGATTTGCTACAAGCGTGGTGTGAAGGAACTCATATTGAAGAGAAACGCCTGGTACATAGATGAAAAAAAAACCACGTCGCTTCGACTTGAGTTATTTTTTCCATAGATCATTTTTGACACTCGTTAGTGGTGCTGGAAAAGGCTCATAAAATTTCATTCACTTGACCTATTTTGATTTTAGACTATTGAATGTTGAAGGGAGTTTGAGCTAATGACATATTTTAGAGAGAGTTTTAAGTCATGAAATTTCTCGAATCTTCCAAATCTTCTCACCAAATTAATCTATAAAGGTCAAACTTTGTGTATGAGGTTAGTTTGGCATCAGAATATGACCACTTGAATTGAGATCAAAATGGACCTAAAATAACGGATTGTTAAAATTTGAGAACTTGAGCAACCCTAAAATAATTACAAACGTGATTAATATGGACTCCATTGATTACTGGTGTTGCGAAGTATATTATATCCCAAATTCACTTTCACAAATGTTGTTGGATGGGAGGAGCAATGGCAGATTTTAAGGAAAACGCCTAGTCGGCAAGTGGGCTACAAAGGGGTCCAATAGACGAACAACTTTTTTTCTTTTGCTTGTCACAATAAAAAACATATATGAAACTACCAAGTATTAAAAAAATCAAATAGGTAATTAAAAGCATACAATATGGGTAGCACACAAAAAAAAAACAACTAAGTAAGTACCCACGTTGAAATCAATCACTTTTAAAACCGCATCTGACCTTTTTCTCCGCAATTGTATATGTTTAATTGTTCAGGGGGAATTTTCAGCCTTGAGTCTGGCGCCTCGGCCGGGGTTCCGTCGGCAATTGCTCATTTGCGGACCGTTAGATTAGCCATTGCAGAGGAGAAGGGGTTGTCGACTTCAGAATGTTGGTGGGATATACAAGAAGTCTAATCATTTTTATTGTATTGCCATATGATAGAATAAGCCCGGTTGACTAACTTGTCTTGAGTTCAGCTTCACTAATGAATTTGGAGAGGAGTTACAACAGAAAAAAGCTTTTGGAGGGAAATCGTATCTCCTTACCAAATTTACCTGGAGATGTCAGCCTTTGTATGTGGGGTTAGTTGATGACCAGAATATGACCTTTTGAATTTGGGGCAAAATGGATCCAAAATGGCGGATAGTCAAAATTTGAAGATTATTTGGTGAGCCTCAAAATTGCTGAAATTTAAAAAAGGGTTTCACTTTTCACATTCAGTACTGGATGTGGCCTGTAGATATGAAGGGGTTAGCTATGTTATTTGCAAACTTGAACCAGCCTTAGTTGAAAACGCAGCCAGGGCTGTTGGTAACCGAAAAAAAAAACCGAGACCGTAACCCTGACTGACCCTTTTTGCATTATATGACCGCAACCCAGCCGACCCTTGACCAGTTTGTTTCTGTAAATTGTCAACTAGCAATAGCCATTATGAACTAATTTCTAATTATCCACAACCAAAGACTGACCCACCCCACTGAACAAAAATTAGACCGGACCTGACCGATAACTGGTCCAGAATTCACCGGTCTTCAGTCTTTTTTTTTTTTACATTTTTTTTTCTTTGTTTTCTTCAACTATGAATGCAACGTTCAACGTTCCAACGAGCAACGACTTCTTTAGTTCTATTCTGTGGTTTTTTCATTTTTTTTTTTTTTTTTTGGCTTATCAGTTTACGTTACAATTACGATATTTACTTGTTATTACCATTACTAAAATACTGATGAAATTTACAATTGCATGAATGAAAGTAACAACTGCATTGATTTCTATGTATGTTTACATCTCAGTATCGCAAAAAAAAAAAGGCGGACCATCATATCTGCTGTTATAGTGCCTTAATATACAGTAGTTATTCCAAAAAAAAAGACCGAAAATCATCAAATCAACCGGTCCGACCGAATGTTGATTTTCAAAATGACAGGATCGGTCATGAGCAACCGCTCAAAGCAAAAATCCAAGACCCTAACGTCAACCAACACCCTTGAAAAAAAAATTTCAGAACCGAAAACCAGACCAACCTGTTGCAAAAAACAAAATCATAACCAACCGGACCGCAAAAAGAGAGCGGTCCAACAGCCCTGAATGCAGCTCGAGTAATCTGGCCTGACTGCTTACGGTTTTTTTTTTCGACGATACCAACAATATGTAGCCATCAATAATTAATTTACGGCGTCGGGGTATGCAATTTATTCGACGCGAATCTAAAAGGTTTATGGTGATTGAGGTAGGCAACCTAATTGACAGTAGTGGATGGAATAATGAGCAACCAGCGACACCGATTCGATAATTAAAATTGCCATTTCGAGTGAAAGTCGGTCCAGATACATCGAATTCTTCGGCCTCGAGTGTATCAATTATGCGAACGCGAGTAAATTACTCGTTTATCCCGGATCACCGGTTACGAAGCAGATCGTTGATTTTTTTCCTTCAAAGATGACTCGGTTTTTTTCTCACATATTGCATGTACGTATTTTGGAATTTTGAAAAACACAAATCAAAGGTGATCACTCGAGATGCTCCGGTTGAACTAAAAACTACCGCCATCATATCGGCACTCCAGTGCCCAGTGATGAAATAATGGTCGTATACGATTCAGGCACCGCGACCGCGATCATCGAACCGGTGAAGGCTACGATGACGTCATAGCGAGGAAACCGGCTCGGCGGCCGATGCCTATACCTGTGTTCGGTGCGTCGTTGCGTTCTATTTAACGCGTTTGTGTGTGCGCTAGTTGTCGAGCCGCCGTATACATGTGTATACGCGGCAACAACAACAGGTGGGTGTGTCTTAAAAATCTTACGACGTATATGATTAGGCGTATACAGCTATACACCTATTACTATGTGCGCAGCGTGTACGTTTACATGGGAGTCGAAACGTTTGTCGAGTTAGTGTTATCAAAAAATACGTTTTGGACGGGCACCATTTTAGTACTAAAATTACGATGGTGTTGGTGAGGCGCGATTTCGGAAAATGACACGAACACGTATGGGTACGCGGGCGCGCATTTCGGTCGTATCGCGTTGTAATGTTGGCAACTCGTACATGCAATTTGTGATGGTGTAAGCAAAATGGTGTACGCGTTCGGTAATTAAGCGTCGCCAGTCGAGCTTCTCGATATGTCGCTGAGAAGGAAAAAGCGACCTTCGCACGGATTATTTATACGCAAAGTATCCTCTTGGCAAAGTTTAGAAAAGGTAAGTGCACCCTTCACGAGTATTTGGCGGGTTTTACGCGTATGCGTGTGGAAAGCTTAGTTGCGCAATCGATTCCGCAAAATCCTACCAGGCAATTTCCTAGAACTGAAGATTCTTTTTTGCTTATCTTACAGGCGAATTCGGCTCTTCATCAGACCGACGGTTCATTGGTAAGTGGGAAAACCTGGCTATGTGATAATATTATAATCTCGCATATCGGTGACTCAGGTGTATTACGTGTGTAGGTTAATGGCGGTCCTTCCGAATGGGAATACGAAGAAATAACGTTAGAAAAAGCCGGACCCGGATTAGGGTTCAGTATCGCCGGCGGCACTGATAATCCGCACATCGGCGATGACACAGATATTTATATCACCAAGTTGATACCCGGTGGCGCGGCCGCCACCGATGGCCGGCTCAAAGTCAACGATATTATCGTTAAAGTGAACAACACATCCGTCGTCAACGTACCCCACGCTACCGCCGTCGAAGCTTTGAAAAAAGCCGGAAATTCCGTAACGTTGGTGAGTACAGAGGATGTGTGAAATCCCTATGACTGTGGGAACGTTATTGTAACCGATGATGATGTCACGTGTCACTGAAATACTGTGATTGATTTCGTATTTTATTGGAATTCCTCGTTTCTGAGGTTACAACTTCCCAGTAGTAGCGAATCCTGAGTGTAAGCTTTTAAGCTCAGATTATTCGAATGTTCATCCAAACACAAATGTACATCTCAAGCGTTGATGTGCATAATGCTACGCTAGTGTCTTGTATTTTATCAGTGAAAAAAACAACAGCAAAAATTCACGTATAAGTATCTTAAAATCTGAAATGCATTGAAACATAATGGTATCGAGCAGGCTCTCTTAAAATAACTGATCTTGTGAGAGCATTGCCTTTGTATCTGATTAATGAAGCTGAATTTAACCATCTTCAGCATCAGTGGCGTAAATACGGGGGAACCCCCCCCCCCGAGACGCTTCGAAAATTAATTTTTTATTTCGAATTGAAAAGTATTTGTGATCTCAGTTGGTATCGACATCGACTATTCGAGTTTTAGATTGTAAAATAGAGCTTATTTTGTAATCTTATGTAAATAATTGGTAATGAAAAATTTTTGTTCTATGATTTCTGTCCTCCTCCCCCTCCCCCCCCCAAGGAATGTCAAGTTACGCTGCTGTTCAGCGTTTGTCGTAAGAGTTGTTTAATTTAATTTTTTTTTTTTTTTAACATAGGTATGACAGTGTATATGCTCCTCGGAGTACACACTACATGTAAATGGATAATAAATAAATAAATAAATAAAAATTGTAACTGGCGATAAGCTTGTACTATCCTAATATAAGTAAATAAGTAATATTTTCGATAGGTTTTTATGTGGAGCGGGGAGAGGGGATGTTGAGAACGGTATTTTGAAGCATCCACGCTTGTGGCTAAGCTCTTAGTTGGCGTGAGAATCTGTTTTCTACAGCGGACGTTTTTTGAAGCCGAACTGATTCTTCTGAAGAATAGCTCCCCTTACTAATGAGTTGTGATAGGATCACTCTAAATCATTTCAACTAAAAAATACGATTTTTGGTCTCATAGTCTACCATTTTGCTCATTTTTTGTCGCAAGTTAGTTCCGTCTCATAGGTAGAAAACCATTATGAGTCTCTCCCTCCTCCGGAGCCAACTGAAGCAAGGAGAGGGCACCTTCGCTTTTGATATTTTTCAGTTTTTGCAAAATATGTCCAATTTTTGGCTCTTGTGGAAAGCGAAAAAATTGATCTAGAGATGAACGGTTTCCGCGGTTCAATTGCCCATCCAAAGGAGATTTCAACGAACCTCGTAAAATTTTGAAAAGTTAGAGGTTGAATTTTTAAATATAAAAAGTTCAACTTTTACTACTTGGAAAATCTGGCTCCAGTTTAAAAATTCGGAAATAATGTCATAATGTGAAACAACTTGATGTATTTTTAAACGCAGTATTTTCATGATGGACACTTGCTCCGTTAAAGTGATGCCCACAAATTTTAAGGAAATTGGAAAAGGCAGTATGGGCATGTGACGTATCGTGTTGTGGGTATTTGGGTACGCTGAATACGATTATGGACTTATTTTTCATTCCCAATCATTTTTACCCCCTCCCCTATCAACTCCCCTCCCTTAATCGCGAAAATTAGATGTTAATGAATAACTCTATTTTTTTATGTGATTTAAAATTATAAGTTATGTTTACAAACTTCTCCAAATACCTGTTGATGAGGGGGGGGCGGTGTAAAAGCTGAAGCTTTACAAATTTTATCAGCAACTTGTAGTCCTTAATATTATATGTAGTGTATCGTTCTATCGGCACGAGTACTTAAAAGCACTAATTTTTATTATGAACTTATTTTTCATCTCTCCTACCCCTTTATTAGCCATATAGCTTCACTTCCGCGGAGATGGTGCGTACACAACTTTGAGATAACTACGTCATCACGCTTTCCGTAAAACAGCATGGGGAATCAATATACCCTAGTCTGTAGTATCCTTTTGTTGCGGCAATAGATAATGAAGTTCTTCGCGAATGTTGGAGAATAGCTGATTTAATTAATGTTTGTTTGTAAGCTCATGTGTGAGAGTATTCTTCTTCTTTTTATGAATTTTAATAGCTAGTGATTTTTCCAATAAGTCGAGTAATATCATGGTTATTACGTGAACGTTGTTTCTTTCCTTTTGCCTTGCCCCTGAAGCGTCTGAGGGAACTAAAGGTGGTTTTTTTACTTATGAAGCAAAAGTAACTTGTGAATAAAAAATGAGCGAAATCAAAGACTATGAAGTAAAATGCTCGGTTGAATTGGCGTGGAAAGACCCAATTTCGTGTAGTAAATTCGGAGACAAAAAATATCGATGAAATTTTCGCCCATCTGTCGAATTTAAGGGACGTACATTAATTCAAATATATTAATTGCCTCTAGCGCCTTCACTTTTGAGAATAGGCAAAAAGTTTGAAAAGCTTTTTTTATATCCATACGTTACAGTATCTGTAACATGAGAAAATATTTTTAGGAATGTAGTTTTTTTGTCCAATCACTGAAAAAAGTTAAGTTTTTGACAATTTTCTATCACTTTATTGATAGTACACGATGAATAGAACAAAAAAAGTTGAATACATTTTTTGTTGATATTTCCTTCATTTATTCAGATAGGCAAAATTTTCATAGAATCTTTTTGTTTCTTTTCTCAAGTTTTATTAGGCACATGATAAAAATTTTCAAAGTTCATTTTTTTTTAGCACACGAGGTTATCTTTGGGAAAAAGAGTGCGAGTAGATGCGTTTGTTTTGCGACTATATGGACTACCCACTTAATGATATCAATAAACGATAATGATCTCCTCCACGATGGTTATGGCAGGATAAAATTTATATTTAGAACGAGCGTCCTGTAAAAATGATTTGCATTGTTTTGATCGAAATTTCGAGTTGTTAGTTAATTTGAATTTGCCAGATATACTGTCATCGTGTATTATGAATTGAGTTGTATGAAGAATCGTAGAAAATAAGATAGCGGTGTGAGCAAGATTTTCCCAAAGGGAGGAGTCAGAAACGTCAGAAATAGAAAGGTTGTTTTGAAGGGGTTTTCGCTTATTTATTTTTTCCTATTTTTGAAACAAAGTAGTTCAAAGAATTTAGAATTGAAACCAAAAAATCGCGCTCTACGATGGGGCATAGCCCTCTTGGCTTCGACTAAAATAAGGTAGGATTTTGTTGGCAAGCAAGATAACATCTTAGTTCCCTTCACCCTTGAAAATAAATTGAAAGAAATGAAATAAATCGCATTTATTTTTGATGTGAGAATTTGCCACTTGAGTATACTAAAATCATTTGGACCCAGCTTGTGGGTTAATCTGGTTGGAAATCGATGGAAAATCCTTATTTTGTTCGTTATTATGATAATGGTGAAATTTTTGGTTCATTTCTTTCTCGATTGAAGCTCAGTGAGTCACACTATAGAAATTGAAAATTATTCGTGGTATCAACGATGAGGTTAAAAATTGAGTTTTGAGGAAGGATTTTCCTCAGATGGAAATTTTTATTGAAAAATTCTCAGCTCGAAAAGCTTACACTGATCGTTTCGTGATATTCGAAATATCCAAATTTCGTTCGAATACCTAAGGGGGTTTGATTTAATTTACGATTTAATTTTTCAGTACGTGAAACGAAGGCGAAGAAAAAGTTCGACGGCGGCGAAAAGCGGCAATATTTTAGAAATAGAATTATTAAAGGGCACCAAAGGCCTGGGGTTCAGTATAGCCGGAGGTATCGGCAATCAGCATATACCCGGTGACAATGGCATATACGTTACGAAAATCATGGACGGCGGCGCCGCTCAAGTCGATGGTCGTTTGGCCGTCGGAGACAAACTGGTAGCCGTGAAAAATACCATAGTGAGTATTCCGTGTGTATTTGTATGTACGTACACTCGACTATAACTCGGATGATCGTAAATCGTTTGTACTCGTAAATATAAACAATGTTATCTATAGCAACTAGTTCGAGTAAATTCGGCGTGAATTTTTCACTTTAGGCGTAAACACGATTACATTGTTTACATTTTATTGAATTAAAAAAAAAAAAAAAAAAAAAAAAAAAAGGAGATGGAAAGAGAGAACAACCATTTCTGAGAACTTACGAATTGGTTACGCGTTCGATATGTATACACGTATTGTGCATACGAGTTAATCCATTTTCCATTTTTAATTACAGCACGGCGAAAAAAATCTAGAAAATGTTACATTGTTTACATTTTATTGAATTAAAAAAAAAAAAAAAAAAAAAAAAAAAAGGAGATGGAAAGAGAGAACAACCATTTCTGAGAACTTACGAATTGGTTACGCGTTCGATATGTATACACGTATTGTGCATACGAGTTAATCCATTTTCCATTTTTAATTACAGCACGGCGAAAAAAATCTAGAAAATGTTACGCACGAAGAAGCGGTGGCCACGTTAAAAGCGACTCATGACCGAGTTATATTAGTGGTAGCTAAAATGTTCCCGCCGATCGTCGCTCCCAGTAGTCCGCATCCGTGTAAGTGACGCGTTATTTAAATTAATTACTCGGCGTGCGTATCGCTACCTTGTACGCCCGAAGGTAATAAATGTTTACCCTTTTCTAATGAAAATTAGAAGGCGTAATTTTCCGCACCCGCGTTACGTTGCTTTCGCTCAGACGAAAGTAATTTTCATCGAGGTGCCGTACCGAAGGTACAACGCCGGTATGAGAAAAACTCGGCAACGTGTTTATTTTTAACTCGTAATAGAAATTATTTCCGGACTTCGAAACCAACTCTCATTTTCTCGACCATTAAGCGTGACATTGTTTTAATCGTTTCAATTACTCGACGATATTCGAATACGTCAGAGTTTTTATTATTGGTTGCGTTCCTATTTTATCCGCTATTCGTGGCGAAATAGCGTATTATACCTATTTTATACATATCGAGCCTTGTTATCGCTGCTTTGGATTTGTTAATATGTAATTGTAATCGCTTGTACGCAATTACAGCCTGTTATATGAATCGAAGTGGTAATTTGGTTGTTGAAACTGCGTTATCTCGAAAATTAGGCAATTTTTTATTCCTATCTGGTATGAAGGAGATAACGCCGGCTCGAACGATTAATTTTTCTCACTTATTACGAAATATAGGGGAATTTATTTACCGCTGTCATAATGTTGATCTAAGTACATGATGAAAAGTTTCAGTTATCTTGACTCGAAGTGACTCGTATATTAAACATTTCAACTTAATTATTTTTAGTACTTTTAATCCACAACGAATTTATTCGCAGAAATGAGGAATAACAGATGACAGCGATTGAAAGAGTATGCGTATAGGCACAGAGTCTCCCAGAATACACGATAGTTTAAAATTTTAGTCGTCAATTTGCTTTCCAAATTTAGTCGATTTAAATGCGTTTAGTGTCGTTGAAAAAGTGCTAAATTTGGCCATTTCAAAAAATGAATATTTTCATAGGTACTTGCGCAATTTGAGCTTGCTTTCGGTTCTTTGAGATTCAGTGGGCAAAATATGCTTGATTTTCAACTCATAAGGTTCCCCTAAGAATTACATTTTTCCTTCAAAATGGCATCGCGTAGATGGTTTAGCTTTAGAAAACTCATACTTTGTAGAACTCTGCGAAGCAAAAATCGAACATATTTTGCCTCTTAAATGCAAATGAGCTTCACATTAGCCCGTATTGTTGGCAAAACCCATAAATAGCTAAAATTAACAGCTTTTTCAAAAAAATCGGAAAGTCTTAAAAGGCACTAAATCATAATAAAAATTAATAGCCAAAATTTTTCACTGTCTTTGAACGATGAAGTATGACTTGAGGTCGCAAAAATATTTAATTACCAAAAAATGAATTTTTTTGACATCTTTTTAAGCTGTGAACTCATTTTTTGATTGGGGGGAGGGGTGGAGGAGGCAAAGGTGTCAGGTAAAAAATTATGTGTAGAGTATCGTATAAAATATGCGAAGTAAATATACGGAATTTCTCGTAGAACGTGTAGAATTCATAAGTTTTATTGCTCTTCAGATTTTACGTATTACCTTTGATATTTAATAAATTGCGGTCACTTAAGTAATTTCTATAAGCTTTAAGAAATTGTGGTAATTCCTATAATTTCCAAGTAATTACCATGTTTTAATATTTTTTGAGGAATTATAGTAAGTTCTGTAGTTTCCTAAGAATTACTGTAATTTATGAGGAATTATCATAATTTCTAAGAAATTACCAAAATTATGATAATTTATGTAATTTTCTTGGAATTATATTAATTTACTAGAAATTATGATAATTTACGAGGAATTACAGTAATTTACTATTTTTTTTTTTCGGAATTATGAATTTCTAAGAAATTACCAAAAATTTGATAATTTATAAGAAATTATCGTATTTTTCGAGAAATTACCATACTTTACAAGAAATTACAGTACTTTACGGAAAATTACCGTAATTTACAGAAAATTACGATAATTTACAGAAAATTACGGTAATTTACAGAAAATTACCGTAATTTACGGAAAATTACCGTAATTTACGAGAAATTATCGTAATTTACGAGGAATTACCGTAATTCATGGAAATAGTGATTTGCAATAAATAATCATAATTTTGATAATTTATATGATTTTCAAGGAATTAGTGTTACAAAGATTAATTTTATTGACTTTCTCTGTAATTTTAGTAATTTCGGTAACGTTATGGTTGTATGTAATCTAACATTTACGTTGTTCTTAGATAGAAATGGTTACATTTTGAATTTTACTTTATTTATTATCAGTTATTTATTTATTTATTTATTTATTTTTTTTTTTTTGTTTATATTTTACATTAATTTTCAAGTTGAATTTTGATTACTTTGGGTGTTGAAGTGTTGAGGTAGTTAAAGTTGGATTAAAAGATATCCAAGTGCAATCATAACATCTTAAGTCATAATTAGTTTATGAAATAGCGAAATTTGCGTATATTGTAATTCTTTTGTCTTGTGTTCATCATATTAATAGTTTTTAATAATTGAAAAATTCGTTTTCTACCCTATAAAAAATATCATCACTTTTCATCTAAATTTTACCATTTTTAAAGTGTGTATGTGATGAAATGTAGAAGAGTACAATAACAATGAAATCAGCGAAGAAATATTTTCGACACTTCTTGTAGTAGTGACCACCTTCTCATTGATTGATAATTATGAAAAAACTTCGAAAGTATAGGAATGACGAAAAAAATCGTTTTTATTGAAGAAGAAATGTTTTTTTTTTTTTTTTTGATATAAAAAGTTCTAATTTTGACGCACGCCAAGGTGAAATAATTGTGATTATTTGCGAAATTTGGAAGTAGCCTGATAACGAATTCAAAATTGCGTATAATACGTAATCGCTTTAAACTACTGTTATACGGTCGATTTGTAGATGTCTGCGTTGATTTCTTTTGATTTTCGTCTAATTACAATAATTACCTTGATTTGTAAATATAGACGAATTAAAATTATTGAACATACGCTTTGTTCTTAAAAAGTATTAATGAATTAAAAATTGTATTGGATTACTGATCATGTTATTCTCATGAAATCATTTTTTCCTTCAAAATTTAAACATCGTGAAAAAATGAATAAGAAATAGATTTTATAACAAAATAAAAATTATCATGTTGAAAAAAAAGAATTATAGTAAATCCTCGATTACTATGTTAATTTCGTGGATTCTGTTGACGCGAGCATTAATCGTATTTTTTTTTGTTTTTCATCGCAGCTCTTCGTGGAGGCAGTATCGTCGGCGCTGTGACGAACTCGCGACCGAATTCGCACGCCTCCAACAGTACTCTAGACAAACAGCCTCAACAGCAATCGTATCAGAACGCCTCGTCCCGAACGGTTAGCACGGAAGACGTGACCACAGTAGCGACGACGACGGGAGCCAAAGACGTGAGAACGGTGGTGCTAAATCGCGGACCAAGCGGTCTCGGTTTCAATATCGTAGGCGGCGAAGAAGGAGAAGGTATCTTCGTATCGTTCATATTGGCCGGTGGACCGGCCGATGTGTCCGGCGAGTTGAAACGCGGCGATCAAATATTGACGGTGAATGGAGCCAGTTTGCAGGGCGCCAATCACGAAGACGCGGCTTTAGCGTTGAAAGTAAGTAATTGATGTCTGAGATGACTTCGTCTAGTGTGGTGATCTGTTTATCGACTGTACTCCTTTTTCTTCAGAACGCCGGCCCAACTGTTACGCTAACTGTGCAGCACAGGCCTGATGAATATAATCGATTCGAAGCTAAAATACAAGACCTTAAGCAACAAGTCTCCAATACCGGCACATTATTGAGGACGTCGCAAAAACGATCGTTATACGTTAGGTAAGCGGTGATCGATGTTATGTCACTGTGAGCTTGTTTCAGCACAAGTGTGGTTATTAATACGTATTTTTGTAGGGCTTTATTCGAATACGATCCGTATAAAGACGACGGCCTGCCCAGTAGAGGTTTATCGTTTCAGTTCGGCGATATATTACACGTGACTAATGCCAGCGACGACGAATGGTGGCAAGCCCGTCGGGTATTACCGTCCGGTAACGAGGAAGGTATCGGTATTATTCCGTCGAAAAAACGATGGGAACGTAAACAAAGAGCTAGAGATCGAACGGTCAAGTTTCAAGGTCACGTTCCAGTCATGCTCGATAACAAAGTATGCGCGAATCGTGTTTTTTGGATATTTTCAAAAAGTAGTTGATATTACGTAATATATTGACCCTCATACTTTTCTTGTAGTCTTCAACTTTGGATAGGAAGAAGAAGAATTTCACTTTTAGTAGAAAATTCCCTTTCATGAAGAGTAAAGATGATAAATTAGATGATGGTTCTGATCAAGAACGTGAGTTTTTTTTTTTTTTTTTTTTTTTTAATAAATAATTTAATCGTAACAAAAAGAGAAAAACTAACGGAATTATTTTTATTTATATTATAGCGTTCATGTTATGTTATGCTCAAGACGATGCTACATCCGAAGGTATTAGAGTAAGCCGTATTAGTATAATTGAACTACTTGTTGGTAAGCATTTTATTGAAAATACGTTTGTGGTTGCTGTGATCATAACACGAGATTTATTTTTTATCATTTTTTTTTTTTTCATAATTCTGTTTGATTGGCTTTGTTTTGCATTTATTCATTGCGTGTTTTGATTGTCGCGTGATATAATCTTACATACAAATCGAAATATCAAAAGAATTATGGCATATGGTTGAAATATGTACGCGTAGTTGACCTTTTTATTTTTAAATGAAATTTTCCTTTTTCCTCGTATTTCGTTGATTGGTTAACACGAAATGGAGAAAAAAAAATTGCAAATTAGTTAGTTCGATAGATCGAAATAAATGCGCTATTTACCTGTAAGACTTAGCTTTTGTAAAATAAACCCAGCTTCTTATCGATGACCAAGTAGTAACGAAGTCGAATAATTAGTTTCCACGTTAGTTAACCATTATTCATCATGTAAGCTTAATTAATTGTATTTAGTGTTTTTCTAGGATTCATAAAGCGATTAGTTTTTGGGTGGGTGAATGGATGTGGAAAAAATTCGTCGAGTGGGGAAGACGAAATAATTTATGTGATTTTGGTTAGTTGTCCATGATCGTTAAAAATAACAAAATTGAATAAAATACTGAATTTAATCAATTAAATACAAAACATCAGTGAAATAGATTTTAACTGTTTTTTTTTTTTTTTTTTTTTTTTTTTTTTTTTTTTAATCCGATTCTATTTACCTACCTTGAATGAAAATGAAATCGTGTAAAACTTAAAAAAAAAATTGAAAAATATTTTAAAAAATATTCGATCATGTTTTTAATTAATTTCTCGTCGCTTTTTTTTCTAATTCCAAAAAGTATTCTGAATTAATGGTGACTTTAAATTCAGGGTGTTTAACAGTAGCAGGTGACAAAAGTGATGAAAGTTAAGGAAAGGTAATATGTTTTTTTTTTAACAGTGATATGATGACAAAATTATGGGGTTTTTTCAATTTCTTTGAAATTTAGATTGTTTTTTTTCAACTTCGGAATATTTTTGTGCTATCATACATTTCATTTGTTCGGTCAACATTTTTGGGTGGGTGGAATGAGGGATTAGGGTGTTACTCTAACTCATCAGCTATTAATAATATTTGAAAAAGTTATAAAGCTGCTAATGATGTTTGAGAAAGTGATACATTCCCCCTACCCCCTCAACGCATAATTCAAAAATTTAACATTAAGGCTTGCAAGAAGCTTTACTATTAACGAAACAAATGTAATGTGTGATATAATTTATATTTCACAAAATTGCTGGACACCCTATGATTTCACGATGAAAGAAATTTCAACTTTAATTCAGTTGAAACGTACGACAACTTAATTATTTCTTTTAATTTTCATATTTAATTAATTTCAATCTGAATAGATGTAAATTCATTATTGAACTGTTCCTTCCAGAAACGTCTATCAATCGCCTTTAGATTTGATTTCGAAACTTATCGAACTGGGTGCTGCAAATCATGGCTTCACCTTCGTAATAATAAGCTGTTTTCAAACCGACACCTTTATTCTATGAAAATCATATTGAAATGCCCTTGATAAAATGTAAATAAATATTTTAGCCCCTAAATCAGTATTTACATTCTCCATAGAAAATTTTATAGTTCCTAATTTTTGTTTATTCAAGTTTGAGTGATTTAAGGTTTTTTTTTTTTGCTCCCATAGTTCATATTTTATTCACCAAAGCCATTAAAAAAATTGAGTCGTTTTTTCATCTTTTTTTTGGAGGGGGGTGAGGAGTTCCTTTGTATAATTTATTCAAAAATTCGACTTTTCGAACATTCTCGAATAATTTTTTGTTCGCAGCTAAAATCTAGTAGAACATCCATTTTATGCCATTTTGAAGTAGATCATGAACTATTTCGAGAACCCCTGGATGGTAAGTTTGGGCCAACACATTTCTGGAAGTTAACTGAGCCAGAAATCAACCAAATTAATTCTAACAATTTGATTTTTAAGTGAAATATATGAGATACTGAGTTTCCCAGTAGCTCAAAAAAAATTTTAACTCTCCGAAAATCAAAATAATTGTTATTCAAAATTAAAAAAAAAATTTGAGCAATTAAAGCTGACTTCGGAGTGAAATAAAATTTCATGTTACGCAATACTCAGTATTTTAAATTTTTTATGAAACATAAATTTTCCAAACTTGGGCTATGTTATGGAGCACGTGGACGTAGACCTAGGGAGCAGAAATTTTTTCTGCATTTTTTGGAGGTAATTTTGTCACTACCAGTCGTTATTTTGAGCCTGATGGATTTTTAAGAATAAGCAAAAATCGCTTCCACTCTTCTCCCCTTCTTTGTTGATAACCGTTGAAATTCCCGTATTCAAGCACCTGTCGTTGATGTTCATCGTTTATGTAACATTTATGTGATCACCTTCTTCGTGTTGTATCCCAATTATTTAATTATTGAAAGGTCAACTCGAGTATTGAATGAACACTTTGGTAGAGAAAATTTTACAATCGTGTAAAATTAAAACACGTAATGGAAGACGGGACAGGCTATACGAAGCTTTTTTCATAGATACAAATTCATTACATCATAGTGGAATTTCGCGAACGAACGGCGAACGAAAAATAATAAAAAAAAAACACCACAATCGCTCATCGTAGCTTGAATGCGCAACCACAAATCATATGCTTATTAACAAGTGTTTCATCTACTTAGCTAAGTATTATTAGAATAATTCGAGTAGCGTATGTATTAACGTAGCGGTACCGGAAGTCGTATTATTTAGGTATTTTGGCATCGTTTTAGAAATGATTACAGTTATCGCGACAGAATTTGAAGCTTGTCGGTCGCGAGTAGAGTTACCATTAGTAATTATTGTATGATAGATTTAGAGTAATAGCTTACGAGATCGTATATGTATTTATTACGCTACATAACGGTATTTACGTGTAATAATGAGTAATAAATCTAAATAGTGTAACATAGCTTGTTTTTCAATCTCCATGTGATAAGTTTTTTTTCATCGATTTTTCACCGATGTACATTTCATTTTTTGTGTGCATAAAACACTAGTTGAGTTTGATAACACTGATTTTGAATAATGGAATGTATTTCGTAACATGATAATACCTTTAATTAAACATAAAAATAAATAGGTTATTTAATTTTTTTTTTCTCAAGAATTTCTTAAAATAAAAAAAAAAATAATTTTTTTTTCGGGTTGTGTTTTACAGAGGAAGGTATTCTATCGTACGAGCCAGTTACTCAAGTGCAAATCGAGTACACTAGACCAGTTATCATTTTAGGACCATTAAAAGATAGGATTAACGACGACTTAATATCCGAGTTCCCGCAACAGTTCGCTTCTTGCGTCCCTCGTGAGTGGAAATGTGTTATGTTTTTAATCATGTTGACATTTTCAAATTACATTATGAAATTTTTTACGCAGATACGACCAGGCCAAGAAGAGAGAACGAAATAGACGGTAAAGACTATCATTTCGTTTCGTCCAGAGAAGTAATGGAACGAGATATACATAATCATTTATTTATCGAAGCCGGTCAATATAACGATAATTTGTACGGCACTTCGGTAGCATCGGTGCGAGAAGTCGCAGAACAGGTAAATCAGATGGGAAACAAAGTGGAGCGTGGGTGAGAATTTTTCAGAATTTATCATCTGCGAAATTATGATTACAAATGGGTGAAAATAAGTTTAATTATATCCTGAATTTTCCATCGTTTATTATTCAATATAGGATAATTCTAGAAACAATAAAAAAAATTCATTGCTATTGATGAAGCATGGTAAAAATGAGCTACTGCAAAATATATAGTCAAAAAATTTTATGTTGGATTGATTTTGCATCATTTTGTATTATTATTATTTTTTTTTTTAATTAAAATAATAATATATTTTTATATAAATGATTTCTTAATATTATTATTAATTTTTTTTTTGAATTTTATTGAGTTTTAATAAAAATGGGTAATACTTATTTTCATTCATTTGTGATCATTATTTTCCGTACGATGAATTTTGGAAAATTGCCATGCCAGGAACGTCTGTATGAAAGTAAAAAAACGAAATCATAAAAAAAAATTTTTGAGAAAAAATCTCCACTATCTCTCCCTCCCCCCCCCCCATGGATCGAATATTAAGGTAGCGGCATTTACACAATGTCTTTAATTATAACTTATCATTTTACGCCCTTGAAAAGCAAAAAATCTCCAGCGTTGGTATCGAAATGTTTGACATATTTCCACTTTGACACTCTTCACATTCTTATTTGGTTAATATCAAACACTGGTGCTGAAAACCTTTATAGAACAACTTTGAGACAGTAAAGTTTTGAAGTGATAGGGTCCGAAATTCATTTTTTCCTTTGTTTTCGAATCATATGTTCATCGTATATTTTTTATCGGTTTACAGGGTAAACATTGTATATTAGATGTAAGCGGTAATGCCATCAAGAGGCTGCAGGTGGCTCAGCTGTATCCGATTGCCATATTCGTGAAACCTAAATCAGTCGAATCCATTATGTAAGCATAATTTTTTCACGAGTGTCTTGAGCATTTCGTGCTTCGTCTGTTTAAACAGCTGTTAATAGTGTATTTTATTTTAGGGAAATGAATAAGAGAATGCCGGAGGAACAAGCTAAAAAATTATACGATCGTGCCATGAAAATGGAATCTGAATTTGCCGAATACTTTACAGGTATAATTTTTCATTCGTTTAAACGTGTGATTTCGAAGCATCTAATCGATATTAAATATTAACAAAATATCTACGTTTTTATTTAGCGATCGTCCAGGGTGACACGCCCGAAGAAATCTACAACGCTGTGAAAGAAGTGATCAAAAACCAATCCGGTCCAACGATCTGGATACCTTCCAAAGATCCTCTTTAAATTTATACCCGGATCGTGATCAATATATATATATTTGTTTTTAGTAATCTCAGTTATAATTATGTATTTTAAAGTAACCACGAGTAACTAATTTTGGTTTATTTAATTTATTAAATATCGTATTAATTTCGACCTCGGCGGAAGCTCGAAAAACGTAAAAAAAATTATTTCAATTCGCGATATACGAGTTTTCAGTACTGCGACCATAACGTATATCGTAATTTCGCGTAAGCTAAACGTAATCTTTAATGTGAAAATAAATCCATCGTAATCGTGGAATTATTTGCTAAACGGTGATGGCGACGTTATAATGAGCGGTGTAACGAAAATGAATTTTTAACGCTTCTTCGAAAGCTTTTTACGAAGTGCCTAAATTTCTTATCAAAATGTTACCAGTTTACGTGCCCACGGTACGAAGATTGAAAATCTTCCAGATGTATTGAATCGGTGAACCGTTGCGTTCGTTCTTTCATTACTTGTATTATTTTATTTCGTTTTTTTCTCTTTTTCTTTTGTGAAAACGCTGCTGCTGCTATCGCGCTTTTTATTTTTTCGAGTTAGTTGAGTAAAGCTTCGCGAACCGAATGAGAATTTATCAGTATTACAAAAGGAGTTGTTAACTTTCAAAATGGCTTAATGCTATATGTATTTTTTTTGTACTCTGAAGTATTTATTTTATTTCGTTGTTTAGACTAGTAGTTTTTCTGCCTCTTATACCATTTTTTTTTTTTTTTTTTTTTTTGATGTTCAAGAAGAGATATTTATGTAGTATAATGGTTTTATTTGCCATTTCAATTCATGAGGAAGCATTCGCTTTGAAGTGGTATCGTATTCGTTTCTTTTCTTAGGTAATTATTTGCTTCATCGCTAACATTATGGTGTTAACGAATCGGTTATGGTGTGAAAATTCGTCATCTCGAGTATACATTCCATTTGGGCAGGTATCGATCACGAATGCGTTGAATAAGTTTCACGTCCTTAGTAACCGATTCGACGAAGGTTTTTAATGATTTAGATTTTTCGTTGTGACCGTATCTCTCTCCCTCATTTTTTATTTACTTTTTTTTTTTTTTTAGTGAAAACCTAACACGAATTTAATTTCTAAATTTTTAGATAAATGTTATCTTTCAAAGTATTATATATTTACGTGTATTTCGTTACTCTGACGGTATGAAGTACGTGTAAACTGAGTCGGAATGGTCAGGCAAATTTCAACAAGTAATAAATAAGAATTATAAATTGTATTCGTATATAACAGCTTTGTATTCTAGACGTATTAATTTTGTACAAAGTTATAATTGATGTTATTTAGTACAATAATAGATTTTTATAGAAATATTATTTATGTTATTGCATATTATTATTTTAATTGTTGAAAATTACGTTTTAATGTAATAAAAGCTTTGTTACAAGTTAATGTTTATTCTCTTTTCAATTGGCATGCAAAGAAATATGAAGAAGGTCGGTTGTTGAGCTCAATTATTGTAGAACTTTATGGCGTTTTGTAGTATATGATACTATATGTTGGGAACAAACTATCCTTTCATGAAGTAATCTTAAATTTGTGGTTTAGGCTGGAGAGAGAAGGAGTGGAGGGAGTGTCGAAGCAGTAACTTCAAAACATTTTAGAAACTACTATTCAAAAATTAATTTTCTTTTCATTTTAAGGGTATGAAGAAGAAAAATTGTTTCTTTCAAATCTCTCTCATAGTTTTTTTTTTCTGATTGTGGAATATTATACATCAGGGTGAGGTTCAGTATGTTGTTTATTTCGAGTTGAAAGTGTTTTCATTAGACTTGTAGCTTTGAAAAACTTTATGAGAGGAAGATATATCTAAATTTAGTTGAATTTTGATTAGATGAATGATCGAGATGTTGATTGTAGCTCATTAGATATTGATAATTTCGAGTCCGATTCTATTTTTCGCCCCCCCTCCCTCTTCCCCTATAAAATAAGGTCCATTTCAGAGAAACGCATCCTTCATAGAAAGTGATTGATTACACTAACGTTTTTTTTCGACAAAAAACGAAGAAGCCTATAGGTCAAGGATTTTTTATACTTTCAACGATTCCGAAAAATGAGATGAGAATCCTTACAGCCTCAGGAGGGTTGCTGATATTTGGATTGCGCTCTTACAAAAATATGTAATTTAATTTGCTGAAATGAAAGAAAAACTAATAAAATAGCTTATAATAAACAGGAACACATAAAATCAAAGGTAACATTTTTGATAACAATGATTGTTTTTTTCACAATTTCATAAAACGAAAACTTAAACGATATCACAAGATAAATGGAATCACATCGCAATTCAATAAGTATAATACTAAATAAAAATAATAATAAATATTCAATAAAATTACAACATTCAAGATTAAAATAAATTACCTTATTTTGCAAAAGATATCACAAAATTATATCAATAGTTACGAAGAAAAAAAATTGTATGATAAATAATAATAAAACTGGAAATTGTTCAAGGTATGGAATGCTAAGAAATAACAGCAAAAGAATTATTTTAATTAATCGATACCGATTTAGCACATCGGAATCCAATATTAACTGAAGAGGAATCCAAGGTATTCTGACTACGAGCCGCACATCGGAACCTATAACAGTAGTCTTTGTGACACATGAATGAACCGCCTTTCTTCACCTTTTCAGTTCCATTATTAGGTCCTCTCTGTAATGAGATTTGAATATTAGACGTTATGCACTCATTAGAAGATGACTTTAAAAACAAGAGACGAATTTACTGGATTTTTTTGTAATTCTTTCTTATGATTAGTGGACCAATAATCAGCCGTCCATTCCCATACATTTCCTATAATGTTATATAATCCGTACTTATTTTGTTTAAACGCATTAACAGGAGCAAGCATTTTATAACCATCTTCTCCAGTATTTTTGTAAGGAAAATATCCTTGCCATGTGTTAGCCCTGTTCAAAAAAAAAAAGGTATGACACAAAACGCAATTAAAAGGAAAGTAAAGTAGAGAATAGCAAGAAAATTGAAACATACATATGTTTGCCATCTACTAAGAACTCTTCACCCCAGGGATACATTTTATTTTCCAATGATCCTCGACATGCTACTTCCCATTCTGCTTCAGTCGGCAGTCGCTTTCCTAACCAGTTACAATAGCTTACAGCATCGTACCAACTGACATGTTGAACCGGGTGATCAAGACGAGCTGAAAATCATATTTCAACGTAGAATAAGGAATTTGCAGGGAAATCGTAAATTATTTTGATATGTTACCAACTTGTAATCGTAGAATTAGGTCCTTCAGGATGGTCCCAAGATACACCCTTTATTAGTAACCACCATGGTACCGCGACAGCAGCATTACCTAGTTTTTTGGTCGGATTTTCGACCATTGAATATAATAAAAAAGAATCACCGAACCTTTCCGCATCAGTTACATGCCCACTCTTTCGAACGAAATTGGCAAATTCGCCAATACTAACTTCATACTTATCTAGGTAGAAATCATCGAGTTCAACGGGTCTCAACGGCGCTTCACCATCAGCATTTATGATCGGATGATCGGTACCAATTAAGTACGTGCCTCCTTTGATCAAAACCATGTTCTGAGATGGAAGTGGTTGCTGAGCTAAAGTATAGAAGTCTGTGTTGTAACATTGCCCTTGAATACGAGTTGAGCCGAAAACTCTTTTCAGTTTTTTACATCCGCAAGAATCATCTTTTGAGTAGCTATGGTTGAGCGCCAGCAAAAATACCAAACTTATTAAGACTTTCATGTTCGAATTGTTATTTCAAAAACACAATTACGAAGGATGTACCGCCTTCAGCCATGCAACTAGGGTATGGAAATGAACATGAAAGCCATTTCATTTTTACGAGTAGATTAGATAAACGCTTGTACATGGAAAAGTAATTATTTCATAAATGAGCAGATATTTTAGAAAATTTCGCAAAATATTTTACGATTGTTTTGTTTATCACTCTTTCTGTTCATCACGGTGTGATAAGAATGTCTGTTTTGCGCATGCGCTCCAAATTTGTTTACCTCTACCCTTTCTTTTCACAACCTTTACCGGATAATGCCGGATACCGGCTCCAGTATTGATAATGAAATGAAGTGAAATGGAAAGGTACAAATTGTTATAACTGCGAGTAAAGCAGAGATAATCCATATTCTTTTATTATAGCGTAGAAGTTTTCATAAATTGGTCAACTTAAATGTTTCAAACAGACGCAAATTTCTACAACGATGTGTTAAAAATCTGTTTTCGTTGTGGTGGTGGCGTTGCTAAGCGATATCAAATTATGTTTTCGTTGATCTTAAATTTTACGAGAAATAATTTTCGTTGTTAAATCATGTTCAAAAATACGTTTCAAAGTGGTTTTCTGTCCATACTCTACAGCATTGGGAGTAAACCATTGCAGATATGGGATAAGAAGGTACGCAATGGTCATATAAAAAGAATTACAGACAACGATATACAGTCTCTAGTTCTGGAAATAGTTGGTTCAAATGTGAGTACTTGCTATATCACTTGTCCAGCGGATCCGACTAAAACTCTCGGTATTAAATTGCCATTCTTAGTTATGATAGTGAAAAATTTAGCAAAATATTTCACCTTCGAAGTTCAAGTAAGTTAGTCTCCATTTTAAACTATTCTTTATTCTTTCATTCAATAACAACATAATTTCTGAAGATTCTAGATGATAAAAATGTACGCAGAAGGTTTCGTGCCAGTAATTATCAATCGACGACCAGGGTGAAACCATTCATTTGCACAATGCCAGTGAGACTTGACGAAGGTTGGAACCAAATACAATTTAATCTAATGGATTTCACGAGACGAGCATATGGTACTAATTACGTAGAAACATTGAGGGTGCAAATTCATGCCAACTGTAGAATTCGCAGAGTGTATTTTTCTGATCGTTTGTACTCAGAAGACGAATTACCAGCTGAATTCAAATTATTTTTACCAATTCAGAATAAAGTTAAACAGTGAACAAATACATGAAGACGTATCTGTCCGATTAAATCACCTCATACGTAGGTTTAAGGCTTATTATCTAATTATTTATGCTTTTGAAACACATTTTTTTTAGTTAAGAGTTTATTGTTTCGATAGTAATCGTTTACATTCATGCATTAAATGTTCCTTTTTCATAATTTCTGTACAAATAAAAATTCTTTCATTATTTTTTATTCATTATTATTTGAAGTCTACTGTTCTACGCGGATAAAAATGTGAATCAGTTTTAATATTCGATGATTCTTCTTCAATTTACAGCGATAAATTCAGCACGAGTTTATTTAAAAAAAAGCGAAAGGAAATTGAAACTAAAGTTTAAATTTTTTATCGGGGGGGAGGGAGGAGGAGTCAAGGAGAGCACTAATAGAATTTAAAATGTATAAAAAAGAAAAAGACTTGGTGAACTTTTCGAGTATTACTCAGAAACTATGAGTGGTGCCAAGTTGAGACATATCTCATTTTGATTGTCTATTCAAGTAGAATTTTTGAGAATTTTTCCAGGATTTTCCTATGTTAAGTTATTGAGTAATTTGGTTTTGAGTTCGGCTCACATGGCTGACGCGTCCACAGGTGAGCCGAAGTTGAACCTCATGTTTTTTGAGGATAACTCGAGAAATAAGAGAGGTGCCAAAATGAGACCGGCGCCATTTTAAAGCTCTACTCAAATACTACCTCTGAGGAAAGTTTGAATTAAATGGTATATTAAGTTATTGAGTAATGGCTTGAGCAATACCGAAAAAAAATATTGTATTTTTTTTTTTTAGAGTTTACAAGTTATTAAAAATTTTGCATAAGTTAGGAATTACTTCAAATTTTTTATTGAAACAATTATTAGTTCCTTTATGGGCGTTAATTACATAAATTTATAATAATTTCCTCATATTACATTATTGTTCGTTACATATTCATAAATATATTGAATTATCAATTTTGGAAATTGAAATAATATTACCTAGCTAAACATTTTGAATAACTATATAAATTAGGAAATGCATTATGAAATTCCAAGTACCTATAAGTGTTATTAAAAAAGAAAACAAAACAAAAAAACGAATGAATGAACTCTCTGCTCACTCAGTTTAGATATTAATTATTAATAATGAAATGGCAATATTTATTATCAAAAATATTAATTTGTATTATTGAACATTATAAAATTTTACTTGCGCCTACGCTGGTGTCATATTTACTTTTCATTATACACTTATAAATACGCAAGAATTATTCAATCATCAATTTAAAAACATGCATCATTTAGGAAATTTTATTTTCTACAATTTTAGTCCTTACAAGTTTTTAAAAAAAAACCGTTCTTTTAGAGTAAACTAGGGGCTTCGCCCCTGGCCGCTTCGCGGCCCAACCCATTCCTCGTTACATGTTATAAATAAACATGTTACAATAACGCAGTGCAATCATAACATCATAACAAAAAATGGTAAGTACAACAAATTAATGAAAAATAAGGAAAAACAGCTAAGTACACCTACACACATCATAATGACCTTGATCTAGTGGTCCACTAAATCTCAGGTAAAAAGTATCAGAGCTAAAATTACCAAAAGTGTGGTATGTTTCACTTTCATTCATTTGAACAACTATGTTTTTACCAAACAGTTCTGTAAATGCTTTGATTTCAACATCAGTGCCATACACACCCAGTTGGGTCATATATTTTCTATATTCATGAGTATTTGTTATTATTGATGGATATAAGATTCATTATTGCCAACAAAGAAATGAACATAATTGTCCACCCAATTGTCACAAATGTAATTTACAATTGATTGTCTCATTCGATTGTGCGATAATTGAGTATTGTACTCGCAATATGCCAATGAACGAAATAGGCAATTTCCATCACCTATTATCGCTTTGACATTTTTTTCACTTTTACGTTTTTGCGACATAATTAGAATAGAAACCAAAATTTTATAATAATACAAAATTTTAATATAAATTTTTTAAAGCAGCACTTCAACTTTAATCTGGTGAAAACCTCTCTCCAGAAGTAGTAAAAGCGCATTGAGGTAGTACTCTCTGGTCTCTGCACTGCTCATTTTAAAGAAAAAATCCCTTTTGTATACTACCATTTTAAACAACTTCCCCTTGCTCTTACCCATGTACAAAGCTTCTATTAAAATTTATCTCTTTTTTTCCCTTTGTATACCTGCTATCCTTCATACTTTTTATACCTGCTGCGCGCGCATCTCAACTCTGAGGGCTGAATTTTAGCGTCTTAATTTTGATTTTAATATTATAAATTAGAGTAAATTACAAAAAACCATAAGAAAATCGATGTATTCCCTTTAAATCATATGAAGGGTGATAAGTATTAAGAGTATAACTCAAACACCACTAATAAGTATTAAGAGTATAAGTCAATTTTTAGCGTTTTTTAGATTTTGGCATATTCTGATGCAGGGTAGCAAACACTTTGGTTCTATAAATGAATTCACCTAAAGAACAACACTGATTTTGAAAAAAGCGCGAAAATATTACAGGTACAAGTCAAGATCCAAATATTTTTGATTTGTATTAACAGTATAAGTTGAAATATAGTAAATATACTATTGATATCAAAATTATAAAAAAGAAATTCATACTAATAGTATAAGTCCAATTTAACCACAACAGTGAATGACAGTGATTTTTTACTTTTAGTTCAGGGCTGTTAACTTAAACGTATATTAGTTAAATTCAGTTAAAGTTTTAGTCTTTCAAAGTTTCAAAATAAAAATAAAAGTTAAAGTTAGCAGTTTTATTCTTTTCACTTAAAGTTTAAGTTATAGTTAAAGTTGATGTAAACTAGTTTTAACTTAAATAAAATAAAAGTTTAGAGTTAAACTTTAAGTTTAATTCTTCTTTCAAAATAGTTAAAGAAGTTGAAGTTAGAATGAAATAATATAGTTACCGATTATATCATATCCGCTTTTTATGTACGATGAAAAGATGAAATAAGATATGAGAGTTTCCAAATTCAATAAATTAAGCGTTTAAAAAAATATAAAATGAATTTAATTACTTCACATTTAAAATTTTAATTTTCAAAACTACTTAATATAATTATTTCGCAGTAACAAAAGATAATTAATAACAGAAAATAGACCCATTGAGACTGCATTGCAAAGGGTCTAAAATGAACCTCAAGTCGCTGAATGTTCGTTCAATGTTGGAAAATTAGAAATTGGCTTGAGACTTTAACCAAAACGATTTTTTTAAAGCTTAGGTTGAAGTTTAATTCAGTTTCAGGGACTGAAAATATTAGTTTAAGTTTTATTCGTTTACACATATTGCGATTTATAGTTATAGTTAAAATTCAGTTTTATTCTTAATATGTGAAAATAAGAGTCAGTTTGAGTTAAGGTTTAGAGTTTTAATTATTGTTAACAGCCCTGTTTTAGTTACATTGTTATGGTTGTGATTTACATATAGGTAATGTGTTTTTAGTTTTCACTCGTTTCAAAAAGTATTATCATTACTTCATTATTAATAATTTATTATTATATTGGAAAGCGAAAAAGAGTTGTTCATAATGGAATGAGTTTATACTCATTCCATTTTCGTGATTATAACAAAAAATAAAAATTAGTAGTGAAGATGGCTGGTCAAGGGCAAAAATATGCAACAGATCAAAATACGTCTTTAAATTCAAAATTGAAACCTAAAAAGTTGTATTTAGATCACTGACAAATAAGTGAAAAAAAGAAGAAAGTAGAAAGATTTGATGGATTTGTTACCATTTATTCATCAAAGCGCCCATGACTTTTATAAAAATCTGAAGGCAACAAGGGAAGACGAAGGTAGTGATGATGATATAACAGAAAATGATATCGTCGAATTTGAAATGGAACTTTCTTCATAGAAATTACATAATATAATTATTCAGATAAGAATTCTTTGTTTTTCTTTTCATGTTTTATTCATCAGTGTAATATTGTATTCTTGGTATTGTACAATAATAAAATTGAGAATAATTTTTCATAATATTTTCTTTATTGAGTTTAAAAATTATGTAAAAATACGCTGATAACGTGATATAACACTTATAACAGTATACTAAAAAGCAAAGTCATATAGTCTATATGACTTTGCTAAAAAGTAATAAGTCATGAAATACAAACAGTATAAGTCACAAAATACTAGTAGTATAAGTCGCCCATTTAATTTATAAATATATTTTTTACAAAAATCCGCTTATGGCGCTTCAGTGACTACCTAGCGAGGTAAACAGTTCAACTGATTACTACGTAAGTTATGACATGTTGAAAATAACCAGGTTCCCAACTTTGTTTAAGCTCTCCTGAAAAATCGTGATTTTTGACTTATACCCTTAAGGCGGTGCTTCGGAAAATAAGTTGGTAAATGCGAAAAAGCTGTTTTTTTAATAAAAAAAATGAAAAAATTGGAAAAATAAATGCTTAATCTGTTGAAACGAAGTCTTTAAAATAATATATTATAATTTTAAATCATTTAGTTGCGTTACTTTTGAGAAAAATACTGCAAATGAAAATTATATCCTATTTTCATTTGCAGTATTTTTCTCAAAAGTAACGCAACTAAATGATTTAAAATTATAATATATTATTTTAGAGACTTCGTTTCAACAGATTAAGCATTTATTTTTCCAATTTTTTCATTTCTTTATTTTAAAATCAATTTTATCACATTTACCTACTTATTTTCTGAAGCACCGCCTTAATATTTATTAGTGGTATTTGAGTTGTACTCTTAATACTTATCACCCTTCATATGTTACCGCGCGTTTTCAGGTCCGCCGCGTGACGTCAGAGATTAGAGGGGAAAGAGGAGTGTTGAAACGCTACTTTTCGTTACCGTCTGACCTCTAGTAAAGGGACGTTGCACTAGAGTTGCCCAAGTACTTGTGTATCCGGATATAAACCGGGTACTTGTTTCGCATATTTTTGTATCCGAGTATCCGGATAAAACCGGGTATAGTTTTTTAAAGAAATACTAGGAGCGCTATATGATTGTATTCTCGACAATTTGAATTTATCGACCAATATTCAATACTGGAAGGGTATTTTTTAATAAATTTGAATAATACTCGGCGAAAGAGCATGAAAATCTCTTTCTAATGACATCAACCTTTAACTAAAAATTGTTATTTTTGAACATAGGCCTACTATATTTTCACTGAGTAGTAGCAACCTATTGAAATTTGAAAATTTGATACCTACTAAATCGATCAACTACCCGAACAAAGTATCATACCATAATGCCCAAAATTATTATTTTCGGTCTGTTATCATTATTATAGATATCTGGTTTCAATATCCGGATATCCGGATTTATGTAAACAAAAAAATCCAAATACCAAGTACCCGGATACCGGACAACACTACGTTGCACTGACTCCAATGCTGCTGCGACATATTATTATCAAAGAATGATGCGAGCATCTTTATTCATGTGTTCAGATGTTCACTGACGAGTGTATGTAAAATGTAATGAAATAAAACAATAAAGTTGTACCTAAAGTAGATAATACACCATCGTGATACTGTGTATACCTTATTTGAATACGTGAAGCCGATTCACTTCGATTCATTCGTAAGTAACTATACTGTATTCAAAATAATATTGAATAGTTATGTCTAGCGTTGTAAATTAGTTGAGAAATGTAAAATCACGATTCTACCAGTCGTAATGCAGTGTTTCGTTTTATTATAGGTTGCTGTTATTAGGGTACATATCTTACAGATCGTCTTTTCGTGAGTATCCATGGCGCCGTCAAAGTTGTTTAAGGTTATGTATGAAGCGAAAAAAATAGCGATCGTTGCTGCATCTTTCGATGAATTCCTCGACAAATGTGAGTATTTTTCACACCATGTACTCATAGCATGTTGAATTGAGGTTGTGAACTAAATAAATTCCACTGTTGTATACCTATGTAGCGAGTAAGAAATTCGACCTCAGTGCGGAGGTGGAAATCGAAGTCCATTCAGCGGATGGATTCAAAATCGACGAAGAGAGTTTTATGTTACTGGAGAAGGAAACAGTTTTGATAATATCGGTGAGAACTGAAAATGAAATGGTAAGTAGCCTTTACCTATCGCTTCAGAAAGTAAATGAAGTCCATCATTCGAGATTCACATTCCTTTCTTTTCGTGTCTTTAAATTGTACCATTGTTATATTTCATTGTAGACTGAGAAAGATAAGAAGGTAACGGCTATGTTTTTAGCTGAGTTTTTAACAAAACGATAGCTATTACAGCCTACCTGATTTGGGAAGGGAAGGGCGGGGGAGGGTGTGGTCTTCAAATCTTTGCGTTTCAGGGCGCCTATTATGAACCAGGGTTGCGTACCGCGGTATTTTTTCCGGTCGGTACGGTACCGGTATTTGGTATCGGTATTTTTTCCGGTCGGTACGGTACCGGTATTTGGTATCGGTATTTTTTCCGGTCGGTACGGTACTGGTATTTGGTATTTATATAATTTTCGGTCGGTATGGTATCGGTATTCGGTATTTATATAATTTTCGGTCGGTATGGTACCGGTATTTGGTATCGGTATTTTTTCTGGTCGGTACGGTACCGGTATTTGGTATCGGTATTTTTTCCGGTCGGTACGGTACTGGTATTTGGTATCAGTATTTTTTCCGGTCGGTACGGTACTGGTATTTGATATTGATGATTTTCTCGATTGGTATGGTACCGGTATCGGTAAATCCCAAAAAACCGCGGTATCGTTTGGTATACACCGCGGTATCGGTATTGGTACCAATACAACCCTGGTATTTTCATTTTTTTTTTTTTCATTCAGTCATAAATACATAATTACGAAGTTTTCAAATTTCAATCATCAATGTACCAACACCACAATACCGTGGTACATACCAACATTTAGAATATATTTAAGGAAAATTTTAATAATTATTATTCACCTAATTTGTATCGCTCAAATTTGGGTTTTGCGCTTGCAACTAGAGCAGACTGCAAAAGTAGGCATTCATCTTATTAATTCGTAACTCAATAACTCATTTAGGTATATATCATCTTTAAATCTATTAAAACAATCTTATGGATGAATTTATTGTTAAATAATCACTTGAAAATCCAAAAAATTTTGATTTCGAGCTTCATAGGTATTACATAAGTAATTATACTAATTTAATAATTTTGCAACTTATTTTAAATTTTAATCTTCATTGTTTACTTTATTTTTCTACTGCTTTTTGTTTTACTTGAAAAAAAAATTAGAAATAAATAATTTCCACCTATTTTTGTTTGCTACTTTTCTACATCCACTTTTATTAAAATCATAAAAATGTAAAGGTAAAGCCTTTGTATGGTCTTTTGAGTTTTGATACTGTGCGTTCAAGTAATTTGGATTTGGCTACAATCTGCGAAAAAATCACTTTTCCAATTATTTAAAATTGATTTTTTCACAGTTGAAATGAATTTATCAGCCTTAAACTTCATTAAAGTATTATTTTATAAATAATTTCTTATTTAGAAATTGTAGTTCAAATCTTATTAAATGCTATCAACAAACTGAAATTTTTTTGCTGATTGTACCCGAATCTCTTGAAAGCACCATATAGTAGTATGAGAATACTTATTAGTTTGTTATTAGTGATATTCCTTATTACCTACTAGCACGAGTACTTTCGTGTTTTGCTACTACTTTCGCTATTTTCATTTTTTTTTTTCAATTTAATTAATTTAGGCTTACGGTACCTAGGTCATCCTTCTACTTCTTTGTTCATCATTGTTCATTATCATCAATTTTCAAGGAATAATAGAAGAAATTGGACTGCATTACGCAACAATGTTCTAAGTGAAATGAGGCGCCATAGACTTGTTGATCGATCTTATTTTTGTTTTTAATGAGAAAAACTGGTAATGAATAAAATCATTCATGATATTTAAATAATTTCAAAGACAAACAAGCAAAATTTGTTCAGTTTGATTGACTGGCTTTGTTATAATTTACATTACATCAGAAACTTGATGTAGTTGAAGTTTATGGCGCCTCATTTCACTTAGAACATTGTTGCGTAATGCAGTCCAATTGTGAAATAAATATTGAATAGTAATAAATGAAATGATTCTTTGTTGTTGTTAATTCGTCATTTTTCAAATAGGTATTACTTTTTTGGGTCTCAAGCTACTGATACTTCACTGCTCTTCAAAAATATTAGTCTCCAAGTCCAAACCTTATGAATTCGAAATTCTTAAAAAATAATAGCAATACCTATATATTATTTTAAAAATTATTATAGTAATTGATGGGAATATGCGCGCAGCACCTTTTTGTGAGAATATTATTTTTTTGGACAAATTCTTTCATCTCGTTTATTTTAGCGCCTAGAAGCTTTAATCTTTCAAAATATGTAAGTAGGGACCAAATGTATACCTCAAATATGTCATGACCTTGAAAATGATATAATAACTTACTAATTTCAGTAAAAAGTATTGTTTTCTTTAAAATAAAAATCATATCACTGCTTATTTACCTATAGGTAATTTACAAATGTGTTAATTTAACCAATAATCTAAAATATTACAAAATTTTCAATCTTTTTTGTTTTTTAGTTTGAAAATTATTACTCACGTTAAAACTTTTCAAGTTCAAGTATTTATCAAAAATGTACTAAAAAAAATCCAGCCCAGTGCTTATTTGCTTAAAAATAACTAATTAACAGTACGAGGCGTGTTTCACTATTTTTCAGAAAATATTCTCGAGGCTGGAGAATATTCTCAAAATTTTAGAATATTCTCAATTATGTGGTCGTGAGAATATTCTCTTCCCATCACTAATAATAATTATAGTGAAATGATATTTTCAAAATTTTAAAAATACTGAAATTGAGTTGAGTAATATAATAAAACATATGAAATTTTCAAAATTTGAATCTTCATTTTCTTAGTAAAACAGTCATACATTACATAATAATTGATAATATTGTAAACCTATGACCTATACAGGTTTCAACTTATAACATATGTTTTAGTTTTCTAAATACTTTTAATTTAGACATATGAATTCTTAATAGAAATAAAATTGACCAATCATCCTTGTTTTCAAAATCAAGCCTAAACATTAAATTATATTAACAACAAGACTACCAACATTTTGTTGAAATTATATCAAAATAGATAACAAAATAATTAGAATTTTATTAAAAAAACAGAATGAAACAGAAGGTAAAAGTAGGTCATAATCATAACTTGTAAAAATAAAATTAAAATTCAAAATCATATAAAATTTCGAAGTGATTTCTTAATAATAGGATATCATCTAAAGTGCATTCAGACATACGAGTTCTCAGTGGATTTAAGATGTAACTGACAGATGAGAATAATCGCTCTACTGATGTCTGACTCATAGGCACCGACAATAACACATTTGCCAATTCGTATAAAGCTGGGTACTCAGGGGCGTAACTAAGGGGGGGGATGGGGGGGGGAGCTTCCCCCCCAGGTGTTTTGAAAAGTTGGGAAATTTATAATTTTCAACGTTGAAATTGGGAACTTGGAATTTCTTTTGGGAAAATTGGGAAAATAAGAACTCGAATAAATTCGAACTGATGCCAACTTATATCATGTATAGCACACAAGCCCTTGGCTTTTGTAAAGTTGGTAAATTTGGAGTTTTAGCGTAGCAGTATTATTACAACTATTTCAAAATTTTTGATGCCTAAAAAAAAAAAAAAAAAAAAAAAAAAAAAAAAAAAAAAATTGGCAATTTCTGATTTTCTCCCCCCCCTGAAGAATGTCTTCGTTACGCCCCTGTGGGTACTTATTTTTCATACAATTACTGTTCCAAAAACGAGTAACTGACTCAGTTACTGGTACGAAAGGTTCAGTTGTATAAAAAGTTCGAAGATTTTCTTTATAAATATTCACGGCATTATTCTGAATATTATTATGCGCTTGACGTAACTCCTCGTTGAGAGCAACTAGGATTCCTTTTTTTTTGTGATTTTCATTCGAAGTTTGGTCATGGTTAGCCTCGACTAGGTTCTTGTTTATCTCTAATAATTAAAAAAAAAAAATGAAGATGAAAATAAATTTGTTAAAAAGGTAACACTGTTATGCTAATGGCGCATATACTTCGATAAAAGCAAGTTTGAACTGGCAATACACTCATAGTGATGAAGGTAAATGAAAGTGTCGAACATACTAACCCAGTATTTTTGCTGAAGGTGCTAAAGTTTTTATTCGATGGTTTACCACAAACATATGTTCCATTGCTATGGTTTTTTCTGGTTCAGTGAGTAACCCTTTAACCCTAGGGTCTATGAACATGCAACTAAGTACAGCTGGATGAGAAAAAATGTTCTTCTTACGCGCTTCCATACATTCAACCATCGACAGAGAGAAAGGCAATGCTAAAATACATAAAATTTGGAGAATTTTTATAAACATATGTATTTAAAAATTTTATACTTATAGTAAAAAACCCTGGTTTTTAAATTTTAACTACATTAATTTTTCACCAATTACTAATAAGTAAACACATGATCAAGGTACCTATATTTTTTAGTTTTATTATGCACGCTTTCCATTTCAGTAAAGCGTCAGTTGGTGTAATGTCTGCATCTTGTAATTGCACTGTTAATGTATGGCAAGGACGCAAAACTTTATAAACCCTCTTTAAAGTTTGCCATTCTGATTTACTTATATTTTCAGGCAATAAATGCTGGATGCGCCGAATCTCTTTCTTATATTTTATTACCATTGCCAGCATCTGATATAAAGAAGACCACCTACAAAAATTTTTTAATATTATTCACGATCAGAGAAAAGGAACAAAATTAAGTAAAAAGCTAATCAAAGTTACCTCGTAGCATTGTCTAAAACCATTTGATGCTTTATTCCATGTTTTTGTAACTCCTTTTTGAAAGCATAAGTTCGCATTTTTTTGACATTAGATCTCAGTTTCTCCAGAATTATGTTTGTAGATTCACGTTTAGGTTTAGATACTTCATCTTCTGACATTCTTAATGTACTTTCGCCATCACCACCAGTTTGACTATCATCCTCTAAAGTATCACTGCATCTAGTTTCCAAGTCTCCAGCCGGAGTATCAGTATCATGAACCAAGCCTTTATTTTCATTACTTATATCCACATCGGTATTGATAGCTGTTAACCAATCCTTAATTGCTAATTGTTGTGTGTGGGCTAAGCAACGAACCCCTATAATTACGCATAAAATCACATAAGTTGGTAATTAACGTGTGTATATGTTCAAGTTCACAAGAAATGAAGTTCAAGTTCAGTTCAATTTAAATTTTTTTTTTTTACTTATTTTGGATTATCATAATCATGTTTTTTTTTTTCTTAATGAAATCACGTTCGTTTCCCTCTAATTAAAAAAAAAAAAATTCTATTACTTTCTCAAAATCAAAAAAAAAATATATCAATTTTTAAATCAATTTTTATGTTACTTAATGGTAAAATAAAACTACTCTATCAAATTTTTGTAATGAAATTCACGATAAATAGGGCATTTGCCAGATCGCCACAATTTAGTTGCTTTGTAATATCAGAGTGCCAAAAAAAATTGAGAACATAAGTTGAAGTTGATATTTTGAAAGTGAGCTCGTTTATCAAAATAAGTTCAAGTTCGCAATGATGTAATGCGTAAAATCACGTGTTGTCTTGTTTCTGAAGTGATAAGTGACGAGCCATACTACCTGACTTGGTCGTATGGAAGTTTACCTTAGTTTTATTTTTGCTCTCCTTGCGTTACGTCTTTTGATGCTTTTGCGTTATTTGTGTATAATCTATTTTCGTGTTTTTTCAACATAAAACATTCAAATATTTTTTTTTGTGTTATTTTCCTTTTTATTTATTATTTTTTTGCATCTTTGTGCATGGCGTTTTACTCTTTATAATTTTTATTGTTTTTTTCCATACGACCAAGTTGTGTCTCCGGAGCTGCAGCGGATGTCAGTTCAGGATCCGGTTGTATTTATATTGTTTTTTTTTTTATTTTATTAATATTTTAATTTTGTTTTGGATTGTGTAAAAATAACAATCGGAATTAGACCGATTGTTACTCGCTACAAAGTTTTTTGGTGCCCCGGGTGAGGAAAACAAAATTTGTTTATCTGTTCCTCATAGAATTAAATTTTTTTTTGGTGCGAAAATTATATATTTGGTTTAGGAGGTTTGCAATTTAACGGTGACCATGAGTGAATTGGAAGCTTCTAAATCAGATAACTCGAAAACAAAAATAAATCAAAAGAGTGGCACAGAAAAGGTTGCTAAAGTTTCGGAACATTTTGGGGAAACTAATACGACTCCACTCTCAAGTAGAACACCGAATGCGACAAGTGAAAATCAATTTGATGTATCTCCTGAAGGTATGTTGGCTGGGAATTTACCTACCTTCGTGAATTTGTCCAATAAGACAACGAAGGAAAATACCCAGCAGGCATATTTTAGTATGGAAGTTTTGAATCAATCGTTGCAGATGCTTGCGGCTGAGCAAAAGCGGACCAGCGATTTAATGTTGAGTATGTTGGAGGAGATGCGAAGGAGTCGTGAGGCAGCCCAAGTAAATGCTACAGCAGAAAGGTATATTCAGACTCCTAATGTAATGCCAAATACAGTCCCAGGTAATATGTACAACATGCCTCCTATGCCACAAAGTAAATCATCCTCCACCTGGTTTCATACCTATACCTCAATCTATTGTTTCGCCAGCGTCCTCACAAAACCAGGCTAATCGCGATAGCATGTTTCAAATAAATACTAATTCAGTGTTATATATCAATTTACCTAAGTTTACTATTAAAAACGAGCATACGCCTGATAAGTTTCTATCAAATTTCGAGGCATATGTAACATCGAGACGTGTGCCGCAGGCGAATTGGCCTGATTTATTAGCAGTTGCGGTAGAAGTTAGAGATTGCAGTTGGGACCAGCGCATAATGGAAGTTTTTGATTATGAAAATTTGAAACGTATGTTTTTAGAAATCTATTGGTCTCAGGCTCGACAAACACGTATGCTCGAAAAATTTAAAAGACTTAAATGTGACGAATGGCCGGCAGAAACTTTTATAGAAAATTTGGAATCTTGGGTGGCAGCGTTGCGAGGTATGACAGTGCAGAGAATGTCAGATTGGGGAATAGCGACTATGTTCTTCTCAAAATTACACGCAAGTTGGAGATCTCGTATATCAGCTCGTGCTGTCAATAATTTAGATGAATTAATTTCAGAGATAAAGGCTATGGCGGAAAATGAAAAGGTATTCGGTGAAAATTCAGCTTGTTATCGAAGAAAAGTCGAGCACAACACGAATATTAAACCTACTACATATAATAAGAATGATCAAAAAATGTCTTATTCGAAGTCTAACCAAACTAATCAATCTATGTCTACAAATGCTCGTATGCCCCAAGCTGACATGCGCGCGCGGAACATCGCTCCACTTATACCTCGCGACCAGCCTGTATATTATTTTCCAGTAAATTATTTTCCAAGTGTCCCTTACCAAGGTCCGTTAGCACTTGAACCTAAGAATAATATAGGAACTGAGATTAGCGAGGTGAGTGGTACAGGTGAAAAAACTGAGGAGAGAGAGATATGTGAGGAAAAGATAGAGCAAGGAGATGAAACTGAGTTAGTAGGAAATGAGAATAGTGATCAGAAAACTATAGATGGTGGAATTGAAACCTATCTAAATAATATGAATGTGAAGCGAAGTTATTCTAGCGTGCTAAGTGAGAAGAAAGGCGTTAATATTAATGTCGCTACAGTCGCTGGACTTGATATGAAAACTGATTTTTTGGATCAGGTTGTATTATTTCCTGATCATAAAGGCCAAAACATTCTTATAAATAAAACATATGCTCAAGTAGCATCTGATTCGATGTTAAATAAACCTATTAATCGTTCAAAATTAAAATTCATTAAAAAGAACTTAAGTGCTGGTAACTCTGAGACAGTACCTATTAAATTGAAAAACCAATTTGATATTTTGATAAATGAGGAAGTGGACAATTTATCTGAGACCTCATATGACGAAAATTTTGTTGGAGAGAAAAATGTTGAGCCTAGTTCGATCACAAAGTGTGATAATAGGGAAATTAGATTTTTCAGCAATTTTGGAAATGTGCGTTTTCAGCAGTTGGTTGAAAATAGTCGATTTCGTTATTTTCGAATTGAGTTATGTGGCGAGTGGCATGAAAAGGCATGTCAAATTTTAGAAAGTTGTGAAAACCCAGTCCTTGAAATATCTCTTATTGAACGATTCATAGAGAGCTTAGAAAATAGGTTTCGTTTTTGCATGCAAACATTTGCCCCAACAAGAATAAAAGATTTCTTTGATTTCTTAAACGGATTAATTCTGGCAGAAATCGAAGAAAATGATTCTTTAAAGAATATGTTAAGAGCTATTGATGTGCGTGAATGTTATCATTCAGTTAAGATGAAAACCTGTAACACATCTTTATCATGCAGGAAAACGCTGCTTATGCCGCCCGGAAAGAATTCTATAACTTTACATTATCGTTCGTTTGAATTCAATAACGAGATTTACACATCATTCGCTGATCATGTATTATTTGGTGAAGGAATTACGTACGCTATGTCAAATTATTATCAAAATTTGATTAATTGTAATGGTGTAAAAGAATTGAATGATAAACGGTTTTTAGCAGCGAGTTTAACTTGTGAAAACTTTTTGAAACGATTAAACGCATGTAATATATCATTTCCAAAATCGATAGTGTTGGCCTTAGGTGTTGCAGATCAGTTGGGAGAAAGCGATCCAATACAATGCGAATGTTATCTCGAAAAAATATTGTCGCTCTTATTAGAACGTGAAGTGAAGGAATTAATATTTGTAATGCCACCGCCTATATATGTAGATGTGGAAAGTGAGATTGTCGATAATAGAAATAGATTATACCTAGACTTGATAAATCGATTTCATAAGGTTGTTAAAAATATAGGATTTGTTAAAATGGTCAATCTAGGCACTTTAGTAACCGAAAAATCTTATTGTTTATCACGTCGAAAGGGTCGTGAGATTCCGTCACACTTCCCTACACTTAGACCTAACGCGTTTATTCAGAGACATGGAGTCTATGTACCAAGTGATGATGTAACATATAAATTTGCTCGTTATTTAATTCGTAAGATTAAACCATTAAATGATATTAAAAATGGGTCCTCTGTTCTCGGTGATCATGAATGGCGGATGAGGCCAACGATCATGAGAGTAGGTAAAAGTGATGATGAAGGTTTTTTAGTGGATGAAAGTTTTGATCCTACGGATTGTTATTGTCGGCTCACCATCGGCGGTATTCAAGTAGCTTCGTTGATTGACTCGGGTGCCGCGATATCACTGGTTAGTAAGAAGTGTGTTTATGACTGGATTAAGAAGTTTGATCGTTCTATATTATCTATAAAGTCGCTTGGTCGTCAGTTACCAGTATATGGTGCTGATGGCTCAAAAATTGGGGTCATTGAAGGGGCAGCCGACATTATTTTAACTTTTGACGAAGGAAGTAAAATTAAACTGCATTTTTATATTTTAGAGGGGATCAAAAATGACTTAATTATAGGGTCTGATATTATGAAAGGAATGAGAGGGGGAGTTATGTGGGATATATTCACTTTTTATATCACTGATCCGAAGACAAATAGCAAAATGACATCTCGTTTATTTTCTTCCAAAGAGAGAGCTGCACCACGTGTATACAATTTATCCCCAAGCAATTTTAAAATAGTAAAGGAAGGCGATGAAACAAATGGTGAATTGGTTGAGATTAGTAATGATGTATGGAAAAAATTGTTGTTATCAGTTGATGATCGCGAAATAACCTTTGAACAGGCAATTATTGCATTCGAAAAAATGAAGCCTTATTTTCAGGTTTTTCGAAGCGAGTTGGGGAGGTATAACGGACAGATTCCAGAAATAGAAATGGTTACTTGTGATAGGTGGGATTCGATTAATTATCCAGTACCTCAAGTTTATATGACAAGATTGCGTGAGGAAATTAAGAATATGGAGTCACGTGGTATTATTGAACGTTCTGTGAGTCCTTACACGAGTCCATTAGTGATCGCTGAGAAGCCTAATGGAAGTCTTCGAATATGCATTGCTGCTAAAGGTTTTAATAAATTAGTGGTTCAACAACATAATGATCCACCAAGTATATTTGATGTAATTATGAATGATAACCCAGATCAAGTTGTTTCTACTTTCGACTTTACTGAAGGGTTCCTTCAAATTCCCATTCAAAAAGACATAGGTAAATTTTTGGCTTTCAAATTTGAAGGGCAAAGTTACCAGTACCGAAGACTGCCATTTGGAACTGCTGTGAGCTCATCAGTATTTATCAGTGTTGTAAACTCAGTGCTGAGGGATTTAATAGGCAATGGCATATCTGCATATGTTGATGATAATGGTCTCCACTTCATCATTTGAAGAAAATTTAGATCGCGTAGTATCTGTTATGAGGAGTGTGTTAGAGGCAGGAATGACCTTATCATTAAAGAAGACTAACTTATTTCGAAAAAGGGTCAAACATCTGGGATTTGTGATTGGTGGGGGCAAGGTTGAGAAGAAAGAAAATCTAAACTGTTTTGAAAAATTTGAAAGGCGAATTGAGTCAAAGCGTAGGCCAGTGAAATTGAGGTTATCTGATATCCAGTCGTTGTTGGGTAAAACAATTTATTATTCGTTATTTATCCCTAAGTACGCTGAGCTTGTCGAACCATTTAACCTTTTGCTCAAAGGTAATAATAAGATTATCGAATGGAATAGCGAACATGATAGTGCATTCAAAAAATTAAAGGAGGCATTTAGAGTTCCTTTTGAGGCAATACGACCCTTACCTGATGTGCCGTTCAACTTATATATCAATCTTAATGACGACCTCGGACATGTACATGCAACCTTGACTCAAATAAATCCAAGTGATGGGATTGAAAGGGTCAATCTCTTTATTAGCAAAGGGTTTAATGCGACACAGTTGAGATATACAATTCATGAAAAAAGTTTATTAGCATTATTCATGTGCCTAGAAAAAATTAAAACTCTTATATTTGGTCGAAAGATTAAGATTGGTGAACAATATGAATCATTATTGAAAAAGGCACAAGAAGTTGCTATATTCAATAAACGAATAGCGAACTGGGTTATAATGTTTAATTCATTTTTTCTGGATTGTACTCTTCCTCGAAAAAATTCTAATATATCAAAACTAATAGGAGACAATCTACCTGAGATAACTCTATCTAATTTTAGCTGTGATTCGACATTAGAAGCAGGTTTAAGCTGCGAATATAAGAAAGGAATATATGTTGGTTATCTTGGCACAAAGATAGATGATGTTTTGCTTGAAAGTTTGGGCAATTTAAAAGCTCACCAAGAGTTGGATAATAAAATAAAGCGTATAAGTAACTCATTGGGTGATCAATCTTCAAAATATCACCAACATTATAGAGTTGATCAAGATAGTGGGATATTATTTAGACGCTTCCGAGAAGAGGGATATGAAGTTCCTGTATTGCCTAATCACATGGTTTATGATATTACCAAGTATTTACACGATTTCTACACCCATGTAGGTTGCAAAAAATTATTCATCATTTCACGATGGTTTTTCTGGTGGCCGAACCAAGAAAAAAAGATAAACATGATTATCAATGAATGCCACGTATGTCGGTTATATAAGTCCTCTAACCAATCAGTCACATCTGAATTTAAATCGGTTATCGAGGGCCATAAAGTTGGCGAGATGTTGACATTTGATTTATTTGGTCCCTTACCGACATCAAGAGGTGGTGTTAATTCTATCTTAATTGGAAGGGATGCCGTTTCGGGATATGTTTGGGGTTTTTGCTTAAAGCGTAATACGGCAGAAAAATGTAGTGAACGTCTGAAAGAGGTGGTGAAATTTGTAAAGGATCGTAATTTAACGCCAAAGGTAGTATTAACAGATAATGGTGTACAATTTCGTAGTGAATCGTGGTCATCAACTTGTGAGAGATTTTCAGTAGAGAACCGCTATACTACTACATACAACCCAAAATCAAACCCAACTGAGCGCGTTATGAAAGAATTGGGTGCAAAACTTCGTATATATGTGAATACTACTAATCGTAGGGATGACTCATCACATGCACATTGGGCATTAGGCGTACAGGGTATTATTAATGCAATGAATGCATTGCCACTGGAGCATGGTTTATGTCCGAATGACATTATTGGGGTAAATGACGCCGAAGAACCTTTTGCGACATTATTTGGAAAACCTAAAATTAATATCGAACAAAAATTGTGCACATTACGCGAGGAGTTGAATAACTTTGAAAAGTCGAATAATTGGGATTTTTTGTTGGATAAGGATGGGAGAGTAATTATACATGCTGATGGTGGTTGCATCCGCAATGGTAGACCAGATGCAGTTGGGGGCATTGGAGTTTGGTTTGGGCCTAAACATGTGTTGAATGTATCCGATGTAGTTAAGGCGACAAAAACCACAAACAACATAATGGAGCTTGAAGCGGTTAAGCGGGCATTATCTTTAATCGTAGATCATAAGACGTATAAGATGATTTCGATTTTTACAGATTCGAATTATGCAATTCATGAGATATTGCAAAGGTTAAGAGGGATTGAGAAAAAATCAAAGTTAGGGTTAGAATTGAATAATTCATTAACTAGTGATATCGCGCGCATTATTGAGGAAAACAATTTGGATGTTAGGTTTGAATATACAAAAGGTCATGGATATGATTATGGAAATCATATGGCTGATAGCCTCGCTACTCGTGCGATCATTAAAGAAGAAAACACCCTTGAGGCATCAAATGAATATGAAGATCACGAGAATAATAAATTAAACGAATTTTTAAATTTATTTAATCGTATAAAAAATATCAAACTCGAATTTAATTATTATAAATCACATCCAAAACTAACAATTTATGAGGTAGGAGAGGTGGTATTCATAGTTAAACATAATATATCTAATAAACCTTATGGTATGAGCGCAAAGTTATGTGCACGATATGATGGTCCTTACAAAATTGTGAAAAAGTTAGGTCCAAATTTATATTTGGTGGAATCGGAGACTAATACAGATGTAAGGAAGGTGGTTAATGTTAGTCAGATCAGACAAGTGGGAAAAACGGTTAATAAAAATATAACTTGTATATCACTGTATGTAATCACGCCAGGTAAAAATGAAGAGATTGCAGAGGACGACTGCTCTGAAAGCTCTATAATGAGAACTATAATGAAAGGTGAAAAGGGTGAAGAGGAGAGTTTGAAAATCAAAATTAATACAGGAGAAAAGGTAAAGAAAAAGAGGAGGAGAACATGGGATCATAAAAAGACGAGTATAAATTTGATGAGTAAAAATACAGTCAAAACAATCAATCAAAGGTTCACCGAAATAATTAGTCGTCCTTATCGTATGCAGAGAATATATGTTGAATATATGGCGAAATTACCAAACACTTTAACCATCCGGCAAAAGCATGAAGTGTTGTTGACAGATGACTGGGTATTATATGATTTAAGGAAACAATTATATGAATGGATTATTGAGGAGGGGCTTAAAGAAGAAAAGAGCTTAGAATGGCAAAGAGAAAAGTATCACACTCATGTAACGACTGAAGAGCCCATAGTATACGATAAGATTGACCTGGAAAAATATTTTTACCCGAGTGATGATTATGAACGGACGAATTTAACATATGTGGGATCAAATCGAGAGAGACAGGTTAGAAATTATCAGCGTGGTGGTTTTCGTGGGGGAAGGGCACGTGGCCGTTGGCGTGATCGACGACGTACTCACGTTGATCGGGACTGAAGAGTTCGACGACGTCGCGTGAGTATCGGGTCGCGTGGACGGCAGTTGCCGAACCTCACATCCCACTCACGGTTTTATTCAACTTGCCGTTAACTCATAATTACCACAATTTCCATACTACAGATATAAATTGACTCCTGATCGTCAGTTCGTAGGCGTGAGGGACTATATAGTTGAGACTCGGTGGTGGATGATTTGGAGTGATTTACACAGGGACCCAAAGGTCTTGCGATGTCATTTTCATATATTTGTAAGTTTTTTTTGTGAAAATTACCTCTCAAGAACTTTGGGGGGGGCATCTGTAATGCGTAAAATCACGTGTTGTCTTGTTTCTGAAGTGATAAGTGACGAGCCATACTACCTGACTTGGTCGTATGGAAGTTTACCTTAGTTTTATTTTTGCTCTCCTTGCGTTACGTCTTTTGATGCTTTTGCGTTATTTGTGTATAATCTATTTTCGTGTTTTTTCAACATAAAACATTCAAATATTTTTTTTTGTGTTATTTTCCTTTTTATTTATTATTTTTTTGCATCTTTGTGCATGGCGTTTTACTCTTTATAATTTTTATTGTTTTTTTCCATACGACCAAGTTGTGTCTCCGGAGCTGCAGCGGATGTCAGTTCAGGATCCGGTTGTATTTATATTGTTTTTTTTTTATTTTATTAATATTTTAATTTTGTTTTGGATTGTGTAAAAATAACAATCGGAATTAGACCGATTGTTACTCGCTACAATGAAGTAAACTAATTCAGTTCAAGTTTACAAACTGAACTTGGGAACTTTTTTTGAAGTTCGCGAACTGCCCACATGTATGGTAATTAATAGTAATTGGAGAAATTCATATTTAAACATATAAGTATTATCTTTGTGGTAAAAAATGTATTTTGTTTATACCTGTAGCTACTTGGTTCAGGACATTAACGTTTCGGATTAAATCATCGAATTCCTCTTCACATTCACTGAAATAGGCTGTATCAGTATTAGTAGGTATGGCTTGGGCTTCACTTTCTTCTATAATATTTTCTTCAATACTTTCGAGCTCAAAATCAAATGAATTCTCATTAAGTATAGGAATAAGTTCGGGTTCAGGTTCAGAATCATTCATATTAGTCGTAGTAGGGGTGGTTAAAGTATCTTTAATTTGTTCGGTGATATCTTCGGTGGCTTTTACATAATTTGCACCATTGTCTGTAGTAAATGCACGGACGTTAACTATAATATCTGGATATTTGGCTCATCGCAAAACGTTGCGGTGGTGGTGGCTTATAATTTTGTATTTTAATGCTGTTTAAAGCAACGTTGCGGTGGGCGTGGCTGATATCTCTATTTCAGAGCCGTTTTATTTACACGCAGCCAAATATCCAGATATTATAGTTAACGTCCGTGAGTAAATGTATATATCTGTTCTGGTAAGATATCAAATTCTGCTAATCTTTTCACAATTGCTTCCGCCAAATTCTTTCCAGTTGTTTTAAAATCTGTTTCAATGCATCCTAGGGTATATAGGTGGAATGTTTCCACATTTTCTCGGAACTGAATATTTATTCCTATAAAATAGCGGTTAGCGTATACTGCACCATCGACTTTAACCGAAATTAGTTTGCCCTTTGTTTCTTTTTTTATATGTTGTTTCATTTGTTTTGATTTTTTGTGGAGAAATCTAACTAAATTATCCCGATTTAATGCCCATGGTTTTTCTTTCGTATTCATCACCGAAAGTAATGGACTAACTAAATCTCGTATCGAGGGTGATAGGGCGTCCGTGAATCACAATTTCTTTTAACAATGCAAACGCGATTTTTTGAAATGATAATTGGATAGTAACCTTTGTTAAGGGTTTATTTATATTCAAAATTGGCGTTACTGATACATCATATTCCTCGAGTTTTCTTTTTTTCTTTTTATTCGTAGCGATTTGTTCTATAATACGTTCGTGAAGTTTCTGATGATGATGAAGAATATGCTTCCTAAGATTATTCAAATGATTGGCGCTACTTCCCTGTTTAACAAAAAACCAAATTCTTGAAATTAGTATTAGAAATTCAGAATTTAGGTTTTAGCACTCAATATTTAGGTATTTTATTCTATTCGGTTTTATGATCAGAAGTTGAAACTTACTGAATTAGTTTTATTGCATAAGTTACATATACTTCTTGTGCCAGTACCACTGCCATCAATCTCAAAGTAGCTTCGTATATCAGTATTAATTTCATCCATATTGAAAATAAACGGAAATAAACAAATAATTTTGAATAGAAATTACAAAAATCACACAATTCTATCCATGTGTCGGCAATATCGCACCAGTCTAATTATTTGAAAACTCAAAAAACGTGTTAGAATCAAAACCAGTGTTGCATGTTGATCGAAATTAAAAAATAACAATAAATAAATAAATAAATAAATATCATAAATATCGCGGTATTTACGGTATGGTACTGGAGGGTTGCGTACCGCGGTATTTTTTCTGGTCGGTACGGTACCGGTATTTGGTATCGGTATTTTTTCCGGTCGGTACGGTACTGGTATTTGGTATTTATATAATTTTCGGTCGGTATGGTATCGGTATTCGGTATTTATATAATTTTCGGTCGGTATGGTACCGGTATTTGGTATCGGTATTTTTTCTGGTCGGTACGGTACCGGTATCGGTAAATCCCAAAAAACCGCGGTATTGGTCGGTATATACCGCGGTATCGGTACCGGTACGCAACCCTGTTATGAACATTCGTTACGAGTTAACGAATTCGTTAACGCTCGCTAGAGATATTATGAAGGTTTGCTAACTTTCGTTAAGACTCGTTAAGCGTCGTTATGTAACGACTGGTCTCGAGGTGTCGTTAAGTTTCTTTAAGGCTCGTTAAGTTGCTTCAGTAGTGTTTTCACTGTTTTTGCGTGGCCATCTTAGATGTTTTTAGTTTTTATATTTTTATACTATTACATATTTTTGATATTGTGATAGAAGTTTAAATTATAATTTTTTCAAATTATAATTTCAATTTTGAAATTTCAAATTAATTTGCAGTTTACAGTAATTGATGATTAAAACAAATTCATTTTGGAAAAATAGAGAAATAATATAAAAATCAGGGTTGAGCGTTGTAAACTAAAATGTTTAAAACATATGCTTAAATCATGTTTTAAACGTTAAAAAAAAAAATTAAATTTAAAACAAAATCTTGTTCAAAATGCGTTTAAAACGTTTTTATTTGTTTTAAACATGTTTTCTATTCCCCTCATTTTTTCTTTAAATTTATGATATTTAACCGAAGAAATGTAAGTAAAAAATGCTAACGACAAAGAATTTTCTTCCTGCAAAGGCATCTTCTAGATTTTGAAAATATTTTTCTAATTTCCTTTTTCAAATGTTTTGAACTTTTGAGAACTTGAGAAGTCAAGGTCGTCAGTATAATGATTAAATGTGAATTATTTTTGAATTTGATTTTATGACTTCAAATTTCAATAGGGAGACATCTTGCTGGAATATAGAATTATTTAAGCTAAGTCAAGGTGGATGAAATAATTATGTTGATTTATTTGAATTTTGTCACGACTCGCGACAGGTGTTAGAGGATAATTAAACGAATAGGGATTTCTCGGGTTCTCCAATCTCCATGCTGGTAGCTCTCAAGCAAAAATTAAATAATCATTATGATTCCTAATTTTTTCTTATTCAGTTATGAAGTTATGATGAGGAGCGTAAATATTATAAATTTAAAACAGTTGAATACTAAAAAAAAAAATTTAAAACTGTTTAAAACTAGTTTTAAACAATGTTTTAAACATGTTTTATTTTTCATGAAGGTTTTTTGTTTTAAAACGAAAAATCTGTTTTAAAACAAAAAAAAAAGGGGGGGTTTTAGCAATCCTGATAAAAATCTCCGAATACCGATAATGGCGCAAACCATATAAAAATACTTTATCACCTCTTATCACTAAACTTGACGTCATTATAATAGAGAGTCTTCATAATATGCTACTTTCGGAAGGGATAACGAATTCGTTACTGAATCAGCGTTAGCGAATTCGTTAACTCGTAACGAATGTTCATAATAGGCGCCCAGACCATTTGTATTCATCTGGCAAATGTCCAACTTTTTGGTATATATATATATATATATATATTTTTTTTTTTTTTCCCCACGCGTAGCGCTGGCGAGTATTCATAAAATTCGCTCAAAATTTGGTGAGGAACTCTTCTTGAAAATGCGCAGAACCCTTTTTTTTGTTTTTTCGAAAACTTTCAAAATGGCGGATCACTCAAATTTTGAGGGGGGCTGGAGAAGAGGGAAATAGCTCAAATTTTTCGTTCTTGATCTCATATGAAAGAGTGAGTCACGGACACCAACATATTTAAATTTCAGCTTCCTAAGTGCATTCTGAGGCGAGTTAGCAAAAACCGGTTTTTGAGAAAATTGCGTTTTTTGTGTCACTCACTTTGCGCAGGCTGGTGTGGATAAAATTCGCTCAAAATTCGGTGAGGAACTCTTCTTGCAAATACGCAAAAATAGTTTTTTTATTTTTTCGATAAATTTCAAAATGGCGGATCACTCAAATTTTGAGGGGGCTGGAGAAGGGCAAATAGCTCAAATTTTTGTTTTTGATTTCATATGAAAGAGTGAGTCACGGATACTAACATATCCAAATTTCAGCTTCTTGAGTGCATATTGAGAGGAGTTAGATCAAAAAACGGCTTTTTGAGGAAGTTTTGAGTCATGAAATTTCTTGAATCTTCCATATCTCCCCACCAAATCAAGTTAAAGTGGTCAAATTTTGTGTGTGAGGTTAGTTGGTGACCACAATATGACCTCTTGAATTTGGATCAAAATGGATTCAAAATGGCGGATTATCAAAATTTTGAGTAGAGCTTGAGGAGCCTCAAGTTGGTAAAAATGTAATTAATATGAATTCATATGGTTATTGGGGATAAGTTGTATACTATATCCCGAATTCACTTCCATACATGATGTTGGAGGGGGGAAGGCGGGGTTACCAACCTAAAATAGTGGTGGGGGTACAGGAGGGGTCGAAAATTTTTTATTGCTGTGTCATATGATAAAATGAGCCCAAGTGACAAACGTATTTTGATTTTAGCTTCTTCAGTGATTTTGGAGGGGAGTTAGAGCAAAAAACGGCTTTTAGAGGGGAAATTGCTGCAGGAAATTTCATGAATCTTCCATATCTCATCACCAAATCGGCCTAGAATGGTCAAACTTTGTGTGTAGGATTAGTTTGTGACCAGAATATAACCACTTAAATTTGAGTCAAAATGGATCCAAAATGGCGGATTTACAAAATTTGAAGATAATTTGAGGACCCTCAAATAGTTATAATTTGAGAAATATGTGTTCGCATGATTATTTCATGGCAAGAAATACTACATTTGTGCCAAATTGAACTTCTTAAGTGTTTTTGGAAAGGATAGGGTAGGGGTTTTCAGACTTGGTATTGGGTGTGGCCTGTAGTGATGAACTTGAGCGGTTATTACTAAATCAAAAGAAGCCCCAGTTAAAAACTCAGCTCCAGTAATGCGGCATGGCTGCTTACGTTTTTTTTTTTTTTTTTTCAATTAACCGCAAAACATGTAAATGGTTCAAATTTTAAAGATCTCTAGCTTTTGTGCAAATTATTGCAATTGATTAGGGCTTGTTATTTTCCATGCATAATTTTATGCTTTGTTCAATGACATGTCATAATTGTCGTTCCGATACAAGAAATGTAAATTGGAATTTTTTCTTTATTTACTTCAAAAATCACTGAAAAATGCAAAATTTCCAAATTTTGAAAACTTCCAGTTCCAAACCATATCACAGGCTTGGACTTGTTCTTTGTGATGCATAATTTTATGTTCCTTTCAATGATGTACTCACAATTTAGATTGGAAAAGCAAAAATACATTTTGAATCGACAATTTTGATTTTTTTTTAGTAAAATTGGAGAAAATGGCGCTCACTTGCTTATAAATCCACCAATAATTTATTTCTAGTAGATACTTTTTGGTATTCTAATTTTAGTTTTTTATACGCCACATTGATCTTAGCAATTGTTTGAAAAAAAAAAGTTCAAATCGACCGCAACTTTGTCGCACTCTTCTCACCTCAGAAATGACACTTCGGTTGATTTAACCATGAAAACCTGGTTTTCCAGTACCTCTATATGACATCATTTATAGAAAACTTTCAGAAACAAGGCATGGCCTGACATTTGTAGAGTAGTCTTATAGGACTATGAAAGAGATTTATAATAGTCCTACCATAGGACGTATGAGGTGCGTGAGGTGTATAATAGAAGTCTGACTTAGGTATAATATAATTTCTANTTTATATATTGTACTTTCCATTTTTGCATTTTATTGAAAAGCTAAAATTTGAGTCAAAATCGTTAGCCACTTTTTTCCTATCGTTTTGAGGATCCTAACCACTGCCTATGCTAGTCTTATAGTATGTTTTCCACTTAAACGACAAGAATTACGAGTACATCATACATCTAACCTATACGTACTTAGTTCATTATATAAGCTTTATAGACGATAAACTCAAACTTGAAGGATGGCTATTAGCTTGTTATTATTAGCCTGCACCTGTGCATTAATTTCATCGTAAAAATTGTACTTACTGATTCACACATCAAAGTGAATAAAGTCGATTATGAAGGATTGAAGGCTACAAGGTGAAGGTTCGAAGTATAGTGCATAATAAATGATTAACAATGTACCTATTCGTATCAATGATAATAAAAATTTCTTTCATTTGATTCACGACTCGATGTACCTATTCATTTAAGATCAGAATTAGATACACGTGCGTATTGTGCGAGCATATATGAACGACGTACCGTTGCAGAGATAGAAACGCCAATGCCATGAGAAGTTTCGCTCGTTAAAGGTGAGTTTACGATATTTACGAGTATCGATATGTTTAAAAAAAGATATGAAAGTAAACGTATTCTTTTGATTTTTGTATTTAAAAATAAAACAATAAATATTTAAAAATAGTAACCGTATCTTCTAGGATAATCCGAGTATTGCGGATACGTGTAATATTGTTTCTTCTTTAATAACGAGCTGGTAGCTGTTTTCGGGTATTTACGGAGAGGTGGGTGTCTGATCGAATGAATGGGTTGTGATGCTGGTTGTGGCGTGTCTTGCATTGATAAAATATTAGGTATCATGTCGATGAATTCTTTAACTTGTGGTGGTAGGGAATTTAAATCGGAGCCATTCTCGCCAGTTGAGCTGACCACCGTAGGTGTTGACTGATCTGCTGTGTTCGGAGCTGGAGCATAAGCTGTCTGAGGATTTAGAGGTGGTTGAGTGATCGGCGTTTGTGATCTATTGGATTGAGTTTGACTCAAGTTGGTTGGTTGGGGTTGCAAGAATTGATTGTACGCTGGATTAATACCAGTATATGGGATCTGCGGAGTCATGTACGGCATTTGTGGACTCATGTATGGCATCTGTGGATTCATGTATGGAAACTGTGGATTCATGTAGGCCATCGGGTATTGCATGGGGTAATAGGAGTTGGCGTAGTATGGTATATTTCCATACGGCATCGGTGAATAAGCTAATTGTCTGGGGTAGTACGAAGACATAGATGAAGCTGGTGTGGCGGATGCTGCAAAGTCAGGGCTGGAAAATGAATACCCCGACATGTCTGGTTGATAAGGTGACTGGAGAGATGTGGGATAACTCGGGGCTTGTTGAGGTGAATAATAACCACTCGTACCTGGGATGGAAAGCGGTGATGCTGCAGATACTGGTGGCTGGATTGGTGTCGGATGAATGGAATTTTCTGGAGGCAAATAATCACTGGTACCTGAAGCAGAAGGTGATGACGATGCTCTAGGTGTTGGTGATTGAACTGAATTAGGGTAATTTGGGACTTGCTGTGGAAAGTAACCACTACCAAAAGGGGATGTTATGGAAGGCACCATGATTGTGAAGGTAACTGGTGGCTCATGGCTGGTTGAGATGAAACTACATTCAAGCCTGAAGTTGGAAACGTCGCTGTATTCGGTACCACTGGTGGCATAGATGTGCTAGAAGCTTGTTGAGACGAATAACCACTAGTGCCTGGAGCAGAAGATGGTGGCACTGCTGCGGGTATTTGTGATTGTATTGTCTTCAAATGACTTGGAACTTGTTGTGACAAGTAACCATTTCCATCTGGATTCAAAAATGACGTCATCATCATGGATATTGGCGATTGCGGTGATGTTTGGTGGTTTACAGCTGGTTCAGATAGAACTGCATTCGAATCTGAATTTGAAAACGTCTCTTCATTTGATCCCACTAATTGCATAGATGTACTGGAGACCTGTTGAGGCAAATAACCACTCGTGCCTGGAGTAGAAGGCGATAATACTGTAGATACTGGCGATTGCGTTGACGTCGAATAACTCGGAGCTGGTGATAAGTACTCGTTTCCATCCGTAGAAACCGTCGACACTATAGTAGAAACTTGTGGTTGTGCAGATGTCTGTTCATTGGTCACTGGTTCAGATGAACTTATTACGCCAGGAGTTGGATACGTCACCGTATCTAGTGGAAGCTGCGTCAATAAATCATCGTCTCCGGGTGTTGCAGTCGTCTCAGCTTTTACCTCCGTCTGTTGAAACGATTCCGAAGTAGGTTGTGTGGACAATCGAAACACCGGTGGAATATGATCATCGTACTGTGCTTTACATAAAGCAACCTGTAATGGAAAAGAAAACGATTATACGTGCTCTAGAACCTATACGAGCGAAGAAAAAGCATTCTCGCCCGATGACACGAACGTAGAATAGAAAAAACACTTCCCCTAATTTATTCCGATATTAAAAAAATCAGAAACTAATTTTTTATTTTTATGATTACACGTTAGCTCGTTTCGACGTGCCGTGCTCTCGAATGCAATTCAAACCGTCAAAAGGGGAAATTTATATTTCAACTTAGTCGTCTTATATTTCAATAAACCGAAAAAAATTATCTATTAACGTATTTTAAAGAGTCGAAAGTTTTTTTTTTCGCGCGAATTTTATTAACATCCGTGCAGATGTAACGCCTTATAGGTGCTGCAGTTTTCCCTAAACATGTTTTCTACACCTGGTCGTGAATGAAGAGTCGAAGCATTTCGATGGACGAATATAGCATGAATATTCTACCAGCTTTCGTTTATTTGAGTATGCGATCTTATGTTTATAAACAAGCTATAGCATGGTGAACGTACCTGAACGAAGACGAATATGTAATACCACTTCAACGATCCGTTCATCGTGATCTGTTTGCACATCGCATACAACACGAACGAATTGATCGGATAGGAGAAGATTTCAGAATTCTTATAACATCGGAGTATCTCGAGTACTTGGGTTATCCGCAAACCATGTCGAATCTTTGGAGTTGTCTCGATAAAGCAATCTACTGATGAGAAAATGTTGACGATATAATTTATTCGATTGCCCTAGTTGGTTATCTATGATACTACGAACGTTCCCTATTCATTTTCAAATCGGTTGGATTTTCTCGAAACACAAAGTACAATCGAATAGATAAACGGATGTGAATTAAGATAGCACCTCGAGCTCGGACAATCTGCAGGTAGCAGGTAACAGGTATACTTGATGCGACAGAGTGATATATTCAGTTGACCACGGACTCTGGCAAACCTAACTAACCGATTTAATTTCACGGTAAACAAGAAACCCATCGACGTCCATTAAGGCGCGCCACGAGTAAGGGTTGAAAGTTTAAACGAAATTGTAATAGTTGTGATTTCGAGTATACTTCCCTAGGAAGCTGGTATCTTTAAAGGTGGGTAAATTGCTTTGGAAAGTTATAACGTCGTATAAGAAACTAAATGGAGTACGCGGTCGACGGTATGGGGTGGCGTTGGCGTAAACTTATGAAAGAAAAACGTACGCGTCACATGGCACAAGCTCGTATCCGGTAGGGTGAACGAATGATAGGGGAGACTTGGAATTTGAAAATTATAAAAATTACTGGCGCGATCAGCGTTTAGGAAACGGGCACGAGACGAAGATGCCGAAGAAGCCACTTAGAGAATTACATCGTTTAGCGTTGATTTAAGGAGTACAGACTACACATACACAGAGTGTAGAAGAACGTAGACTATATGGGATACCTACCACTTACCAATACCTTCGACTAAAAAATACGTTCGCCATTCCGAACACATTTATTTGTATTAAACTCCATTAAAACCAGTAGCTGTAAGACTATTTTGGGATTTTCGAGTAGTTGGGTTAAGCTTCTAATTGAGTTTCAGCCAACACAAATTAAATTTTCCGACCAGCAAAAATTCCCCTAACGAAACCCGCCGCTGTTAACTGGTATACACGGTTGTTCGTTTCAGCTGTGGTGTCTTTAGGCAGAATTCGGTTCCCAAGATATGAGAAATAAACACACGTGACCGACCTTTCAAACCGAATTATCGTTTTATTTTCGCTTTTTGTTTTCGTTTTGGTATTTTTTTCCCCGCGTTCGCCCATTCGCGATGGTTACTTTCAGACGAAATGAATTACCTACATGGTTTTCATCGAACGTTGTAAATATTTGTAAACAATGCGCTACGGTGCGTTGTGTATTGTGTGGATATGGTATTACCGTTGAACGTTAAATCGATTACTATCGATGTTTTGCGACCAGCTGAATTTTACTAATTCCTAGCTAAGTTATTGGTGCGAAAATAAAAATGGATTATTTCATTTTGTTCATTTACACAATTTACCTGCTTTATTCTTTTCATGATCATGATGATTGATTTATTGTTTGACGAAGAGGCGTGAGGGAAGTGAGAGGAAGAAATGTATAGCATTCAACTTTGACATTTTCCTGATTTGGCTGGTAGTAGTAACATAGTTTGGAAAATTCGTGATTCGCCATTTAGAAATCTTGAAGATGAGAAGATATTTTATGAAAAAATTACTAATTTTCTAGATTCAAAAAAAAAATCTGTGGCACGTAATACTATATTATTTATTCATTTTTTAGCTGGGTTTATTCTGCCTACCTGATTTGAGAAGGAAGAGACGAGAGAGGGAATTCAGAAAATAGGACGGGGTACACGGCGACTAACCATGTTTTTTTTCGACCTTTTACATTACAGGGTGTCTAATAGATAATACAAGTCATAAAAGTCATAAAGAAGTCATCATTTTAGCTGTGTGATCATAAAAGTCATACAAACTCATAAAAAAGTAATAATTTTATTTCAATTTCAAAAATTAAAAAATCGAATAAAAAACTAAAAAATATTCAAAAATTAGCTTTTTTTGATCATTTGAGGAGGTACGTAACATTGACAGGTACAGAAGGTAACATCATCATCGTGTTGTGCAGTTACCATGCATAGTAAGAAGGGTACTATTTTATATTGAACGTTCGTAAGATACTTTTCTAGCGATGGAAACGTGTTGGCATTTTTTCACGACGATTATGAATACGAAGAGATAGCGAACATTGATTCGAATTTTTCGAATTTAAATTACCTAAAGCAAAAACTTTCTTGATTGCCTATTTTATTTTCTTTCTTTAATAGTTTCTGTTTGTTTTTATTTTGTTTCATGTGATGTATTGTTTTTCTACTTTTCTAATTATAATACGGGTTTTTTTTTATCACTTAAGGTTTCTTTCCGGCTATTTTATTATAAAATATGTATCTATTGATTTTTCGGCAGAGAGGTGGAGTTGGTGGTAGAATGATCTATATATTGGCGAGAAAATATCGTAAGTTCAAAAAGTCATACGAAAATTATCATTTTGACAAATGAAAATTTGTTAGACACCCTGCTTTACTAAGTTAAGAAAATATCAAAATGGTAGTATTCGAAAATGAAGTAAAATATTGGAACCAAAATTGAAATCTAAAAATGGGAAAATTTTCAGAACTCAAGAAGTGAAAAAAAAAAATTAATTCTACATAGATACAAAACATGTCTAGAAATGAAAATGAAAAAGAAGAAGGTAATGAAAGTAAATGAAATATCTAACAATTGGAGGTGGTGAAGCTGAATACGAAAAAAATCTAATTCCAACGAAATACAAAAATTTTTAAAAATATCCGATTACGAAGTGATGTTTTGAAATATTAGAAGAAAAAAATAAAAATTGTCAAAAACCAAAATTTAAAAAAAAAACGAAGGAAAATCTTCTGTTCGCTTTATTTGAAAAAAAAATTTAGTTCACTTATTTTGACCAATACTCCAAAAATTTAGACCCTTTAAACTCGTATCAAGAAGTAAAGAACAAAATGTGAAACAATTTGCAAAAATTGAAAAACACATGTGAAAAACAAAAAAGTTCATAACCAAGAAATAGAAAAAGGTCTGACATTAAAAATAACAAATAAATACAAATATTTAAAAATAGAAAAAAAAAAGTTTTAATATGAGAAAGTAAAGCATATTATACAATCAAATAAAAGAAGAATTATTATAGTCGTAGATAAATTTGTTAGTATCTACCCCAGAATCTGTATGTGTAAAATTCACCCTGATGCTTTCTTTAAATTGTATTTGCAAAAAAGCTAGGGTCAGTTGTATATCAGAGGCTGCTCTAAGATGATGCAGAGTAGGTAGTTGAATGAAAATTGCATGTATAAAATTCAGCTATAAAAAAAATCGAAAATAAAATTCAATTGAAAACTCAACTAAAAGGGTCAGATTAGATAAAATTGAGAAAAAATTGCAATTTTTACTAACACAGTTGTGCAGTTAATAATAACCTCGCCGAAGGCCAGTTCCTTTGAAATAAATCATATTTAAGACTAAACATCAAAACAGCAATCATTCATCGCATATGAGCTGATTTCAAGTCTGTAGTACATATTTTATCTTTCACGATACCACATTTAATATAGTTTTTTATCCTTGTCAACATCTAATCTTAGTATAATAAGTTGAAAATTATTAAGTGTCACCGTTGTGATGTAGTTTTGATATTAATGTGGGAAAATTTTTATTAAAGCTGCCACAACATAATGTGCGGCAAGATGAGAGTCGAATTTCATTCACGTACTCTCAATCAGTTTTATTCGTTTTCCAAGGATACGTTAAGGTGTTGTCCGTCCAAAATAGCATGAGTTAAATTATAAGAAATGCATCGTTGAAAGCTAAAATGAAATGTCATCAGGGTTTGCCAAACTAGACTTTGTTCACTTTCTTTATTTTTTTATTACAAAAACAAACCCGTCCAAACATGCTATCAGAAAGGAAGTAATCTTTTTTTTTGTTTTAATAATAACTATTAATTTCAGTTGACTCATAAAATTAAAATTTATTCGTTATCTTATTCTCAATATTATCATCTTATTATTTTGGTTTAATAATATTTTAGGAAACCAATAAAATTTGAAAATTTTAATGGCTTTTGGCTTGCGCAACTGACACAGTTTAGCTTCTACAATGCTATTTTGGACGGACAATTGGGACCCGAACAATGGCTTGAGCGCTAATGTTCTAGTGAGGCTCAATGGGGCATGATTGTATGATTTTTATCAGTAGTTTCCACCATTCAGACCAAGGTTTATATGTATCGATGCTTTTCTTCAAAAACCACGTAAGTCAGACTTACACAAAATTCACTTTTAAGTGGTTTCTATGTAAAAAAAAACGAGGAATTCGATTTTGAAAACCTCGTAAGTCCAAATCATCAACTAGCGCTTCTATCCGTAAAAAAAGAAACCTCGTAAGTCTGTCACCCAAAATAAAATACTAGTTCCTGAAAAATTTATATATTTGGACTTACGTGATTTTTGAAGAAAAGCATCGGTATATAACTTTAAATACGTTGCCAGAAAATTTTTCTAAATATAAATTAAATACACAAAGAAAACGAACCCATGATAAAAATTTTCGTTGTTTACATTATACATGTCCCGTGCAGCCTCACTACAGCGCTTACACTTTTTGCCACTAGATGTCAGCCACTTCGCGTTCGGGTCCCAATAGTACATAGTACAGGTCACATGGTAGTTTAACGATACGTTGATTGTCGTTTGTATTCGATAAACAATAGGGCATAAGAAAAAGAGAGATGGCAAAAAATTTATTATTATGCAAATAGCGTCTGGTATAAACTTATTTTATTTAAGTATCCCGTTGGAAGGTAATATTAAACGAAACTTTATAGCACTTAAGCAGACCGATGTTTGCTTCTTATAGTGAAAATTTTCAAAGAACAAATGTCCCCGTAGATTAATAACGCCTATAGGGGAGAATATTTAATTTAAATTTTAAAAGAAACGTTCGAGAAAACAAGGCGAAATTCGTTTGACTAAGTACCAGCGTGCAAAATATAAACGAAACGTTTGCGATAGAATTTGGCCGGAATGCCTGTAAAAATATGTTGTCCTTGGTTTGTAGATTTTTTTCCGTCGGATTTAGTCGTTTAAAATGGTTGACGAATTGACGAGTTTTATAATTTTAAAAGCGAGATGAAAAATTTGAATAAAATCGCTATCAAGTAAATTGTCGGAAGAACGGGCGGATATTTTAAATAGGCCCGCGATGGCGAGCTTTTCGGCTTTTATTACGAGTATGAAGCGTATTTACGGGGATGAAATTTCCCAAAGTATATGAGATCGCGAGTCGTTTACTGTGAACGAGATGTTCGTAATGAAGGTGTACGCTGTACGTGCGAGCTTAATCGCTTGCTTCGAAAGCTGTAGGTCGTTATTTCGGAATCCGCTATACTTAGGTGTCCGTCTTTATTTAATGGTCTCGAGTCTCAATTTGTGTATTTACTTGCAGATACCAAAGTATGGGGAAAGTTGCTGCCATACTTTCCTGTCTGTATACTCTTAGCGCTACTCTCACATTTATCCATTGCGATCTGCCTCAACAAGTGAGTGAAATACTAGAAACCAGTAAAGAAGATTTGTACCTAAAAGTGGACGAAGAATTGCGCCAGTCTTCCACGCAATACATAAATTACCCGGTTTCTTATTGGAATAAATTTTTCACGGAGTTACAGAATGCTCCAGAGTGCGGCAAATTTCCACCACCTTATGCGGTGAAGTTCGAAAACTTCTATTGGCAAATATATGAAACGAACAGTGGCACTTTTCGATTATATAATTCCTATTTAGATACTCGTGAATTAGCGGAAAGACCTATGATTAGGATTTTGGCGATGGTGAATCGACAAAAACCTCAAGTGAATTTGCATTGCTTGTTATGGTTTGATAAATCTGTCATTCCTGTTGTAAGCCAAGTATCAGAGTACATGTTGATCTGGCGTACTTATTGGTTGGACCAGCAAAATCCAACGGCGTATCTTCCTTTTCTAATTAATTGTCCAGTACCAGATACTCATCGGAATGAGATACCGACTGCGGTTACATTAGCCGAACATCCTTGCGAACCAACTCGTAATGTTTTAAAGGTGATATACGAGAAATCAGAAAGCAAACAATCGTTTGCTATTTGCGTTAAAGGATTGGATTTTCCATTTCGAGATATCTCTTTCAGTTTGATCGAATGGATCGAAAGTAACAAGCTTTTGGGGGTGGATAAAATCATACTTTATAAATTTCAAGTGCATCCGAATGTGGAAAAAGTACTCGATTATTACATTGCAAACGGATACATCGAAGTGATACCATTAACCTATTCGGAAGGGCAACCTCACGTTCTTCGCGCTGCAAATGATTTTCGTAGAAAGGCCGTGCAGTATGAGCAATTAATTCCCTACAATGATTGTTGGAATAGAAACATCTATAAATACGATTACATAAGCTTATTGGATATCGACGAATTGATCATACCTCGTAAAGCATATACCTGGAAAGAACTCATTACCATTGTAGAAAGCGAAAATCAACAAAATGGTTCCACCAAGTATGCTTCTTATATATTTCGCGAAGCACGCTTCGTTCCTAAAATGGTACTTGTATCGAATATACCGTTTTATATGACGATGAGCCGAAGAATACTGAGGTTGCCTCATAGCGATAAAGGAATACAATCGAAATCCATTCACGATACAGAGCAGGTGCTAACGCTGCATAATCATTACTACATACAGGCGTTCCAAGGACATGGCAGATGTTACGAGATGGATGTATCTGTAGCTCAGCTCAATCATTATCGATATTGCGAATCGTCTAGTCAATGGTGTCCTGAAATCTATGATAATAATACTACTACCGTGGATATATCTCAATGGAAATATTTCAAAGTGCTGAAATCAAGTATGGTTGATGTGATGACTAGAATAAACTTTAAAATAAATTGAAACGACTTTAAACGATGTTATTTATCTTTATTTCTCAAGTATGTACCTACATTTTTTTGAAAACTGAAAAAAAAAACAGCGAAAAATAATCACACTGGAAATGTAGGTAATGCTGTACGAATACAGTAGCTAGCCTTATTAACTAGCGTTTCTGTTGAGACGAGATGAGACAAGAAATAACAAATCTTGGTATCTTCTTATAATATGTATTATACTTTTCGTAAAAACAAAAAGAGAAAACATCTAGGAGATTCTCATTCTTAGGGCTTATAAAAAGTTTCACCTTTCCTTGCAAGATTTTCTCTAAACTCGTACGTCAAAGTTGTTTTTGAACTCTATGAATGTTTTGGAAGCAGTAATTTCATCGTTCACAAGAAATAATAACGAAACTTCGAATTGGGCTTACTAAACTTACCCACAACTATCTATTCCATAAAACTGTTAAACCCTTATGCCAATTCTGTAACATCCAACCAACGTATGTCTTCTATCTCCTTTTTAAATGCCCAAAGTTTGATGTAATTTACGACAGACTAAAAATACAAACAATCAACCAAGCATTCCCAACAATGTAATCGAAATCGAAAAAATTCTATTCCTCATATACAATGTATTCCATTTTGGGTCCAACACCTGCAAACCGCAAACGCAGCAATTCAAATTACACACATGTATGATGGTCTGCCTGTCAAAAATTTAAAGGGCTAAGATATGCAATGTTAAAAAAAAACGAAAAATTATTCAACTTTGAAAATATACATAATATATCCGTTGAACCAGAATGATAGGGATGTGGGGTTCGTGTCAAAATATGAAGCATAAAATGCGTAGTTTTAATGACAAAAAATTGTGAATGTAGGAGAAATTGAAGGAGAGATATATGGAGATAAATACAAAAAAAAAAAAAAACATTGTGAAAGATTGGTAAATTTTTCAAATTTTTGTGAATAACTTTTAAAATCGCATTATTAAGGGACCTGTTAAAAAATTTCTCAGTAATTGTTAATGTATCTTCCGCAACATGTAATTGAGAGCTCTTCTGAAATACATGAAATATTGGAAAAAAATCAAAATTAAAAAACTAGAATTTTGACACGAACATCATATTCCTATCATTCATAGTTCACGAGATATAACTTTTTCAAAAAATTTTTTTTCAACATCGCATATATCAGCTCCTTCAAATTTTGAGCAGGCAGACCACCATACATGTCACTTGAGTTGCTACGTTTGTAATTTGCGGGTGATACGCTCGAAATGAAACACCCTGCATATGTATGCATGTAATTAAATTGAACAAGCAACTCCATACAGGGCATAATAATCGTGATAATTATATACGGTCAGTATAATAAAATGAGGAAAAAAATTCTGTTTTACATCTAGACCATTTTTGGTGAAAGAAGAAGAGAGGATGACATCAAAATTAAGATTAGGGGTTCTAAGTCGCGGATGAGCAGCTGAGCTTTTGAGGATGCTGTTATCGAATATAGGCCCTATTCTGTATCTTAATATTGGATGGGTAGTTAAGTGAAAAATTCAAATTTCCGTTATCTGAGTGCAGCACATTTAAATGAACTGTAAGGCTTTCGAATATGGTCCATTTATATAATTATGTTGACTTTGGTAAGGGTGAGGTTGAAATAAGAATAAATTCTACATTACTTCCAATTTTTTGATATTTTTAACCAAGTCCGAGATATGAAGTCATGTTCTGGAGACCTAAGACATATCAAAGATTAAAGAAAAAATATTGACATTTCTCTAAAGAGCTTAATATTCAAAAGTTCATATTGAAAATGAAAATTCATTTTTTTTTTAATAATTATTTATTTTTGTTAATTTTTTCAAAGACCAAATACTTAATGAAATTGTATAAAATGAAATTTAGTTTAATTTTCTGCAGTTCTATTGTTGAAACTCAAACTTGAAACGGAAAAAAGAAATGAAAAATTAGAATCTTCCCTTATTTATGCATCTTATGTTGAACCTTGAATTCTAAGTTCTTCAGAAAAATGTCATTATATTTCTTTTAATTTGAAATCATCTTCGAGTCTACTCTCCAAAAAATGCAACTTTTCATATCATCGCTATTCGAAATTTTGTGCAACGATGAACATGCTTGTAATAACCTTTTATAAAATTTTTAAAAGCATCCTCTCCACATTCACTGTTATAACTGAGTAACTTCAAGATGTGTATATTTGTCGTAAATAGCCGTTGATGCTGAGCGACAAAAAATAAACGGATTAAAAAAAAAGACCTTCTTAGAAAAAATTGCAAAAAATTATATTCGATAATTTTGAAGGAAGGATATTGAAAATTGAAATTTTTGTTTTTCTGAAAATTCCAAATAAACTGTTTATGAAGTTTTGAAAGGTGCTATTTTTATTTACATTTTGATCATTTTTGGAAGAGGGATTAAGTAGCGAAATTTTAGCTCTTTTAGTATAGCACATTTTCCCCTCCACCAGTCAGTGTCCATAATCTTTCGACTGTTGCAATATGCGACGCGTACTGAAGGATCTTTGGAATCATCATCCATACTCTTCCTGAATAATAAATATCACCTGCCATCCAAACTGCAGTTGTAACTCCTTAGAATTTTTGCATAAGTAAACCATCATACATGTGTGTGACTCAAGTAGCTCTACTTGGCATAATATAGAGGTGTTATACGATCGAAACGAAACATTCTGTATAAAAATGATAATTTACCTGCCGAGATCTCCAGCACATTGGCATGCTAATGTTTGTACTTGAATCTTCTTCAACATGAGCTAGTAAGTATAAGAATGAAGATAATCTATGTACATTGCATTTTTTACACTCTGTAATATTATTTTATTTTATTTTCTCGTTGTATTATTTGTAATTCTTCGTTTATTTTATTCAGCAATAAATTACCCTCGTGGAATATATTTCAGATTAAGGAAAAAAATAAGGATTTAGGATATGATATTCATCTTGTTCTCAGTAATCATTTATGAGCTTACATTTATGAAATTTGAGCTATTTAGAGCTCGTCAAATTTTTTTTCAAATTTTGAGCTCTATTGCGGATTTACTTCGAAACAAATTCAAAATATCATATTACTGTCTACAAGTAATAAAATTATATCGTTTTAATTTAAAACTTTATTCAAGAATACAATTGAAAACATGTTAAAAATATGACTAGAAATGTATGAATTAGCTCGTAACGTATTAAATCAAAATACAATACGTATAAAACAGCCTATTTGGTCAACAAGTGTCGATTCTCTCTGAACTGAGAAAATCCAGGTAGATAAAAATTTCGCGAATATTTTACCCGAATGGTGTAGGGCACGTCTGTTTCTGAAATTCGCGATCTCTTTACAACTAAGTGCGTCGAAGAATTATTTCATTATACACGAAACCCCTTTCCGGCATTAAAATGGTTTTAATATGCTAAACTGGTTATTCTTTGTTGAATTTTTTGTGCACTAGTTGTGCTAAATTACTAACTACGTTTATAAAGCGTAAGCGAAAATTAATAAATATCTGAAAAAATTTTCGAGCAGAGAATTAGGAATTTACGTTCACTTCTTAGATTTCGCTTTTTTTTTTCAAACTGATCGTCATCGATGGTCGTTTTGATTTAATACTATTTACGAGGAGTTGGCAGTAATGACCTGAGACGATCGGATTTGACTAGATGTAACGAAGAATTTAATTTCTTCGTTTCGTGGTCTAATAATAAAGCATCTAAGGTTGGATTTTGGGATACGGTACGTAAAGAGTCGGCTAGTGTTTCGCGTAACTGTCTGATACGTAGGTTTTCCGCTGGACTCTCCAGGAGGTATCGTCTTTTGAGTTTCATTTCTTGATCCAAACGTTTACGTAAGTTACTTATCTGAAAATGGAGGAAAAATAATGTAATGAAAAATATCGAAGTATAATATAATTGTGTGTGAATGATAGTGACCTCATTTTTCAAGTGCTGCACTTGTTGCCGATGCGATTGCTCTCGAGCTTTCAAAAGATGTTCGGCGCGCAATTGGCCAGCTCTGTATCGCTCCATATCGTCGCCCCGTTCAATAGAGGCCTGTACAATAAATTTATGGTTATAATTTTCAAAGTGGTAATTAAAATACATACATGGAGTTCTGTTTCGATTGCACCCTCTCTACACATACAGTATAGCAAAAATATCTACTGAAGGTACACAGTACACACATGTATGGTGGATTGCCTACGTATAAATTTGAAGGGATTAAAATATTTTGAAAAAATATTCTTCATTCATGATAATGATCAACTTTAAAAATTTTTATCTCGTGAACTATAAACGGAATGAATATTGAAATTGCCCAATATGTTAAGGATATGATGCAGCTTTGCTTATAAAAAAAATGGCGAGGGTAGATGATAGAATAGGAAATATGAGGGAATAAATAACAAAAAACCTTTGAAAAAAGAGATTTTTTTGTCAATAAATTTTGCAGTCATGGAATCAAAGGTTACATTAAAAAATTTATCATCGATGAAGAATATATTCCCTGTGAATCATCCAATCAAAGGTTTCATCAAAAAATTTCTTATCAGTAAAGAATATATTCCCCATGAAATACAGTAGAGACACGTCCTGTGGACAGCTTCAATATCGAGATGATGAACTCGAAAGAAAAAAAATTTTGAAATTGGTTAAAAATAAATTTAAAAAAATTTTTATTCTTCATATTACGAATGGTAAAAATATGACGTTTGGACCAAGATGTAAGGTATTCAATGTAAAAATTTCAAGTTTAGAGAAGTTAGATGAGTAGAAATGAGAGTATCTCAGCCCTTTTAAATTTTTGAGTAAGCAAAACACCACACCTGTGTGTAGCTTGTATAAACATACGTACCTGGAGAGATCTCTGGCACGTAGGCGAGCCAATTCGGCTTCTTTTTCAGAAAGCAAAGCTTCAAGTTGATTACATCTCTGTTTTAAATCTTTATTCTCATGTTCAAGGTAAGATACATTGAGGTTAGAACTGGTACCAAAAGCGTAACCGCTCTGCATTAAATCTACCGATTCCATTTTATCATGACTCTTTCCTCGTTCCATGTTTAGTTTTCTTTCCAACGTTTTCTTTTCCGATTCTACTCTCCTTAACTACAACAAGAAACACAGATAAGTTCACCCATTGATCTCATAATATGAAATCGCGATGATCGATTGATTACCTTTTCTTCGAGCATTTCGATTTTTCCTCGAAGCTCGCAACATTCGATTTGTAATTTATGCATAGTATAGGAATCTTTATCATCGAGGGCAGCCGAAGAATACTTGGCGAATCGCAGTTGATCTTCTAAATGAGCTTTTTGTATGTCTTTACCATCGAGTTCTGATTGCAGAGCGCATATTTGCTCTGCTCTGGCTTTGCACTCGGCGTGCATTTCGGTGAGAGCTCGTTCAGCTCGTTCTAGTCTCTCGGACAAAAGTCGTCGTTCATTTTCATTATTACTGAGAGTTTTTTGTAGCTAAAATCATAGCAAGAAATTACCTAATAAGAGCGAATGTATTCTTAGAAAATATATATTTAAAATCTTATTCTTTCAATACTTGTTTAATTCTGTCATTGGTGGAGCTCGAAGAGAAAGCACAGTCGGAGAGTGATTTTTGTAAACTTTGAATTTCAGCACGTAAATCCGCTTCTACCGAATTGGCTATTTCTAGCGACGAATTAAGTTGATCTACACTCGATTGCAACGAATCACATTTTTCTTCCAGACTTGCAATGGTCCTCGTCTGAGATTCCAGACGGTCTTGCAATTTCTGCAAATTATTCGGACGTTGTAATGTTGGAAATCGTAATTTTAATCGATTATTTTTCTAATTTCTCTCCCCAAACCATTCCCCTCGTAAAAAATTATAATTACTACGAGTTCAAAACGCACCTGTATGTGAATATCTTTTTCTTGAAGTATCATTTGCAACCGGTTCAAATCCCCTTCCAGAGCAATACGTTGGATTTCTAATCGCGCAGATCTCGATTCGCATCGAGTCAAGTCGTCTTTTAATTTCTGTCTTTCGTTTTCCAATTGATTATTAGCGTTTCTAAGCTTCATTAGTCGTTCCTAATAGAATAATGATTTATATTTTTATTTTTTTAATTTTTTTCTTTTATTTATTTCATTTTTCTAAAAAAAAACTCACTTCACATTGATGTTTTTCTTCTGAGCCGGATTGTAGATTCGATTCTAACGAAGCTATTTTTTCCCTGAGTTGTTGGTTTTCATCGATCTTCTGTTTCAGAAGTTCAGTCTACGCAAAAAATTGAAAATTAGTTTCTATGTATAAATTCTAATTTTAAATATAAATTTAAAAAAAAGAAAATCGAAAAATCGACAAACCTCATTAATTAAAGAAGCTTCTTTTTGATCCAAGTGCATTTCGAGAGTTCCTTTTTCTTCATTCAGTTGACGAATGCACTGCACCATCGAGCTAATTTTAGAGTCATTTTTACTTTGAGCATCGTAGATTTCATCCAATTGTTTTTTCATATTGACTGTTTGAATTTTAAGATCATCCTAAAAAACGATTGAAAGATTTAAATTGGTAATTAGTGTTCATGAATTTAGGTATAGTACAGAGAAAACTCTAATCTTACCCTCTCCCTTTCGAGTTGCGCCATTTGTTGCAAAAGGAATCTGACATTTTTTTTAATACATTCGGGATCAACCTCAAAGGCGTTATCAGTTCTACCACTTTCAAATACCGCATCTTGAGCAACAGCTGAAAAGGAATGAAAATGATACGGTTTATTCGAAAAATTGACGAATTTTTTGTACGTGACTTTAATTACCCGACTTGGGCTCCATCTTCGGGACGGAGCAAGAACTCGTAACGGAGATGAAATTGGACCCTCTGCTTGTATGACATTGAGACGCCTGAAAATATTTCCTATGGCTTTTAGACGGTTTTCTAGATCTTTTTTGGCAACTTCCAGTTGGCCGAGTTGCGTATCCAAAGCTCGAACACGTCCTTCACTTCCTCCTAAGCGAGTCTTAAGTGGAAAAAAATGACAGTGAAGGGAGTTAATAAGCAAAAGAAATGAAAAAATAACTAAATTCAATTAAATTAAAAATTAAATGAAAATTCATTTACGATTATATTTATAAAAATGCTTTTTCATTTAAAGATTCATGTTGAAAAAAAAATCATTTTCATCGAGTCATTTATGTGCAGTATAATTTTTAATAAACTAAAAATTGAACAAAGATTAATTATTTTAATTTTTATTTATTCATATTATTGAAAATTTTACGAATTAAAAAAATTACATGATTTAGAAATTTTTATTTCAGTTCATACCATTAAATTCGATGATTTTTTTTCAATTTAAAAATTTTGTATGGTTCTCAATTTTTTTTTTTTTCAAAAAAAAATAATTTCAATACTTATGTATTACTTGTTTCTAGGTTTACCTTCAATTCTTGAATTTGTTGATTAGCATCGGTTAAACATAATTCCAAATTATGCCTTTGGTCTTCCAATTTCCTTTCTTTAACTCGACTATCCTCTATCCTAGCTATTAATTCTTGTTCTCGCAGTCGCCACTGTTCTTCATCTTCTCGAATGCGTTGTCGGATTTTCATTAATTCTTGCTGATTCGCTTCAATATTTCTTTCAGCGTCTATTAACTGAAAAATCGTGTTATGGTCAGAAATGTGATTTGAAAGAAAGGAGTATCGAATTTCATTTTTTTTTTCTCGAAAAGTTGAGGGGATGAGAGGCAAATATACCTGTTAAAATGTAGTCAAAGTTCTGAAAATTTAAAAAAAAAAACGATTTTTGAAATTATTTCTCATGTAAAAGTTATACTTTGTTGCCTAAAAACTGAAAACATTTTAATGACCATTTTTTTCAAAATTCAGTTCCTCAACCTTTTTATGATAATCATTTCGTATATTTTCAAAAAATGAATGATAAATATATAATTTATGGGTCAAGTGCTTAACATTAGATTAGTTTCAAACATACATCATTTTCAAAATATAAACTATTCATGGTAAAGCATCTAAAGGATAATATCATTTCAAGTGAATTTGGGATACGTTTAAAACACCTGTGAAAAAAAAATCATGCTTATTTTGTCTTTCGAGCCTTATAGAGCTGAAATCATTTATCCATATTGTGCAGATGACACATATTTAAATACTTATTAATCGATTTAAAAATTAAAATTGCTTGTTTTTCCAAAAACAAAAAAAAAAAAAAAAAAAAAAACGTGTCAAAGTTCCAAATTTTAAAAAATTCACTGTTAAAATTTTACTCACATTTAAGATAAAAGAAAATAATTTTTGAAAACAAAATAATTTCTTTCTATTTCTCTTTTTTCTTTTTACATTAACGTGCCAATGTATTCCGTCTGTCAAGCAAAAGTAAATCTTTTTGAAAATTTGTAACCTTTTATCTCATTTAGGTAAGTGCTCCCATTAACTTGGAGAACTAAATGATATTTCGCTTTTTGTGAAGAGCATTTGACGACTATTTCTCCACTTTTTGAAAAATAAAATAAAATACCTGTCACTTCAGAAGATACGTACTTGTTTTTTGTACATGTGTAATTCTTGTTGGAGTTTATCTTTATCTTCTAACTCGATGTTCAATTTAGTGAGCAACTCTTTTTCTTCGTTCTGTTTCTGTTGGTTAGCGGCGTTTGATTTTTCCAATTCTTGTTGTAAGTTCTGCGAACTCTGATTGGATTGTAATAGCTTGAACTCAATATCTCGACAAATATTTTGCAGCCTTGCCTTTTCATTTTCTAGTTGATTTATTTTATCTTCTAAACCTAAATTAGTGCATAAATGGTAATTTATTTTTGGCTTTTCACGTAACGCTAGAAATTATGGTTAGTAATTTGTGACAATTTACCGCTAATTTTTTGATGCGATTCTTCCAACGATCGAGCTTGTTCGCGTTTTTCGGCTTCTGATTTTTTGATAAAATCTCTCAGTTCTTTATTGGATAATAAATACTTTTCTTTTTCAATACCGCATTCGTTTAGCTGACGTTTTACATCGTTCAATTCCCTTCTCAGATTATCCGCGTTCTTTTCATCTGCACAGACATACTGATAATGTAGCGATTTCTTCGAATACGCGAATTCGATAATTTTAGATCAATGCACTCTTCGCGAAAGTTCGCCAAAAACCTTCGCGATTGTAAGGTTATCCGTATTACACTAATTAACAACACTAATTAACAGGTTACTCGTGTTGTTAGGTATATGCATAGGTTAATGAAGTATATGAATTTAAATCTATTTTCTAACTTTCTTTTAATTTGTGGTTGGTTTCGGCTAACTGAATTTTTACGTTTTCATATCTGTCTTCTGATAGTGATAATTCTACTTTAAGCTCTTCGCATTCTTTAGTACCGCAGTCGCGATCTTTTTTCAAATCTTCGATTTCGTTTTCGAGACGTTGTTTTTCTTCTTCGGTTTTAATTCTGCGAAGTAAAATGATAAAATTACATTTGACGCCGGTTTCAATGCTCGTGAATAAGCGTAGTGGGGGGTTATCACGTGGAATGCGAAATGTTAGCGTGTATAAATGAATGAAAGTTGAATAGAGTGCGGATAAATTAAAATATTATAGATAAGAATGATAATTCAAATATTAATATAGTACACGAGAGGATTTGTTAAAAGGGTAAAATGAAGGAAATGTTTTCAAAGTCTAGAATAACTCTTAGAAATACCTATCAAATGATGTTCCACTTAATGAGAGTGGTGTTTAGGGTTGAAGATTTCATTTCATCGAGAAGAGTCTTTATACAGTATCATCAATTAAAATCGAAGAAGTTACACGAAGTTGACTCGTAGTCACCTGAAAGAGTGCACTACTTACACAAAATTGATGTCCCGCGTTGGGCTCCAGTAAAAAAATTAATACTCATTCAACGGTTTGTATGCCATCGCATAGATAAGCATAGTTTTATACGTAATAACACGAAATACATTACAGGTTAATTAATATTGGAAGAATACTGCAAATAAAAATTTTAGTAATCTAATTTCATCAACAATACCGTACGATTGTTGAAGAAATTCTTATTTGTAGTATTTCTCCAATGTTAGCCCCTAACGTACTTAGTAATTATTGCATACAAAGTGCCGAATTTGTGTAAATTTATTTACTGGCGCCCAACGTGGGACACCAATATTGTGTAAGTAGTGCACTCTTTTTGATAACTTCGAGTGACTTCTTTAATTAAGATTCATGGATGTAAGACTCTTTTTCTCACTCCTTCTCAATTCAATGGAATGTTCAAGGTCGCCAAAGAAATATAATGATGATGATTATTTGCAAGGACAAAAAATAACAAATAAGCAACAACAAGCCCAGTTGTAAATTAACACAAGATTATAAGGACCAAGGAAAATCAATCGAGCATTATGTTTGATTTTTTATTCAGCTCGTGGCTAATTTACTATAGTACGAAGTTCGAAGAATGTTATATTTTTTAATACGCGTTAAGGAGCTGGTACCATGATACAATATGATGTATATATCACGTAACATCGCATTTTAATCGCGTTTTATACAAATGTAACGCTTTTGTACTTTGACTCCATGTAAACTAGATACAGATAGGAATATCAACAATGTAACATATATTTTTGTGAAATGCGAATTTTGTTCGTGAACCTAGTGACAATGACCTTGACCGTGAAATCAGTGTTAACCTTGTGAAATGAATAAACGCCTTTATGTACCTCATATCATCCATTTTCGACGTGAGTCTGGTTACTTGATCACGAAGAGTGTTTATACTGGAACGATCTTGTTCCGCTTTGAGGTTGGCCTCACGACGAAGTTTTTCTAGAGCGATTCTTTCTTCTTCTAGTTCGTTACGAAGTGATTCCATTTTTTCGAGCACTGCTTTTTGGTCTTGATGAGCTACCAGAATGAAAAAAAATAAGATGTTGATAACTGCTATGCTTGGAGCTTGAATGAATTTATTTATTTACAATTAATAATACATAATAAGATTTTATGTTATTGTACATGATCAAATAATTATTGGCCATGACTACGCGCAGCAGTGGATTTCTATATGGAAATTTCTTGTGAATCTATTTCCAGGTTTCTGGCAGGAATGGGCAAAAACAATTTTTTTTTGGTTCTCATTCATTTATTATTTACTTACTTATTTTTGGCATTTCAAAATTGCTTATCATTTTTTTGCAATGTTTATGGGCTTTTTTATTTTTGAATAATTTTCATTTTTTCATTTTACATTTTATTTAGGCATTTTCTCATTTCCCTGTTTTTTTTTTTGTTTTTTTTTTAAATCTGCAAATATTTTCTCATTTTTAAAAAAATTTCATAGGAAAAAATTTTAATTCACAAAGTTTTCTGTTGAAAAATTCGTAGTACTCGTCATGAACAAACCTAGTAATAAAGCTTGCTGTTTGTCATTTTCAGCCCTTCTCAGTGCTTCCTCATATTGCTGATTTTGCATGTCGATATGTTGTTTCAAAGATTCGATTTTCTTTTCAAGTTGGGCAATCTCTTCGACTTTCTCTCTCTCCAGATCCGCCAATGCTGCTTGCATTCGTTTTTCAAGGTTAGTTTTGATTTGTTCCTAAATTAAAATTTCTCATCATTAATGTTGTTTTGAAAGAGAAAGATAAAAAAAACGTAAGCAGCCATGCCGTATTACTAGAGCTGAGTTTTCAATTGAGGCTTGTTCATGTTCGCAAATACGTCGGTAACCACTATTTCTTGCCATGCAATAGTTATATGAACACATAATTTTCAAATTATAGCTACTTAAGGTTCCTCAAATTATCCTCAAATTTTTACGATCCGCTATTTTAGATCCATTTTGACCCAAATTCAAGAGGTTACATACTGGTCATCAACTAACCCTACATACAAAGTTTGACCTTTCTAGGTCGATTTGGCGAGGAGATTTGAAAGATTTATGTAATTTCCTGAAACACAATTTTGAAGGTCCCACCCTCCCCCAACCCTCCCAAATCGAGTAGGCTGTAATAGCTATCGTTTCCATTAAAAACTCAGCTATAAAATACGACTATAGAAATGCCTAAAATATACTTTTTCTTCTTCTAAGCGTTTAGTATTTTCTTCGTTTTGATTTTTGGCGCTATCGATTTTTTGCTTATATTCTATTTCTAATGCTTTCATTTGCTGCGTCAAATTTGCCTTCGTGTCACTGAATTGTTTGGACATGCTGTCCAATTCTTTCTCTAATCTTGAGATTTCATTCTTCAGCATATCCTGAAATGTTCTCAGCAAATTAGAATGAGTTATATCTAATTTTTTCAAACAATATGAATTTTATTAATTCTTAGTAAATCTTTATATTAATAAAAATTTAAGTATATGTTTGCTATACTTAATTTATATCATTTAAATTCAATTAATGGGTACCTGTCTTCCTAGTAATTCTTGAATGTCCTTCTCCATGGTTTCTCGTTTAATTTCAGAAGCTTCGAGATTATTCTGCGTTTCGAATAATGCCGCTTCAAGAGACTCCTTATCGTTCTTCAATACCGCATTGAGCTCTTGCAAATGAGTGATTTCTTTTTCGTTGCTCTCTAGCATAACCTAAAAATGAAGCATCGTGAGAGTAAGCCTCAAAATTTTCATGAGCAGAGGGTCTTAACAATTTTGCAAAACAAAAATTTTTCATTTTATTTCTCTGTTCAAAAAATTCATGGTAATCCAACCACCCTACTCCTGCTCTTCTCTAAAACAAGAACATATCGACGTATATTAGTTGTAGTACCGCATGACTTCCCAAAAAAAATTTACAGGAGGCACAAAAAACTGATTATTGTTTATAAATATAACAATCATTGGAATACTTGGTATTGTAAATTTGTTTGTAGAGTGAAAACGTCTAAAGTATAGCTTATAAGGTATTTCTCAGTCGATTATTCATAAACAGAAAATTATCGTTTTGTAGTTAATGAGTTTCAGAACTGGTATGTCGGCATAATATTAACACGTGTTATTATTAGAATAGTCAAAAAAATCTCATCATCAGCTTAAAACCCTTATGAAGAAAATTAAATGAAAAAAATAACCTGTTTTTCTTCGCATTCTTTCACCAGATCTTCCAGATGTTTGTTGACTCTGGCGTTCGCCTCGCTGACTTGCTCGATTCTATGTCTAAGTCTCATTAATTCTTCGTTCAAAGCGTCTTTTTTACGTTGAGTGTTGATCAACTGATCAGCGAGATCGTTACGTTCGTGACTGATATTAGCAAGCTCGATTTCCAGCTGTAAGAGATAAAGAGGTTGAAATTTCAATTATAATTTCGATGTTAATTCGTCGATTAGGTAAAGTTACTTTTTCCTTTTCCGATTCTAAGAATTTGTATTTCTCCAATAGAGCTAATTTTTCTGTTTCTAAATCCAAACGGTTTTGTTCGGTGTGTAAGAGTTCTTTACGAACTGCTCCAAGATCGTTGTTCAGATCAGCTAGTTGTGTTTGGAATTTGGTTTTCGCGTCATCAGTCTGTATATTTAATTGTTATGATTAATTGGATGTGAGAAGTTCGCATAGCGACGACATATGCTTTTTTTACGTTTTTCAACTCTTCGGTTAACTTTTTCTTCTCTTCTTCCAAAGAAGCGACTAATGATTCGGCTTTTGATAAAGCATCGTGTACTTCGGAACGTTCCATTAATACTCGTTGTAGTTCAGCTTCTAGTTCGCCTGTAATCGCGTCATGTTAGGTTTTATTAATTTTATTCGGATCGAGATGCCGTATTGTTCGAATAATCAAAGGTGAATTTAATAGATAAACATTTTTTTTTTTGAAAAATAAAATATAATAAGAAAAAAAAACGTAAGCAGCCATGCCGCATTACTGGAGCTGAGTTTTTAACTGGAGCTTGTTTTGATTTAGTAATAACCATGCTCAACCGTTCATCACTACAGGCCACACCCAATACCAAGTCTGAAAACCCCTACCCTATCCTTTCCAAAAACACTTAAGAAGTTCAATTTGGCACAAATGTAGTATTTCTTGCCATGAAATAATCATGCGAACACATATTTCTCAAATTATAACTATTTGAGGGTCCTCAAATTATCTTCAAATTTTGTAAATCCGCCATTTTGGATCCATTTTGACTCAAATTTAAGTGGTTATATTCTGGTCACAAACTAATCCTACACACAAAGTTTGACCATTCTAGGCCGATTTGGTGATGAGATATGGAAGATTCATGAAATTTCCTGCAGCAATTTCCCCTCCAAAAGCCGTTTTTTGCTCTAACTCCCCTCCAAAATCACTGAAGAAGCTAAAATCAAAATACGTTTGTCACTTGGGCTCATTTTATCATATGACACAGCAATAAAAAATTTTCGACCCCTCCTGTACCCCACCACTATTTTAGGTTGGTAACCCCGCCTTCCCCCTCCAACATCATGTATGGAAGTGAATTCGGGATATAGTATACAACTTATCCCCAATAACCATATGAATTCATATTAATTACATTTTTACCAACTTGAGGCTCCTCAAGCTCTACTCAAAATTTTGATAATCCGCCATTTTGAATCCATTTTGATCCAAATTCAAGAGGTCATATTGTGGTCACCAACTAACCTCACACACAAAATTTGACCTCTTTAACTTGATTTGGTGGGGAGATATGGAAGATTCAAGAAATTTCATGACTCAAAACTTCCTCAAAAAGCCGTTTTTTGATCTAACTCCTCTCAATATGCACTCAAGAAGCTGAAATTTGGATATGTTAGTATCCGTGACTCACTCTTTCATATGAAATCAAAAACGAAAAATTTGAGCTATTTGCCCCTTCTCCAGCCCCCTCAAAATTTGAGTGATCCGCCATTTTGAAATTTATCGAAAAAACAAAAAAACTATTTTTGCGTATTTGCAAGAAGAGTTCCTCACCGAATTTTGAGCGAATTTTATCCACACCCGCCTGCGCAAAGTGAGTGACACAAAAAACGCAATTTTCTCAAAAACAGGTTTTTGCTAACTCGCCTCAAAATGCACTTAGGAAGCTGAAATTTAAATATGTTGGTGTCCGTGACTCACTCTTTCATATGAGATCAAAAATGAAAAATTTGAGTTATTTGCCTCTTCTCCAGCCCCGCTCAAAATTTGAGTGATCCGCCATTTTGAAAGTTTTCGAAAAAACAAAAAAAATACTTCTGCGCATTTTCAAGAAGAGTTCCTCACCAAATTTGGAGCGAATTTTATGAATACTCGCCGGCGCTACGCATGGGGGAAAAAAATATATATATACCAAAAAGTTGGACATTTTCCAGATGATTACAAATGGTCTGAAACGCAAAGATTTGAAGACCCCACCCTCCCCCGACCTTCCCTTCCCAAATCAGGTAGGCTGTAATAGCTATCGTTTTGTTAAAAACTCAGCTAAAAAAGAATAATGGTAAATAATTGAATTATACTTTGGTCTTGGTGAAAGGCGATAATAAAGAAGACTGTAAAAGTATTGAGTAATATTAACCTTTTGCTTTCTCAACATAATTGAGCAAAGATTGCGCTTCGGCGCGATTTTGTTCGATTAATTCTTTATCGAGCCGTTCTCTATTCAGTTCTTCTTTAATGGTGAGCAATTCTTCCAACATCTGGCTGCATCGATCTTCGGTGATACGATGTGTGAGCTCTCTGCGTGAAGAAATTGAAAAAAAAAGTTCACAAAAAAATAGAAAAAAATGAGAAAGAACAGTAAATAAATTATAAACCTTGTTTCCAATTCTTTAGTCAACCTGTCAGCTTCATTTTGCAGGAAATTTTTCTCATCTTCTAAATTGAGAGCTATCTTTTGCAAACGATTATTACTTTTCAGAATCTTCTCGTAATCGTTGTTTACGGCTTCGAGCTGTAAAATTAACCTTACGTAATATATACGTGCGTCCTTAAGTTTATGTATACCTAAGTCGAGGGTTTATTCACCATGCTACTTATATCGGCGCGATTTTTATCCACAGCCAGTTTTTCAGCTCTAGACGAATCTAAAGCTTTGACCAACGACTCCTTTTCTTGATTCATTAAGTTTAATTCAGCTTTCAGCGAATCCAATTCATCATTTTGCTCGCTAATCTTATCCAATAATTTTCTCTGCGTATCCGCTTGATTCTCATTTTGCTTATCGGCGTTTAATAATTGTTCCGATAGAGATGAAATTTTAACCTGCAAGTGTAAAATATTTTCACCGATGATTATTCATTAATCGCACGCAGCTTTATCGTAAGCGTAATACGATATTCGTAGTGAGGTAGCGAACGCGTGTGATGTTTTGATACTACGATTAGGCTTTTTTTTTTCTTCGAATCAATAGCGAACTGATAAAATTAGCCGGTTATTTTGGAACGATACTTGATTACTTATCGAGGAGAAAACGTTATCTAAGGAAAGTAAAAATGTTTTTTTGAACTCTTTTATTACACGAGTATTTTTGTTTATGTCGAATAATTACGAATAACTGAAAACGTGTAAAATGAATTATTAATAAATTCGGTAGGCCATTTAAATGCACAAATGACGAAACAATCTGCATACGTGAGAAAATTCACGATCATGTCTGGCTTCTAGGAAGCTGTCGTAGTGCTTTGAATTTGATAAGATAATTTATCGTCAATTCCAAAATTTCAATGACGAATTTGTATAATAAATAATGAATCAGAAAATGAGGTAGAAGGGTTGAATTTTCTCTCTTGTTTCTTGAGGTCGTTTTAACCATTACGTAAGAAAAATTTTTGTATGATTTGTTTTAATAAATTGTTTTATTGTTATCGTATTTTTAATGATTTTTTTTTGGTAGGTTAATTTCCACATCATTTTGTATTGTTTTTCAATGAATGATGAAATAATGGACTTTGAACAGGTGCGAGTTGTTTTGTTATGTGTCTTAATTTTTTATAAGTGATTTACGAGTTCATTATAGGTATATTTTTTATTGTGTTTTCAGATAAAAGGAAAGCGAGCTATTTAAAGGTCATTAATAAATAATGAAAAAATTTAGGAAGTTTTAAGAATATCTAGATAACAGATACGTATAAGTAGTCGAATGCCTTAAATAAGTACTAGTACATGCTAATATATTATGGAATTTTTTATTCATTTCTTTTTTATATCACTTCTCAAAAATATTCTCCTAACCTATTTAATTTTTTATATATGTAGAGAAGTACCTACCATGAAATTTTGCGTACAATAATAATCTCAAAATTTTATATTTTAATATAATTTTTTAAGAAAAGGAAATGTAGTAATAATGAACGTTTAGTAGATTTTTTTGACAACTTAATTTATCGATCAAAAATGATATGGGAGTTTAAATATTGAATTTTCATTTCACTGTCATATTACTAAGTATATGATTTCCACTCGATTAGCAATGGAACTTTAATAATTATTTTGCAGATTAATGAAAAACATTTTGAGAATACCTTTGAATGCCTCAAATTTAGCAATTACAGAAATACCTATTTTCCTCAACCTCAAATGGAAATCATCCTTGCAAATGATCCGGTAAAAATCACCAACGTAATTAAATTCTTACAATCTGTTTCACTATACTCCACAATTTAAGATATCTAAAATAAAAAGGCCTCTAGCCACAGGGCTGTACACGGCGTCAAAAAAAAAAAAATTGAATTAATTTCCCTTCGAGCTTCATTGCGCAGAAGGCTGAAATATTCCGCATCTAAATTACAAACTATGCATTACTTCCTAAATTTTTGTATAATTCAGGAATTGAAAACATTAAGATTTTTTTTTAAATAAAAAAAATTGATAAATTTTACACAATTTTTTTTCAGTAATCATCCTTAAACTGTAAAAAAAAATTATATTAAAAATTTTATATTTAAAAATTTTTTTTAATTCCTACATAAGGATTATATTGACTTTTAACCCTTTTTAGTGGATGTTCTTGATAATTTTAAGGGCTGAATTTGTTTGTACTATGTTCTTTTATAATTACCTAATTGCTTCGTATAGACATGGCCACAGTACATTTCCAAAAAAAAAAAAAAAAAAAAAAAAAAAGGAAACGAAACGAAAATTGAAAGTAAAAGGGAAATGGCGAGCGAAAAGAACGAGTAGATGCCAAATTAGCGCCTAAGAAACCTAAAAAAAATTCAATTTAACTACCAACATTTTGAAAATTGTTAACGAAACTGAGTTTCATTTTGGGTGATTTGAAATTTTTTTTATTCTTAAATCACATTTTATCATTTAAAAGACTAGAAATATTTTTATCCGGCAAGTTTTTTCAAACATAGGTAATGAATCCCAACCTCTTTTTTCCTTTTCGTTTTCCTTTAACGTGCTAACAGTTACAGTAGCTAGATGCATTTATCATGAAATGCTGATTTAGATTAAGTAGGCTAGTCCAGTATATTTCCAAAATTGGAGTAGATTTTCAATTTCCCTGAGATAGTCTGAGAGAATTCATTCTATTTCATTATTCAGCAGATGAATCAATTTTTTTTTTAAAGCATCACATTTCCAGGGACGTACCGAAAGGGGGGAGGGGAGCTTCCCTCCCCCTTGGCTTTTGAAAAGTTGGTAAATTTAGAGTTTTAGCGTAAAAAGTTGGTAAATTTGGAGTTTTAGCGTAAAGTTGGTAAATTTGACCACTTGTGCAGTATTTAAAATTTTTTTTTTTGAAGACTAACAAGACTGTGCATCATATTGTTTCGTGGAGCAAAAAAAAAAAAAAAAAAAAAAAAGGTCAACAGTAAAATTTCATGGTATTAGTTGGCAATTTTTGGTTTTCTCCCCCCCCCCCCAGAAGAAGGTCTTCGGTACGCCCCTGCACATTTCGAGTATTTCCAATACTGCTGAAGTATAAATAGGTAATTTATAGGTCACCTGCGCATAGCATCGACTCAGTTTGTGGTCTAGAACTCTGGAGACATGATATTATGGGAAAAAAGATAAATCTAATGTTGAATTTGATGTATTCCGGCAAAAATTAGATATAAATTAATCAAATTTGATGAAATCGGATGCAATCTGATCAAATTTGATTCAAAAGCTAAATATTCAATTTCATTTGATGAATTTTGATCTTCGTATGCTAATAAATGTGATTTGATTAAATTAAATCGAATTTCATCAAATGTGATTATTTTATTATCATTATTATTTCAAGTGTGATTTTCGCAATGAATAAAATACTTAATTTTCAACCTCGATATGCCTCCTCTAAACTTGATTGTAGAGGCGTTTTTATTTAGGATATGTTCAATAATGGTTATCAGATTATATTTGATAATTTTTTTTAATCAAATTTGATCAATTTTTTTCCTGTCATTGGTTCCCAAAATATGTTATTTAGTCGTAAAACATCTAAATGATATCATATTGAAGTAATATGGTAATACTTTGGATGCCCCTGTGTCACATGGAGTAAAAATTTGTCTTCCAAGTTTTAAAAATTTTAAATCGAGCTCATTTCTGAGAGTCATTTAGCAAATATTCCTCCTATGCCACCTTCATTGAAAAAAAAATGTAAATCGGTCCACCGTAGTCCGTATTTCTCGGTACAATGTTTTGATGTTCACTTTTTACCTAGAAATTTCGCGAAATGATATATCAAATGGATTGAAATTTACCGATGAATCGTATTTTTCCCACGAATCATATTTTTATTCGCATAAGACCATGAATGGTAGTTTTGTTCATTCGATTGCAGATCAAAGAGCACAAATGATCGGTGATTTTATTTATATTTCAGTCGAAATACTCAATTTTAACGTTACAACCGAACACCAAAGGCGGAGTAAGAAAAAAATAGGAGAGAGAAAATTCTAACTTTATTTATCGCTTGTCACTTACGCGTGTTTTCGACGCAGCAAACCAGAATACGACCTTGAGCCTTAATGAGAGCATTTGTAAAAGAGCTGGTAACACTAAATGATTACTCAATTATCTGCTGATATGGCGTTTTAATTTAGAAATAAAAATAAGCGCATCGTCTGGAATTGATTTAACATCTTGTTAAATGATCGACAGGGTGAAAGGGGCTAGGGGATGTGTCATTTTTATGTAAACCGGTACGATGAAAGCGATCTCATCGACTCGAATACTTAAAGAACGATACTGAGTTTTGATTTTTTTTCTTCACTTATCAACCGAAACCCCGATAAAAGCTTTTCATTAGAAATATGACGCTATTGGATGATTTACATGGTTATTGGATCAACGTCCACGTGCGATTTGTAATTTAGAAAAGTTGAACTTCAGTCTTTCGCCACTTTTCGTTAATAAATATAAAATAAATGTACGAACTTGTAATTCGTGTATTTGCGATTGGTACTTGTAGAGCGCCGCTTGTACTCCTGATATGGTGTTTTCTACGAACGCCGCAGCCGAGTGAACCCTCATTACGTTTTCTGATTGAGATCTGTGAAGGTAAAGAGAACAGAAATTATAATCATTACTCGTTATTGATCGTTATGAGCAAAATCGACTGGTATACCTCGATGGTGTGGCCATGAGAGACGATAAATGTAAATGAGGTAGGGATTGTATGATTTCCATATCCTTTAAATCGGCGTCGTGCACCACAGTTTGAGCAATTTCACTGAGACCATTGAGTAGTAATTTCACCTCATCTTGAAGTTGACCGATTTCTTGAATACTTTCATCCGTTTCTGTTACTTTCTTGTTCTGTGGTATGTGTGATCGGATGTAGACGATCGTATAATCAATATTCTTACGTTAAAGAGCACTGAGAGAATGAGACTGAGAGTCATAATTGGGCTGAAGAGTCCGTGGTAGAATTGATAATAGTTAAGATACAGTAATATCACCATTTTTTGAAGATTAAAAAATTTCCAAGTCACAAAAATATTTGGTAACTTATTTTAAATTATCGTAATTTATACGTAGGTGAGTTACGCTTTCCTTAAAGCATAATCAACCGGTATATTATATATTTAAAATTTTAATTTATTTGTGCTAGTGCATATGCAACTAGATAGAAATTGGAAAATTTGTTGATATTTTTTTCCAATTACAACGTTAATAAAATATAGAAAAATGTCAGAGTTCTACTTTATTTTGCTAATTCTCATTTGCTTTTCTTTGATGGATGGAAATTAGTACATAAACTTGAAGAATTACGTAACAGTATTATTAAGAAAAATATATATATTTTTTTTTTTTCAAATTACCATAATTACCGAACTTACCAATTTTATGGAAAACAGTGATTTTTACATAAATTATATTACCTCATTTAGGATGATAACTTATGGTAAGTTGGGTCCGTTTAAATTACATAGCGTACCATCAGTTCTTTTATAGGCTGTCTCTTAGACAAAACATTTGGAAAAAAAAGAAAAGCGTGAAATCGAACATTGTGAGGACAGAAAGATGAGTACGTTTTTTTGGTGGAATTGATGTGAAAAAGCCTTCAGGAAAAAAAAATAGGTTCATTATGTTTCTTTGCAAAAATAATTTTTTTTATATAAGGATTTCACTTTTTTTGAAACTTTTTTTTATTGCTTTTTTTTTATTATTATTATTTTTGTATTTACTTTTTATTTTATTATTATTATTATTATTTTAATCATACGTTCCGTGTACTGCCACTTGGGCTGGAGGCACGGGAGAGGAGGTAGATTAGATTTTAGAGAATAGGTTAGTAGCTATCAGGAAGGATAGGAGGTTTTGAAAGTCAGAAGAGAGAATTTCGGTGAGAGAAGAGGAGCGATTTAAATTTTTTTTACCTTCAAATTTTTATTTTGGGACACTTCCATTTTTTTTTTAACAAAAATTTTATTCGCGATTCTTTCAGAAAGTTCGGGCCCACTTGACTCCCTGTATCTTCCTCTTCAATGGTCATAGATGTACTTGGACTACTAACTTACCAGTAATTGGATTTCTTTCGATAATTGTTGTATTTTATCATCTTTTTGCTTGACTTGTTCTATGGCGTTATCGTAATCCATTTTCAATTTATTAATTCGACTTTGTAACTCGAAATTTTCCTTTTTGATTTCTTGTTGTTTCTGGGATAAGAGAGAAAAACTGTCAGCCATTATATTTAATATGTTGTACTCGATTATCAGATCATTCGTACTCCGGCCATTATATTTTGAGTTGTATTGGATATTAGATTACTGCAGGTGGCTATCATGTCATTTGAGGTTGAGCTCACTTCGTTACGTAATTTACTAAGATCTCGTTGAGTGGCCGATTGTATTTCAGCGAAGGATCTCTTCATGGCTATTATGTCCTTCCATAGATTCAGCATGCGATTATGTTCGGTGTTGTAATACTCGTTGAAGAACTACGCAAAATGAATTAACATTAGATAAACGGCGCCTGCGCGGTCGTTAAGGCTCACTTAGTATCGATGTGAAAATAATGCATCAGTAATTAAATGATAATTGATAATTGTAATCTATTCCGTGCAATTCAATCTCGTAGCAAAATACGGTAATATAATTTCAAGCGAATTATTATCTGCTATTACCTGTTCTTCTTCCTTCCATTCTTCTTCCTTTTCGAGCATTTCGTCGCGCATTTGCTGCCAATCGGCGGCTAATTTTTGTAAGTCGTTGGTGAGCGATTCGTTAGTTTGTTGAGATTCTTCGAGTTGCTCGCGAAGAGCTAGATTCAATTTGGTTAATTTTTCATTCCTGAAACGAGCGAATTTTATTGCGTTAAACATGTGCTTCGGTAGAGAACGACGGCATCGAGGGTGACAAATCGTTTGAAAATGTACCTAGCTTGCTCTTCACTCAACCTTCTCAAAGCTGATTCGAAATCGACAACAGGTTCTTCTTGGGAATCACGTAAGTGTTGTTGAGCCGCATCTAAAGCTGATCCAGGTGGCGCTGCGATGGCTTTGTACTGTTTGATGGAGTCGAATAGTGGTATATTGTCTTTGATTTGGTTTTCTAAATCGGCGCAACGTTTTTTATATTGTAAAACCTATGTTATGAAGATGTTATGTTAAATTTTATGAATAAAAGTGTCGAGTACGATGCTATTAGGGAGAACGTACCTTGGATTGTAATCTACTGACAAGAGTGGCTTGGTGTTGTTGAGCAAGACGATAGGTATCGATTTTACGCCGATAGTTGGCCTCTTCTTCTTCCAGCCTTTGCCTGAGGTCGGTGTTTTCTCGAGCTAGTTGTACAGTGTCCATTTCCGATCTGTCGGCTATTGAGCTGGTCTCCGAATTCATTCCTCTGCGGCCACGATCCATTCGTAAACTCGAACGACCAGCGTCATATCGTGAGATATGTCGACCAACCTAAAAATTTCGTAATTTATTCGAATTTTAACCGATTCCGTCATTTGTCTACATTTTCCTGTTGAGTAAAATCCTCTTCTCGTAATTTCTGATTCATTATACTCCTTCAAAAATATCCTGAAGTACTATAACCCTCCCCGTTCTAACATCTTATTGCCAACATATTTTCGTCAGAAATGAGCGAAAAAATGATTTAAGATAACAAGAAAATGATCGAAAGAAAAATCAAACTCGAAAGGAAAATTTTTTAATTAACATGAGAAATAATAAATAAAAATGAGAAACTGACCAAAAACAATATTACAAAATGTAGAAAAAGTTATCACGAGTATTTTAATTTGCATGTTTTGATCAGAAATGACCTCAAAAATAATTAATAATGATCTAAAAATTAATTTATATTGATGAAACAAGTACCGTGCGACCAAGTGATCTTTGCACCCCTCAGCGTGAAATTCCCTACTTCTAAACAGAATGTAAATTTTTTCATTTCTTTTGGTTTTTTATGCAATAGTAAATATTAAAAATGCTCATAATATTTATTAATAAATTTTTAACATTTTATTATTTCATTATCAATTGATTTCAACCAATTTTATCGAGAATCAGTGTTGCCAAGTAAGCTGGAGGAATTAATCAAAAGTTGAATAAAGTACATAATTTTAATAAATATCGTTTAGAATGATTGAAAAACGAAATAATTGAGTATCTATTTATTTTTTCATCCAACACAAAACAACGAGAGAATTGGAATTATTCAGTTTTTTATTTCAATAAGGGAATTTGGCGCTGAGGCGTGTAAAGATCAGTTGGTCGCACGGTATAGTAAAAATGGATCCTTATTTAAATTGAATCCTAACAGGGGCGTAACTAAGGGGGGATGGGGGGGAGCTTCCCCTCCCACGTGTTTTGAAAAGTTGGGAAATTTATAATTGTTCAACGCTGAAATTGGGAACTTGAATTTCTTTTGGGAAAATGAGAATTCGAATAAATTCGAACTGATGCCAACTTATATTATGTATAGCGCACAACCAGGGACGTAGCCCCCTTGGCTTTTGGAAAGTTGGTAAATTTGGAGTTTTAGCGTAAAGTTGGTAAACTTGACCACTTGCGCAGTATTATTACCGCTATTTTTAAATTTTTTGAAAACTAAAAAAAAAAAAAAAAAGTCAACAGTTTAAAATTTCATGATGGTATTAGTTGGCAATTTTTGGTTTTCTCCCCCACCCCGAAGAATGTCCTCGGTACGCCCCTGAATCCTAAGAAAGGTAGAGGCGGCGGAGAATGATGAAGTGATCTGAGAATCGATTTTTTTAGCTGAGTTTTTAACAAAACGATAGCTATTACAGCCTACCTGATTTGGGAAGGGAAGGTCGGGGGAGGGTGGGGTCTTCAAATCTTTGCGTTTCAGACCATTTGTAATCATCTGGCAAATGTCCAACTTTTTGGTATATATATATATGTAGCGCCGGCGAGTATTCATAAAATTCGCTCAAAATTTGGTGAGGAACTCTTCTTGAAAATGCGCAGAAGTATTTTTTTTGTTTTTTCGAAAACTTTCAAAATGGCGGATCACTCAAATTTTGAGGGGGCTGGAGAAGAGGCAAATAGCTCAAATTTTTCGTTTTGATCTCATATGAAAGAGTGAGTCACGGACACCAACATATTTAAATTTCAGCTTCCTAAGTGCATTTGAGGCGAGTTAGCAAAAACCTGTTTTTGAGAAAATTGCGTTTTTTGTGTCACTCACTTTGCGCAGGCGGGTGTGGATAAAATTCGCTCAAAATTCGGTGAGGAACTCTTCTTGCAAATACGCAAAAATAGTTTTTTTGTTTTTTCGATAAATTTCAAAATGGCGGATCACTCAAATTTTGAGGGGGCTGGAGAAGGGGCAAATAGCTCAAATTTTTCGTTTTTGATTTCATATGAAAGAGTGAGTCACGGATACTAACATATCCAAATTTCAGCTTCTTGAGTGCATATTGAGAGGAGTTAGATCAAAAAACGGCTTTTTGAGGAAGTTTTGAGTCATGAAATTTCTTGAATCTTCCATATCTCCCCACCAAATCAAGTTAAAGAGGTCAAATTTTGTGTGTGAGGTTAGTTGGTGACCACAATATGACCTCTTGAATTTGGATCAAAATGGATTCAAAATGGCGGATTATCAAAATTTTGAGTAGAGCTTGAGGAGCCTCAAGTTGGTAAAAATGTAATTAATATGAATTCATATGGTTATTGGGGATAAGTTGTATACTATATCCCGAATTCACTTCCATACATGATGTTGGAGGGGGCGGGGTTACCAACCTAAAATAGTGGTGGGGGTACAGGAGGGGTCGAAAATTTTTTATTGCTGTGTCATATGATAAAATGAGCCCAAGTGACAAACGTATTTTGATTTTAGCTTCCTCAGTGATTTTGGAGGGGAGTTAGAGCAAAAAACGGCTTTTGGAGGGGAAATTGCTGCAGGAAATTTCATGAATCTTCCATATCTCATCACCAAATCGGCCTAGAATGGTCAAACTTTGTGTGTAGGATTAGTTTGTGACCAGAATATAACCACTTAAATTTGAGTCAAAATGGATCCAAAATGGCGGATTTACAAAATTTGAAGATAATTTGAGGACCCTCAAATAGTTATAATTTGAGAAATATGCGTTCGCATGATTATTTCATGGCAAGAAATACTACATTTGTGTCAAATTGAACTTCTTAAGTGTTTTTGGAAAAGATAGGGTAGGGGTTTTCAGACTTGGTGTTGGGTGTGGCCTGTAGTGATGAACAGTTGAGCGTGGTTATTACTAAATCAAAAGAAGCCCCAGTTAAAAACTCAGCTCCAGTAATGCGGCATGGCTGCTTACGTTTTTTTAAATAAATTGACTCAAGTTTATCCTTATGTACAGAAAATTGCGTACGGAAAATTTTACTCCTCACCCCACCCCTCTTCATCGTTCCTTCTCCAAATACCTAAAAAGTAGATGTACAAAAATTTTTATGACATCATATTTTAAAACTTGGATAAGATGTAAGCTCTAGTCAAATTCATTTTTTTTATTTTTTTCTAAATTTTTCAACTTTGCATTGAAATTTATTTTTCAATTCAAACTGCTTTTTTGGTATGTTTTTATGGATTACCTATTGATTAATAGAATTTGAACAAATTTTATTCATTAGAAAGGGTATTTCTATAGAGATTTTTTTTTATAATTATATTATGTTATATTATATTATATTATTATATTATACATACGGACTTGATACGCTATATATACATATGTTTATAATTAATATCGTGTCTGAGCGATCTTAGCACCCTGAGTGCCCAATTGCCTTCATTGAAAAAGAACAATGAACTACATAATTTAATTATTTTTATTTTTGGAACTCATTAATTTTTATTTTTATTTGTGTTGCTGAATTAAAAGGAAAAAATGGTTAAAAATTTTCAAAGTTGATATCCAACCCAAAGAAATATTGTTGGAAATCATCAAAAAATGGAATAATAACAATAATTTAATATTCATTGATGTCGTGAAAAAGAACCAAAAGAAATGAAATTATTCAATTAAAAATAAATATTGTAAATTTATTTTTAAAATTATTTATAATGATTAATTTTTTGAAAATTATATTAATTGATTTTAATTAAATAAAAAAATAATTTTTAAAAAGATAAAATACTGATAATCGTTTTTGGGCAAAAAGAATTCGGCGCTCGAGTGTATTAAGATCAGTTTGACGCGATATACACATATGCACATATATTTTTAGCTGCGTTTTTAACTAAAAAACGACAGCTATTACAGCCTACCTGATTTGTTTTATTTATAGGAAATTCTTAAAAACACACCAAAAAGCAATTTGAACTTTGAAAAAAAATTTTGTTCAAATGAAGTGCTCAAAAAAAAAAAATTAATATTAATGGATCTATATAAATTCAAAACGAAAAACTATTTTTAATCTATTTACAAGGGTTTGGAGGAATTAAATGTGTAAAATGTTTACCTCACAATTTACAAGGGAACAACTTATGTCATTTCATTTAAAAATCCAAGTTATGAGCCTTTTCATCATTCTCGCCTACCCATACCCTTGTTCATGAATGATGAAAAATGATTTAAAAAAATAATTTCTTTCGCTTCATAATTTTCATTATTCATTTTTTTCAAACGTTATTAACTGTTTTCCTCTGATTACCATTTTCATCATATTAAAAAGTTAAAAATTGTTACAATTTTATAACTGAAAAAATGTAATTTCTATTAATTTTCAATTTTACTAATTTAATTCTCGTTCACCTAATTTATTTGCAAAACATAGAAATATGTCTTGAGAACTTATTCTTTCTTACGTACTCTAATTATTTCTGTTCCGTATGAATTGAATACGCATTTCAAATCAGCTGTTTATTTCTTTAAGGAAGGACTTAGGAATCAAAAGAGCTTCTCGTATGATGTTTATAAAATTTACTTTGTACTCTATACTTATAAAGGCAAAGTTACTCACATCGGATGGCCGAACTGACGAAGATCTGGAAAGATTCACTCCATTTTTTCTGGGAAGACTTGTTTCCTTTCTAGACAACTGAAATCAGTTAAATACGAATCCTAGTAAGACCTGACGGTACCTTAATACGATGAAATAGAAAAAGCTCTACTTCTTTCATTACAAAACAAATTAAAGAACGAAATTAATTCATAAACGCACCGAACACCTTTCACATTCGACAATCGATAGCAAATAAAGCTGGAAAAACTCCAAGTCGAAGGGGTACGGAAATATACGTGCTAATTGTAAATAGGTTGTACGCCATTCGTAGTGTATACAAATCACTCGGGGTATTTTTTAAATCATTTCCCTCACCCCGTCGACACGTTTATCGGTGAAAGTTGTTAAATGTGTGTTATTCTTAATCACCGCGAATACCAACGGTGAAAAGTTTTAGGCAATTGAAAAAGTTGGTTAATCGATTTAAAGGCGAGAGTTGGAAGATTGGGCCTATCGACGAAATCGAAGCTTTTTTCCATCGGTATTATTGAAATAACGAAATGAAAAATACCTTCGTATTATAATGCATAAGTTTACTTTAAAGTGAGATATTGCATGATTGGATATTATTAGGTCAGTATGAAGCAGACGTTTAAAGTTCCTTTACGCGAGTTATTTAACTATAATGATAATCGTTTCATTGTAGTATTATCAATTCAGAGATGGGTTTGAGATTTCGCGAATAATTTAGGGTATTTTTCGTTTCGTCGAGACGTACAATGTTCGCGATCAAAGTTGATATTACGACGTAACATTGTAATAATCACAAGCTGAAATATTTTCAATCACATTGCATTCCGAAATAGTGGGAACGAGTTGTCGGCTATGTTGCAATATTTCAGTTCGCAGTATGCCACACGTGAACGTGATTTTTCAAAGGCAGTGTGAAAAGAAACTGGGTGATATGTTAATCGGAATTTCGAAGCTAAGACAAAGGTCGGAGCGATGCGACTCGAGCATATCTACGTTTAATGTCGAAATTTTAATCGGAATTTCCGAGTTTACTGTTAACAATCGAATCTTGTTAAAGTATAAAATTGAGATTAGTTGAAATTGAATTTTACTAATTACATGGGCAACCTAACGAGGTCGAAATTTAATCGCAGTATATACTCTAGTTAAATGAAGTGCGTAACATTTGCGAATAATTCGGCGTAACAATTTTTCATAGCTCTAGTTGAAGGGGGAGCTCAAAAAGGGTAAAATTTGCTTTCACTACTGATCGTCGGCCAAAAGCGTTCATAATACAATAAATTTGATCGAATTTCCAAAAAATTGAGTAATATGCATTTTTTTCCCACAAGCCCATACTTTTCGAGTTATTGAGGTGCATTAAGCTCAAAATTCCAAATATCATGGAAATTGCTTTATTTTTGAACATAATGCGTTTGTCTGCACTTCTACGTGAAAAATAGTCCAGTTAGAAAATGAAGAGCATTAAATTCCCATTGCATCGAGTGATATCGATTTCCCCTAAACCCTATTTGGGCGGCGCTCAAGGGGGTGCAATTTGGTTTTTCACGTAAATCGCAACTTATTATTGGTCGTAGGGAACGAGATTAATATAAATATTAGGACAACTGAATTCACAACAATTTCGACTACAATATTTGTTTTTCGCCAAAATGGTGGGGGAGTCAATTTTTTTTAATGAAATGAAAAGTAACGAAGTTGGGTATCAAAATCAAGAGAGTTTAATTTCCAATAAATCGGATTCATAATTTTTGAATTGCCCGTTCTTTCATCAAAGGAAGAAGATGAAAATCATTTTTTGCACTGTAGGTAATTCAATGGAGTGCAATTTAATTTTTGACGCATATTGCGGCTATCACTGATGTAGGTGAACGAGATTGATACAAAAACTGAAAATAAATAAAAAATCAAATTGCACCCCCGTGAAGTGCCAACCAAATACAGTTCAAGGGAAATTGCTACCACCCAGTAGATTGCAAATTTAATGCTCTTAATATTTCAATAAAAGTGTTTTTCACCTAGAAGTGCCGACAAGCGAGATATTTTCCAAAAAAAACAATTTTTTAATATTTGAAATTTTACTGTCAAGGGCACCTCAATAACTCAAAAAGTATGACCAGCAGAGGAAAAATGCATATCACTACATTTTTTGGACATTCTATCAACTTTATCGTGTCATGAACGGTTTTCACCTACGATCAATAATGGTCGCAATACACGCGAAAAAACAAAATGTACCTCTTTTGAGCACCCCCAAATTGGCGATATGAAAAGCTAATTGCCCCAATTAGTCGCAAATTTCACGCTCTTCACTTTTTAACTGAAGTATTTTTCTCATAAACGTGTCGACAAGCGAGATATTTTCAAAAAATATTTTATGACATATTTAGTCTTTTGCATTTTAGGGCCAAGGCACCCT